>OX101792.1:12453204-12611267 GCA_944452715.1 Ophion slaviceki | reverse complement strand
TCAAGGCGAGTGACAGGAAGGGACCGATGTTTGCCTCGGTCCAAACCGCCCCCAATTAGTGGAATTAATACAGGGCCAAACGAGGCTTTGGAGGGGAGTTAATGCGCGACTCTGCACTCTTGTGTGCGCCTATGTATATATACAAGTATACACATTCAATACACCTAATGCCTCGGTATGCTATGTACCTAAAATTAGGCTGTGGTGGCATTACTGCATGCTGCCGATGCTTGATGGGTACGTCACTGTTCTCTGTGTCACTGTGTTCACCTCCCATCGCCGATACGGCTGCTCTTTTCTCGCTAATGAACGCATGACATAAATATCGTTGATGCGACTATTCCGCACTTGCTCTTTTCAACGCAGCAGGCGAATTACACTGCGCTCAATTTGTTGCTAAAAGTGACCGACGGAACGTCGCGGTGACGTTGAAGTTTGCATCGTTGGAATGCAACATTTCTTTTTCTTTGTGTCAACTATCATCAAAAATATTTATATGAAGTCGCGAATCCATGACGAGGATACGTAAAAATGTTACGAGTTATTTTCAGAAGATGCATCCGACAAGAGAAAACTTTATCAATCGGCAAGAATTACTTATGGGTGCGCGACAATGATGCAAACTTCGGCATCAGTTGTTGCGTTCCAGCTATCTTAATCCCCGAGTAGGAATATTGTCAGGCTTGCCTGATATTTGATCCGGGTCTGATGACGTTGTAGTACGGGGGCCTGATCCGGTTGGTGTCAGGTGATAGTCAGGCAACTGGATGCACTGTTTCCTCCAGTTGCCTGATCCAGCTAGCTTCAGGCGATGGTCAAATAAGTGGACTTACGGCTTAGTTCAAGTCGCCTGATCTGGCTAACTTCAAGCAATCATCGAGTAACTGGACCGATATACAGTACTTTACATGCCTAACCTCTTATCAAACACCAGACGCACTATATATATATGAGCGCGTCGTCAAAACATCGAGACATACTGTTCACTCTATGCGGACATTTTTTATTATGCCTAATGTTTTATTTATTCCTAATAAATCTGTAATTCGGTTTTCTCTGTTCAAAAAACAATTTTGTTGAATTTACTAAAAGTATCTTAAAAATTTTTAATTGAATAGAAATTTTTTTTTTCAATTTAAATTGAATAGAATTTTCGTAGAGACTAACTTTTTGTTTGTTTGTTTGAATTAATGGTCCGTCTTGATTGCAATACACACATCGAACGGGCGGAGGGTAGAGAGGGGCGGAGAGAGAGAGGAGTTATTATATATATAAATATATATAGGTTATGTTTGAAAAATCTGTAGCATGATATTCGATAAAACTCTAATTATCACAATGATATTAACTAATTGACATAGTTTATGTGATACAACAAATAATTATAGGAATTCATGTGGTCTCTTATGCCACCGAAATGCTTCCCACACTCGGTAACATAGGGGCAGCGTGAGTAGTTATAGGTAGATATGTTCTAAATTCGATCCCATGTCGATGCAGAAAATTTTCTTCGAAACAATCCATTGAGAAGGCCAGGGAATGACGGATTATGATACAAAATCATTGTGGTAAAACTCTAAATTAAGTATTTCAATTGATTTTGGATTTTTGAAATATTCTATTGAATATACTAAAAAACATTTTTGAAACAAACAGGATCGTAGTAAAAAATCAATTTGATTTGAATAGATCCTATTTAAATTTAAAGAATTTTTTTTCACAGTGCAATGAAGAATGTGATGAGATGGTGGTTTCCGAAGCAACAGGGAATTTCTCTTTTCGAACTGCATGTCAGGCCTTCACTTTTCATCCTCATCAGGCCTTGATGTTTTATCCTGACCAGACCGAAATCAGAAAAAGTGTCACAAAAATGATCAGGTCTTGACAAAAAATCCTGATCAAGACATGAAAACAAATGAGGATGATCAGGACTTTTTTGTAGCCGGAGCAGGATTTCTACTCGGGTCATATAGTAAATTGCATTGGATTTTTTTTCAGACAAGAGTAGTATTTTTCGGTTGATTTTAAATCAGGAAACGTATATTGATCGACTATGGAATTTCTCCGACGCGAGAATCTCGTACGCGTGAACCCGTCCGAGTCCTTTACAGGTATTGGCTTCAACACTCGATCGATATGCTGACGAATTTAACGGAGCGATTATTCAAAACGTCGACTCCGATCCTGATCGTGATTTCGTATCGTCTTTTTGCCTGTCCCTCGATACTTGTCGTTAGGATGTTGGTTAAACATGAGAAAAAGCGAAGTACCCAGATCATCAAGCCTCGCAGACAATGTGCACTTTTTTGTCCTGTGATGGTGCGTGTTGCGATTCGTTTTCCTCTTTTGTGCCACTCCACTCCGGATCCACGAAGGACAAGCGTGCAGGAACAGCGGGACAAGACGAGAACGAAGTTTTTAAACGACGTGAAGCTTCCGCATTGTGGAGAATATTTACTGCTGCATATGCACATGCACACACACGCACTCGCACACACACTTGTGAATATGCGGTGTAACGCGGAGACTGTAGGAAAAGCGAGAGAAGCGGCGAATTTTCATCCGGGCTCCCGTGTAATACGCATTGTTCGCCCTGAGCGCTTGCTTTCTATGTACGCTCACTGGTAAAGCGCCGGAGCGTACCATCAGAGGGCAGGACCAACCGAGTGTTTGCGCCATGAGAGCTCGCGTTCCTCCGCAGAACAGCCTGTTTGTTATCCATATATGTTTATTTGTTTATTCATTTTTTCATTAATTAATTTATCTATTCAATTATTCGTTTATTCTCTTATTAATTTATTCATTCATTCATTTATTCATTTATCCATTTATTTATATATAAATTGATTCAGTTTTTCATTTGTTCGTTTATTAATTTATTAATTTATTCACTCATTCATTTTTTTATTATTCTCATTTTTCTTATTTCTACATACAAACGTATAACTCACCGAGATGTCGATGCGCGAGACCTAGACGACAAACTTAAGCGATGTTGAAGACTAAAAACTGCGTACAATTACGACAATAGTCAAGCAGAAATCAGCCTGAGGCATCACTAATTAGCCAGTTAATTCTATAATCGTCTGCAAAAACGTACAAACTCAAAACGATCCATAAATAGCGTACCAACAATGTATATATTGAACAAACCTTCCTCGTGACTTTAACTTCGCATCTGAAAGTTCCCCTCAGAGAAAGTTAAAAATGCGAAACTGCGTACTAAAATTTTCAACCTGTTTCCATAATTTTTTTTTGTGACGATAGAGGAAAGGAGACTAGTGAAATTGAGATTTGAAGAAATGTTTTTCGCCGAGGAGAATTTCGGGGAAAAAAAGTAGAAGGGCGGTTTTTCGTTCCCTCTGCTTTTATTTTATCAGAGATCGTCGTACCATGCACCTGTTCGCATCATCCTAACTGCCCCTCCACTTTGCCAAGTCTTCGATTTCTCGGGTGGACATCTCTGTCTATCTTTCTCTCTCTATCTCTCTACGTCTTGATGTACATATATACTTGTACAACGTTCCTCTCCTGCGAATTTATGTATATATATATATATATATATATATATATATATATATATATATATATATATGTATATATTTATATGTATATATATATATATATATATATATATATATATATATATATATATATATATATATATATATATATATATATATATATATATTTATATGTATATATATACACACATATATATTTATGTATATTTCATATATCTATACGGTTCGATACTCGGACGGAGCAATCCCGCATCGATAAGCATTGTGCGCTCGTACGGACCCACCGGGAGTGCACAATAGCCAAGATTTTATAGCCAGAGCTCTCTTATCCGCGAGAAGACTACTATCCTCGTCCTCACCCTCCTCGAGTAATCCTCTCTATCTCTATTGTGCCCTCCTCTCTGTCTCCCTCTTTGCAGATTTCTCTGGCCAGCTTGATCTAATCCTGCAATCTCGATAAATCTCACTTGGTCCGGAACGTATGAATTTCTCATAGAAACTTATCGACAACGCGCAAAAATTAGAACAATCATTTTGCATTTATCACGAAGTGCGGGAAAACTCTTTTTGCGTGATAAAATTAGTAATACATGGAATAGTGTGATCGGTGCTGATCGCAATGAAAGTTGTCGTGTTGGCGGTAATAACGATAAACGTCGATGATAAGGATAAGATAATAAATAAATAAAGTCGGTAATGAAGATGAAGATACATTAAAGATAAACGTTATATTGAAGATAATAAAGATCATGTTGAATGATCGTATTGGAAATGTATTATCATTAGTAGGGTTAGTATAATTGGCATACAGACGAAGTGGACCCCCGACTCCGTCGGTAAAGAAATTGACGAAAAGTTTTCAGAAGTTGGCTCAAAAACGACTGGACCGGGTGAGTTAAAATTTTCACAATCGAGGGGTGATTACGAGAGGACGGACTGGACATGCATTTTTTTATAATCAAAGGTCAATGCACCATGCGGAATTGCAACCGGGGAATATTGAGAAACGAACTTTCGATTGAGCAAATCGAAGAGAAACTTAACTATGATAGAAATTCGCAATTTGACAGCCGATTGCACTGGGGCCGGGTTGAAATTCCAAACTTTGAATTATCAGAACGTTCAAAACTCCGAAAGAATTTTACACGAAAGATCAAAACTTCGAAAATCTGAACACCGTCAAAATAATTCGACTTGAAGTTTTTAAAGTTTCAAAATTTTCAATAAATCGACGAATTATTTAAAGAATTTTGTTTTATGAAAAAGTGATTTTACGTAAATTTAGAAACTTGTCTAGACAATGTTATACGTTCTACATCATTTACCGTCAACTGTGTAGACTTTCGCTGGCATGATCTTGACGAACCTTGTAATATCGGAACATTAAAATTAGGAATTTTAAGGCGTTACCCCCACTTGTAGCGCAAAAAAGGCCTTTTTCATGAATTTTTTTAAAGAAAACTACAAAACTTTTTTAATCGATCAATATACCATCTTAAAGAACACATCTTGAAGAACTTTCAGTAATTTTTTTATTGAAAAATATTACATTGTTTAGTGGCAAATGGCCGTCAATGAAATAATGTTTTTATATACACGGTGTGCGGTGACCAACATTGCGGCGAAGTGGATCATCTGAAAAAAAAATGCGGATGGATTTAGTCAAATATAAGTATAAACTAGTCTTTAATCGAAGGATTTTAAAAAATATTCATTTTTCACAAAATGGCGGACGGTCAAAGTTAATGGTTCGATTTTAACGAAAAAAACGGCCGTTTTTTGGCTATAAAACGGCCATTTTTTTCGAAAAAAAAATCGAACGATTAAAGACTACATTTTTATGTATTAAATAAGCCTGCAAAATTTCAAGAAGATCGGTTCAATAGTGTTCGAGCAATCTTGGTCACCGACTTCAGAAATGCCATTTTGAGAAAAACGCGTTTAAAGTTTCAATTTCACAACGGATTCTTCTCTTTCAACGCTCATATCTCAGTCAATTTTGTTCGGATCGACTTGAAATTTTCAGGACATATTCTCAGATACTTATACTTCAAAAAAATGCAATAAAAAAAATCGGTTTTTTCAAAATCGCAAGTGGGGGGTAACCCCTTAAACCGTCGGCGCATTCAAAGTTCGGAAATTCAACCCGGCCCTCATGTCAAGATCGTGCCAGCGAAAGTCTACACAGTTGACTGTAAATGATGTAGAACGTATAACATTGTCTATACAAATTTCAAAATTGGCGATTTATTGGATTTATTGAAAATTTTGAAACTTTTAAAACTTTCATGGCCGAATTATTTTGACGATGTTCAGATTTTCGGAGTTTTGGTCTTTCGTGTAAAATTCTTTCGGAGTTTTGAACGTTCGGATCATTCAAATTTCGGAATTTCTAGCCGGCCCCATCTTGAATTTCGGGATTTTAAGATTCGGAATTTCAAACCGTCAGAGTATTCAAAGTTCGGAATTTCAAGCCGGCCCCATTGCATTGCACGAAAAAATTCCCGATCACTCATCGTGTACGTAATTGTTAATAATTGCAACAAAATGCGTATTTTTTAATTCTATAAATATCCTCGTAATCATACTGATATCGTGTTATCAACGCGTGGGCTACACTGGCGAGGAACATCACTTAGCCCGCCTTTGACCTTGTTGAAACTCATATACATGATAAAGTATTGAAGACTATCAGACACGGTTTTTTTATCAGCGGAAAAACGATTTTAAGGGGGGTAACCACCCCTCAAAACAATGCGTATCTAGGGGTGATTTTGCAATTGCACCAAAAAACGGTTCACCAATATGAATGAAACAAAAACGAAAATTTCCTAACGTAAGGCCATGAAAATCCACTATAGAAGTATTGAAAAAGACTAAGGGGCGACACGCCTTTCTTTGAGGGCTGTTTTCCCCCCTTAAAACCGTTTCTCCGCCGATAAAAAAAACGTGCCTAATAGTTTTCAAGGCATATATGACACATATATGAGTTTCAAAAAAATCGAAGGTGGACTGTCGAGTGTTGTTCCTTGTAGGTGATTGCTTTACAAAATAAGATTATTAAATTCGTTTTTTTTCCCGCAATTTCTTTATAATCCGTTTGACAAAAAAGTCCCCAGACATTTATGCTTAAGGCAGGCCTCTAGTTTCTCGGGTCGAAAAAATCGATTTTTTTTTCATAAATCACATCTACAACATGTGTAGAAAATGTGTGCCAAAGGATTTTTCGATATTCGAAGTGGTTCACAAGTTACGGCCCTGGAACGGAGCAGGTATACGGAGCAGGTATACTTTCAAACGCTTTTTTCTCGAAACACCATTTTTCGAAACGGTGACCACGATTTTTCAGAAACTACTGCACCGGTCTTGTTCAAATTTATACAGCATCTTTAATATGTTATAAGCCAGCGATTGAACTAGGATTATCATGATTGCTTCGATAGTTTTTTTTTGTACGAGCGAAAAACTTAAGAAAAAATGAGTAAAAAATAGAATGTAATTTTCAAAAGTGTATAAAAAAGTCAATTTTTGTAATTTAGAATTCACTCTAGTTCAATCGCTAGTCTTAAATATGAAGATTAAAATGCCGTTTGGTTTTTTTATTTCAGATAAGCAGAACAGCCGCAATCTTGGTCACGGTCAAGCACCTCTTTTACTTGATGTCTTCCTGTCGGCCACTATAACTTTTATTCTATTATATATTTTGACTTCAAAAAATTTGTAAAGCTTATTTAAATGTTAATAAAGATTATGCAAAAACAATGAGATTGATTATTTCGATGCTTTGCCCGTAAAAAATTATTGAAAAAGCCGTAAAAAAACAGCCGAGAAACTAGAGGACCGCGTTAAACGTGATTTTTCAAATAATTGAAACACGCGAGTGAAAAACCGACATTCCTTTTAATGTCTGCTTGAAACCAAAACTGTTATGAGTACTCTAGCAAATCATTTCCACAAGATATTTCTCCAGAATTATCGCAATTTCCTGAAACGATTAAAGGCTTCAAATATACAATTTTTCGTTGCGCCGTTGATCCGCTGATTAAAAAAATGTAAATTCTCATCGGGCATCCTATGAATTCAGATGAACCTACTGAATTGATAATGATTCAAGCGCCATGTCATTTTAACAATACTTTCTTTTTCATGCCTCAAAATTACTTGTTGTAATAAATATCGGTTTATTAATCATATTAACCCTTTTTTAATCGCGTTACATATCGCTTTATCATGCTGGAATCATTCTTCCGTGGTAATATGAGGAAATTAGCCAATAATGTAATACATTTTAAGCAAGCATATATCGGGATGTAAAACTATAAGCTCGGTTTCGTTGTGAGTACTCACAGGTAACGCCCACGATTGCAGACGATCTCTCTCTCTCTCTCTCTCTCTCTCTCTCCCCCCCTGCCCCTCCCGGGAAATTAATGCTTAATTCGATATAATCATTGACCGTACGAGTTATACCTCATCGGTATAGTTTACGCTCGTTGATTTGTATACCTGTGTGTATAGGTAGCCTTGTTTGAATTTGCATCGTTGCCGGCGACGCCGCCGTGGAGATAGATATTCACAAGTTCCATTTTTCTTTCTGTCTCTCTCTCTCTCTCTGTCTCTCTCTCTGTCTCTCTCTCCCTTTCTCTCTCTCTCTTTCTTTCTCATTGACACCATCCGAACAACCACAAACACCGCGTGCTTGTATTACTGCGCTATTCCTTGTTTTCCAACGCTCCCCCCCCCCCCCCGTCTCTCTCTCTCGTGCACTCTCTGTCTTTCTCTCTTTTGGCGGCTTACGAGTAACTAATTACCGATACGAAACGCCCGACGTGTGTTATTATAAATAGCCAATCGTTATGGGGCACACCCACATGCGCGAATGAGAGAGACGGAGAGAACAAATTTTCTCTCCATCTGTATTTCTCTCTCTCTCCCTCCCTCTCTCTCTCTCTCTCTCTCTCTCTCTCTCTCTCTCTTTCTCTCTCTCTCTATTTATCTATCTCTGTCCTCTCTCTTTTGCTATATCTCGCGAGCCCCGCGATGCTCATAATGGCGTGTTATCGGATAAATAAAACGGATAGCCATCCCAGAGGGGTGGGAAAGAGGCGAGAGTTTGGGATGGTAGAACTCGATTACTCGCAGACCCCCCGCTCGCAAAATCATCTCTATTACACCAGGATATACGCATAATTTTCTCTCTAGGAATGTTGGAAAAATATTATTAAACAATGACAAACGAAACAAAAAAATTTAAGTATTCGATTTTTTTTTCTTCTTTTACTGATTTTATAATTACTGATTTTATAGTTACTGATTTTATTGCTACCGATTTTATCATTACTGATTTTATTGTTACCGATTTTATCATTACTGATTTTATTGCTGATTTTTGTCCAACAAAAAGAACAAAGATTTTAGCTGTCACTTCGAGCCATCTCTATTTGTCACCTAAAAACGTACAAAATTTAATTGTACCGTTAACTCGTTTCGTCGAGAAAATTGTTCAATCGATTACTGGCTATCTGCTTTGAAAGCGAATGGAAAATTTTCACGAAACATTTTCAAGCATTTACCCCACTATGCCCAGTCAGGAAAAATCCACGTTACCGAAACAGTTTCAAAGCCGGGATTCGACGAGAAAACGTCTCTTTTAACGACACGTAGAGAAAAAGGGGCGGCCACGAGGCGTGGAACCGGGCTGGATCGTCAAAATCTTAGGATTTCATTACGGTCCCTCAGCATCCGGAATAAATTGTGGTAGAACACCTCATTAAAATACAATCGCAATATAAAATGTTGGAGCAGAGAACGATGGAATATAAATACCATATTCCCGAAGACTTTATTTCGATATACTCTTGTACAGTTTTGCCGATTCTTCAAAAACTTCTGTCGGGATTTTAGCTATTTTTTGTTAAAATTCAGTAACGTTTTTATTTACCATTTCACCCATTGCTACCATCGCTTGTTATTTTTATTCCATTTTCAAATGACTTTGTTCCCGTATAATTTGACTCGAACGTGCACTCACAATATCTGCAAAAAAAAACACAAATACACGAACGGAGACTTTTATGAAATTGGTAAAATTACGAAAATGCCAAGCTGTAAACAAAAGTTGGATTTTGAGTAAAAAAGAACGTAGAGCAACTGTTATTAACAAATGTATAAACATGTGAAAAAATCATCAAGTTGTACTATAGAAAATGTTATAAACTATGCTTTGTCCGAATTTTAAGTGAATCGAACGAATAGATTTGAGATACGACATCGTTTCGAGACGAACGTGAGAAAAAGAAGACCCTTCACTAAAATCGTCAAATGTTGGTGAATTTTTGGAATATTCACCTAATATTTGTTGAAAATTAAAGTTAAGATCGTAGATTATAAAACGACGCAATAAAAAAATGTACTTTCGAAATTTTCAAGGTCAAGCTGACCCCTTGAAGTATTGATAACATCACAACGATAATTACAGTAGATTTTTCCACTGTCGTCGAATATCCATAAGTGAATATGCATAAGTCGAATATCCAGAAGTCGAAAATCTATAAGTCGGAATATCCATAAGTACGAGTATCCATAAGTCGAATATCCATAAGTCGAATATCCATAAGTGAGTATAGAGTAGAAATGAGTGTCAGAAATAGCAGGAGGTAGAGATAAGTGAGTTTGTTTGGGTTCCCTCTATACTCACTTTTCCTTTACCTCCTGCCATTTCTGGCACTCATTTCTACTCTATACTCACTTATGGATATTTGGCTTATGGATATTCACTTATGGATATTCACTTATGGATATTCGACTTATGGATATTCTACCTCAATTTTTCGACCCAGTGATTCAGGATGTCGAGAATTAAACGATTTCAGCAGAGATATTCCATCTTTGCCAATTTTCTTTCTTCTTCCCAGGCGAAACCCCGCACGTCATCGCAACTTGGATTGGATTTTTTCCTTCGTTCTTTTTCGCCTAACGACGAAAATTCGCTGTCTACATGGAGAAAAATACGGCCTCAAATTCTAACACTGGTTGCCAGAATTCTAATATTCAGTGCCAGAAAAGTATAGCAGTTTACTGCCAGTTCGGAATCCCAAGACTTGTTGTTATGGAAGTGTAAAAATAATTCTCACACCGTATAGTAAAAAGGATGCGCGCATATTACATTTGAAACTATTCTCGCATAGGCGCGAGTTATATTTTCGTATGGATTTTACTATACGTATAGCATGAATCTTCGTGTATGTATAGATTTCACTATACGCATAGCATAAATCTTCGGCGTATGGCGAAAAATATTACGAAGTTATTAGTAAAGTGTGACTCTTTATACCGTACTTTTTGTAGAATACTGGAAACTAATTGATCCAATCGCGTGGGCAAAATATTTTTTGAATACTACGAAAAATCGCAATATGCCGAATAAATTGTATTATTTGTAGCAGTTTACGTGCCATATCGTAGGTTCAAATTCAAATTTCTTCATTATTACTATACCATAATTGCAATTTTTATCTTCCATTCAATACTTTTTGATATTTAATGATATTTTTTTAGAAGCATAGTATTAAGGGGTTACCCCCACTTGCGATTTTGAAAAAATCGATTTTTTTTATTGCATTTTTTTTGGTATAAGTATCCAGGCCCATACTTCTGTATGGGCCCGGAATAGATGACTCTATGTAAGTTTACAAAAAAAAATATATTTTCTTCGTGTAAACTGAAATTGAAACTTTAAACGCGTTTTTCTCAAAATGGCATTTCTGAAGTCGGTAACCAAGATTACTCGAACACTAATGAACCGATCTTCTTGAAATTTTGCAGGCTTATTTAATACATAAAAATGTAGTCTTTAATCGTTCGATTTTTTTTTTTCGAAAAAAAAATGGCCGTTTTATAGCCAAAAAATGGCCGTTTTTTTTCGTTAAAATCGAACCATTAACTTTGACTGTTCGCCATTTTGTGAAAAATGAATATTTTTTAAAATCCTTCGATTAAAGACTAGTTTATACTTATATTTGACTAAATCCATCCGCATTTTTTTTTCAGATGATCCACTTCGCCGCAATGTTGGTCACCGCAAACCGTGTATATAAAAACATTATTTCATTGACGGCCATTTGCCACTAAACAATGTAATATTTTTCAATAAAAAAATTACTGAAAGTTCTTCAAGATGTGTTCTTTAAGATGGTATATTGATCGATTAAAAAAGTTTTGTAGTTTTCTTTAAAACAATTCATGAAAAAGGCCTTTTTTGCGCTACAAGTGGGGGTAACGCCTTAATTCTAAACTTCGAGGCCCCTGTTTTCTCCGTGTATTGTTCACGGTATGTGTTAGTAGCAATGTTCCCAGGCATTTCGCCCTTCACAAAAATCATCATACGTGGGTGAATTTTTGGAATTTTCACAAAAACTTTGTTGCAAATTAAAGTTAAGATCCTAGATTATATAACAACGCAATAAAAAAACGTATTTTCGAAATGTTCAAGCTCAAGCAGATCCCTTAAAGTATCAATAACATCACAACGATGATTACAGTGGATTTTTCGACCCTGTGACTCAGGATGTCGAGAATTAAATGATTTCAGCAGAGATGTTCCATCTTTGCCAATTTTCTTTTCTCTTCCCAGGCGAAACGCCGCACGTCATCGCAGCTTGGATTGGATTTTGTTGCGTCGTTCTTTTTCGCGTAACGACGAAAATCCGCTGTCTATTGTTCACGGTACGTGTTAGTAACAATGTTCTCAGGCACTTCGCCAATACTTTTGCGCCTGGTCGACCAACGACGACGACGACGACGACGACGACGACGACGCAGACGACAACGACGGAAGACAATCACGCTGACACCGCGTGATTGATGTCTCTTGCCACCCCGCCCTTTTCCAAAACACATACACCCCGAGTAGCACGTATCCGCCACTTCTCCGTCTTCCCTTCGTCCCGGTACAGTTTCGGCTCGGCCCAATAAAGCCCATTGTAAATGCGAACTATTCGGAATATCGGAGCGCTTATACCGAGGCCGATTACTCGCCGCGGCCGTTCAGTCATCGGCTTGACGCATCGTAATCCTTTCACTATCGTCTCTCCCTCGTACAATTTGCATCCGCACGCGCGGTCTCTCTTCTCTCCTTTCGTCCAACCTCTTGCAGGGGTGCGTACGCTGCGCGAAACGCACACCGATCCAAGACCGAAGAAAAAAAAGCCCCAACACAACGGGTGTGATGCTCATTTATTAACGATTAGCCTTGTGTGCTGCGACATTTTAAAATCGTATACGGGAAAGACCGAACGCTCGCGGATAACGCAAGGAACAAAGGAACTCTGTTCCTGCCACTTTTGAATGATCGATATTTTGATTTTGCGATGGGAATTTGAAAAAAAGACCCTCATATCTTTCAACCAAACGTTTCTTTCTACCAGTCGGGACATTTTTTACGCTTCGTCCGCTACAACGATGCTGACTGTCACAGAACGAGAAAAACAGCGAGCTTTTGGAACAATATTTATTCACGACTGCGCAAGCTAAATAATCGAACGTCCTCCTGCGGAAAGTGCATAAAAGTTGAGTGCTCTTTACTCATAATTTACGAAAAAAATTGCAATTTTTGACATCGATCTTTCGATAAATCATCTTGAGGGTTTACATACACCTGAGACGGCTAAAAGTAAGGTTATGTTTAAGAATTTTTTTGTATATAAAACTGAATTCTATTGAAGAGACATGATATACATTTTAAAGTATGACATTTTACCTACATTGTGTGAACATTTGGTTAAAAAATTGCAAACGCTAAAAAGGTTATAGTCGTTTTCCTGGGACGTGTTTTTGTTGACAGCGCTTGCGGTGCCAAACGTGACTCAGCCATTTTTTGTCTAAAAAATATATTTGGTTCTTAAGGGGTAAGGCCACAGTAGAATTTTCAAAAAATCGATTTTTTTCTCGCTAAAACGGTGCTTAATCATCATAAGAATAAGATGCTATTCGATTTATAGCAAGAAAAATTTTTTTCACCGATTTTGAGCGTATAACGGAAGCGCACCTCTGGCACGGCCATAGAGTACCTAAAACTTTAGACGCGTGTTTCTCGAAACAGCTTTTTCCAATTGGCGTGACAAATAACTTCAACAATTTTCACTCGATTTACTTCAAATTAAAAAGTTTTGTTCCTAATTGCATTTCGCAGAGAAGTACGTACGGAATTTCTGATTGATCGAAAACTTTTCATTTTATGAGCAGTTTTATACGAAATTTTTCACTGAAAATTCATTCAAATACCTACAACTTTTGAATAAAACAATGTTTTTTTAATTCCGTACGTACTTCTCTAGGTATTCTTATGTAGATTGACGAGAATTTTTGTTGTTTGTTCTAGGTAAAAAATTCTGGATGCTAAATGTCACGCCGCGGAGCGCCTAAAAAAATGATCACAAAAGAAAATATTAGTAGCCGGTCATTTTGTACATCGAAAAAAAATATATTTATTTTCTAACAGCTTGATATTCATACTAAATAGATGTGTAATTCATTTTATAAGTGAATGACTTTTTCATACGAAAGAAAATGTTACATTCGCACATGATTTCATACCCGTTACTGTGGCCTAACCCCTTAAAGTAGATAGATAAAACTAGTACTTATCGAACCGGAATTAAAAAATTAAATTTTTTCGGGTAATGGCAGTCACTGGAATAAAACAGACGATTTTTCGCCTCAAAATTGTTCAGTACTTATGATGAAAAAAAACATTACGCCAGGTATCGAAAAAACGGCTCGATAAGTACTAGATTATTGGGTGAAGCATAACTGCAAAACTTCATCCCGATCGGTCCAGTAGTTGCGGAGATATTTCTGGTACCGATTTTGGAAACACTGTTTCGAGTAAAACGCGTTTAAAGTTTTGAGTACACTTTGCACTGAAATAACTGGTTTATTTTAAACTTATATGAAATCGTCGATTCCTGGGCCATATGACGGATCTTCCTTAGATGTTGACGCGTCCATTAGATCTTTTTTTGTGCGGAATTCAACAGGAGCGAGAAACCTCGGCTCATAGTCAAACAGATGACAAAGGCCGCGTCTACCTGCGCCCCAACCGTTAGTCGTTGCTCACCCGGTCAATTACAAAACGCTATAAATTCGTATAAGCGATTTTTATTCGTATAAACGCTATAAACGATTTTTTTTGCATTTTCTCGAAGTATACATATTCAAGAATGTGTGGAAAAAATTAATTAAGTTGAGATATTGATATTTGACCAAGTTGCAGACGATTTAGTGAGAACAGGTAGCGCAACGATTTACGTATACATACTGAAACTTTCAATCGCGGTTTTCTCGAAACGACTTTTCTCGACCTAGACGTCATATTATCAATTTTTCAAAAACCAACATTTCCGTAAGTGCAGTAGCTATCGTTGTACGTACCCTTTTTTTTCGTTTTTTAATTTAGGATTTTTTCAGCCCCTGAACATAAGTAAAAATTTCGCCAAAATTACACTTTATTTAAACACCTGCCATTTTGTAAAAAAAAAATCCGAAAAAACAGCTACAAATAACGAGAACCACGTTTATATAGATCATAGAACTTGTTTATTTTTATTCTTCAGATCAATCATTGTCTGTTATACCTCAATAACGTTGTTAACTTTGATTTTCTTCAATAAAAATGTACACTAAATAAGTTCAATGTATACGTGATAACATACGTTTGTTTTCCAAATCCCAACCCATCGCAACCCGTTTAGAAGACCGGGCCATACCTCCGCCACTTTTTCAGAATAATAAAGAAATATTTAAAAACCACGTAACAGCCAAAAGTAGTAATAAAACATGCCCTAAGTAGCAAAAAGGGTGAGGAAATCGTCCGTTTAAAAAACTCCTGAAATTCAAGTATTTTTCCTTCGCCCGAAGGTGTCTCCCTCCTTAAAACGACTGTGGACGCAACGAAACGTCAGGTTAGATCAGCTAAGTGCAGGTAGGGAGTGACAGGAAACTATTCAATTGGGAAAGATTATACTCAAAAACCTGCAAGGGTTCACGTTCAAACTCAGGAAAAATACTTGTTTAACCCTTAATAGTCACACTGGGTCCACGGGACCCAAACAAATTATTTTAATGCCGCACAACTTTTTTTTCCAATAAAACCTACATTTTTTTATATGCGCAAGCGTTTCATTCTTTGCTTCTAAATCGCACCTGCGTTGGATGAAATAAGTATACTTTTTGAAAAGTCCACAGAAACCGCTATGTCTATTTCAAAGTACATTGTTTCCAGATTATAAAAACACTTTTTTTTAGTCAATAATTACAAGAGTTACAGCAATTTTTGTAAAAAGTCATTTTTCACGTTTTTTTTTGTATAATCTTTTTTGCATATTTAAAATTTAATTTTTATTTATAACCAATATCCTTGTATCAAACAAGGTTCAAATTAGACCTCGCTATTTTTTTCATACCGCTCAATGCAGTATTTCATTATTTACAACAATTTGAAAACGCCTGCGTCCCATGGACCCAGTCTGACTATAACGTGATTCTAGCTAAGTGTCACTGCTAAGGGTTAAATCATTTTTTCACTAATAATGACTCCGTTCTTACTATTTCTCAGGTACCCCATTCACAAAATCCCCAGCCGAATGAGCCGAATTTTCCGACGGTTCTGTCGTTTTTCAAACCTTTCAGCCGAATTCTTCGGCTCGTAAAAATATGTGATTCTGTAAAATTGTCGGCAACGTCATGTGCGTGAAGCTGTACGTTACTCAGGTAACGTAAAATTTATTGTTTGCACTGGCGGTAATCTCCATTATAATCGCACGTGCGCGCGGGAAATGGGTGCGCGAACCTGAGGAAAGGTATTATATTATACGGTATATGCACATATGAAGATTCATATATATATATATATATATATATATATATATATATATATATATATATATATATATATATATATATATATGCACAAAAATATATAGCATAGGTGGCGAGAAGGTCTGAGAAGCCGATGTCGGCTTCGCCGCAATTTCGAACTCGGATTGTCCGGGCGAATGATGGATCGGTCTTTTGTACCGTGCTGATGATACCTCGCAGATGTATCCACTCTGTGCTACATATATATACGTATATATGTAGCACGGAGATATGTATGTATATGTATCGATAGGTCGGAGTAAAAACGCTCGGAGTCGTATGACTTAGGACGTAAGATACGCCCTTTTGCCTAGAGGCTGCTGACACAAAAATACATATATATAGACGCCCGCGGCCTAGCGCATAAGCCACCCCTTTTTTACCCCGAAAACCACTTGCCTCGCTCGCGCGATTATCGATTGAGCGCATGCAAGGGCAGACCCGAAGATTTTCGTTTTTTTTTTCAATCGTGTATTTTCTTAGCTGTCAGGAAGAATCGCGGTAGATTCGCGATATGTATACAGATGCACCGAAAAATCCGTCCCTCGCTTTTCGTGTATTATACTGAGAACATCACGTTGGTAGTCTTCGAGTTTGTTGAAACTCGCGTGTATGGTAGAGCATTGAAAACTATTTGACACGTATTTTTTTATCGGCGTAAAAACGTTTTTTAGGGGTGAAACCACCCCTTTGATGGGTGTCAAGGGCTGGTGATGCAGCTTCATCCGCAAGCTGTCCACCAGTTTTAGCAAAACGGGAACGAAAATTCTTCTAATGCTAAAAGATCGGAAACTCACCATGGGTTCATTGGAAAAAATAAAAATGAAGGACTTGACCAGCCTTTTGTTTTTCTTTCCCTTCCCTCACATTTAAAAATGGTAATTCTCTGGAGGGAGGATAGAATTGGAGTTTACGTAGTTTTGCATTTTTTGCGGATGGCAGTCTTAAGGGGGTGAACCACATACCATGCGACTTCGACGATTTCTGGTAGAAATTGAGGCTTTTGGGGAAAATTGACTCTTCCTTGACACATTTATATTTGGCCACGATTTTTACACACTCGGTCAATTTGACCCGGATAGTACTTCATCCACCTGCCCTTAACAACCCTTCGGTCGGTTTTTTCTCAAAAGGATCCGAGATACATTTTAAACATTTATTAATATGTCTGTATAATTAAAATTGAGAAAGTATAAAATTGAATTGTTGTAAAACTTATTGAAAACTTTCAATTTGGAGAAAGTGAGCATTTTATTTGAAATTCGTCCTAATCAAAATGACCCAGTGTGTCAAGGAAGGGTTAATAGTGAATTCGTATTCAGGGGGCAAAAATACGTTGATCGGGGCTCATCAAAAAAAAATATAAAAGCCAAATTTTCTTTCCACTGCGGCCAAAAAAAAGTGTCTTCACTGGATCAATGCTCATTCATTTTCGGCTTAGATTTGGAACTCCGCTTTACGCCCATTCTCTTCGTAATCGTTTTCTCTATGAAATGCCGTTTGATTCATAAAGTTCCGATGATTTTTCGATTTTTGGCAGAATTTCAAAGCTGAAACATCGATTGTCGCAAATTTTTCCATTAAACGCCTTTTCAAAACACCCTCATTACGTTTATTCCACTCAATTAAATGGAACCACCGCCACAGCAGTTCGAAATCTCCAGATTTTTGCGATTTCGAAAAAGTGGTCAGAGTCGACATTTTTTTCGACTTTTACGCCATTTCAGAAGTCTATTCGATGGGAAATGTCCCGCGGATTATAAATATCACAGCGTTTCTGTTGAAAGCTCAAAATTACGCCGGCTAAACGCGAAAAACTTGTTTTTAGAAACTTCCGACGATTTCCACTAGAAACTGAGGGTTTTGGGGAAAATTAATGGTGAATTCGTATTCAGGGGGTAAAACTACATCGATACGAACTCACAAAAAAAATATCACAATAAGACAGATATCCGATTATATTTCTGATAAAGGAAATTAACACGAAACAAATAAAATCTTTATCTCCATGCACTTTATCAGCACGAAAAAGGCATATTTCGAGTGAAAGGGTAAAATAAAGTGCGACGGTTTTCGTAAAGCCACTCCGAAGTGGCGACCGAAGAGTCGCTTGTGTTATTATTCCGTATGGCAAACAGAAGCCTAGAGCCACCGCAAAGAGCACACACCGGTGTATTAATATCGATATAGAAGGGAGTGTGAGTGCCCGCTGGAAGGAATCCTGAAAATACTGAAAAAACAACGAAAAAAAAAAGAATAGAAAATCTCACTCAGGTGGAGAAATATATCACCGACATATGTCACCACTCGAGAGATAATCCGAAGCTTTTACAGTAATCTAATCAGTATCATTAAATATCGAATACATTTAATAATTGATAGGAAACCTTGGTAACGATATATACACATACACACACTCGTGCGTGGGCTTTGAAAAACAATGTCGAAGAACAAGGCCCAACGTGTGTTAGATTAAACTCAGTTGGAGCGGAAAATGTTGACTCATCGACTCCTCAATCCGACGATAAAGCATTTTTACCAGAGTTTTTGGGGTTTCCCCACGATATGGATTTGTACCGAATTTTATTCATCAAATCGCAGTTCCAAAATTTCATGCATATTTCGTCAGCGTTCGACCAACAATGATCCGATTGCGTATCTGTGCGTGGCCAAAGTGGCACATCAACTCGAGAAGGCAATTTATCTTAATAATTTATTCA
The DNA here is from genome assembly GCA_944452715.1 of Ophion slaviceki. NCBI lineage: Eukaryota > Metazoa > Arthropoda > Insecta > Hymenoptera > Ichneumonidae > Ophion > Ophion slaviceki. The sequence continues at coordinate 12,592,111 of OX101792.1, read as the reverse complement.
GTTATATTTAAACTTACCTAGATACTTATACGTCATACTTGTTAAATTACATCATATTATATTATATAAAACATATTATATCATGCGATATATTTATACTTAACTAGATACTTATACGTCATACTTAATATATTATATTACATGTATTAATACTTACTTAGATTCTTGTACATCATACTTATTGTATTTGATCATGTGTTATATTTATACTTACCTAGATACTTATATGTCATACTTATTACATTATATCATACGTTTTATTTATACTTACCTAGATACTTATACGGCCTACTTATTGTATTATATCATGTGCTATATTTATACTTAACTAGATACGTATACGTCATACTTAATATATTATATTACACGTATTAATACTTACTTAGATTCTTGTACATCATACTTATTGTATTCTATCATGTGTTATATTTATACTTACCTAGATACTTATATGCCATACTTAATATATTATACCATATGTTGGATTAATACTTACTTAGATACTTATACGTCATACTTATTGCGTTATATCATCTTATATTATAATTATACCTCATTTACATTTATGTGTTATACTATACCTTGAAACTTTACGTCATAGTCATATTTATACTTACCTAGAAATAATATACTGGCTTGTGTGAAAATAGAGGGTTTGCGAAGGGCAGGTCCGTCATAAAATCACTGCTGTAGGAATCATTAAAAAAAATAGGCCCGAATTATCGAACAATGAACAAATGTGCAATGGCTGTGCAGATAAAGAAAGTAATTCTTCTGTGGGTTTTCCGTTCGTTTCGATTCGAAAGTATGTTTTAAACGCGATAAGAAAAGAGCAGTCTCGCGCTAGGCCAGGAGTCGATATTTCGGTATGGGATTTTTCACAACGTAAAGTGAAGCCGACGAAGGAGAATAACGCGAAACGGGTGCTCGAAGGATATGTGGAAGCGAGAAAAAGGCTCGTTCGACTTTATAAATAATAAATTCGCATCGCCGGGAAAAAGGGCGATACGAGGAAAGAGATGGGCTGTAATAAAGTGCAAGCAGTAGGAGACGAAGTGACGTCCTGTGTCGCAAAGTCATAAAACTGCAGGACCTTCATTCTCTCTCTCTCTCCCACGTTCTGTCAGAGTGTACTCGAAAGTAATCCTGCATTAAAATCTCCATTCTTGCTTTCTTATTAAACCACAGTCCTGCATATTGATGGCTATTGATCACCTTTCCCGTAAGGCACTCTCAATTTTTTACGATCCAAACTTTAGGACGAGAAGCTGAAGAGCAACCAGCTGCGAAGGATATGAAATGTGCAGAGAAAAAAGGAGTCCGCCGCCATGAAGAAAACGTATACTGTTTTTTTATTATCTACGTTCCGTTTGTGCATCAATGTGTCTACATGGTGTTAATTAGAGTTGCGGTAATTGTGGATCATCAGAATTGCGAACATATCGAGACTTGTAGGTATAAATGGACGGTGCACAACTGTCGGTAAGTAGGACATGCTTATTTTTTGAACGATGATGAGACGCCAATAAAAACAAAATAACTCGTTTGCGGAATCTATTTTACCGACAGCCAGTAATGTTCTGTCAAGAAATCATCCTTATCAACAGCTGGTAAGGAAACTAACGACTCTATTGCCGAAAAGTAGAAAACAAAAATACCGGCAAATAATACATCACTGATTGATGAAAAGTAATCTCTACGAAATTTAAGATGCGAATGTTGGGATAAAAAATCACACTACACGTTTTATTGAGGGCATGGCTCACACGTCCGGTCGGTAAAAATTCTACATCCCAAGTTTTCTCCTACACGGATCACATTTCGGACAAACGAAGAGAAAGACGTTATTCGTCGTTCACAAGAGCGGAAGGTGTTTCTTTTCTCTTTTCCAACATATCAGCCGTCTCGAAGAACACTGGGAATCTGGGAGCTCAGCCGGTAACGAAACTGCGAAAAAGATTATTTATCGACTGATGATATTTCGAAAAAAAGCAAATGCACACATGGCCTTATTATTACAAGGCCATGTGGGCATTTGCTTTTTTCGAAATATCATCAGTCAATAAATAGTCTTGTTCGCAGTTTTGTTACCGGCTGGGCTTGAGCGCGCTCTGTCTCATAGCTAGAATTCGATAAATTTGTTCCCGAATTTTCCGCAAAAAATGGTTGCACTGTTAATCAGAAATTTTAGAAACGCGATTTCAACTGCTCGGTCGGTATGACACGTCGCCTTAGTAATTTCGGATGTGATCTCGGCGACTCTTGCGGTAACAACGAAAAGCTTTTATTCACACGTTCCGCGTATTGTCATGTTTTCCATTTCATGACACATGATGCCGGTAGTCTGGTCCACGGATCGGCTGCTTGGAAGGTGCATATACATGTCCCTTTCCAAACCAGACTAGGCTATCAATATTTTTTCGTCAGACATAAATATCCAATAAGTGATGATGATTTTTATTATTATCAAATCATAAATGATGGGTGATATAAAACGAAACGGTCTCGATGGCCTGAAAACCGAGCATAAGTACAACAAAGTTGTGAAACACATACAGGTACGTTTGAGGTTAAGATAGCATATCTGTACGTTTACACTCGTGGTTGAGGCGAAGATGTATCACGTGACATGAGGTCGAGACAGCTGAAATTTTCGAACAAAGCTTCCTCAGAGATGAATCACATTTAAAGCATAAGAAAATCGCCAAGCTCTGCGTCAGGAAATTCTCCAGGGTCCGATGCTTCCCTTTTCCCAGAAAAACTCAACCATCTATGAGAAAACTCGATTCTAAAGTTTGTGAGGTTATGTTGCCCTCCAACGAAATTCAAAATTACGAAATTGAGTGTCGGTTTTTTAAAAAATCGCATCGCTGAAATTCCAACCCTATGAATCGGATAGACCGGTTGTCGAGGTGAAAATTAATTTATTTGTAGTATTTTATAATATAGTGTTTTATAATTCTAATTCTAATAATGTTTTTTCTTTCAGGATAAATGGAAATTGGTGCCGGCCTTTCTGAAGGGAAAAGGTTTGGTGAAGCAACACATCGATTCGTTCAATTACTTCATCAATGTTGAAATAAAAAAGATCGTTAAAGCTAACGAGAAGGTCATAAGCGATGCGGATCCGCTATTTTACGTCAAGTAAGTAGTTTCTCCGAACCACGTGTCTTGAATTTAGTATTTTTATTCTAGTTCTATCGTACAGGGTTCCCTTTTCATTGGAATGCAATGAAAGTTATTCTCTCCTATCGCACACGTTTTTTTTACTGATTTAGGGTACGAAAGTCACTCGAACCGTTTTTTCTTAGTATCTTACGAGGTCCACAATCTTAATCTATAAAAAAAATGATAGATGCAACAAACGTGAAGTAAATTTATTTTTAAAGAACTTTCATTGCATCACGACGGCGCAAACTTCAATGCCATCCGAATTGTGCGTAATTTCGTCTCAACAAGTGATTTTGACTCAGTGAGACACAAATGTGATTTTAACTATTGAAAACAGGTATCTGAACGTATACATCGGTTCGCCCGACGTGGAAGAAGGTTTCAACGTAACGAGATCGACGACTCCTCACGAATGTCGCCTCAGAGACTTGAATTATTCGGCGCCGATAACAGTGGACATCGAGTACACTCGCGGTCATCAGCCTATAATAAAAAATAATGTTTTGATCGGCAGGTAAAGTAACATCGGGAGAGCCGTCATTGTTGTATCGCTCGAAACATTTTTACAGCGACTCGATTGTCTTTTGCTTTTCCTTCTAATTTAACTCTACGCTCCCTCCGACGGCTAGAATGCCAATAATGTTGAGGAGCTCCAACTGCGTGCTCACGGACAAGTCCCACTTCGAGCTTTCCAAGATGAACGAGTGTCCGCACGATCCTGGCGGTTACTTCGTCGTGAACGGCCAGGAAAAAGTGATCCTCATACAGGAACAAATGTTGCGAAACAGAATAATATTGGAGCAGGACAGCAAAGGATGCGTCGTTGCGTCCTGTAACAGTTCCACTCATGAGAGAAAAACGCGAACGAACATCATTGGCAAAGGTGGAAAGTATTACATGCGGCACAATATTTTTCAGGATGTAAGTAAATTGCAGTTGATATTTGAGGGGGGAGATACCGATATAGGCGAGGAAAAGATTGCTGATTTGCATAGTTTTTTTTAGGCGAAAAGATTTTTATATCATTTTTGAGACTCAGGATATGTTTTATTACTACTTTTGGCTGTTACATGGTATTTTTTTTTCTAACTGAAAAAATGTTGGAACTTTTTTGCAAATCAAAGTCTACGGGAAGCTAGACTGCACGCCGATTCGCAACTCCCGCGGCGACGTTGCTGTAACACTCTGCCACACCTCCGCCCTTTTGATGATGAAATAATTAAAAAAAATTGTTTCGTATACTTGAATATACTATTAAAGTATACCTAAAGTTTGATAATTGTAGAATAATTATTTCTTAGTTGAAAAAATCCCTCAATATTGCTTATTTTCTTCCTGTCGAAATGTATAAACCGCCTTAATGTGCTAAAAAGTAGAAAATAACTTTTTTACGAAGTCACCTATATGTGACTATAAATAAAAGCTTGGAGCGCTCGAAATTTAGACATATAATCTCAATTCACACAAATCCGTTTACATGTCAACTGTTTATTTAATTTAATTTACTGTAAAACAACCTTAGATTTCTTAAATAAAAATCCGGAAACTGAGTATAAATGTGTGATAATAATGTCTCTAATTACTATTGTGCCAGTTTAACTAGTTTAATGAAACTGAATTGATTAAATTTATTAAACATTTTTAAAGTTGAGCGCCCCAAGCTTTTATTCATAGTCACATTCAGGTGACTTGGTAAAGAAATATATTTTCTACTTTTTGGTACATTATATAAAAAATAATTTTAGCGTTTAATAAATAAAAAAGTACCATGTAACAGCCAAAAATAGTAATAAAACATACCCTAAGTCTAAAAAATGGTGAAGAAATCATGGCTTAAAAAGAAATCATGAAAATCATCAAATGTTTTCCTCGCCTAAAGGCATTTCCCCCCTCAATGTAATCTCGTAGAAAATACTCATTTATTTATTGCTTGCAATTTCGATTGAACATCTCCCAACGACAGAGATGCAAAATTGACAATTCTGAATAATAATAACGATAATGACAATTAAGGACATACCGGTAACAGCAGTATTCAAGGCAATGGGGATAGTTTCGGATCAGGAGATCGTACAGCTGATAGGCACGGAAGAGGACTACATGAAAAAGTTTGCACCCAGTCTGGAGGAATGCCACACACTCCAGATCTTCGCGCAGAATCAAGCGCTCAAGTGAGTGAATCTTATTCGAAAATCTGTTGATCAATAATCATTACCGATAGTCCTTGTAACAATTCATTTTGCGACGCGGCAGATACCTCAGCAATAAGCGAAAACAGAAGCGATACGCATCTGCTGTAAAATCCAGCGTTATCGACGAAGTCAAAGATCTGTTGGCCACTAACGTCCTGTCTCACGTGCCCGTAAGATAAAATAATAATTCCGCAATGCCATTTAAGGGACTATACCAGTGTGAGCGCGGAAAATTTGGGTGATTTTCGGGAATTTTTTGGAAGAAAAGTACTCAATTAAATGTTTCGGAAAATTAAGAATATATTTGGCCATATTTGACCTATATTACATAATTTTTTCATAGAAAAATATTGAGATCCAAGCGACTTATGCGCTGCCTTCGGAGGCGCCAAAAGAAAAGTTCCTCCACTGCTGACGTGATTCCGGCTGATTGAGTAGCTGAAACCGAAAAAGGAAAAAATGTCGTTAAACTGGAAGGTATTTCCTGTACAATGACGTAGGATTTTCGAAAAATATCTAAATGTAACAAAATGGCGTAGTTATGAAAAAAGTCTGTTTTCTTGCCTATAAAATGTTCGTTTTTTTCAATGTCAAATCGTCAATTTTCATCCAATCAAAAATATCCTACGTCATTGTAGAGTAAATATATTCAAGAGTACTCTTCAATTCAAGAGATTCAAGAGATAATCGCTCTTTGAGTTACAATGTCAGCAAATTTGAAAAACCTCATTTCGAGAAAAACGCGTTTAAAGATTCAACTATCAATTTTTGCAAGCTAAAATGATTTAAATGATAACGATATTCTCGAAAGTATAAACTGTCAAAAAAGGCAACGAAAAACATTGATTTTTTTCAAGCGTCACACTCGTATAGTCCCTTAGTTTTATTTTCGTAGTGAAAAATGTTTCGTAAAATAAAGCGCATCCGGTGAATCGCCATTGCAGGTGGTGGATTTTAATTTCAAAATGAAAGCCGCGTATCTCGCTCTGATGGTACGAAGAGTCATGAGAGCTCAGGGGGACGGTAAATTGGTCGACGATCGAGATTATTACGGTAACAAGAGATTGGAATTGGCCGGCTCGCTTCTCTCCCTGATGTTCGAAGATTTGTTCAAACGCTTCAACTGGGAGTTGAAACAAATCGCGGACAAGAATATACCGAAGATAAAGGCCGCGCAGTTTGACATCGTGAAACACATGAGGCAAGCGCAGATTACAAATGGATTGGCTTTCGCCATTTCGTCCGTAAGTACCCGAGTAACAAAGTATCTCGATCGATTTTATTGTTTTAATTAACGAGCTTACATTAGCCATTTGAAAAATGATGAAAAAAAATGCTCATTCACGTTTTGTATTTGTCACGAAAATCTTCAAGGGCAATTGGACCATCAAGCGTTTCAAGATGGAGCGCCACGGGGTGACTCAGGTCTTGTCGAGATTATCCTTCATTTCGGCGTTGGGTATGATGACACGGGTGAATTCTCAGTTCGAAAAAACGCGAAAGGTCTCGGGACCGAGGTCACTGCAGCCGTCCCAATGGGGAATGCTCTGTCCGAGTGACACTCCCGAAGGAGAAGTCAGTACACCGCGAATGAGCTTGGCCAGTTTTAACAATCCGTTTCCCATCCATTTTTTAACTCCACTCATTACGAACGCTTTTCCAGGGTTGCGGTTTGGTGAAAAACTTGGCTCTGATGACCCACATCACAACGGAAATCGAGGACGAGCCGATAGTCAGATTGGCGTTCAATCTTGGCGTCGAAAACGTCAATATACTCGGTGGCGAGGAGATAAACGATCCAGACGTTTACATGGTCTTCTTGAATGGCAACATATTGGGTATAGTGAGGAATTACGATAGGCTGGTCAATGTATTCAGGATGCTCAGGCGAAAGGGTCTCGTGAACGGCTTCGTTTCCATATATCTGCAGCGCCAACACAGGTGAGCACTCTTGACGATTGGCAATTATCAGTTATCCCCTTCAGGGGCTACAACTACCTAGAGGCCCGAAAAAAATGTCAAAATTCCAATGTTTTTTCTTCTGGGAAACGGCTGGTTAAGGTAGTCCTATCGCTTCACACTAGTCATACCACTGATCATACTTGAGACTTGTACAATTTATATTTTTAACATATGCAAACAAAATTGTAATAACTGAATTTTCCATGTGTAAACTGTTTAATGAATGTTCACATTTAATTAGAAAAATGAAAAAATAGTTATTCCAACGAGTCGCGCGGTATTTCTAGGTTTGATATTTGGCAATATTGGTTCTATCTCCGTCTCTTTTTACTCAACCAGGCGAGTTTAACCTCCATGCTTTTCAACGTCGATCTGTCAAAACAATGTCGGGTGCGGGAAATATAAAGCATTGTATTCGGGCCACGACTGGGAAAAAGCGTGGAAAATTTGTGTCGGCGAAATATGTCGGTTAAAAATGAAATATGTGTGGAAATTCGAATGAGTGAGATGAGGTTAGGACTACAGTCAGCTGTTGCCTTGCTGTCACGTCTCTTTATCGTTGCAAGTGGTAATAAATCCAATACCGGAAGTTCAAATTAAACTTGATATTACATAAAAATTAGGTCAATATGCGTAATTTTTTCTGATCGCACTGGATTACTACAAGTGTTAAGTATGTAAATCTGATTATTTTTACGAATCTGACGGATTCTCACTATTGTATACACTTTTGTAGCCACCGGAAATTGGGTTTTTGTATGTCGTCTCGGATCTCCTTCACAAAAATACGCAATTTTAATATTTCTTTTCTCTGCAATTAGGTCGATAAACGACCGTGAAATTTTACAGAGACGATTATATAATATATTTGGTGAAGCTCAAAAATGATGAAAATCCTATGGATTGAAGCCTGACGATAGGACTACCTTAAAAAAGAACGCATTTTTTTAACACAAATGCACATATGTTGAGAACCTTTGAAAAAAATCACCAAAAAAACAACAAAAACATGGCCGCCGGCATGTTGACATTTTTTCGCGACTTTTGGCGATCGACAGCTTACACTGTCCATCTGAATTGCTGTCCATCTAAAAAGCAAACGGGTTATTCAAGGTAACAATAAATACAAGCCGTTGACGAACTGAGACACGAGCACTATGCAGCAGAAATTTTTCAGTTTCTAAAAAATTGCCTAAAAATCGTCAGATAATTGTTAATAACAAATTAACTATGCAATATAAAAAAAAATCCTACGTACTTCCATAGACAATGTATTTTTCAAGATATATTCAACATTTCAAGTGAATCTGTTGAAAATTGTCTGTTATGTTTCCGGCCACCTTAAAAAAATGCAGTTTTGAGATAAACGCTGCACAGCCGCCATTTTGAAATGGATCGCTTCAAAAAAATTATCGTACACAGTCACTGATATGTATGATAAACACCCTTTTTTGTAATCTCGATTCATTTTGTAGTTTTTCTGAAAAGAAAAATCGCCAAAAAGCCTATTTTTTCGGCCTCCAGAGTGGCCTAACCCCTCAAAGTTTGAAGTATGGTGCTGCTGCCGCTCGCCCGGCCGACCGTCAGAAGCGCATTTTGTAGCTCATTCAATTTTAAGAATGTTTCAATGAAATTCCTCGGGAATATTGCTAAAAGCTGACACTATCGAATAAAAATATCGTTGAAAAATACAATTCTTACTCACCTACGTAGGCGTACTCCATTCAGCACATCGCCCAATACTGTCCCTTATTTAGAGAACCGAATGAAGCGCATTGGTAGCGTCTCTAGTCAAGTGTAAAAATCAGTGAGTGTGGGTTTACGAAAAACACTGCTGAAAGAATAGAAAACAGTCAAATCTATTCAATGCTCGTTCGATTGCTTTCAGATGCGTTCAGATCAGTTCGGACGGCGGTAGGCTCTGTCGTCCTTACATAATCGTGAAGAACAGCCAGCCTCTGATACGAGACGCCGACATGAAGGATCTCGAGCAGGGTGTCAAGTGTTTCGAGGATTTCCTTCAGGAAGGTTTGATCGAGTATCTCGACGTGAACGAGGAGAACGACAGTTTCATAGCGTTCAACGAGTCTCACCTGCACGATAAAACTACGCATTTGGAGATCGAGCCGTTTACGCTTCTCGGCGTGTGCGCCGGTCTCGTGCCCTATCCGCATCACAATCAGAGCCCGAGAAACACTTACCAGTGCGCTATGGGGAAACAAGCGATGGGAACGATCGGTTACAATCAGCGCAATCGCATCGACACTCTCATGTACAATCTCGTTTATCCGCAAGCGCCCATGGTCAAATCCCGTACCATCGAGCTCATAAATTTCGACAAATTGCCAGCCGGACAAAACGCGACGGTGGCCGTTATGTCTTACAGCGGCTACGACATAGAGGACGCCCTCATTCTGAATAAGGCCTCGATCGATCGCGGCTACGGTAGATGCCTCGTTTACAGAAACGCAAAAACGACGCTCAAGAGATACGCCAATCAGACGTACGACCGAGTATTGGGACCGCTCATTGATCCGACGACGAAAAAAGCCATTTGGAAACACGATGTAATCGATACCGATGGTATCGCGGCTCCTGGCGAAATGGTCGAAAATCGTAAAGTTATGGTCAACAAGTCTATACCGTCCCTGACTGTGAGTCCTGTCAGTCCGGCGACCGTTCCCGCGCAGACCGAATACCACGATGTGCCGGTTCTTTTCAAAGGACCCGTGCCCGCTTACGTTGAAAAAGTCATGATATCGAGCAACGCCGAAGATGCCTTTCTCATAAAACTCCTGCTTCGACAAACCCGAAGACCCGAAATCGGCGACAAATTCAGCAGTCGCCACGGACAAAAAGGAGTCACCGGTGAGCTTTGGACGAACTCTGCTTGAGGCGAAAAATCCCTTTAGTAGCGTGAATAAAAAGTTCTTTTTCGGGAATTTTTTAGAGGGGATAAAATAATCTGGTCATTTTCAAATTTGGACATGAGTTTATTATGTGTCAAGTTAAAAAAAAAATTTTTTTTTTTTTTGGTTCGACCAACAAAATGGCGGCGTTGTTAAGGGTCTTCGGACGCCTGTTTTCCGCGACATCGAAAAGTGCTGCAGTTGTCAATCGTTTTCTGTTGATTTGAAAAAGATTTAATAAGCGTCATTCGTTTACTGACATATTAAGGGGAAGGATATACCTAAAAAATGATGAAAAAGTGGAAAATTGAAAATTTGGGAGCCTTTTTACTCCAAAGTTCGAATTTTCAACCATTTTTTCGACATATTTGACCCCAAAAAAAATATTTATTTACACGCTACCTTTCAAACTTTAGGTATATCCTTCCGATAATATTACTGAGAGTAACCTCCCGAAATTTCATCCAAATCGGTCGGTAACTTTTTGAGCTACTGCACGAGCAGTTTTTGAAAAAGTAGCTTCGAGATAATCGCGTTTAAAGTTTCAACATGTGACTCGCTACCTGGCCGCATGCTGTCCCCGCGCTCTAGACTATATGCGATAACTCCGCAAATATTCAATATTTCGAGTTTTCCTATGGTCAGTATATTCTTTGGGTATCATACTGTCGAAACATGTAAAAAAATCGATTTTTCGAAAATTCTAAAGGGATTTCTCGCCTTAAAGCGGGATATATACATTTAGACAGGAAGAAAATAAGCAATATTAAGGGATTTTTTAATCTAAGAAATAATTATTCTACAATTATCAAACTTTAGGTATACTTTAATAGTACATTTAAGTATACGAAACAATTTTTTTAAATTAATTCATCATCCAAATGACGGAGCTTGGGGAGAGTGTTACAGCAAGGTCGCCGCGGGAGTTGCGAATCGGCATGCAGTCTAGCTTCCCGTAGACTTTGATTTGCAAAAAAGTACAAACATTTGAGTTTAAAAAAATAGACAAAATGGCAGCGTTTTGAAAAAAAAAAGTATCGAATTTTGCCTATTTTTTCGACAGCCTCGTTAAAAAAAATATCAAGATTAAAAAAAAGCTTCCAAAGCAACGTAAAGAATGACGTGGATTAATCAGAAATTCTGTACGTACTTCTCTGCGAAATGCAATTAGGAATATAACTTTTAAATTTAAAGTAAATCGAGTGAAAATTGCTGAAGTTATTTGTCACACCAATTGGAAAAAAGCTGTTCCGAGAAGTTTCAAGTAGTCGGCCATTTTGTACATCGAAAAAAATATATATATATTTTCTAACAGCTTGATATTCATACTAAATAGATGTGTAGTTAATTTTATGGGTGAATAACTTTTTCATGCGGAAAAAAATTGTTAAATTCGCACATGATTTTATTCCCGTTACTGTGGCCTAAGGCCTTAAGGGGAGAGCAGGGGTTTCAGCGTGAAAAAAAAAACACTTTTTTCCGAATTTTTTTCCTCTATATGGATAGAGTAAATTTATTGAAACCTTTTGTACATTGTTGAGTGTCATTTCAAGAACATTCCGTGAAATTTGTACGGGAAAATATCCTCAAACAAGCCGGTGACAAAGCTTTTCCAAGAACGCCTTTGGAAAAACACGATTTGCGGTGTTCACTGTATCTCAGCTAGAAATTATCTGAAATCAAGTACCATTAAAATTAGTCAAAGTATCATCAAATCCTCCCCCAACGGTCTTTGAAATTTTTTTTTCATTTCTAAATTTGTTGGTGGCCATGTGAAGTGAAAAGTGCTATTTTTCACGAAAAATTCCGCCATTTCGAAGGTGGGAAAACCCCTCAATGTAAAAAAAATCTCAAACTAACCGTTGGGGGGAGGTATTTTATATGTAGAAAGTGTGTACCAAGTTTGAAATAAATCGGTCATGTAGTTTTCAAATGGCAGTGAACACGGTCTTTGAAAAAGTGGTTGCGAGAAAAACGCGGCACCGGCTTGTTTGTGGATATTTTCGCGTACAAATTTCACGGAATATTCTTGAAATGACACTTAACAATGAACAAAAGGTTTCAATAAACTTACTCTATCCATATAGATGAAAAAAATTCGCAAGAAAGTGTTTTTTTCACGCTGAAACCCCTACCCACCCCTTAAGGTAGGACGAACTTGATCATTGGACCGCTGCTGATTTTTTTTATACGCTACAAATAATGCACACAGGCGTGCCTGAAAACTGAAGCGGGTGATTGGCTATTCGACTCCATAAGCAAATCCACTCTTTGGATGTCTCTCACCGTACGTCTGTATAAATCGAAACTCTCTCGTTCTTCGTCAAGGTCTAATCGTCGAGCAAGAGGACATGCCGTTCAACGATTCCGGCATATGCCCAGACATGATAATGAATCCTCACGGTTTTCCATCTCGTATGACGGTCGGCAAACTGATCGAGCTGCTTGCCGGCAAAGCGGGAGTGCTGAACGGGGAATTCCACTACGGTACGGCTTTCGGTGGTTGCAAGGTCTCGGACGTGTGCGAGGACCTCGTCAAACACGGTTACAACTACATGGGAAAGGATATTTTCTACTCTGGACTCACGGGCGAACCGTTACAAGCTTACGTCTATTCCGGCCCGGTGAGAAATCCCAAACGACACGGAAATTCCAGAATTGACCTTACAATTTGCCTTCTCGGCTATTCGTTATTTCGCTCGTCGTTTTCTTTCCGGTACAGGTGTACTATCAGAAACTCAAGCACATGGTGCAGGACAAGATGCACGCTCGAGCGCGAGGCCCGAGAGCCGTTCTGACGAGGCAACCCACCGAAGGAAGATCGAAAGAGGGCGGTTTGAGGTTAGGAGAGATGGAAAGGGACTGCCTCATTGGATACGGCGCCAGTATGATGCTCGTTGAACGACTCATGATATCGAGTGACGGTTTTGACGTTGACGTTTGCAACAAGTGCGGCCTCATGGCCTACAGCGGCTGGTGTCACAGTTGCCGTTCGAGCGCCTGTGTCTCTACCATCACCATGCCCTACGCGTGCAAGCTATTGTTCCAAGAACTACAGTCGATGAACATTGTGCCAAGACTGACCTTGAAAAATTATTGCGAATGAGACAGTCCTGAGATAAAATGTATGTATATTTTTCACGATTAAACGAGCCTTCAGTGCGAATTGAACCTGCCGATCGAAAGTTTACAGCTTGAACTTGCAGTCAGTTACGATTGAAATGATCCTATGTGGGGGTTCTTATCCCTTTAACGGCCACGCCTATTTCTGGATGGCTCAAAATCATTTCCTCTGGTAGTATAGCTTAAAAAGGGTTAAATATGAATGTCCAACCATAATTTTGTCGATAAGGGCCTGGGAAGTTGTATTTTCGGACTGTAGCAAATTTGCTACTAACATTTTCACCCGCTCGGTTCGAACTATTGTTCTAATTCAATAAAAAATCTTCCAAGCCTAGTTCGTCCAGTCAAGCTTCCTTTACACAATTCTATCAAAAAATATTTCAAGAATGTCCATTTACTTACTTTTTGGACAAAACACTGGCAGCAGATCGAATGCTGGGACAAGCGTCGTAAATTTTCACAACCTTGTTGCCATATTAGCGTAATTCATATGTTCACGTTTGAATTTCAAGCTATCCCGGCATTTGTAGCGGCATCTAGCATAGATTGATGGAACTGTGAAGTAGCTTGTCCGCCATAGCGTCCTTGCGCTTTTACCGACGGGGTCAAAGTGAACGTAAATTGATATGCAATTTGCTACGATGGCAGCTAAAGGGTTATGAAGAATATTATCTCGTATTCTTTTTGGAAATTCGAACCATCTTTCCACGCAGAACCTCATCTTTAAAACTTAGCCATTGAATACTGACTAGGCATAGAGGCTTTTTTTATTGCTTGCGTTTTTTGGTAACAGATACTCTCACTGAAACCTGGAGTAATCATTGCGACAAGAAATTCCTCAAGAGTCATCCAAAGCACGTGGCCAACTAGGAAGCAACGTTGGCGATGAAATTCGTCAAAATTAGTTTTCGGAAAAGGCCAATCCTCGGAAAAAGAATTAAGGGGCCAGTCCACTTTGGACCCACGATAAAAAGGCTATTTCTGCGATTTTGTTTTGAGGATTTTATAAAAGATATGAATATGAAAGTTGTTGGGCTTGATACATAAAGTCTTGAAATACATTTTAAAACAATTTAATTCATTTTTATTCATTTTTAAGTACAAAAACTATAGTTTAACGTAACGCCTCAAAAATAGGTGGGCTAGGTAGCTCCATTACAACTCGGCAACGGCTTGTCCGAAACAAAAAAATCGAAGTCCATTAGATTCAGTATGACACCAGCTACAAAATGACCCTCGGATATAAAGTTGTATCAAAAAATAAAAAAATGGCAGATGAAAAACGAAAAAAAGTTTTGAAAAACGCGTTTTTCGCAAAAAAAAGAGTAAAAATGAAAATTTTAAAACCGTCGAGGGTCATCTTGTTGCGAATCATGTTTACAATATGTGGTTCAAATTTCAAGAGAATCGGTTCATCAGTTTTACAGATATGATGGAGCTGGATTTTGAAAACGTTTCGAGAAAAACGCGTTTGAAGTTTATACTATGAAAAACTCTTACCTAAACTCAATCGGCAATTCCTGCACCGTACAAAATCCCTTCTGATTGCTCATTATCGTCGATTTCTTCGAGTCTTGCTCGCTTTCGATTTTTTGAAATTTTCAAAGTGGACTGGCCCCTTAAAATCTGCAATTTTGGAATATACGATTTATGTTAGTTCGAGGACATGTATGCAGGACCTAATTGCAATTTTTTAACTGGTCAGTAGATGCCAATTGGTGCCTATAGATTTGAAACAATTGACGTTATTACGTCCAATATTTATCGCGACTATAGTGAATAGTGATCGATACAGTAATCACCTCATGATTTCCGTTATTCCTCAATTAAATTTTCCTACTAAATGTACGAAATTGCCAAATGTTCTGCTGTGTTGAAATTTTTATAAATTTTACCCGAAAACTATGCAGTTGAATTTGCTGAAATTACGAAGTTCAACTTCTACACCTAATATATATATATATATATATATATATATATAAAAGGACTTAGAATTGATTCGTAGCGTTTTGTTTTAAGAAAAAAAAATATTTACTTCAAAGGAAAATAAAAAAAATACATTAATGAAAGTATTGCCCCTCGCTTTCTACTACTTTTGACGGCTCTACAACAATGCACGGCTCAAGCGCATCAATTGCAGTCGGTAGCGATCCCCAGCTATGGTTTCATTCGGTTGCAGCAGTTCATAATAAATCACACGCCTCTGATCCCACCAAATACAGAGCAGTAGCTTAGACCCATGGATATCTGGCTTTGCCACTGATGTTGATGGTTGGCCGGGCTTAACCCATGACTTTCTGCGCTTCGGATTGTCGCAATGGATCCATTTTTCATCACCAGTGACAATTCGATGCAATAAACCGGGCAAAAAGCGGAAAGTAAAACTCCCCGCAAAAACACTTTATTCGGCACAAATGTTGACATGTTCAATAAATTATAAAGTGTTGTTATTTACGATTCAAAAAGAGGTTAGTACGGCAAATGTCATTCAATGATAGCTGTTTCACGATAAATACATTACTGTCGGTAACAACGAAATACTGTACTACCTACGCCATCTCTTGTAAAACGCTACGAATTAATTCCAACACCTAATGTATATTAGGGTGGTTCAAAAAAAAATTCTTTCCGCGGTACTCAACGGAAAATGTTATTACGTTATGAAAAAGTAATTCATACTAAATTTGAGAGCTCTAAACATTTTTTTAGGTAGTGCTCAAACGACTGAATTTTTCGGTTTTTTAACCACCCTAATATATATATATATATATATATATATTGATTTAGGGAAAAAATCAGTCTTTTAATATCAGTCGATGAAACGCTCGATGCTCAAATCTTGTGTTCTTCCAATTTGTAGGCTTCGAAACTACAGCATTTCCGAGGTTTTTTTTTCCGCGGCTGTTAGACTTCCTTTGACACCCTGGCTCATTTCGACCCGAACGAACTTCAACTAAAATGTTCCCCTTTCCAAAATCGTAAAGTTGCAACTATTTTCTACAATGAAATGTTATATTTTTCGAAATTTAATTATGCAGATATATTGAAAAGTGTTCAAAGTGTAGCACTGATTTTATTAAATAGAAAACGGACGGAGGGTTGTTAATGGCAGGTGGATGAGGTACCATTTGAGTCAAATTGTTCCGGTGTGTCAAAATGGTGGCCAGAGATAAGTGTGTCAACGGCAGGTTAACGGGGCCACCTTGTTAAGGTATTCCTTTTACGAACATGAATATTTAACAATTAACTGATTTTCGTCTATTATGAAGTAAAAATACATCCTAGTATACTGGTGAAATTTCAAGCCAAGTTACCGAACTTTTAACGAAAAAATACGACTCTAGAAATCATGCGGTGCTTTATGGAGATGACACGCTGGCGACATTTCTATCTAGTGGTTTATATACTAAATAACTCTAGATGCCTGATATAAACTGCTCACGCGCGTAAAAAAATCTGAAGTTTCTGTAAGGACGATAAAAACAGGGGGTCACCGAATGTTTGAGGGGTTAGGCCACAGTCCTGTGCGAATTTTCCAATTTTTTTCGTATGAAAAATTCATTTACTCATAAAATTAATTACACATCTATTTAGTATGAATATCAAGCTGTTAGAAAAAAATATATATTTTTTTCGGTCTAAGAAGAATTTTCGTAGTCACGACTTTTCAGAGAAAATGTAAGAATGTCCAAATCTACTAAATTTACGTGAATTTTTTAATTCCATTTTATCGTTGGATATGATAATTGATTGTGGCTTATTTTTATTCAGCGCCACGATAATTTACCAATGATTGAGAAGGGCCCTTGTGCCCCCAAAAAATACGGCCCTCCGCGAAAGGAATACCTTCAAGAAATTGCTAAATTCCGAGTTTTTTTCCTTTCTAGGAATCGGTTGGTTAAAAAAACGCATTTTTTCACACAAAGATACATATATTGAGTGCTTTTAAAAAATCGCCAAAAAATACAGAAAAACAACAAAAACGTGACCGCCGGCAGATGACATTTTTTTCCGATGTTTGGCGGTGGACACTCCAGTTTAAACGGTCCATCCGAAATCTAAAAACTAAACGGGTCATTTAAGTTAACAATAAATAGGAGTCGTTGACGATTGTCGATTTTAAAACAATTTTTTAAACAATGTAGCTACGAATTGTAACTCAAGCATACAAAATCTATGAAAAATGTCTTCATTTTTACGTAACTATAGAAAAATAAAGCTTGATTTTTAAAAAATGAGTTCGTCAACGACCTTTAAATGTTTCTCGTCGTATCTCTTATAAATTTGCAAAGAATCCATAAAGGGGAGGGTAGGGGTTTCAGCGTGAAAAAAAAACACTTTTTTGCGAATTTTTCTCATCTATATGGATAGAGTAAATTTATTAAAACCTTTTGTATATTGTTAAGTGTCATTTCAAGAACATTCCGTGAAATTTGTACGCGAAAATATCCACAAACAAGCCGGTGCCGCGTTTTTCTCGAAACCACTTTTTCAAAGTCCGTGTTCACTGCCATTTGAAAACTACATGACCGATTTATTTCAAACTTGGTACACACTTTCTACATATAAAATACCTCCCCCCAACGGTTGGTTTGAGATTTTTTTTTACATTGAGGGGGTTTTCCACCCCCAAAATGGCGGAATTTTTTGTGAAAAATAGCACTTTTCACTTTACATGACAACCAAAAATTTAGAAATAAAAAAAAAAGTTATCAAAGACCGTTGGGGGGAGGATTTGATGATACTTTGACTAAATTTTAATGGTACTTGATTTCAGATAATTTCTAGCTGAGATACAGTGAATAGCGCAAATCGTGTTTTTCCAATGGCGTTCTTAGAAAAGCTTTGTCACCGGCTTGTTTGTGGATATTTTCGCGTACAAATTTCACGGAATGTTCTTGAAATGACACTTAACAATGTACAAAAGGTTTCAATAAATTTACTCTATCCATATAGATGAAAAAAAAAAACGCAAAAAAGTGTTGTTTTCACGCTGAAACCCCTCCCCAGCCGCTAAAGTGATTCTCAAGATATCACGTCGACCGTCTTTGAAAACAGTGTTTCGAGAAAAACACGTTTAAAGTTTGAAGTATGGTGCTGCCACCGCTCGCCCCGCCGACTGTTACAAGCTGTAGCTCATTCAATATTAGGAATAATACAATGAAATTCCCAGGGAACATATCTTTCGATCTTTTTATAACCGAAGGACGACTCTTCGCCGTCGGTAATCTAGGGACCCAAGTTCCCTATTAAATAACGATATTGCGCCATCTCTCACACACATTGCGAACCTGGATGAAGAACGGAATCAATCGAACATACCGACCGAGTAGACGGAAACTGATTTTCATACAGCAATTCACGCTGTGGCAAAAAATATATTTTAAAAGCCCCTATAAATTTCAACGTCCCTTCCGCCCTTCCATCCCCTGCGAGCCTACGGGCGCTCCCAAAGTTCGTCGAATTTATATCTTCGACTTCGGATCATATACCTGGCCGTACCCTTATAATCCTCCATAATGTACGAACGTTCCGAGCAGACTACACCGCCATAGTCTCGCAGGTATATAAGAGTTGAAGGACGTGTAATAAATGTATGCTCCGAGCATCAAAATTTCAAGCACGCATCCCCGGAAGAGACGAACGGTGGGCAACCTTATACGTATACGTATATATATATACATATCGTGGCAAAAATGTTCTACGCCAGCAACTGGTGGACGCGTTCGCAGCGCCCTCGCTACGTTTTCCAACGACAAATTGTGGCGATTTTCTTTCTGCCCGCACGTACGCACACACTGTTTTCGGCTTTTCTCTCGCGTTCAAAGTGACACTGAAGTCCGCGGGAGTACGCGTTGAATCAACAGCCGGTCTTAACGAGTGCGCGCGTAGTGCGTCGCATCCTAGTCGCTATTTCTTCACGTTAAAGCGAGGGAGAAAAAAAAAGTAACGAAAAATCGTCGCGCCGCGCGCTCCCAAAAAGCTTGCACTCGCGGTGAAAGTGACTTCGCGGCGAAAAGAACGAAAAAATAAGATACGCTTCACGAGGAACATGTTGAAGTAGCAGACCACCCGATAAATCGCGTCTCTCCGTCCTTCCCCTCCCGCCCCTCGTCGTGTTGTGTTATGTTTTTAACTTATTTCAGTATTGAAACGTCAGTCACGATATTCTGGTGCGTAAAATATCCCGGAAGAACGTTCTTTACTCCCACTGAGGCAAAAACGTAATCGCGATCATCCTTCGCGGAGAAAACGCACGAAAAGTTCACGGGAAACGCGCGAGTGTCATAAAACGATCTCGGCGTTTGGTTCGCGCTGCGAGGAAGGCAAAAGGCTCCTAGACGACATGAGCGCGAACAACGCCAAAGCGCTCTTTGCGTGCTCCGGATGCTTCTCGAGGCATCCCTTCGAGGAACTGTCACCAGGACAACAATTGTGCAAGGTAAGTCGCTCTCGCACGCTTCCGAAGCCCCCCCCCCTTTACCTCCACCATTATCGCGCCTTTTCGTTGTCGCAAAATTCTCGTCCATCGGAAATGAAAAAACAGTCGTCTTTATCGGCGACGAAAAGCTTGCGACATCGCGTAATTTTAGAAATTTCTCGTTAACGTCCGTTAGGACGCCTCCTGAGCGTCTCACGAGGCGAATAATCGGCTCTGCCAACTGCGGACCATATTACCGAAAATAACGAAACGTAGTAGGGGAATAGTTGAGAAAGAAACGAGGTAGCGTACAACGGTGCTCCAGAGTTAAATAATTATCGACTATGCCACCCGATTCCGGTGGTTGGTCGGGCGGCGATCCGACACTCGATCCCTTCTCGGAACGTATACACGCTTTCGCTCGACGCTACAGACTACCCGTAGTTATCCGAACATTCCAATGGCTTGTTTTCGTTTAGGAGTGCCGAGGTTCCTATCCGGTGGTCAAGTGCACCTACTGCCGATCGGAATTTCAACAAGCAATGTGAGTATACCTCGACGAGCGCTATTATATTACGAAGAACAATATATCGCCGTTGCGCGCGACAGAGTCGAGTCTTCTCTCGTCGATCAATTTTATTCGACCTTCCCGCGTAACTGACCGACGAGCGTTGAATAACTCGGACTATAGAGGCCGAGCCTATGAATGGCTGACGGAGATGAGACGGATTGTCGCAACGTTTCGCATGCGGAACAGTACCGCACAATGCGTAATTCACGATTTTGTATTGAATTGACCGTTCGTTCGTTTCAGAAAAGGCAATACCTGCACAATTTGCAAGAAATGCGAGCAAAGCGTAAAAGCTTACGGCAAACCGTCGGCCTGCGAGTACTGCAATACCATCGCCGCTTTCATAGGCAGCAAGTGCCAGAGATGCACGAATTCCGAAAAGAGATACGGCCCGCCCGTTACCTGCGAGCAGTGCAAACAGAAGTGCGCCTTCGACAGACAGGACGAGGACAAGAAGGTGACGAAGCCTTTAAATTTCCTCAATCGAACGGTCAGTCGGATCTTTTTCTGACGCATTAAGGAAGAATCGCACCTGAAGAATGGAATTGTACTTTGTGCATTTTGGATGAACGCAGCCCGGGCAACTTTCACTCCGAACTTTGCGTCGATTTGGAGCGTGGCCTTTGGATTTTGTTTTCTCGACGTCGCCGTATCGATGATCAATAGCGATGGCAATTTATGTCGTTTGTTTCAGGTGGACGGAAAGCTCTTGTGTTGGCTTTGCACCCTCTCGTACAAGCGGGCTTTGGCAAAGACAAAACAAACCGACGCGGACAGAAGAGCCCACTTGAAAATGTCTCACGATCGGTCGGTGAAACACAAGGAACAAAAGTAATTCTTATTATTGTGGTTTTATGTACACAAATTACGTAACGCAAAATTTACCAATTTCTGACCCCCCCCCCCCCCCCCCAGGTCGTTACATAACGGGTGCTTTGTCGTCGATAATTGCGATTTTTTTCATAGACACAACTAATTGTGAAAGGATCGGGTTTATAGTCATTTTATGAAGAATATATTCATCTAGCTTTATACCAATTTTGATAACAAAATCTTGAAAATTAACCGAGACATATGCCTTGATTTGACGACGGAAAAAAATTCTCTTCATTCTCCCATCAATATCTTTATGAAAGGTTATCTGTAAATTAAAAGTCAACAATTTATCGATATCTATACAAATGTAGCTATCGTTATGCGTAGCCATTTTTTATTTTGGTTCTTTTTTACAAAATGCCGACAGTTTGAACATTTTTTTCTATTTCCAAGGCCCTTCTGTATTCATGCAGTCTTTAAAAATAGTAATTATCAAATGTTAAAAACGCGGGTACGTGCAGCCTTAGTCACTGCGATTACAAAAATGTTTTTAAAAAAAATTTTAATCGATTGCTAAGTTTTTAAGTATTCGCTCGAACAAGGTCGAAAAAACTAGTTTCGAGAAAAACGCGTTCAAAGTTTTCGTTCAGTGTTTCTTGATATAAAGTTACGATTTTTTCTAGAATATTGATACTTACATTGAAGTATCTAGTCGCGGGCGATATGACGGTTCCTCGTCTTCATGATAGTTCACAAAATAATAAGAGCCTGTACTTTATCTATTGTAAATGATGCCACACCAGTAGGGACTGAGGGCACTAACCGGTCGCGCTACCTGTTCTCACTTAAGTCACTATAACTCCGTCAATTTTCGCTACTTGTGAATAAAAATGTTGCCAACATATTTTTCAATACATGTACTTTCAAGAATAATAAAAAAAAAAATTCCTTCAAATTTTGCTTGGGGGATGTGGGAAAACTACTGTGCAAGTTCTTGCGAAGTGATTTTCCCCCTTAAGGCGTTACCCCCACTTGTAGCGCAAAAAAAGGCCTTTTTCATGAATTTTTTAAAGAAAACTACAAAACTTTTTTAATCGATCAATATACCATCTTAAAGAACACATCTTGAAGAACTTTCAGTAATTTTTTTATTGAAAAATATTACATTGTTTAGTGGCAAATGGCCGTCAATGAAATAATGTTTTTATATACACGGTTTGCGGTGACCAACATTGCGGCGAAGTGGATCATCTAAAAAAAAATGCGGATGGATTTAGTCAAATATAAGTATAAACTAGTCTTTAATCGAAGGATTTTAAAAGATATTCATTTTTCACAAAATGGCGGACAGTCAAAGTTAATGGTTCGATTTTAACGAAAAAAAACGGCCGTTTTTTTGGCTATAAAACGGCCATTTTTTTCGAAAAAAAAAAAATCGAACGATTAAAGACTACATTTTTATGCATTAAATAAGCCTGCAAAATTTCAAAAAGATCGGTTCATTAGTGTTCGAGTAATCTTGGTCACCGACTTCAGAAATGCCATTTTGAGAAAAACGCGTTTAAAGTTTCAATTTCAGTTTACACGAAGAAAATATTTTTTTTTGTAAACTTACATAGTCATCTATTCCGGGCGTCAAAAAAAAACTGCACTTCAAATTGCACTTCAAAAAAATGCAATAAAAAAAATTGATTTTTTCAAAATCGCAAGTGGGGGTAACCCCTTAACTGACATTGCGTATAGAAAGCTGTGAGCTGTCCACGGTAAAATTGCACTCGAGGTTTAAATTAAAAACTTGAACATGCAGAAATTTTGCTATTTCTGGCAGTTTTAAAATCGTGACGTAACGCAAACCTTAACCCCCCCCTCCCAATTGCGTTTACGTACGGCCCCTTAATGTATCCTCTTGACATCTCTTCGATCGAGCTCGAATGACCGTTGGGACGATACGGCAACGCCTAAACCGCCTTTGACTCACGCAGGATCAAAGTTCACAACAAGAGACCCCAGAGGGGTGACGTGACGAAATTACCACCGCAATCGGAATCCGTAGAAACGAATGGTCCGACGCCCGTGAAAGTCGCGAGAATGGTACCGATCCACGATCATCACGATCCCAACAGTTCCGATCACGTCGTCGCGGTCACCCAGTTGAAGGAGAAAATTGCCCTTCTGCAGAAGCAGCTCAGTCAGAAGGATAGCCAGCTGTTGACGAAGGACCGGCAGGTTGGTATTCACTCGGCTATTTGTCGTTCGGAAATCGCTCACCCACAATGGATGGTCGAACCTCATTGGTCACGAAGTTTGCCAAATGCTTGAAATAATAGACGAATTTCGAATGATGTTGAAGTTTGCAACGATTTTTTTGTTGCTTGGATTTCTGGTTGCTGTTTTTCGGTATAAAAACTCGTCAACGATTTTTGACGTTGCTTCGTTGAAGGTCTAAAATTGAAATCGGCGAATAAAATATTCGGTATAATATTAAAAATGAGGAAATGAAAATATTAAAAAAAATTTCGTTGCACTCGAACGATGCAAACTTCAACACCATAATTTCGACCTATGCACAACTTCGATGTATACATCTACTTATCCATTTTCTATCACGAGCAATATTTCATTAATTCATTTTAAGAGTCCGAAACTCGTCTACATTTCAAGCTACAAGACATTCAGCGAACTGGTTGACCGCGTAGGTTTCCACTGGAGGGGGGAGATACCTTGAAGGGAGGAAAAAAAGCTGATATTTACGATTTTTTTTAAAGGAAAGATTTCTTCGCCATTTTTTAGATCTAGGACATGTTTTATCACTACTTTTGGCTGTTACATGGTATTTTTTTTAAATTAATTTTTGAAAATGGCATCGTGGTACGTTCTTCTAAACGCGTTGCGGCGGATGTTGTGAGACGGCGTGGCGCGTAGCGTCGACGGGATTTATCTGAAAAAAAACCAACGAGTATTTTTCTTTCGTTAACCCTTTGTGTCACACATTTTTCCTTTAGTCCAATCGGCTTGAAATTCATTACTCGGGGGTTTTTGGGGTTGCTGATGACGAATCTGAGCTCGGAATTCGAAAATTCAAAATGGCGGACGGAAATGCAAAAATTTTATCGATGAACGAAAAAATGAGCAATCGGGGGTTTTTGGGGTCGCTGATGACGAATCTGAGCTCCGAATTTCAAAATTCAAAATGGCGGATAAAAATTCGCGTAACGGTGCAAATATGATGAAAATGTATATTCTTGGGTTTTTGGGGTCGCTGATTATGAATGCCCAATCAAATCTCCAAAATTCAAGATAGCGGATCCAATATGGCAGATTGAAATTTGAAAAAACTATTGAAAAATAAGGACACGTCAATCCGGTGACTTGCTAGCAAAAATTTCGAAAACTTTCGAAGATAATGAATTTTATCTAGAATCATTGCAATTTGTTGAGGTTTGTTTATGCGCATAAACAAAATCATCCATGATTTTAAATTATTGCACATTAATTCTTATTCTTAAATATATGACTGATGCTGCAACACCAAAAAAAAGTTCGAAAATTCGGTCGAAATTGTGTCGAAAAAGTGAGAAATGTTGAACATCCATGAAATGATACAGTTTGAAACAAAAAGTTTGTATTTTTCGAATTTTGTAAAAAAAAAACTTGTGCAAATAAAACTCGATTTGATTGATTGCATTTTTGGAAAAAAGCGCTACATTTGGCGATCGAAAAATACTTTTCTATTTTTATTTTCGAAAACGTTTGGGTCCATATTTTGGAGAATGAGGTTAGGAAGATTCATACCAAATTTCATCGGAATCGGTCGATTAGTTTTTTAGCTATACGTCACGCCAGTTTCGATAAGGCAGTTTAGAAGACCGTGCCACACCTCCACCACTTTTAAAGATTAATTTTTTTTTAATACCATGTAATAGCCAAAAGTAGTAATAAAACGTACCCAAGGTCTCAAAAAGGTGAAAAAATCTTTCCTAAAAAAATCATAAAAATCGCCAACTGTTTTCCTCGCCTAAAGGGATCTCCCCGCCAAACACGAACAAAAAGTGTGACCCACAAATTCCTTTGAACAAGATATACAAAAAAATGCATCCATTATTGTCAAATACCACCAGAATTTTTCGCTCGGCCAACAGATTCAAACATTCCTTTTCAAATAATAAAAAAAACACGTTTAAGGGGTTAGGCTACTACGACAACCCGAAAATCAACGTTATTAAAAAAAAATTCAAGGAATAAGTAAAATGATTGAAACATCGTTGAGACATTTATTTGCCTGTACATTTACGAAATTGTGTAACAAATTTCATTAAAAAATATTAATAATTAAAGAAGTAATCTAGTATAAAATCTAGTGGAGGATCTTTGAACGTGAGGGTCTCGACGTTGTACTTGATTTTGGCCTACCGGTTGATCTGAAACAAAGAAAACCGAGTTTTTTCCTCAAAAAATATTATATTGGCTAAGACTTGACCGAGCTTTTTTTGTTATCGTGTTACAATCATACAAAAAAATCTTTATTTTTTTTCGATTTTTCGAGGAGAAAGACATTGTTAATAACTAATGAAAAAAAAAGGTTCAAACGAAAAACGCCGGTCGGGTGGGGGTCAAAATGTCGAATGACCAAATGTAGAACGACAAAGATTTCGAAACGACAGAATTATGAACTCTCCAAATAACGAAGGTTAAATTATTCGAAATTTTATCCTTTGACCGATGACGAAATCGAATAACTATTGCACCAAAGGATTATTTATTCGAGAGCTCATTTATTCGAGACCATATATTCAGATGGTCTGCAGTTTGACTCATACAAATACAGATTCGAACAATCTACAACGTTCATATCTCCGAAATAGAAAAAAGCGAGTATCTAATACTCGTAATACCGTCTATAGCAAAAAGCCATATATCGAGACTACAAACTTCGAATGTGTAGATCTTAGAAACGCAAATGATCGATGGTCCGAAATGGCGAATACCTAAATGGCGAACATGGCATGGCTGCCCGACCCGACTGACCACTAACGCCATCTGCCATCTTTATTCTGAAGCGCAAGTAGTATTGCTCGATCCCAAGTTTACGCTATCCGGACCGTTCGCCATCTTGGCCCATCGCTATTTTAACTGATCGACTTTTTGGTCCTTCGCTTTAATGAATTCGAAATTGTAAACTGTCGT
The DNA here is from genome assembly GCA_944452715.1 of Ophion slaviceki. NCBI lineage: Eukaryota > Metazoa > Arthropoda > Insecta > Hymenoptera > Ichneumonidae > Ophion > Ophion slaviceki. The sequence goes on along the minus strand of OX101792.1, from coordinate 12,565,762 downwards.
AATATTTACAATTCGACAATTTGACGCCTCGAATTGTTTGGTGTATATATACAGGCGAATCGATATTATATCTCTCGTTATTTTGTTAAATCTGATATTTGTTTTGCGCTATAAATCAACTTCGAGATTTTTGTATTCACAATTTCGATTAACTGTTTTGCAGACTATCATAAAATTGATATATCTATATTGGAACGTTCGTCATTACTGAATTCGCAATTTCGGTCCTTCTGAATATTGATCGTTCGAATTTCCCATCCCCACCCCGTTGGTCACGACTGAACTACTATTCCACTGAATAAGTGTACCAAATTTCAAGTCAATTCGTTTATTAAGGGGCCAGTCCATTTTGGAGCCACGAAAAAAGACTATTTTCGCGGTTTTTTGAGGATTTTATAAAATATATGCATATAAAAGTTGTTGGGCTTGATGAATAAAGTCTTCAAATACATTTTTAAAAAAATTTAATTCATTTTTATTCATTTTTAAGTACAAAAACTATAGTTTAACGTAACGCCTGAAAAATAGGTTGGCTAGGTAGTTCCATCACAACTCGGCAACGGCTTGTCTGAAACAAAAAAAAAACAAAATCCATTAGATTCAGTATGACACCAGCTACAAAATGACCCTCGGATACAAAGTTTTATCAAAAAATAAAAAAATGGCAGATGAAAAACCAAAAAAGTAAACAAAAACGCGTTTTTTTTCGTAGTTTTTCGCAAAAAAAAGAGTAAAAATCAAAATTTTAAAACCATCGAGGGTCATCTTGTTGCGAATGTTTACAATATGTGGTTCAAATTTCAAGAGAATCGGTTTATTAGTTTTAGAGACACGATGGAGCTAGATTTTGAAAACGTTGTTTCGAGAAAAACGCGTTTGAAGTTTACACTATGAAAAACTCTCACCTAAACTCAATCGGCAATTCCTGCACCGTACAAAATCCCTTCTGAATGCTCATCATCGTCGATTTCTTCAAGTCTTGCTTGCTTTTGATTTTTTGAAATTTTCAAAGTGGACTGGCCCCCCAAATCTCGAGAAATCGTGTACACCGTTTTGAAAAACATAGTTTCGAAAAAAAAAAAAACGCGTTCAAAGTTTCCCCAGCAGTTCTAACGTTGCAATCATAAGTTTACCTTCGATCTGCGGATTCTGCACCATCCGTTGGACCTCTTCAAATTGAGTTGCCTCAAGCGACGAACGAGCCTTCATCGTTTTCACAGTAGTCTAACCCCCGAAGGTGCCGCGAAGGAGACTCGAGTCCGAGCGAGACAGACTGGGCGGAATATGTTTTCACATTACCATTAATCCAACTTGCAAGAAAAAAGTCGTTGAAATTTTTTTTTCGATATTAGATACACGACCTTAAAGCGAAAAACTTTACCTCGGAATCAGAGTTGCGTAACAAGATGAAGGCGACGGAGAAGGACCACGATTCAAAGGTCTCTTACATGCAACAAAAGATATCGGGCCTCCTGAAGGAGGTCGCGTCCTTGTCGAGAAGTACGAAACGTGGCGATCGTATTGCCGCAACGAAGAGCGAAGCAAGTACTAACAGCGGAAGCGGAACTGACAGTCCGGTACCTTGATAAGGTAGGATTAACGATTGAATCTTATTTGTCTCGAAGCGGCGCGATATACGTTACTTACACGTGTATATGCAAGTGAAACTCGTGTTTCGTTTTTTCTCCACCATCTACTCGAATATCATCATTATCATCGAACACAAACCGCAAACGTACAACGAAAGAAACGAAAAAAAAAAAACAAAGAGAATACAACAATTGTTTCATTCCATAGCACCACACGAGCGAAGAATAATTCAGAGACAATTAAAAAGAACACAAGTTATTTTCAGGGATTTATCTTTATCATAGCCCGCTTGACGACACTCACACGTTCGAGAGAAAATGTCCGATAAATGCTCCCAAACTCGTACCACGTGATAAAAAAAAAACAAACAAACCGCAAAATGAACTTTTACGTATAGCTAATTGTTTCGACCGTAAAGAAACGAAATCTGTATTATTTTTCTAATTACCCATAGAAACATTGTCCTCCCGTCGATGGACTCACTCATGTACGGTTAAACGAAAAAAAAGAAGGAAAGAAAACAGGAGAAAAAAAGTATGCATTGTGAATTAGTAGGGATGTTTTGTCTCCTTTTTTGTTTGTCGAGTTGGAATCGCGTGGAATCCGCGAATAGCGCGGAAAACGGAGTGATCGACGATGGAGTCCTACGCTCTCGCGATACCCGTCATCGTTCCAAAAGAAAAACAGAAAGGAATCAAACTTTTATTTTTGAGAAGACAGCGACCGAGACCGAGGTGTTTTTTTGTTTGTCAATATCTCGATCTCTGAAAGGCAACTTATAATTTTACGTCTTCTGATTCAGGAATTGTGAATAAATCAAGTTTAACGTACACTCCGCAGGAAAATACGAGAAAATAACGAGAGTGGGAAACGCAATGAATTGAATAAAATTGATAAATCATTCAACCGACGATTGTATATGGACGATACGATGTTTTATTACTTATAGACGAATGTAAAACGACGATGATTCAGAGAGAGAGAGAGAATGAGAGAGAGAGCGAGAGAAAATGAGAAATGACGAGAGAGAAATTGGCGATTGTAGAAATGACTTTACAATAAAATAATGAAAAAAAAATATCGAGCAGTTCAGTGTTTTCAGCATCGATCACTCGTCGACGTGCCAATTGTTCAGACCCTAAACGATCCATTATCGAAGATTTTTTTCTTCTCGTTGACTGTCCCTAGGGCGAAAAAGGAGAAAATATTTTCCGCTGCGATCAGCCTTTTACATATTGATAATGTTCTCGGAAACTCTAAAAAAAAGTACTCCAATCTTAAGGGGTTATATCCAGTCAGGAGGCCCAAAAATATCGATTTTTCAAGAATTTTTCTTGACAAGACCTTTAAATCTATTAACGTAAAAATTTGTACACATATTATGGTAACTTTTAACTGTATTTTAACATTTTTTATTTGTAAAAATAATTATTTTGAAAGCCGTTGATCTCAAAAATATTTCGTTAATATAATGGATATAATTTTAATATAATTTTTGGCAAAATGGCGGCTTTGCAACAAAAAAATCGATTTTTGACAAAAATTTCGGGCTTAAATTGTTTAGAAAATGGAAAATATTTATCGGTGAGAAAAAACCGTCGATTGATTAGTGAAAAATATACTTGAAAAAATTGTGTTAAAATTTGAGACTGATCGGTTCAGCCGTTTCCGAGAAATCTTTCTCACCGACTTTAAAAACACAGTTTTGAGAAAAACGCGTTTAAGGGGTGAGATGCAGTCAGAAGCGTGAAAAATCGATCATTTTCAATAATTTTTTTAATTGTAATTAAGTTTGTTTTACAAAAGTGGTAAAACAGACTTTTTATGTTATATTTCAACTTGACTTGTACAAATTTTCAAAGAAAAATATTGATTATTTATAAAAATATCGCCATCTTTGTGGACCCCCTTCGGCATGTAGTGCTTTGCGGTGACCATCATAAAATTCTACTGGATCATCTGAAATAAAAAAACCAAAAAAAAATCTTAAGTTTAATAATAAATCTAGTCCTTAATCGAAGCTTTTTTTTAAATTAACAAAATGGCGGCTTCCGACGGATAACTTTCGATTTTCGACCAAAAAATCGCTCGTTTATTGTTAAAAAAAAAGAAATTTTCAACCAAAATGAAAATCCTTCGATTGAGGACTAGTTTTTAATGCTATCAATACGCACACCAAATTTCATCAAAATCTATCGAGTGGTTTTTGAATTATAGTGGTCACCGACTTGAAAAACATAGTTTCGAGAAAAACGCGTTTAAAGTTTTTCGATGTGGATACGGTATTATATGTTCGTAAAATTTTGAGCTCGATGGATGAATCTGAACTTTTTTTATGTATTTTGATCGGTTGAATCCGAATATCACAATTTTTTGGCCGAAAGGTCGAGCATTCAATTGTTTATAGCCAATTGTTGAAACAATTTCTCAAAAAATTAAAGTTTTTCGGGATGAATTATTTTTTTAAGACATTTTGGGCGATTTTAAAACGAAATTATTCTGTATAAAATTTTGCTAAAGTTCATAGTTTTTGAGTAATAAATTTTTGAAAATTTCTGAAAGAGTTTTTCAATTTTACACTTGATTTATGTATTGAAATACTATTTCGAAAGTGCGAATTTTGCAAAAATTTAAACTGTATAGAACCCCTTAAAGATGATATACTGTCGAAACATATGGGTATTAAAAAAAAGTGATTTTTCGACTTTCACAGCTAGGCATAACCCTTCAAAGCTGATCTTTATTTTATCGATTTTACTCGTAACTTGGCTTGACTTATCTTTTTAGTGGCGCGTGACGCTTCAACATTTTACTACGAACGGAATTTTGCCGACGACGACTCCTTTGAGGGACTGGAAGGCTACGAGGTGAAATTTCTGTGAAACGCGATAATATTCGATCTCCTTTACTTCCTCTCCGCCTGCGTGTAATGCATTCCAATTTTCACCATCACTTGGACGATTAATTCAAGATGAAATTACACACAATTCCTCGATGTTAAAGTTTGTATCTTTCGAACACAACGAAAATAAATTCGGTTCAATTGTTCAACTTTTTTGGGTAGTGAAAATCACTCAAGCGTTTTTACGTATTCTTATCAGAAATTTGCAATCTCAATTTGCAAAACAGAGGGCTTTGGATAAGCATAAAAATGGAGAAATGAAAAATGAACGAAAGAATCGTTGCATTCCAACTTCGTGAAATTCGTGAAAAGTTTACGGATATTTTAGTGACCGAATGTATTGAAATTTTTATCGATGTCCGATGGAGGACGTATCTGTACGTCTCGGATATTCGTGGCTTCGAGAACCAAAAATGAATGAATTAATTATGCCGTTGCATTTTCTATCGTCGGAATGCAACTGAAGTTGTTTTTTATTCCCCTTTTCTATTTTTTTATTGCGATTCAGAATATTTCTCTGGGGATTTTAATGAGGATCTTAGAAAGTTTTTTTAAACTTCAATCCGGCAAAAAAAATTGCAGTTAGAAGGGAAAAAAGGTAATTCCTTAGATAAGTGTCTTTTTCGAATAATTTCGATTTTTTCAAAACCCCAAACAAAGCCAATATAGGCGTCGAAATATTCAAAAGTGCCTTATTTTATTTAGGCCCTAGTTAAAATACCGAACTTTGAAAGATCAGAACGCTGAAAACTCCGAAAGAATACTACCCTGAAAGATCAAAACTCCGAAAGAATTTTACCCGAAAGACCAAAACTCCGAAAATCTGAACACCGTCGAAATAATCGGGCTATGGAAGTTTTAAAAGTTTCAACATTTTCAATAAATCGACGAATTATTTCAAGTATTTTTTATTTATTAAGAAGTGATTTTACCCAATTTTGCTGACTTTCGCTCGCATAATCTTTACGAACCTTGTAATTTCGAACATTAAAGTTCGGAATTTCAACCCAGCCCTCATGTAAAAATCATGCCAGCGAAAGTCTACACAGTTGACTGTAAATGATGTAGAACGTATAACATTGTCTAGACAAATTTCAAAATTGACGCAAAATCACTTCTTAATAAAAAAAATTCTTGAAATAATTCGTCGATTTATTGAAAATTTTGAAACTTTTAAAACTTCCATAGCCGAATTATTTTGACGGTGTTGAGATTTTCGGAGTTTTGGTCTTTCGTGTAAAATTCTTTCGGAGTTTTGATCTTTCGGGGTACTATTCTTTCGGACTTTTGAGCCTTCTGACCATTCAAAGTTCGGAATTTCAACGCGGACCCATCTTGAATTTCGGAACATTAAAATTCGGAATTTTAAACCGTCGGAGCATTCAAAATTCGGAATTTCAACCCGACTCTCAAAACCCCATAACTTTTCATGGGGGCAGGGGTTGAATTTGAGCTTCCCCCGACTGAATATCATAATTTATAACCCAATAAATATAAAAGATTACCGAAAACAAAATATGACGTTCTATTCCAACGATGCAAACCCAATATCGTCATTGATTCGCGAAGGCAACCAGAAACTCCGAAAAATGAATTTTCGGCCCAGCCAACCGGAAATCAAAGATCAGCTCGAGCTAGCTCGATGCACGGTAGTAAAAAAATGCATAAACCAAAGAAGAGGCCTAATGAAAAATTAGACCAGTGCACTGAGAAAAAAAAATCATTGATCCAATATCATTGGTGTTATCGAATGAAATTTCGTTGATTCAATTGTAAAATTGTTGGTGTAAATAATCGGATTTATTAGTCCAAACACAACGCTATTGACTTCAATGACATAATAAAATTGAAAGTTTTTCTTCATTCAAAATATATATTGCTAGCCGAGAACAATAAATTATTGAAACTATCTAAAAAATTATCGCGAACAAATTAGTTTTGAATGCAATTTCTGCAACGAACGAAAACAGTGTTTCAATTCATAACATGAATATTGTTGATTCGAGTACACAAGAAAAATTGCATTTCGCTCGTTTGATTCAAATAAAATTTCTATTGAGTAAATATGTTATTTTATTGTTTTCACCACATCCGATATTGATTTTAAGTACATTATTCGTTAAAATATTAATCTTTCATTTTGATTGAAAAATATTAAGCAAATATCGGAATTGGTTAAAAAAATTATGCGAAAGTAAAATTTGTTTCTTGCACATTTGGTTGAAAAAATTCAACCAAATCATGACCGAGCGCCACCGAAATTATAGGTGTGAGGAAACCCGTAGTTCTCGGAGTAACCGCTAGAGGCCGCACGCGCGCTCGTTTTTCATAAGCGTAGCGCGAACCGAAAATCTCCTTAAACGCTGGAGAAACTCTGAAGAGTATCGCTTCTTGGCCTGTGGCTAAGATCAAAGTGTAGTATCTGTTTTAATCAGTTGAATATCCGAGATTCTCTCCATGGATATTCCATTGGATATCTGATATTCTCTCCACTATTATCGTGGATGATCATTCCAATGCTCACTTTTTATTTAAGATTTAAAACAAATTGAAAAACTTACGTCCCATGGCATATTCGTTTCGATGCAGTAAAGAAATAATTAATTCTATCGATTATATTTTTGTACGAAATAAAAAATGTTTATTTTTAATTTATATAAATTTAAATAATTTTATTTGAAGGACAATGTAGATATTCAGAGAACAAAAGAGCTTTTTCAAATAAAATAATATGTTATTTAAATCAATCACATTTTCCAATATTTTATAGTATTGAAACAATCTCGTATATCGGTGGCACTCCGCAGCAGCACATTTATTTCGATCAACCGATATATTTTTTTGACTCAATTGGTTTTTTTTCTCAGTGTAGGCGAAAGGATGGATGTGAGGAGTCGGACGACGAGACTTACAGCGTTAACTGTAAAAGGAATGTCTGTTTTTTTTTTTCGTTTGTTCCACGCGCATGTAAATATCCAACAGCCATATATTTATTCTTTATTTTAAGAAACAAATGCTAATTGAGCATTACCTATTCGATAATTATAATTATAATAAATGCGTAACAATTCTTTTTATCTTACTATTTACGAAGTGTAAGGATAATTAACATTTAATTTATAGTCGTTTAAATACGAACGTGCGCGTCGTACACGTCTGATGCTTCTTTTTTCTGTTACGTTTTTTTTTTCTTTTTAATACGGTACAGGTTGGAGTTTATCGTGTAGTCCTTTCTTTCGTTTACCTTTGAGAAACGGTAAGAACTAAATATTGCTCGGAATGTTTTTTTTTTCTTCTGCCGTTTAAACACTTATGCCTCTGTTGTTTTTTTTTTCCCTCGATAATTCGTGCTGCCGGTTAACATGGTCGTTCAAATCTTACTGTTCTCGTCGAGTCAGTTCGCCTCGAGTTAAATTCCAATGTTTTTCACCTCGCTCGCTCGAGATATCTCCGGAAGTTTCAGTTTCTTTTGTTCTCGCAATTGCCGTTTACTCTTCGTGTGATTAATAGATTTTTTCTTCTTCGGTTCTTTCTCGCGTTTTTACGGTGCTTTTGACGCGGACAAGACAGCTAAACGAGGCAATTCGCGAAACGACCTGCGGCAATTCGCCCTCGGAAGAAGCGTGTTTTCATTTATCGGAATATTTTCGACCGTCTCGCCTTTTTCAGTACGTACTATTTGTAATATTAGTTTGAATTGACTTCGTGATCATAAAAATGGTGTATGTTTAAGTGTGGGTACTGCGACGCATATTTTCCACAGGAATAATTGCGTCTCGTTTGCCTGGAAGCCTCCTTACGCTTTTTCGTTCGTATATAATTTTGTTACTTTTCCGTTTTTTTTCCTTTAATTTTCCTTTATTTTCTTCGTCTTAATTTCTCGCCGTGAAAAATTCGGCGTTGTTTTTTTTTCTCTTTTCAATTTTCACCGATTTCCAAGAGTATACTCGTACGACTAGAAAAATGTGCATTCGCTGGTCACGATCTGGGTGAACCTTTTTTGTCCCCGTTTACCCCCCCCCCCCCCCAGCATAAATTTATACAATTCCCTAATTATCGCAAGGACGTCGCGAGACTCGAATGAATGCACATTTCTTTTTTGTGTAATTTCTCACGTGAATGCTGGTCAAAGCGTGGACTCTGAGGATGTCCTTGTGGCATTTCCGCGTTATGCCCGAATCGTCCACGTTGCCTGTGACATTTCTCCTCAAACGCCACATTCGTCGAATGGTTCTTCTTTTAATTCCATTTTAAACTAGTCTCCGTAAAAAAAAACCGACAAAAAAAAATTTCGACAGAGATCCTCGATACATTTATACAAATGGGCTTTTAATATATATATATATATATTTATATATATATATCAGTCTGCGAAAGCTTGTTGAAAAATATGATCATGAAACAGCGAGTCTTTTTGTTATTCCGATCGATTTTTACCGATTTTTACCGATTTTTACTCCCGTTTATAAACGACTTTTCGAAAGTTTGTTCTCATTTTGAGAAAATGTCAAAGCTCCGGAGACTCTAGGAATCGCTGTTTTACGATAATATCCCGTACTGATCGGTAGGCTGCTCTCGTTATTCACCATGTCGTCGAGCTCCTCTGTACAATTCACCGGAAGTACTAATTCGGATAACCGGAAACGCGGCAATGGCGAACGTCTCAAGGGGAATACTGTGTTTTTCCTTCTCATTTCCGAGTGTCCCGACGTGCCGGAAGCGACGAAAATAATCGACGTTGAAGTCTTCATCGTTGAGATGCAACGATTTTTTTGTTTCTTTGTTTTTATCCTTTACCAAAGCCTTTTTGCAAATTGGGGTCGCAATTTTTTTACAAGAATACGTAAAATAGTGTGGATTATTTTCGCAGCCAAAAACGATTCAAACCAACGATGCAAACTTCATCGTCGAAAATGACAAGGTTTCCTCGCACCTACCCCAATATTGGAGTAAACAAATAACTACGTGTCTTTTTTCACAAATTGAAAGAGGCTTTGAAAAAATCACTTTTACGATAAGCTTCACTGACAATCCACGAAGATTCGTAAAAACCGATCGAATGACAACAATAAAGAACAATATCCAAATGTGTAAAAACAGAAGAGTTTCCTAGTTTCTGCGAACGTTCACCATTCTCGCGTCCCACCGTGACGATCTTTGAGGTCCTCCTCGTCTCAAAGGGGGCATGGGGAAGCAAGGGCGAGCGAGACAGAGAGAGAAATATTGGACCAAAATTAAAAAAAAAACCGCGATATTTTGTGCGTCGAAACTCTTTCGAGTTTGAATGTAAAAAAAAAAACACGTGCGTTCATTCAGCGTGGTTGGGAAGTCTCGATCTCTGACGACAAAAATGACGTCGAAGATGGAATACTGGTTGGTATTCTATCGGGTCAATTGGTCTCTCGATTCTACGCTCCCTCCTCGGTATTACAACAGTCATAAAAAAAAAAACTCGTGAAATATATGTACAATATAAATATAGATATCTAGGCGCGTATTTTATGTATAACATGTGAAAATGGATAGTTGAAAGTCGCAGCACGATTTACATTTACAGTTCCCGATTTACATTTACGATCTAGCCTTCAATAAGTTACTTAAAGAAAGGAAAATGGGACTGAATGCGAGAAATAACGCAGCCCACCGCTCGGCATATAAATAATATACTTATATATATTATATATAAATACATAATATGTACGTACGTGTGCATATATATATATATAATATATATATATATAAAACTATATATAGTCACATATATCGTTTAAATTACTTCTTTAAATTATCGATCTTTTTTTTTATCAATAATGTTAGTATATACAGGTACAGGTCTCGTATAGTTGCAGTCGTGTCGTCACTGGTTGTTATTGTTCCTTTTTTTTCTTCTTTTTTTTTGAAATTTTCCCTTTCCTTCGCTTTTTCCATTATTCAAGCCTTTCCCGCTGTACTTTCATCGCGAACCTCCTTCAATCTGTTCTTTTCCTTCTGCCGTTTTTCACAAATAAGAAAAAAACTTTCTCGAACATTGGCGGGTGCCGACAAATACCGCCAGTTTGCTCCTCGCTGCGCGCGCACGCCTTTCGTTAAAGAATTAAAAAAAAAACAATAAAAAAAGCGAGAAAAACGATACCCCGCGCGATCGTCAATAATCAAGCCCTAATTCGTAAACGCGGGAGAGAGAAACCGCTCGAGTTTCAGCTTTGGAGTTTTTTTGAAGTCTTTGCACCGGTTGAGGAATCGAAAGGATTTCTCTTCGTTTTCACTCCTTTCGTCGCTCACTGTATTTTTTTTTGTTTTTAATTTTTTTTTTTGCACGATCGAAATTGATCACCACGCGGAAGTTGGATACGTCGATTGGTCGAATGCCATACCGATGGATTCGCCAATCGTTGTAAGGTCCGGTTATGTGCACTCGATAATGTGCGGTTGAGAGGACTCTATGACACTCGGGCGACCAACCGAACTGTCCAGATTGTGGAGCGACGTCGAATGGGCACCGTGAGCGCTGCCGCGTCTCTCGTAATTCTCTAGGTGCTCGAGCTCGCATTCCTTCTGCATGTTGCCTGCGAAAAATTGCGAATAACGATCTTACTGTTGTTCGAAGGACATCGCGTTGCGTGATATTCAAATTAATTCTTCATTGATGACATTTCTTTTTGACCTGTTTAGGCTGTGAAAATGGTTCGAACGATTTTGCATTTTTTATATTGGAGATTTGCGGCCTCAAGGTGCAAAAAAGAGATTTTGGATAATAAACAAAATGAAGAAATGAGGAAAAATATTGTTGCGTTCCGAGGATGTAAAGTTCGACGTTTATTCCCTATTTTGGAGGAGCTTCGATTTGTTTGAAATAGACATTATTTTCGGATTGCAAACCGAATCGCTGCAGGGTTTTTTATCTGAAATCTTACGTTTCGTATTGTTTATACTAAATCGCTGTATCGAATTTCCGTACCCACGATTATCTGTGCTTTTTCAGTTATTTAGTTTTTTTTTCAAATTGACATCGATACGCAATTAGCTGGGACAATTTTTTTGTGGTTTTGCACTACAGTAATGCAAACAATGATTTTACAACGTGAACGTTTACGAAAAGGGGGATAAAAATCGTATGAATATCGAAAGTTTTGTTGCTACTTTCTTATAAAAATCCTTTTGTTGTTATTTTTTGTTGATGAAGCAATGGATAATATATAGGATTCTTCAAAAAAAATTTCTTCAAAAAAATTCGTTATATAGGATTCTTCAAAAAAAAATCTTGTTGGAGAATCCTACAAATATCGGAAACTCGTGCTATTTTCTTAGACTATTCTTTTTTTTATTTTGTTGACGAAGGAGTGGGTAAATCTTCGTTATACAAGATTTTTCGAAAAAAATATTGTGTCAAAATCCTACAAATAATAAAAACTTTCGTGCTACTTTCTTATAAAATTCATTTAATTGTTGTTTTTTTCGTTGATGAAGAAATGGGTTCGTTTTACAGGATTCTTCGAAACAAAAGATTGTTTAAAAATCCTACAAATATCGAAAACGTTCATGCTATTTTCTTATAAAATCCATTTTACTATTATTTCTTTGTTTTGTTGATGAGCAAGTGCGTAAATGTTCGATGTACAGGGTTTTTCGAAAAAAAAGGATTGTTAACAAATCCTACAAATATTGCAAACCTTCGTGCTATTTTCTTATAAAATTAATTTTATCATTATTATTTTTTTGGTTGAAGAAATTTGTAAATGTTCATTATACAGGGTACTTCGGAAAAAAAGATTGTTTAAAAATCCTACAAATATCGAAAACTATGCTATCTTCTTATCAAATTGATTTTACTATTATTTTTTGTTTTGTTTTGTTGATGAAGAAGTGCGTAAACGTTCGATATACAGGATTTTTCGAAAAAAAATATTGTGTAAAAATTCTACAAATATTGAAAACTTTTGAGCTATTTTCTTATAAAATTAATTTTATTATTATTATTTTTTTGGTTGAAGAAATCCGTAAATATTCGTTGTACAGGATTCTTCGCAAAAAAAGATTGTTAAAAAACCCCACAAATATCGAAAACATTCATGCTATTTTCTTATAAAATTCATTTTACTACTTTTTTTTGTTATGTTGATAATTTTTATTTCTTTTACTTCTTTTATTTTGAGACAATTTTTCGATAAAAAAGCGATTGTTTAAAAATCTTACAAATTTTGAAAACTTTCGTGCTTATAAAATTTTATTATTATTTTTTTGTTCGAAGAAATCCGTAAATGTTCGGTATACAGAATTCTTCGAAAAAAAAAATGATTGAAAAGACGACACAATTATTGAAAATATGAAGAAATATCGAATCGAGAATTGTGGAGATTTTCATAATTCGGCGATGAAGCATTGAGCCCTGTCGAAACTCACCAACATTCATGTCAGATCCGTACTCGGTGTAATAACTCGGTGAACCAACGGCGGCCGCGAGGACCAATTCGTCCTCGATGTTGTTAGGCCGACAGCTCGTCGTTTTCCAATGTGTCCTCAGACCACTTGCACTTATGTACTTCTTGTCGCAACCCTGGCACGTGTAAGGCCTCTCGTTCGTGTGCAACCTCTTGTGCAACTTGAGATGCACGAATTGCGTGAATTTCGCCGGGCACAAGTCACAAGCGTACGGCTTTTGACCGGAGTGAAGTCTCAGATGAGTCTTGAGGTTTGACGTCGAGCTGAACCTCTTCTTGCAGATTTCACATTGATGGGGTTTTTCACCTGCGACACGAGAATTTCCCAATGGGAACGAAAAATATCAGAGACAGCTCGTGGACCGACAATAATAGTCGGATCCAAAGAAAATATGGTGGCGTATGAAGAAAGTAGTTTTTATCGTTTAAGGAGGTTGGAGCGTTAGTCACAATCCAAGATTAAATTTGAAAAAAATATATGTTACTGTCTACACTGTACTGGATGTTTACGAATTTTTTGAAATTTTTACGCCCTGATGCACCAGAGATAAAAAATAGTTTAATGCATGTCATTTTACGTGCGGTTACATGGGCAAGACATTCACGGGATGAGTGATGTATTTTTTTTTGCTATTTAGCATCAAGATAAACCAACTCTATCAACGGATTAACGCAAACTCAACCTTTATAAACATTTAGAAAAAAAAATCCCCATCTTGCCCGCCGTAAACGATATATATATTCAATATTGAACCATCAAGGTTTGATGAAAAACTACGAATCTCGGTTGGCGAATAACGAGCATTGCTGCAAATCTCAATGTCCACGAAGTTGCCGTATTTCGGCAACGCTTAATATCAATTAAAGGTAACAATAAATATTTTCGTGACAAATATAAATAGTATAAATCATTGGCTGACCCAGTTTTTTATACGTAATAAAAATATTAAAATGTTCAATTTCGCCCCTCAATTACACATTTTATGAAAAATTAGCATCTACGGAATAAATCTATACCTCGCAGGCATTTTTTTGAGGCTCAATGAAAAAAAAATTCATAAACGGTCATTTAACTCAACTGGACCGTTCCAACCTCCTTAATTGTACAACCTTCGTGGATCGGACTATTGAAGTTTGCATCGTTGGATCGCAACGAAAATTCTTTTTATATTTTTATTCCCTTATTTTCATCATTTAGCCAAATATTTTTTGCAGATTTCGATCGTCCATTTTCTAAATGAGCATCTCAAAAAATAGGTGATTCGCGTGACAAAAATTTGTAAAAAGACATTTGAGTACCGTAGGGAAATTAATTTTCATTTCATTTCGACGATGCAAACTCACCATTGCAGTATTGTGTACCTCGTTAGAAACTCCACTTATGGAATTAAATCTTGATCACTTAAAAAGCCTCCTAATTAGTCCATTGATCACTCAACGACAGTCTTCACAAATAGTGATAATTATCGATATTCGACGTGCAAAACTTTTCAGAGTATCAAATATACGTCGAATACAACCGTATCAAATTTAGAAACTATTTTTCTTTTTTCTAAAACTATTTTGCAATGGCAATAATTTTACCTGCAAGTACCCGCTATATCTAAGCTATTATTATAAATTGCTCTCGATTTTTTAACCAAAGGATTGCAAGAATAAAAAAGGGAGGGAGGGCACGCTGCTGTGTCAAACGGAGAAACATGACGAAATTATAAGTTTCTAGACGCCACGTAACTCTAAAAATGAGCCCACAGAATATTCCGAATACTCTAGCAATGGATAATAGGGCCAGCGATAAAGCAACTACAATTTTTTCAATTAATTCCTCACTACATCAAAATTTAAGTTTCTCGAATGGGAATATTCCACCATAAGTGAGTTTCCAATTTTCACTCCCTGGGCATAGAACGAGATTCTTATTCTCCAAAAGCAGATGCTTCTTATTCAGCCTCTATCGAGCCTCTATGAAAAATGAACAATTGAAGAGAAAGCTCAAAGAGCCAGTGGGTTGTCAGTGACAAGGAAAGGTTGCGAGGTCGATCTCTCCGATTTCAATGAAATTTGGCATGCTTGTAGAATGGGTAAAAATAGGCGACACGTATTTTTTATATCTGCGGAACCCGAATTTTAAGGGGTGAAACGCCCCCTAAAAAATAGGGGTGTTTCTCGTCGATAACGTTATCGTTCTCATCTTCAATGTACACGAAAAAAAACATTGTTGCAATTTGAATTTTTTCATATCACGTACCGTTAAAACGTTATCGACCAAAAACGAAAAACACCCCAATTTTCGAGGGGGCGTTTTAACCCTTAAACATAACACCCTTATAACTATAAAAAAATCCGTGTCGCCTATTTTTACCCATTCTACAAGCATGCCAAGTTTCATCGAAATCGGAGAGATCGACCTCACATCCTTTCCTTGTAAGATATTGGTGTCGAAGTTCGCATCATTGGAGTGCAACGAACATTCTTTTCCACTTCCCACTTTCGTTACCATCCAATTCGTATTGTGCAAATTCACGTCGTGAATCGCTAAATAAGAATCCAAAAATGATACACATGATTTCCGTCTCAAGCCACAGCTCAAATCTGCTTACGAAAAATGGTATTAGGAGTACAACTTTGCAGTGACCGTTTTACTTAGAGAGCCACTGCGGCCGAAGTAGTGGCCCTAGCTCAATAAAAAAGTGGCATTTTAAACTAGAGGCTCTGCCAATGTAAACAATTTAAAAAAGCTAACGGATACGTGTATGCATTATAAAGTAATAGGCACTCAAACATGGCAACCTACGAACCGAATTCTCAGCATTTGCGGGAGGTTATGATTTACTTCTTCAACATCAAGAAATCTGCGGCTGAGGCCCACCGTTTGCTTGTAGATGCTTACGGGGAGGATTCTATTAGTGAGAAAACGTGTCGGCGGTGGTTTCAACGCTTCAAAAGTGGAGATTTTGAGGTCGAGAACAAGCATGGTGGCGGAAGGCAGAAAGTTTTTGAAGACGGGCTGACAGCTGGGCGTTGTGTACTATGAGCTGCTCAAACCATCCGAAACCATCACAGGGGAACTCTACCGACGTCATTTGATGCGCTTGAGTAAGGCACTCAAAGAGAAACGGCCACAATTCAACGAAAGACATGACAAGGTGATACTGCAGCATGACAATGCCCGACCCCATGTTGCAAATGTCGTGAAAAAGTACTTGGAAACGCTGAAATGGGAGGCTTTATCCCACCCGCCGTACTCTCCAGACATTGCCCCTTCCGACTATCACTTGTTCCGGCCAATGGCACACGATTTGGCTGACCAGCACTTCGGTACTTACGAAGAAGTCAAAAATTGGGTCGATTCCTGGATTGCCTCCAAGGACCAAGACTTTTATCGACGCGGGATTCGAATGCTACCTGAAAGATGGGCCGAGGTCGTAGCTAGCGACGGGCAGTACTTTGATTAAAAAATATGTAGCCACTTTTTTATAATAAAGCCTTAAACTTTTGAAAAAAAACGGTCATTGCAAAGTTGTACTCCTTATAAAATAAAGAACAACTTCATTTCCCCTGCTCTCCAACTAAACAAACATCAACCTCCCAAGATTTCGCAGTGTAAAAATTGCGGCCCCGAATTACCTGTATGTACGAGATAGTGTTTCTGAAGATGAGCCAACTGCGTGAAGCTCTTGGTGCAAACGTTACACTTGAAGGGTCTCTCGCCGGAGTGTGTTCTCAGGTGAACTTTGAGATTGGACAGTTGTCCGAACGTTTTGCAGCAAACGTTGCACTCGTAGTGCATCTTGCCGTCCTTCTTTTTGAGTGGATAGGGCAGAGATCTGTAGCCCCGGGAGCCTTGGGAATTGGGACTGAGTGAGCCGCTCTGTGAGCACGCGTGATCATCGGGTGACAAGGAGCTGGCCGGTGAATATCTATTGATAGACGAGGAGTTTGGGTGTATAGTGAGTCCGGGATGATGTCCAAGGTGTAGATTGTGCGTGCCGGCGATGAGATTCGACTGATTGCCATCGATCTGCATGGTCGACGACGTCGGCAACTGATGTCCGTTCGAGTTGTCGTGTCTCCTCGGGTCGTTCCTCTCGTATGTCAAATTGCCAGCTGACGACGGTGTGGGTGAGTACGCCGTGCAGTTGATTGACAGAGGAGCCACGTGTTGATGCATCGTACCGTTCGTATGATACAATCCGTACGGATAAGGCGATGGCGAGTGTATCGGCGATATGGGCGACACGCTCGTGCTGTTCGACGAGTTCAGATACATCGAATTCGTCGATTCGATGTGACCGGACGAGACGTTCGAGCTTGAGTACAAAATGGTCGTTGTGCCTACGGGCGGTGGGCTGCTCGTTGAGTTAGGAATGCTCATGGTCGAAGTGGTCGTAGCGACAGCTGTCGTTGCGCTTGGCGACGGACTTTTGCTCTTTCGCGATTTGATTACCAGGCCGTTGGTCGTCGTAGGATACAGTCCCAAGCTCGTTGTCGTCGTCGTTGACGCCATCGATGACAACGTGCAACTCGAGTGTACGTTGCCCTGATTGGCGTTCACGCTCGAGTGCATCGAGCTGCTGGTGCACGGATGTGACGCATTTACGACGAGATTTCCGCTGGTGGAATGCAAGTTGCCAGGGCTCTGTAGCATCGTAACGCAGCTCGTGGAGTTGACAATGGTGCCACAGGCTTCCGTGCTCATCGGTAGATTCGAACTAGAGTCCGGACTGCATGGCAATATGTTGCCGTATCTGTGGGACTTTTTGTACGAATACGCCATTTCGGTTGGACTCGACGGTGGTGGAGTTACCGAGTCCAAGTGGCTCGCGTATACACCGTGATTGTGACTCTGATGAGGATGATTGCTGATCGAGTTGTTCAGGGAATTGTGATGGTGTATATGCACGTTTGGGTTGTTGTTGCTGTTGCCGCTGTTGTTGTTGATGCCTGGATTGCTGTGGTTGTTGTTGCTGTCTGTGCTGCTGCGCAGGAGAATGTTCTCGAGTATCGAGCTGCTGGGACTGGTGACGTAGGGCGGTCGTGAATTGTTCGATATCGCGATAGGTGTCAAAGCTTTGGCTTCCGGCTCGTAGAAGGGTTTGCAATTTTTTTCAACGATCTCGTCCTCGTTCGACGTTGATATTACCGTTTGCTTCTGCAGAAGCATCGGTGATGCGGACTTTTGGGGGATCTCCGGTGTAACCGTGCCACTCGACAAATCGTCCTTTTCCTTCGAAACTTCCATGGTCGCTTTTGTACTTTGGAAATTGTTGTAGTTCTTGGGTATCTTGATTTTCACTTTTCTATACTCGTTTTTCACCACGACGCTGTCTTGCTTGCGAAGCTCGTTGCTCGGCACGGACGTTCGCGTATTTTTACTAAAATCGAGCACGTAATTGTTCTCGGAGTCGGACTCGCTGCTCTCCTCGGGCGGGGTCAGAATCTCGTCGTGATAACCGTTCGAGTTGTAGCCCTCGTCTGACCTGACCGAACCGTCGGTCGGCGTCATTTGACAACGCCTCTCGTAGATCGTCGATTCTTTCAGGGGCAAAACCACTTCGACCGTCGGGGCTGCCTCGGGCGATAGGGTCGTTTGTTGGAAATGTTGACCTGCGAATGATTTTCATGTAGACTGGCGGCTTTTTTCGCGGTGATGGAAGCATTGGAATGCAACCTTTAGCTATTTGGGGGGGGGGGGGGGGGGGGGGGGATTTCGATGTTTTTTGATGATTCTCGACTTCTTTGGAAAAGGGCGATAAATGGTGAGAAAACAAAACAATGACTCACGTATTCGTTGCAGCATGAGTTCGCCGGTCAGCGGATATTTGAGCCTCTCAGCAAACTCCCGGCAGTACCAGACGAGGAGTTCTTGATTCGGTAGGATCGGTTTGATCGTGTAAAAATAAATGTTCATCTGTGGATGAAAGAAAAGGGTAATATATCCCGCTTGAATACGCGTGCTTTTGGTGGAAAAATATTCTGCCTAGATTTTTTTAAGGCCTAGGCCACTTTGGAGGCCGAAAAAATAGGCTTTTTTGGGATTTTTTTGTCAGAAAAACTACAAAATAAATCGAGATAACAAAAAAGGGTGTTTATCATACATATCAGTGACTGTATACAATAATTTTTTTGAAGCGATTCTTTTCAAAATGGCGGCTGGGCAGCGTTTATCTCAAAACTGCATTTTTTAAGTTGGCCGGAAACATAACTCAGACAATTTTCAACCGATTCACTTGAAATGTTGAATATATCTTGAAAAATACATTGTCTATGGAAGTACGTAGGATTTTTTTATATTGCATAGTTCATTTGTTATTAACAATCATCTGACGATTTTTTTGGAAAATTTTTGGAAAGTGAAAAATTTGCCTAAAAAATCGTCAGATGATTGTTAATAACAAATTAACTATGCGGATATTTGAGCCTCTCAGCAAACTCCCGGCAGTACCAGACGAGGAGTTCTTGATTCGGTAGGATCGGTTTGATCGTGTAAAAATAAATGTTCATCTGTGAATGAAAGAAAAGGGTAATATATCCCGCTTGAATACGCGTGCTTTTGGTGGAAAAATATTCTGCCTAGATTTTTTTAAGGCCTAGGCCACTTTGGAGGCCAAAAAATAGGCTTTTTGGGGATTTTTTTGTCAGAAAAACTACAAAATAAATCGAGATAACAAAAAAGGGTGTTTATCATACATATCAGTGACTGTATACAATAATTTTTTTTAAGCGTTTCATTTCAAAATGGCGGCTGTGCAGCGTTTATCTCAAAACTGCATTTTTTAAGTTGGCCGGAAACATAACTCAGACAATTTTCAACCGATTCACTTGAAATGTTGAATATATCTTGAAAAATACATTGTCTATGGAAGTACGTAGGATTTTTTTATATTGCATAGTTCATTTGTTATTAACAATCATCTGACGATTTTTTTGGAAAATTTTTGGAAAGTGAAAAATTTGCCTAAAAAATCGTCAGATAATTGGTAATAACAAATGAACTATGCAATATAAATAAAGGGTTACTATAATGCTCTTTTGCAACTTACCTTATATTGACAGGCTATGAGGTTTTGTGATTCCGACGAATACGCCGGATTGACGTATCTCATCCAGTTGGACTTTTGCACGTCGTATCCGTCGATGTAGTAGAACAACTCGTTGTTCTTGTATACCTGCGGATCATTGAACGACAAAAAATGATAAGTCGTTTTTATTTGACTGCTGATTTTTTTATTATTTTTTTTGTACGCAATGTGCGATGGAAAATCGAACAATTTTGCCCCGAGCAAACCATTCCGTCATACTGCGTGATGAGAACATTTTTTGGTAATTGATCATCGCGAGAATTAGTCTCGAACGGACTTTATTACCGCGGCCGAAAACGATGGGAGATGGAGAGAGGGAGACGTGAATAGCTCCACGTGTTTCGCTTCAAGGATATTCTGGCATTCTTATTCCGACAAAGTAGGACATTTGTAAAAAAAAAGTATTGGTATCGAGTTCTGTCTAAGCTGCGTTGTTTATTCATTTTTCCATCGGACACTCATTATCATTAATCGACAACATTGAAATGGAAATATGCGAGAGAAATATGTTCATTCAAGGGGCACCACTAGTGACTGCCGAAAAAAAGTGATTTTCGGGAATTTATTGAAAGAAAAGTATTGTACCGAATTTTTTGAAATTTCGAGTATATATTTGTGTATAAATTGTGTATATACAGTCATTTTTTCGTATGCAAATATTCAATTTTCAACGACTTATGCGCCGTCTCACTGATGCAGTGAATGCCTTCGGAGTGCCCGAAATAAAAAAATAAAAAATAGTCCGTTAGACTGGAAGGTATTGCCTGTACAATGACGGAGGATTGTAAACAAAAAATTAAAATCCAACAAAATGGCGGAGTTTTGAAAAAAAGTTCTAAATTACGCTTAAAAATCTGATGGTTTTTTCCATGGCGAATTGACACTTTTTATCCAATCGAGAAACTGGAAAGTCATTGTATGAAGAAACAAATACAAAATACGCTTAAACAAGATTCAACTCGATCGGATGATATGTATTTGAATTAGAACTGCAGCAAATGCTGCAAAAAGAAAGATAAAAATATTGATTTCATTGTTATATATCGATAAAAGTATAAGGTATATATAATAATAAGGTATACTTGAAGGTTAAGACTATCGAAAAACGCAACAACAAAAATCCGATTTTTTTAAAGTGTCACACTAGTGGTGCCCCTTAAGGACGTTCGGCCGTTACCCACAATCCAAAATTAAACAATATGTTATTATTGTCTAGAGTATACTGAGTCTTTACGAATAAAAAAAATGCACCACAAAACACCGGAGATAAAAAATAGTTTAATGTACGTAATTTTACGTGCGAAACATTCCGAAACATTTCGAAAAAAAAACCAATTTTGCCCATCAAAAATCATATATATTCAATATTGAACCATCAACGTTTGATGAAAGATTTCGAATTTTGGCTGGCAAATGAAGAGCATTGCTGCCAACCCTAATGTCCGCGTTGCCGTACGTCGGCATCGTCTAATATTGATTAATGGTAATAATACGCAATGCCTTGTCATCAATACAGATAGCCATAATTATAAATTACTCAAATTTTCATTCTGCGTTGTATAAAACATTCACTGACGCAGTTGTTTTTTCATAATAATCATCGATAATGTTATACTTTTTCAAGTTGGTAGTAACACTAAAGTTTTTCTTTTTCACGTAATACAAATATAAAAATGCATAATTTCGCGCTTTAATTAAATATTTCATGAGAAATTAGCATCTACAGAATAATTCTGCACCTCGTATGCATTTTTTAGGTTCATTGAAAACAAAAATTCATAAACCGTCGTTCAACTCAACTGAACCGCTCCAAACTCCTTAATTTTATCAACCAGGGTCTAAAAAGTCCATCTGTAATATGTGACGAATATGTACGCCAGTATATTCAAAAGTTCCGCTATCCTTTAATTCAATTGTGTCAAATAATCGTAATTTGAACAAAATTACAAATTACGAAAAATTGTATTAAAAATTAAAAAAATAAAAGTGAATTAAAATAAAGTAAGTAATAATGATTTGAGTCATTTTTTCCATTGATATGTACTTTTATTACTCTAAAGAAAGGACCGTAAGCGTGATTCGTTCAGAAGTATCAAAAATTAATCATGGCTACGGAAGGATGAAACGAGTCATCCTTTCGACTGTGATGTAAAATCTAATTTTTATTATTGAAGCCCTATCACTAAAACTTCTCTTTCATCATGCTTGCGCCATTTTACCTTCATCGCATTAAGGTAAAAATCGATCTGTCGCGATATACGTGCGACTTACCCTCCAGAAGTACTTCCGGTTGGCGTCGGCCGGCACCGAGTCCTTGGTGTAGACCTGACCGACCAGTGGACCGAAACGCGTCCCTTTGGGAATGTAACTCGTGCTCCAAACGCCCAACATCTGCGCAACGACAAAACGAGTTTTGGCTAAATATAAATTACGGGAAAAAACTCTCCTGTCTCGTGATCTGCGAAGTATTCACAAGTTCAAGGATATCGTATTACGTTTCATTATAGAGCTGAAGATTTTACGTTTTTCGAAATCTTCGGGAATTCGTACAATTCAAATATCCGCTATATCCAACTAATTGAAATTCGTATCAATAATATAATGTTTGCATCGTTGCAACGCAATGAAAATTAATTCTTCTCAATTGTTCAATTTTTTTGGCCGTTCTAAACTCCGAAAATTACCCAAACGTTTTTTGCAAAGAAAAAGCTTCGTATGAAGATTGTTTCAGAGATACTTAAGAAAAGAAACAAAAATTGGTTGCATTCCAACGATGCAAACTTCAACGTCGTATCGAAAATTACGATACTGTATTTATTTCAAAGCAGTTTAAGGGGTTACCCCCACTTGCGATTTTGAAAAAATCGATTTTTTTTATTGCATTTTTTCGAAGTATAAGTATCCGGGCCCATACTTCTGTATGGGCCCGGAATAGATGACTCTATGTACGTTTAAAAAAAAAATATTTTCTTCGCGTAAACTGAAATTGAGACTTTAAACGCGTTTTTCTCAAAATGGCATTACTGAAGTCGGTGACCAAGATTACTCGAACACTAATGAACCGATCTTCTTGAAATTTTGCAGGCTTATTTAACACATAAAAATGTAGTCTTTAATCGTTCGATTTTTTTTTCGAAAAAAAAATGCCCGTTTTATAGCCAAAAAACGGCCGTTTTTTTCGTTAAAATCGAACCATTAACTTTGACTGTCCGCCATTTTGTGAAAAATGAATATTTTTTAAAATCCTTCGATTAAAGACTAGTTTATACTTATATTTGACTAAATCCATCCGCATTTTTTTTTCAGATGATCCACTTCGCCGCAATGTTGGTCACCGCAAACCGTGTATATAAAAACATTATTTCATTGACGGCCATTTGCCACTAAACAATGTAATATTTTTCAATAAAAAAATTACTGAAAGTTCTTCAAGATGTGTTCTTTAAGATGGTATATTGATCGATTAAAAAAGTTTTGTAGTTTTCTTTAAAAAAATTCATGAAAAAGGCCTTTTTTGCGCTACAAGTGGGGGTAACGCCTTAAAGAGATCCAAGTTGGTTACACGGGGAATGAACGAACGTTCAATATAATTGATCCGAATGAAGCTTTTTGAAGAAATCGTCCGTGATAATTGTCACCCCAGAATGGAAACGAATATTTCTGATTGACTTACATCGTCGAGTGCTTGAGAAGGCTTGAGTACGAGATTTCTCGGCAGTGACCCTTCCGCTCGATTGGCATCGCTCGGCGATGCCGATACGTCCGGTACCAAGTAAACTGCATGTTGCTCGAATTCTTCTTCCCTTAAGGTCGCGTGATCCCACTCGCTGGCCTCCATTCTTCACTGGAAACAAAAAATCAATCATCATTTTATTCCTCCCACTTTCGTTTTTCCTGTCCTTTTTTTCGTAAAAATCTTATCAAAAAAATAACGCATTTATCGTAATAATTTTTCTGCTCCTGCATTTTCTATCGTATTAATCGTACTACGAATCGAGTCATTAAGCCTGACTGTCGTTTTCACGATTTCGTGTTCCAAGTAGAAAAAGGACTATTGACTCACAGCCATTTCGAAGTAGTGACTAACTGTGAGGAATGATTCACATCCGTAGCTGCTAATCGCTAGACGTAGAAAAGTCACGTCATCAATGACGATGACATACGTTAAAACGAACCGCTTTTGACTTTTCATTTTATTTTTCCATTCCTACGTTTGATTGTCGAAAATTGACAGCTGTCATTTAAAAATCACACGGTTTAATTTTTATCCATGAAAAACTAACGATTATCCAAATTCTGCTTGAGACAAATATTTCGGTCGTGAATATTTGGAAAAATGTTTGCTGTGCGATCTTGTTCGTGTGTGATTGGGAATATTCGGCATTTCGGGCTTTTGGTGCACTTTCGGTTGCATACCGTGGGAGTTGCACGCTTTAACGCCGCGAAAGTGAAACCCGTCGACGCATTGATCGACTGCGAGAGGGGGTGGCAAGAGGGCGGAAGGTGGCTTCCACGAGGGTGGTAGAGAGTATAAACTCCGAGGTCCATCCTCCTCCACCCCTCTTCTCCTCTCGTACCACTCGCATTCCTGGCTTCTCCTTGACTTTCGCGAATTTAAATCTCGCTCCGATAAACTTCGCTTATTTATTCATTTTTCATTATCCCTTCGTTGATGTTGGTGAGTTTCGTAGGCTCCGATTTTATCAACCAAAGGGTGAAATAGGCGGAAAAATGAAAAACGAAAGGATGCAACGAGGTTGGTGCAACGCCTCAGACATTCTCGCTTGACCCGCGAGAGAATCGATCGCGGTGTTTTCATTTTCACTTCAGAGAACTCGGCGGCGTTCCGCACGACCTCTCGCGCATATATATAATAATAATTCGTCTCAACAACAATGGAAACGTTATTTATCCGTATTTATCCATTGGTCGCAAATTCAATTCTAACGGGGACCAAAAAAAACAATTTCGAACATTTGGATCGGAATAAAAATTCTTTCATTTCTACGTACGCGAGTCTCACTTCTCCTTGCTGCATACGCGTGTTCAAAATACGTCGCGCTCTCTTGATGTGGGCTGCCGAATATGTTCCGATATTTCAATTATTTTTCGCTATTCGAGAGTCAATTTTATTCCTTCCCTCGAGGTTTTCTCCTTCGCTCTTCAATTTTTATGTGATCCTGTAATTCTTCAGCGATATAGTGGAGGTCATGTTCGCGCGACCCAATCGTCTCCTTGGCGTGAACCCACGGCGGGGGCACGGCGAACACTTGGAGTCTCGTTCACGAGGAAGGGACGATTTCACGATTTTTTTCAACATTTACGTATTATTCGGTGGATTTTTGCTACCGATGTTTTTCGCTCGATGATTTTTTTTTTTTCGTTAAAGTTAGTTAATCGGAAAAAGAGGCGTCAAAAAAGATGAGATTTTGAAAAAGCTGGTAGAAACATCAGGATATCGAAAAGCAAAAAATTACCGAGTAGAAAATAGCGAGATTGCAATATTTTTTATGTTGGTTAATTATGGAGTTATTTATTAGAAAGAAACTAGACAAATGTTCAAAAGTTTGAGTTCAGTCTGTTCGAAGCTGGCCGTAGGTAATTTTATCACTGTATTTTAGAGATTATTGTCCATGCTCAATTTTATTCGAGCATTGTGCCAAATATTTTACTCGGAAGATTTCGTTTTTTTTGCACACCGAATTTTACGCTCGTGGTACGAATGATTTTTCTTCCAGCTAATGCCCGTGCATACTTTCATTAATGAAAGAGAGAAGTGGACCGGCTGCCAGTCTCAGAAAGCCACCCCCCCGTCACAAGAGTCTCGATTTAGCCACCAAAGTGTAATCCGACAATCGATGAAAAGAAGAAAAAAAAGCGTTCACTCGATAACCAAAATATAAAATTTCAATTCCGTAAAAAGTCTTGCGGAAAACCACCGCACGTTTCTCTCGTTCGTTTTTACGCCCTTGTCTCAGGCACGACAAACGGGCTAACAAACGAAATGAACGAAAAATCAAACACTCAAAAAATCCGGAGCTTTAATCAACGTTCATAGTTTCGATTACAGCCACGATATTCCGGTAACACGTTTTGCCATAATTTTTTGTCGATTTCGCACATTTATCGCTCAACTCGCAGCTTTTCAACCCCCAAACTTTGGTGGAAACTTTTTTTTTTTATTTGAGAAAAAAATCGACCGTACTTTCTTCTCGCGGAAGCACACGCGACGTTATATTTTTTTTTATTACTTTCTTTACGTACAAAGGTGATAAAAATTGCCGAGAGGGTAGTTTTTCGCTGTCCGCCACGACGTCGTCGGGTTTTCGTTCGTCGCGGATGGCACAGTGTGGAACTCGGGTAGACCTGACCTAGCCCAACACGAGTCGGCTTGGCTCGAACCGTAGCTCTCTGCTTCGTTCCTCGCCGGTTGGGGGCGCATATATATGTATATCTATATAAATATACACCGATACACACACGTGGAGCACTTTATACCATGGTCGCGGTGAGAGTGGGTGGTGGTGCATTTCTCTGCGCTGCGCTTTCGATCGACCCGCCGAAGTAACAGAGAGATGGGAGAGAAAGGGAGAAAACCACCCTTCCTGCTTGTACTCTCGCTCTTCCTCTGCGTACATGTATATCCACGTACAACTCGATGGCACGAAACCGGAAGGCTCTAAAGTCTACGCTTTTACACCCTGATACGTCCTTTTGACGGCAAATTTTTGACGTACACATATATTCGGGGCCCACCCCCAATCTTTCATCGTTACACTTTTCTCTTCGTCTCATCGCACCCCCTGCTACATCTCTCGCTTCCCAAAGCCACCGCACCCCCCCCCCCCCCTAGGCCCCGTTGCGCCCCCTAGGCCCCTCTTTATCTGCTTTTTCGTGCTTTTCGAGCTTTTTTGTGCTTTTTGAGAGTTTTGTGCCTTTTTTGAACTTTTGAGCTTTTTTGAACTTTCGAGCTTTCTTGAACTTTCGAGCTTTTTGAACGTTTGAGCTTTTTTGAACGTTTGAGCTTTTTGAACGTTGGAGCTTTTTTGTACTCTCCATCTGGTACTTCGACATTGTCCGTTTTCGCCTGTTATCGTAGGCTCTGTAATTCGCGAGTTCCGTCACCCCTCCTTTTGTTTCTTTGCAATGATGAGGCTTTTTTCAAGCGATTGATCAGCGACGCCCTTCTTCCGCATTAAGAAGGTTGGAGAGTTAGCCAGAATCCAAGATTTGATTTTAAAAAATATATATGTCATTGACTAGACTATACTGAGCCTTGCCGAATTTTTTGAATTTTTTATACCACCAAACATCAGAGATAAAAAATAGTTTAATGTATGTAATTTTACGTGAGGTTACATGGGCAAGACGTTCACGCTGCGGGTGGTGTAATTTTTGTTGGCTATTTAGCACCAAGATGAACCATTTCTAACAACGAATTGACGCAAACTAAAGCTTTGTAAACATTTAGAACAAAAAAAACTCCATCTTGCCTATCGTGAATCATATTTATATTCAAAATTGAACCATCAAGGTTTGACGAAAGATTACGAATCTTGGCTGGCGAATGAAACGCTCAATATCAATTTATGGTAATAATAAATAATCTCGTGACATAAATATAAATAGGCATAATTATGAATTACTCAAAATTTCATTCTGGATTGTATAAAACATTCGCTGACGCAGTTTACTCATAATAATCATCGATAATGTTATACTTTTTCAAGCTGATAGTGGCACAAACGTTTTTTTAATTTACGTAACGAAAATATAAAAATGCATAATTTTGCCCTTCAACCCTTACTTGCCACTGCGGGGTTCGAAACAACCACTTTTTTCTTACGCAAAAATATATTGATGATGTGTATTCTACAGAAGCGTGGCAAGTAAGGGTTAATTATATATTGTATGAAAAATTGGCATCTAAAAAATAAATCTATACCTCGTATGCATTTATTCGGGTTCATTGAACAAAAAAAATCATCAACTGACTCAACTGGACTGCTCCAGCCTCCTTAATTGCGTTTGAGCGATTTTATCGAATGTCAGAGGGCGACAACGCACGTCTTTTCACACGTGAAGGGAGCAACCCGGCTCTTCGTATTCTCGTAAAGGGCATCGGCCACATATTTTCCTGCGTCCTCTTTGTCGTGATCGATAGACTTAGGCGCGCAGAGAAAAACACCACGACGGTGTTTAAAAATCGTGCGCCTAAAGCGGAATATTTGGAGTCTCGCTTTGTGCTTTAAGGTTTACTCGACCGAATGTAATTCAATAAAATGTCGTCGAATTTTTACGAAAACGAATATGACGAGAGGTGACATTTGAATGAATAGTTATTGATTTATTCCGAAGGGTTTCAAGAATTTTGCAACATTCCTAGCGGGGCGATTTGGCGATTGAGAGACGAATAAATCATAAACAAAACGAACAATAATAAGCATTGCTTTCGATGAGCTGCTCGTTCGTTATACGCAAACCATCGAAGTACACATACAGCGTACTCCCAAACAAACTCGGTAATTATCGGCGTCACAAAGAAATGTTCCAGACAAAAGTTGTACAGTGTGAAGGGAGCCATTAAATATGACCAATTTTTTTTATTTCCGTGGTGGCGCTGACACACAGTGAAGGTCACCTTTATTTTTTTAAGTGGAACGGTACATTTTTTTCATCCATCTTGTGGAGCAAGCAGCATAAAAAACATTCGGGGATCAAAGCCGTTCAAGGTCATTCAAGGTCACCTATTAAAATGAAATACAAATCTAAATATCTCGGATCACTACCAAATATTTGGTAGTGATCCGAGATATTTATATTTGTATCATCGATACTGACCTTGAATGACCTTGAACGACTTTGACCCTCTAATGTTTTTAATGCGGCTTGAGGTGCTCCACAAGATGGATGAAAAAATGTACTATTCCATTTTAAGGGGCTATACCAGTGTGACACTTTCAAAAAATCGATTTTTTTGCCTTTTTCGACAGTTTATACTTTCAAGAATATCCTGTAAAAATTTCAAGGCAGTATCTCTCATAATTTTATGTTGCAAAAATCGATAGTTAAATCTTTAAACGCGCTCTTCTCGAAATGAGATTTTTCAAATTTGCTGACATTGTAACCCAAAGAGCAATTATCCGATTGACTTGAAATTTGAACTGAGTACTCTTGAATATATTAACTGTATAATGACGTAGGATATTTTTGATTGGATGAAAATTGACGATTTGGCATTGAAAAAAACGACCATTTTATAGGCAAGAAAACAGACTTTTTTTCATAATTACGCCATTTTGTTAGATTTTGATATTTTTCGAAAATCCTACGTCATTGTACAAGAAATACCTTCCAGTTTAACGATATTTTTTCCTTTTTCGGTTTCAGCTACTCAATCGGCCGGAATCATGTCGGCAGTGGAGGAACTTTTTTTTGGCGCCTCCGAAGGCAGCGCATAAGTCGCTTGGATCTCAATATTTTTCCATGAAAAATTTTTGTAATGTAGGTCACATATAGGCAAATATATTCTTAATTTTCCAAAACATTTAATTGAGTACTTTTCTTCCAAAAAATTCCCGAAAATCACTCAAATTTTCAGCGTTCACACTGGTATAGCCCCTTGAAAAGTGGAGGTGACCTTCACTGTGCGTCAGCGCCTCCACCGAAATAAAATAAATTGGTCGCATTTGTTGGTCCCCTTCGCACCGTACAACTTTTGTCCGGAACACTTTTTTGTGACGTCGATAATTACCGAGTTATTTCGGGTGGCAGAGATCAGAGGGACACCCTGTATACTTCTTGTGCAGTGTTGATGTTTGGGCAATACCGTGATGCACCTCCCCAGGTAGGAAATTAAAAGGCTGACGATGGGAACAAGCTTGTGCAAGCCTTGTTTCACCGAGCCTGAGTGAGACAGACCTGGCCCAGGTTTCATTGCATCGTTTGGAGCAGCCTGGAACCAAGACTGGCTGCTTAGCCTAAACTCAGGATTATTTCAAGCTTTATTTAGCCGGTGAATTTTGAGGCTGAAAAATCAAGGCTGGATGCAGACTTGTTTCAGGTCATGATAAAATAAAATAAGTTTAAAATAATATTTTTTCTGTACTTTTATGAAAAAAAAATTTAGCAATAAATTTGTCGTGTGCGAAGGCACGAAAAACGAAAGCGAAGGAGGCAGCTCAGAACATTTAAACATATGCTCTTATCGATATTTATGAGGTACACAAAAAAGTATATACGAAAATAAAAGTATGCAATAAAATAAAGTATTGTTTTTTAAAATATTTTTTATATATATTTTGTAACAAATAATATAAAAAATAATAAATATATATAACAAATCAAATGACTTCTTTACAAATGTATTAAATTTACCCCAATGTAGAATATAGAAAACTAAAAACAGGCCTCATATAGCCTCGGGAAGAGTTTGGGAAAAGCCTGGTCATAAATGCTCGTGAAGGCTTCATTAAGGCTCGTTTTGAGCCTTGTTGTTTCGTCGTTTCAGGCTTAGTACAGGCTTTTCTACCAGCCTTTGGTCAAGCCTGTGTGCAAGAGCCTGAAACCGCGTTATCATTCAGAGGTTCAGCTAGGCCTGAAATCAGGCTGGTGCTCAGCCTGAATTAAAAAATGTGAGCCTTGTTTCAGAGCTTGGCGAGCCCTTTTTCATCGTCAATTCCTACCTGGGTCGGAATCACGAAGGGAAACTCGCACCCTTTCTTTTTCCTCCTCTTTCATCTAAGTCTCGAAATCGTGTGTGTTCCGGCCCCGAGTGTGGCGCGTGTATCGTCCATCTCGCTTTTGCTCCCAGTAGTATTACAACAGTGTTCAGGCTATCGGCTATTACAAAGATGGGACAGCGGTACGTAACCCCTTCGCTCGTCTCTTCTGTCACGACAGTGGACGTCAAGCCCTTCCACGATCCGCGCACCAATGAGTCTTTCTTATCGATCAACTTTCACATCGTCTCAAAAAACCTTTCAGGCATTTTTGTCACCGTTCGTAAGGGTCAGTATTTGTTGTTCAAACCGAGGCAATTCGTTTCGAATTCCTACAAAGGGCCCTTTTCGTAATTGAACACGTAAATTCGATTATTTAAATATCGCAATACGCAGTGTAGAATAAAGATTGATCGAATATTTTACACATTGTTATCGCGAGACAAACAGACCCGAACTAAAAAGAACGTCTCCTATCGCCGTGATAAAAAAAAATTCTGAAGTTCCCAGCAATGTTCCGACAGTCCCTCAGACAGATCGTTCCACCGCACGAGGCACTTTTCATTCGCACACTAAATTTGCGAGTGCGCTGCATCACTTTTTTCAACCTTTCTCGTCTTTAACCTCCTTCGTACGAGACTCGGTCGACTTGACATTCATGTTTTACGAAATTTTATTGATTCTTCGACATTTTGCACGAAGCGTGTAAAGGTTTTTTTTTAGCCCAAGGTGTGTCATTATCGGCAGCTCGGGCGAGCGAAACGATGCCAAAATTGATAGGCATCCTTCCCCGTCGTGACCGCAGCTAATGAGAGACCTAGCGGTTTCGGCGGGTGGAAGGAAAAATGTCGAACGATCGATATGCCGATGGGCCAAAATGTCGAATTCGAAAATGACGAATGTTCGAATATAGGTAGATCAATCTTACTAGAGCTTGTGAAGTCGAAAATAACAATTACGAATATGAAAATCTCGGAAGTTGATAAATAGCGAAAAACAAAAATCAGATTTAATAAAATATCGAAAAACATAAAATCGATGGGCCTGTATGCATAACACCAAATAATTCGAGACGACAATTCTCCGAATTAAAAAAATGGCGATGGTTCACAATGCAGAAAATCATTAAAGCGAACGGCCAAAAAGTCGAGTGGTTGAAATCGCGGAGGGTCAAAATGTAGAACGGCCCGAATGGCGAATCGAGCAATACGTCACTTGCGCCTCAGAGTGAAGCTGCGAGATGGCGTTGGCGGTCTGTAGGCTAAAATATCGTAAGACAGTCGTCCCACGTGACGGGCCCCACCACGTTCGCCATTTTGGCTGTTCGACCTTTCGGCATTCGACATTTCGGGCCATCGACATTTTGCGTTTCGATATATTGCTTTTCGCCATAGACGGTGTTACGCATATTAGGCACTCGCTATTTTCTGTTTCGGAGATATGGGTGTTCTACATTTTTCGATTCTGTATTTTTATGTTCCGAATTGCAGCCAATCTGAATATTCGTTTTCGAATAAATTACCTCTCTAATAAATAATGGTTCGATTTATAGTCATTCGATTTTTTTCTCAGTCAAAAGATAAAATTTCGAATGATTTAACCTTCGTTATTTTGAGAGTTCATAGTTCTGTCGTTTCGAAATGTTTGTCGTTCTATATTTGGTCATTCGACATTTTTACCCCCACCCGTTTCGGCACCAGGCCCAAGGTCATCGAACCTTCCTGGGCCCCGGCGTGTCCACGGAGCAATTCGGACCAGCGGTGCCTCTCTCTCTCTCTCTCTCTCTCTCTCTCTCTGTAAGTTAATTGTAAGAAAATCGTATTCTGTGTCTGCTTTCTGTAAATAACGTTAAGTCAAAAGTCGTAAGTTAATTGTAAGAAAATTGTCACGTATCTTTACTTTCTGTAAATAACTATAAGTCATATTACTACAAAGTGCTGACTCATATATATTTACACATTTATACATCTAATATTATGCAGACTCACCTACTGCAATACATGAAATTTCGTCCCAAAGTTTACTAGGACAATAAATATATGAATCAATCAATCAATAAATCAACTAATCTCTCTCTCTCTCTCTCTCTCTCTCTCTCTCTCTCTCTCTCTCTCGGTCTTTTTATCTTATTATAATTTTATCTTATTTTATTTCTACTTGACTCATTTAATTTAATTTTGGCTTCTTTGGTTAACTCATATCTGTTATGTATTCATCGGTCACCGATGTTCACCAATCACTCAACCTCGTTTTAAACTGCTTTTTGCACTTTGTGTAGCGTTGTTTTTGCGTGGCTTCAAAACATGTTCTAATGTTCCTTTTCTTTTTCTTCTTATGCTTTTTGTATTTTGGTCGCGGCTACTTATGCTTATACTTACACTATTGGATTGTATAATCGTTCTTAATCCTAAACTCATGATTATGTATTTTATTTTCACCATGTCTTCTTTTGTATTATTTTGCACATTACATATCATTTCGAAGTATTGCGGATTATTTAATTTTTGATTATTTTGTATAATTACGTATTATTATTTTGCATTATTTTGTATCCTTTGAACGGTTGCTTTGTATTATTTGTGATATCTTCTATTTCAATTTTGTATTAATTATCACCATACATTCTTTTGTATTATTTTTCACATTACATATCATTTCGTAGTATTGCGGATTATTTAATTTTGGGTTATTTTGTATTATTATTTTGCATTATTTTGTATCCTTCGAATGGTTGCTTTGTACTACTTATGATATCTTCTATTTCCATTTTGCATTATTTTATTTCATTTCATATTGTATCTTATTATATTTACCATAATTTGTCTGAAAGCTTGCTGGGGCATAATAAATTGTATCAATCAATCAATCAATCAATCAATCAATCAATCTCTATCTCTCTCTCTCTCTCTCTCTCTCTCTCTCTCTCTCTCTCTCTCTCTCTCTCTCTCTCTCTCTCTCTCTCTCCCGATAAATGTATCTCTTTCTCGCGATCCATGATAGCGTAGCAAACTACGAAACCGGTGAATGATCTTCGTATTTCCAATTGTGCTTACAGTCATTGGGCGAAACATTTGGAAAAGCTGGTAACCGATTTTCAGAATGAAGTAGACACGAGTATCTCAACTTTTTTTTACCGAAATTGATTCAAGCTTCGGATCCATTGCAAGCTCGTGAACTTCGCCAAAGTTGACCAAGTCGTAAAAAAAGTTCAGGAAGTCTCGCCGAAGTTCGACGCACGAATTTTAAATTCAGGATCGAAAGAACTTTTGCCCCCAGTTACGAAATCGTCGGACTCGAATTCACGAAGAAAAAAAATCGTAACGATGATCGAATCATCCGGAAGTCCCAAAATCCGTGATTAATCCGAGCACCCTGCGATGTTTTGCCGAATCCCAATCGTACAATCGATGAGTCGTGGGATGAAATTTCACTTTTCGAAGAATTAGAATCTAGTCACCTCGTCGCTCTTCCCACTGTCGCCCGCGATTTCCGCGTGATACTCGCAGTAGTAACGACTTATCGGTGAGTAGTAACAGCGGAGTAACAGCGGTAGTATACACGCCTAGAGAAGAATTTCCGCGTGAATCGGCGACGACTACTAACCCAGATACGTCCGCCGGTCGTCGATCTTTTCCCTTCTCGAGACGCGATGCTACGAACGTCGACTGTACCAGATATACATTTTCTACAGACTTCACTCGCGCTTTGTGCGCCGGAGATTTAATTTGCCAATTGGCCACAAAATGGCCTACATTCGCGAAAACTTTGCGGAATCATTTTGAAAAACAAGAAGGTGAAGATAATCGCATTGGGTCCCGGAAGAAGGTAACAAGCATGAACATCCATTGGAGACCCATGGAATAATAAGCTACGAGACAAACTACGAAATACTCAGTGAAGGAGCCAGACTAAAAATCCAATTGGATTCCCATACCTGTCCCCACTTCCCGATAGGAATCCAATGGGTTATCGCATTGGATCCCTGTGGTAGAACGTCACGCTCGCACATTGGAATCGCACCAATCCAATTTCAATCCAAAAGGATTCCCGTATTATCGAACAGAGCCCAATACGATTCTTGGTGGATCCCATCGCAATCTGTACGTTGAATTTTCCTAACAAAATATATACATACACAAAATGAGTGGATGTTAAAAAAGTATAAATCTTAACCCTTCGACTGCACACTTCCGCCACGAACCTCCGACTGCATGTGGGATCCATAGGACC
Organism: Ophion slaviceki; assembly: GCA_944452715.1. NCBI lineage: Eukaryota > Metazoa > Arthropoda > Insecta > Hymenoptera > Ichneumonidae > Ophion > Ophion slaviceki. The sequence goes on along the minus strand of OX101792.1, from coordinate 12,530,799 downwards.
CCAGGCGTTTTTCATATTGTTGTATTTCGGTAAATATGCATTTTTTTGTAGGGACGTTTTTTGTAGTCTATGATCCTTATTTTATGGCCCAACAATTATTTTTTAAGGGGTTACCCCCACTTGCGATTTTGAAAAAATCGATTTTTTTTATTGCATTTTTTTGAGTATAAGTATCCGGGCCCATACAGAAGTATGGGCCCGGAATAGATGACTCTATGTAAGTTTCAAAAAAAAAATATTTTCTTCGTGTAAACTGAAATTGAAACTTTAAACGCGTTTTTCTCAAAATGGCATTTCTGAAATCGGTGACCAAGATTACTCGGACACTAATGAACCGATCTTCTTGAAATTTTGCAGGCTTATTTAATACATAAAAATGTAGTCTTTAATCATTCGATTTTTTTTTTCGAAAAAAAATGCCCATTTTATAGCCAAAAAACGGCCGTTTTTTTTCGTTAAAATCGAACCATTAACTTTGACTGTCCGCCATTTTGTGAAAAATGAATATTTTTTAAAATCCTTCGATTAAAGACTAGTTTATACTTATATTTGACTAAATCCATCCGCAGGTTTTTTTTTCAGATGATCCACTTCGCCGCAATGTTGGTCACCGCAAACCGTGTATATAAAAACATTATTTCATTGACGGCCATTAGCCACTAAACAATGTAATATTTTTCAATAAAAAAATTACTGAAAGTTCTTCAAGATGTGTTCTTTAAGATGGTATATTGATCGATTAAAAAAGTTTTGTAGTTTTATTTTAAAAAATTCATGAAAAAGGCCTTTTTTGCGCTACAAGTGGGGGTAACGCCTTAAGAAAAACAAGATTTAAGTGACCAAACATTCATTCAAAGTAAGAGATGCGTTGAAAAATACGTACTTGCACGAAAAAGAAACAGGATCAAAACGACTCAGTGTGCAGTCGAAGGGTTAAAAAAAACAAGTCGCTTAAAAAAGTATATCTTAAAAAACGATTTGAATCACATCACTGAAAATCCACCGTGATTATGTTATTGATTTTGCTGTACTTTGATACAATATCAGCACACACGGAAACGCTCACGAAGCGTGCAGGTTATAATCGAGGAACAGTGCAGAATCCAATTGAACCCCAATGAGAACAAATCCCCACAGAGATGTGGGTCCATCTTCGAACTCCCCATCAAATTTGTCCACGGGATCGCATATTTTTTCGGAGATCCAACAAATTACGGTTGAGAATTTCAAATAAAAATTCCTTAACGACATCAATGGGGAAATAGCTCGGAATTTCCTTGGATTCCCATGTGGACTTTACGTATCCCTATCCCTATAGGGAGGTGCTAGGATATGGGACCTCCCCAAGAAATTTCTGCACACGTATAAGCACGTATATGACGTGACCGTGACATTTGAGACTATCGCGTATAATGTAATTATTTTGAAAAAACAACAATGTCATACGCCTAGAGAGTGACTTAATGATAAAAATCAGCAAGGAAACAATGACGAAGGGGGCACATCGTCATTGCCATGGGTCTTCCTTCGCCTCTCTTTCTCTCTCTTTCTCTCTCCCGTCTCCCTACCCTGAAGAAAGTCTCTTCTGCATCAGGCGCGCGGGGGCTACGAGAGTTCATTCAACTCGTTCTGCGTCCGCGTTCTCATACAACAAATGCGGAACGCCAATAACCGTGTGCAGGCTTGCACACATTTTTCGTAACATCTCTCTCTCTCTCTCTCTCTCTCTCTCTCTCTTTAGTTTTAAGTTTTTTTTTTAAATTCGTAAGTTATTTTTTAAGTTTCTTCTATATCCGATTCTGGAAATCGTGTAATAGGCTGCACGTTATTATCGCTCGTTGTCACAAAACGATTTGTCTCACATTGCCCTTTAGCGTGCTTGGGCATAATAAACTGTATAAATCAATCACTCAATCAATCAATCTCTTTCTCTGGAGACAGCCGGCGATAAAAAAAGACGCAACCTAAATCACTATGCCCACCGATTCGTCTTAGTGAAGATATTTTTGCACCCAATAATTACCACAAGTACAACTATCTTCGTACAGATCTTGCTCGTTCTCGTGGTTGGAAGTTCGCGCAAAGCTCGCGGCTACCAACACGAAGTGCCCTTGCATTGGCTCCGCGTTAAGGGGCCACAGTGTAACACTTTAAAAAAATCGATTTTTTTGCCTTTTTTGACAGTTTATACCTTCAAGAATGTCCTGTAAAAATTTCAAGGCCGTATCTCTAATCATTTTATCTTGCAAAAATCGATAGTTAAATCTTCTAGTTTTTCTCGAAATGAGATTTTTCAAATTTGCTGACATTGTAACTCAAAGAGCAATTATCCGATTGACTTGAAATTTGAACTGAGTACTCTTGAATATATTAACTGTACAATGACGTAGGATATTTTTGACTGGATGAAAATTGACGATTTGGCATTGAAAAAAACGACCATTTTATAGGCAAGAAAACAGACGTTTTTTTTGCATAACTACGCCATTTTGTTAGATTTTGATATTTTTCGAAAATCCTACGTCATTGTACAGGAAATACCTTCCAGTTTAAGGGGTTACCCCCACTTGTGATTTTGAAAAAATCGATTTTTTTTATTGCATTTTTTTGAAGTGCAATTTGAAGTGCATTTTTTTTTTGATGCCCGGAATAGATGACTCTATGTAAGTTTACAAAAAAATATATTTTCTTCGTGTAAACTGAAATTGAAACTTTAAACGCGTTTTTCTCAAAATGGCATTTCTGAAGTCGGTGACCAAGATTACTCGAACACTAATGAACCGATCTTCTTGAAATTTTGCAGGCTTATTTAATACATAAAAATGTAGTCTTTAATCGTTCGATTTTTTTTTTTCGAAAAAAAATGGCCGTTTTATAGCCAAAAACGGCCGTTTTTTTCGTTAAAATCGAACCATTAACTTTGACCGTCCGCCATTTTGTGAAAAATGAATATTTTTTAAAATCCTTCGATTAAAGACTAGTTTATACTTATATTTGAGTAAATCCATCCGCATTTTTTTTTCAGATGATCCACTTCGCCGCAATGTTGGTCACCGCAAACCGTGTATATAAAAACATTATTTCATTGACGGCCATTTGCCACTAAACAATGTAATATTTTTCAATAAAAAAATTACTGAAAGTTCTTCAAGATGTGTTCTTTAAGATGGTATATTGATCGATTAAAAAAGTTTTGTAGTTTTCTTTAAAAAAATTCGTGAAAAAGGCCTTTTTTGCGTTACAAGTGGGGGTAACGCCTTAACGACATTTTTTACTTTTTCGGTTTTAGCTACTCAATCGGCCGGAATCATGTCAGCAGTGGAGGACCTTTGTTTTGCGCCTCTGAAGGCAGCGCATAAGTCGCTTGGATCTCAATGTTTGTGTATGAAAAAATTACGTATAGGTCAAATATAGCCAAATATATTCTTCATTTCCCGAAACATTTAATTGAGTACTTTTCTTCCAAAAAACTTCCCGAAAATCACCCAAATGTTGAGCGTTCACACTGGTACAGCCCCTCAATAACGACAATGTAAACCGGAAAAGCGACGAGAAGTGAATTAGAGGAGCGAGTGCGTTAGCCCGAGTAATAATGCCGGGCTCGCATCCTCCAGATCCTCTCATCCCCCTCGCGTGTGTACACTTCCGTGTGCACATTCATCGGGCCTCCTCTTTTTCTCGCACTCTCCCAACCGAGGAGCCATAGAACGAGGGACGAGAAAAAGAAAGAGTAGACACGATTGGAGCAAGTGAGCGAGCGTATCCAGCGACACGAAGAAGCCGAAGAGTTACCTCGATGTGGCAAGGAGAGGTATAAGGCCCCGCGGTGAGCGTCCGCGGACTTGAAAGAAGGTCTCTGCCGGTCATTGTCCCACTTGGGAGAGTCTTTGCGGGGCCTGGACTGGCGAGTCCGCGGATTCGCTGCTCTTGGACTTGGAACACGTTGCGGCTTCTCTTGCACCATCGCTCCACGCGTACTTCTCGTTTATAGGGTCGTTCCGCACGAGTCCCGACGTTTTTCCCCGTCGATATTGAACTTCGGGAAATGGCGCGGCATTCGCTAAATGGTCGCTCGCAGCGAGACAAGAGTGGGTCGGATCTTTCCAAGCTACCGCACTCGTGTGTGCCATCGCCGAAGTCGTGATTCCGAAATGTCCTCGTTGCGGAATTTCTGGAAATTCCACATCGCCTCCATTCGCCAATTTGAGCAATTATCAGTAGTTGGTGCTTTCCGAAGAAGAAACGTGCCAACAAGGCCCAATGCTGCTCCAGGTCCTTTTCCCTGGTCCTTTGGTCCTGAAGCAACTTTTCGCTGACTACCCCCCATTGAAAGTAACTCCAGACGTCATTGAGTCCCTGGTTAACATCACAGCGACTCTGGGGGTTGACGCTAAGTGTTGTACTTTGACGTCGTTGACCAGAGCTTCCGGAAAGGCAAGGAGGAAGTTGGAAGGAAATTTGGAGGTTGATCGTTACCGTGTATTTACGTAAGCTGATGTGAAATTCCCATGAGCTCGCGTTGTGACAGCTCTTTGCGTATCAGTCGTGCCTCCAGGCTGGAGCCTGACGATGGGTCATCAGCGAGCAGAGAGGTTTTTCGATGTGCCCCCCTTTGCCCGGAATCGGAGAACGATGGGAGCGAGAGACAGTCCGGGAGAGAAGACCCCGTTGCAGGTCACCATATTGGCTTTTGCCTTCTCGCGTACACTATTATACACGATGTGCGTCACGTGGTTCCTATACATGTGAGACGAAACGAACGACACGAGGAACCGCGCGTCACTCGCCTAACTGTACCGTAACATCGGGCACATGTGTGTACAACACGTATGGTGGGGTGATGGAGGGGAGGCTCAGCAACCACGGTCACCAGACGAAAAAGAGTAGCTGTATATACTTTCTTCCACATACGCACCCACACTTGTACCAACGTACATATGCAAGAGTGCGTGTTGAGTATACATTTTGATACACCATAGATGTTGGGAGAGTACAACACACGTGGCGTTAGACACCTAATACTTGCATACCCCCTTGGATTTACCGTAAAACGACTCAACGTCACTCGCCTTCGTTTACGGAGGACCAAATAATTGTGGGCCTTTTCGTGTCACCCTTCCCCCACCCCGCAATCACATCGGTCGGTTTCTTTGACTCCCGAGTCCCCTCGAAGCAAACGCTCACGCATCCTTTTTCCTTGATCACCGTAAATCGGCACTGGACCGTTATAAACGAGTGGGAGTCTCCGGAGTCACACTTTTCCCGATTTCCGTGGCGAAGGAAAACTCACTATGGTGTTGAAGTTTGCATCGTTGGAACCCAACGAAAGTTCTTTTTCATATTTTTACGAATACAGAAAATCGTTTTTTTTTATAGATTTATATTGTAGATATAAACAAATATCATGAAAAAAGTGGTTAAAAGATTATTGCAGGCCTAATTTACCAAAAGAAATTCGGAAATTCAGAAATATTAATTTTTCTCGCCTTCCAACGATGCAAACTTCAGCCTCGTAACAGATGGCCAGGGATCTGTTCCCATAGTCGAATCGTGAAGCTGCCGATACTACGAATCGATGAATTTCTAGTTGATCCGACAAGGGACAACGGGACAATCGCGGAGCTTGCGATCGATGGCACATATTGATAAACTTGAATTTCTCGATGCTCCGATCTTTTCTGGCTCGCTGTGGCTGTGCTATTTTTTTAAATCGGAGCCGATCGATCGACCGTGTATGATCGAACATTTGTGAGGATTGTCGTAAGTGGGCAATTTACGAGTTGGAATGTAAATCCTTGCGTTAATATGTGTATGCGAAAAAGTGAGGCTCGCGCGAAACACGTCGAAGAATTCAACGCGCGCTCTCGCGTTCCGGTGATTGAGGGTGCATTGGTGTATGCGGCAGAGAGAAAGAGCATGAAGGAAGCAGCACGTAACGCACCGTTATTCCGAGGGGCCCGTTGCTGCAAGAGAGGGACGGAGAGAGAGAGAGAGAGAGAGAGAGAGAGAGAGAGAGAGAGAAAAAAAGAGAAAAAGAGTGGGAGGGAACACGGTTATAGGACCAAGAGTGTGCAGGTTTCTCTACGCATACAAATACACGCGCTTACGCACACATACACACACAAATATATATATATATATATATATATATATATATATATATATATATATATATATATATATTTATATGTGTGTATGTACGTACACATATAGGTATATAGATAGAGAGCTCGGCTGGTGGGCCCGGCCAAAAGTAAAACCGAATTCATTTTCGGTCTCGTAAGACCGAGAAGACCTCTCTCGGGATCACGGACACCTTAAATACCACCGCCGAGTCAACGCACTCGGTCACATAGACAGACGAGCAACATAACGAAATCTTGCTCAACGTTTCCACATATACCGACACGTTCGTAGATATTAAGCAAGCGGCAAATCCCGAAGCTCGACAGGCTTGAAGCCATTCGAAATAGATGACGCAAGAATGCATTTTTGTTCTCCTGTATTGTCTTTGTATTGGGTCATTAAGGCGGTAGGCCACGTAAGGGGTATAAAATCATGTGCGAATTAAACAATTTTTTTTTCGTGTGAAAATGTGATTCACTTATAACATTAATTATACATCTATTCAGTATGAACATCAAGCTGTTAGAAAAAATATATATATTTTTGTTCGATGTACAAAATGGCCGACTACTAATATTTTCATTTATCTTTTTTTTAGGCGCTCCGCGGCGTGACATTTAGAATCCACATTTTTTTACCGAGGACAAAAAACAAAAATTCTCGTCAATCTACATTAGAATACGTAGAATACGTATGGAATTTAAAAAATATCGATTTGTTCTAAAGTTGTAGATATTTGAACTTAAGAAATGAATTTTCAGTGAAAAATTTTGTTATGACTGCTCATAAACTGCTCATAAAATGAAAAGTTTTCGAGTGATCGGAAATTCCGTACGTACTTCTCTGCGAAATGCAATTAGGAACATAAGTTTTAAATTTGAAGTAAATCGAGTGAAAATTGTTGAAGTTATTTGTCACGCCAATTGGAAAAAAGCTGTTTCGAGAAGTTTCAAGTAGTCGGCCGTTTTGTACATCGAAAAAACAAATAAATATTTTCTAACAGCTTGATATTCATACTAAATAGATGTGTAATTAATTTTATGAGTGAATCACTTTTTCATACGAAAAAAATTCTCAAATTCGCACATGATTTTATACCCGTTACTATGGCATAACCCCTTAAGCATGAAATGTTCGATTACGTCGAGTACTTTTCGCTTTGACAGTTCGTGGTTCTTTTTTTAATAACGAGGGGAGGAATTTACGGTAGCTGCCTTTCAGACGCACGTTTTGGTTTGTGATTATCTATAGAATTTGGCAGATTCAACTTTGCAAATCACGGATAAGGGGTCGTCCATGTATTTCGTCATCGATTTTTGCTGATTTCCCCCTCCCCCCTCCCCAAGAATCATCCTTTTCTCCCTATCGTTATAATCCAATTATCGTTACCGACATCCAACGACGAGACCCCCCCCCCCCTATTTTAAAATGACGTAATTTACGGACGCTCCTTAAGTAAAAAAATCGCGTTATTTTTTAATGTGAATTCCATTGCGGCAGTAATGCAGCGCAGACAATACGAAGTGTCAATGAAGTGGTTGGCAAGGATCGGGCTAATGAACGTACAGTACGTTGATGGGCTGAGACGTTCCGATCTGGCGATATTGATCTTGAAAATGAACCACGCGGGCCACCGGAGAGCAAGGTCGATAATGACGAGCTGAAAGCTGCAGTGGAAGTGGATACATAGAAAACTACGCGTAAAAAAGCAGCACGGTTGAAAAGCTGGAAATCGGATATTTCATACTTACGAGGAACATCACTCAAGGGGGGAGAAAATTTTAGGCGAGGAAAAACTTTGGTGATTTTCATTATTTTTTTTAAGGAATGATTTTTTCGCCATTTTTCGAGACTTGGTGATTTTTTTATTGCAAAATGTAGCAATTTTTTTGTGGAAAATTCAATCTCTTTGTGTCAAAGCGTACCATTTCATGGATTTTCGACATTTCTCACTTTTTCTTGGTTCACATTCCGCGTAAGAGTGTTAATGAAAGAAAAATCTTCGTTGGTTTTTTTTCAGATTAATCCCGCCGACGCCACGTGTCACGCCGTCTGACAACGTCCGCCGCAATCACTTTAGAAGACCGTGCTATACGTACGCAATTTTTGAAGATTAATAAATCAAAATACCATGTCACAGCCAAAAGTAGCGATAAAACATATCCCAAGTCACAAAAATGGGGAACAAATCTTTCCTTTAAGGGGTTACCCCCACTTGCGTTTTTGAAAAAATCGATTTTTTTTTAATTGCATTTTTTTGAAGTATAAGTATCTGAGAATAGATGGCTCTATGAGTATAGGAATAGATGACTCTATGTAAGTTTACAAAAAAAATATTTTCTTCGTGTAAACTGAAATTGAAACTTTAAACGCGTTTTTCTCAAAATGGCATTTCTGCAGTCGGTGACCAAGATTACTCGAACACTAATGAACCGATCTTCTTGAAATTTTGCAGGCTTATTTAATACATAAAAATGTAGTCTTTAATCGTTCGATTTTTTTTTTCGAAAAAAAAAAATGGCCGTTTTATAGCCAAAAAACGGCCGTTTTTTTCGTTAAAATCGAACCATTAACTTTGACTGTCCGCCATTTTGTGAAAAATGAATCTTTTTTAAAATCCTTCGATTAAAGACTAGTTTATACTTATATTTGACTAAATCCATCCGCATTTTTTTTTTCAGATGATCCACTTCGCCGCAATGTTGGTCACCGCAAACCGTGTATATAAAAACATTATTTCATTGACGGCCATTTGCCACTAAACAATGTAATATTTTTCAATAAAAAAATTACTGAAAGTTCTTCAAGATGTGTTCTTTAAGATGGTATATTGATTGATTAAAAAAGTTTTGTAGTTTTCTTTAAAAAAATTCATGAAAAACGCCTTTTTTTGCGCTACAAGTGGGGGTAACGCCTTAAACAAATCATCAAAATCAGCATTTTTTTCCTCGCTTAAAGGTGTCTCTCCCCTTAAGTGTCCACCTTCGATTTTGTTGAAACTCATGTATGTGATAAAGCATTGGAAACCATCAGATACGTATTTTTTTCATCGGCGGAAAATGGTTTTAGTGGAGGAAACCACCCCTCAAAGGAAGGCGTGTCGAGGGGTGATTTTCTAGTTTCGCCAACAAGTAGACCACCCATCGGAATAAAACAAAAACCAAAATTCTTCTAATGTAAAGCGATGAAAAGTCCACTAAAGAATTATTGAAACAAAAATAGATTAAGGGGTGACAAGCCTCCCTCCGAGGGGTGGTTTCCCCCCTTAAAACAGTTTTTCCTCCTTTATCACATATATGAGTTTCAACAAAATCGAAAGCGGACACCCAATGATGTTGAAGCTTGCATCATTGGTATGCAACGAAAAATAATTCTTATTGATTGTTTAAATCATTTTTGGCTGCGTAAATAACCCAAACTATTTTACGTATTTTTATTAAAAATTTGCGACCTCAATTTGAAAAAAGGAGGCTTTGAATAAGCATCCAAATAAGAAAACCAAAAAATCGTTTGCATTTGGATTTGCGATAAAATCGAATGCAAACTTCAACCTCATGACACTCAAGTGACGTTCCTTGCTAATGACCTAATCATCAGTCATATCAACGACACCCGAAAATTCTCATTGGCACGATTAATTTCCAACAAAAACGTCCTATCCCTCTAATTCGAATTACAAGTTAACATTTTTTTTAAACCCTTTTTTTGAAGCGGCTTCTCGAATGGTTTTGTGCCAAATAAAAAGTTGTGGCACGAATGAAAATTTTTCGAATATTTCTTTCCCATCGTTGTCCGCACGAAGCCTGCTCGTTCGGGACAATACGTGGCGTACTTTTTGTCCCGATCGTCGCAAGGAGAAAAAAAACAATCGTGTCTTGTACCTGAGCGTCGAGTCCTTGAGATTTTCGAATCGATTTGTCCTTCGAAAAGTTCGACGCACCGTATACGCCTATAGATATATGGGCGAGGGTAAAAAAAGAAATATTTGGAAGTCGAGTTTGAAGCCTGCGAGAGGAGAACGAGAACGAGGCAATGGCCGCGAGACTCGACTATTGCGTAAGCGAATCCTCGAAGTCTTCGAGAGCTTGGAGGTCGCGCGATAAATCGAGATTTGCAAGCGAGATCGGAGCAGAGGCATCGATATAGGTGAATACGATACGTTCCTATGTACGAGAGTCATGCACCTATGGAATAATAATAATCCTCATTTTTACTATTATTATTATTGTTAACACGTAAGACTAAGGGGGATTCGAGAGGACCTCGAAAGCGAAGAGGACGCTAGGGTTCGTTCAACTCGAGATGTCCATATGAATATATATAGTGTATGTATGTGTATATACAAATCTCGTAATAAGAGGAGGAGTATTATAATGCTATAAATAATGTATCCGTCTCTATGCTGTGATTTAATTTAATTTCGATAAAATTAACATTTTCTGCAATTTAATTGTTTTAATTAACATTAAATTTAATTTAATAATTCAAATTAACATTTAATTAAATGTAACAATTTGAACTAATGTTTAATGTAACTTAATTTAATAATTTAAGTTTACATTCAATTTAATAGCTCGAATTAACACTCAATTGTATTGAATTTAATTGAATAATGGAAATTAATTGAAATTAATTTAATTTATTTTAATTTATCGACAAGTTAATCATTCAATCTAATAATGATTTTATTTACGATTTTTTTGTACCCAAACGATTTTCATCGCAGCTCGTTTCTCAATAATCTTTTAATTTGCAGGAATGAGAAAAAATGATTATAAATAAGTCCTACATTAGGGGAGTTCTACAAAAATTGCGCGCAATTGCAGAATTTTGGGTACGGCTTGCACTTTATAACTATATAGTTACGTGAGTATACACAGGTAGAGTAGACGAACAAAGTGAAAGGGATGGCCCTGAAAACACGAGTGTTCTGTTCTTTTACGATTTTTTAACGTCGTGTCTTTTTATTCACTTTTTTACGTGCCTCTCGTCGCCTGTTATTATAGTCGACAATGCGAGGAAATATTTCATGGCCATGGCCAAGATCGACGCACTGTCGGGAGAGAACGAGCGATCCGGCAAAACGTGGTAGCCCTAATTGCGCGAACGAAGCTAATTCTTCATCTGATAAGCGAAAGGATCCACGTTGCATTAGGAAAAGAGAGGGAGGGGTGAAGTAAAAAACGGAAATGTGGAAAAGTCTGGGAGTTCTTGCTTACAAGGAATATAGGGTCCCATTTGGAAGCTCTGCCGAAAGTCGAAAAATAAGCGAAGCTCGACGAATCGAATGAACGATTGCGAAGAGAATGTTTGCCGGGCTGAGTTTAAATGCGCGGAATTTCAAATCGAAGCTAAAAATAAATGAGCAACGATTGAGTAACGACACTTTTTTTTCGTCAGAGTGCAAAAAAAGTCGTTTTTTAATATTTGTTTTCTGAAACCATATCGATGCATTTTCATCTCCTAAATACGAATTCGACATTCATTACTACCGAAACTCTTAATTTCTGTTTAGAAAATCTTCAAAAGCGAGTAAAAACATGTTCTTCCCGCTTAGCCTGCGTAATGTTAAGCTTTCGACAAAAACTCGGTGATATTCACAATTGGCGTAAAATTTCCCATCAGATAGACACTTTTATGGTTTAAAAGTCGAGAAAAAAAATGTTCGACCCTTTTGGCCACTTTTCCAGAAACGCTAAAACTGCGAAATTTTAAACAGCCGTAGGGTCGGTTTAATTTAAGTGGCATAAGCTTGATGGAAGGTTTTGAAAAGGATTTTGACAAATTGGAGAATGACGTTTGATTCGTGCCGATATCTTAATCAGTTTATCCGGAAAGTCTACTTGAAGCATGGCCGAAAAAGAGGCAGAGGGAATGGAAAAATTGGCAAATGTCGATGGTCCTTCTTTGAAATTCTACCAAAAATTGAAAAATTATCGAAGCTCCGTTAATCAAACGGCATTTTATAGAGAAAACGATAACGAAGAGAACGAGCACAGAGTGGGGTTTCAAATTGAAATAGAAAAGAAATAATCGACGATTCAGTAAAGTTACTTATTTTTGGTCGAGATGGGAAAATATTTGAATACTAAATATTTTTTTTACAAGTCCATATCGATGTATTTTAATCCCCTGAGTACGGATTTACCGTTTGTTTCCCCCAAAACCCTTCATTTTTATTAAAAACCCTCAGAAATGTATAGAATGTGGTTTACCCCCTTAAGCTTGTCCGGAAAAATGCTAAAATACGTAAACTGTATTTTTGTCCCTGCTTCAAAGTGTTCAATGTAATTGACGTCTTTCAAATATAGGCTGAGAGAAAGGAAAATAAAGGGGTGATTCATCCCTTTTCGTTTAATGTACGGATAGTGGACTTCTGATCGTTTTGCATTAGAAGAGTTTCTGTTTCACTGAAATTGATGGACTGCTTGCGCATGAGAGTACAAAACCAGCCCACGCTCTAAAATCTCCATAGACCCCTGTCTTAAGGGGGGAGATCGCTCAGAACGAGCAATTTCATTTCTGACTTTCATAATTTCTTTTTAAAGGGAACATTCCTTCTCCATTTTTGAGACTTCGGGTATGTTTTATTACTACTTTTGGCTGTTACAAGTTAATTTTTTATTATTATTAATCTTTCAAATGGCGGCGGTATGGCACCGTCTTCTAAACTGCATGTTCAAAACTTGTGTGACACATAGTTAAAAAACTAATCGACCGATTCTGATGAAATTTGGTATAAATCTTTCTTACGTTGCTGTTTAAAACATAAACCTTAATATTTTCGGAAATTAAGAAAAAGTATTTTTCTATTGCGAAATGTCGTCATTTTTTCGGAAAATTGAATCTTTTTGTTTCAATGCGTACCATTTCATCGATTTTCAACGTTTCTCACTTTTTCTTGGTTCATATTCTGCGTATGAACGTTAATGAAAGAAAAATCTTCGTTGGTTTTTTTTAGATTAATCCCACCGACGCTACGTGTCACGCCGTTTGACAACATCCGCCGCAATCCGTTTAGAATAATAAATAAAATTAATTAGAATAAAGAATAATAAGAATCAATAATTAAATAAATAAAAATACCACGTAACAGCCAAAAGTAGTAATAAAAAGTACCCTAAGTCTCGAAGATGTTGCAGAAATCTTTCCTTGCAAAAAAAATCATGAAAATCAGCAATTTTTTCCTCGCCTAAAAGTCCCTCTGGACGTAAAATGACCGCATTTGAGAAACGGGGCACGATACAATATGAATTAGCAATAAGTTCAATCAAATCATTTCTTCAGTGGGATTTTACATTATACGAAGTTCCTGCTTATAAATCATATTTTCAATGTACTTCGTAATTGTAAACGACCCTGTATCAATCGCCTTTTTCCAATGACTGTAAGTCATTGGAAACATAACGGAGTGAAGAAACGTATCAATCCGTGAGAAGTGGCATGTAGGAAATTTCGCGACCGTTTTAGGGACCCTGAGGGTACGTCTTACGGTACGCCCGTGTCTTACGGTACGTATCTACTGTTCGCAAAAGTACAAGTGGCGGTCGAATAGCGCGTTGCGGGAAGAGGAAAATTCGCGGGCGCCCTCTATACCGATGCTCGAACGAGGCGCCGCGCGTAAGTAGTCTCAGTCAACGGCGCATCGTACGTGCGACCGCTTTCAATGGGGAATCACCGGAGGGTCTCCCACACCCGTGCTGATGGCTGAGTAGAGGAACGACGCGTATTGCCAGACGGCCTGGCGGGAGGTGGGGAGGAAAGGGGGGGGGATTCTCGCGATATGCGGGAATCGCGAACGAGAGAGAAGGAAGGGAAAATAGAAAAGCGGGAACGAGAGCGAAAGAATAAGAGAGAGCTAGAGGGACTATATACAGGGTGACGATATTATAATGTGGCTGTGCGTTTTTAAGGGTCTTGCGCGGAAATTTCGCGACTGAGGGAAATGAGATTCTTAATGGCTTTTGAAAGTTCTCTTGGAAAAACATTACTTATTTTTGGGATGAGTAGTATTTGCTAGAAAAAATTGGGGATTTTGGAAAAAATCACAATTTCATTTTTAAGGAATCAAAATTTGATTTTCAAAAAAACAAAATTTCATTTTCAAAAAATCGAAATTTCATTTTTAAAAAATCAAAATTTTACTTTTAAAAAATTAAAATTTCATTTTGATTTTTGAGCATCCCGCCATCGAGAAATGATCAACGATGCATTTTAAAGTCGAGGAAGGGAATTTAGTTTGGTTAAAAGAAAAGTTTTTTGGAGTATTTTGTATTCGTAATCTAATTATCTTCCTTCTACGGAATACAAATGGAATTTTGTTTTTTTGCAGAATGCTCAATGTTTTGGGCAACTAGTACGTATCACAAAAATACTCCATTTTTTCTATAATTTGTTTATCTTTAATTTAATTATTTTTATTCTGCGAAACCCAAAATAGAATTTTGATTTTTCCCCACAATGCTAAATTTTTTGGGAATTAGTACTCATTACATAAAACGCTATTTTTTCTATCTTTGTTTATCTTTAATTTAATTATCTTCATTCTCTATTTTATTGTGCGAAAATATGCTATATTTATCTTTCAAGAGGACTTGAAAAACCATTAAAAATCATATCTTTCTCGGTCGCAAAATCTCCTCGCTAGACCTTTAAAAACGCATGGCCACCTTATAATGATCACTCTGGTGTGCATATATATATCGTTTTTATTTAATATAATACGTACCACTACATTTGACAAACTTAACCACAAAGTTATCCATACCTTTATCATTTTGTTTCTTAAATCCAACAAGTACAGTAAATTCGTCACAAGATCAATTGGAAAGCAGCCATGAGGGATGGCACGAGGGGTTGAAAACATTTTGATCGTAGTCCTCGAAGTTACTGAATCAATTTGGCTAATTTCGGTATAAAAAAAAACTGACTGAAGGTGGAAAGAAAGTGATGGTTGTTAAAATGGTTGAATTGAGCAAAAATACATTCAGTCTTTTTCGAGTAGGAGGTTCATTCGATATGCATTAACGACATGATGTCGAAAAATTATTCATAAAAATAATTACGTACGTACAATACATTTGACTACCTTTTTTACTGTTCCTGTCCGATTCAGCGGTTAGCCAATCAAGAAGCGTGGATGCGCGAATGCTCCTACGCTACTTTTTTTGGCTACCTTCTTATTCGTATAAGTACACAGTGAGATTGAGACGTCTAGAGAGAAGCCGCGCCGTATTATTTCGCTAGCACGAAGTGAGCGGCCTCTCGAGTATCCCAGGCAACGAGGTCTTTGAACTTAGTGGCACTGTTGAGCTGCATAACCCATTTTGTAATAGCACACTTTGTCTAAACCGGCACGCGGCATCCTTGCTGAACTCTCTGCCCCCCACCTATCTGTCCCCCCTCGCCGGCCCAGACCGTCCGAAGTCACGGTGGCAATTCGCAAAAGTCCAGGACCCAGATACCAGAATACCGCCTATATCTCCCGGCGAACTTCTCGCCCCGTTGCGACGAGACGTGTGTACACATATGCTTTTCGCTTTGTGCGCTTCGGCAAAGGCAACGCGAATGACGACGAAGTTCGTTCGATTTGGCGTGAGGGCGAAAAGAGAAAAACGAGGAAAGTAGAACGAGCAAAAAAGTTCCGTGACGTCCAGAGGTGCGTTTGATAAGGAAAAATCACGTAGGATGTAAAGTTCAACGCGTGGTCCAATATGTGCACTGGTGGATCGTGGGGACATTAATTTCGACTGGGAAACATCAAGCTGAAGTGACGGACTTCTTTTTTATTTCGATTGGATTGTCAATGAGGCAAAAAAATGTGTAGAATAGTCTGACATAATTTATATTTTTGTTTCAAATATCAGAGATAATTTATATTTTAATATTAAAGATGATTTATATTGTGGAGCAAATAATAATAGTCGAAAAACAATAATGGTCGATGTTAGAGATAATCAGAGATAATTTATATTTTGGGAGAAACGATAATTGTCGTTTTAGATATCAGAGATAAATTATATTTCGGAGGGAACAATAAATGTGGTAAACAAAAATTGTCGATATCGGAAATTTATATTTTGGAGCAAACAATAATTGTCGTTTTAGATATCAGAGGTAATTTATATTTTGGAGCAAAGAATAATTGTGGTTATGGATTTCAGAGATAATTTATATTTTGGAGCAAAGGATAATTGTCGTTTTAGATATCAGAGATAATTTATATTTTGGAGCAAACGATAATTGTCGTTTTAGATATCAGAGGCAATTTATATTTTAGAGCTAACAATAATTGTCGTTTTACATATCAGATATAATTTATATTTTGGTGCAAACAATATCAGATAATTTCTATTTTGGAGCAAAGAATAATTGTCGTTTTGGATATCAGAGATAATTTATATTTTGGAGCAAACAATAATTGTCGTTTTAGATATCAGATATAATTTATATTTTGAAGCAAAGAATAACTGTGGTTTTAGATATCAGAGACCATTTATATTTTCGAGCAAACAATAATTATCATTTTAGATATCAAAGATAATGTATATTTTGGAGCAAAGAATAATTGTCGGTTTAGATATCAGAGATTATATTTTGGAGCAAAGAATATTTGTCGTTTTAGAAATCAAAGATAATTAATATTTTTGAACAAACAATAATTGTCGCAATAAGCGGAATCTTACTGAATCTGACGTTTGCAAGAATCCCCTTCGACGATTTCCGTAAAAATCATAACTCGCCTTCTTCAGCTACTTTTCCCCATATCATTAATTTGTTTTCTACCTAGAAATCCTCACGATTCTTGCAGCGAGTATTGGTACAAAGTACACAAGTGCTTTTTTCGGAACATAAAATTTGACGCGTGAACACAACTGCACAGAATCTAGGAGAATGTACTTTCTAACCCAGTTGAAAGACTCCCCTTTCTTTATGTTTCTCGAAAGTGTCGAGCTCCTCTGCTTTTCTACTTCTTTCATTTTCTCTTGCGAAGATTCGCGGAATTGTTTTCTCTGCACCAATGGCTATTCATACACTGGAAGATGTGGTTATTCGTACGCAGCAAACGTTTCCGAATATCCGAAGCTAGAATTCTCTCCTTCTACGGTCTGACGAACCCGTTCAGCCCTTGCTTTTCATTGGGAGGAATGTTTGTTTACTTGCTTCACCTTGTATCTTGGAATAACTCTTTGAACGTTCTAAAAACGACATATCACATTACAATCAGTGAGGATTTTTTTTGAATTTTAGTCTTGCATTTTTATTTAAACCTTGAATTTTTATTTTAGACCGAATTTTTTATTTTAATCTTGAAATTTTTATTTAAATCTTGAATTTTCAGCTTGATTTTTTATTTTTCATTTAAATCTAAAAACGACGTATTGAATTTCAATGAGTAAGGACATTTGTTTTTATTTTACTCTTACATTTTTTAATTTTAATCTTTAGTTTTTCGTTTAAATCTTGAATTTTTTTAATCATTGATTTTTAATTCAAATAATGAATTTCTAGTTTAAATCTTGAATTTTGAATGTCTTTTTACCTTCGATCCTTTCTACCTCGATCCTTGTTTAAATCTTCAAATTTTCATTTGAATCTTGAATTTTTTATTAAAATCGTAAACGTTTAGTTTAAATCTTGCTATTTTTGAATTTCTTTCTACCTTTGATCCTTGTTCAACGAAAATAAAATCGCGCACTCATGCCTTCTGAATATCCAAGTCTTACTTCCCAAAATGCGTAAATAGGTTCACCACAAGTGATTGAACGACAGATATACAGCGAAACGTAAGTTAAATGTTTTCCCTGTTGCAAAATTCACATCTCGTGATGTAAATGCTATATTTCATCTGTATATGTATTTAAACTTATACACCTTTACTCACGCGTGTGTGTGAGTGTAGTATCCGTTGCGAAAGAGATTAAATAATCCGGCAGGCTCGTCGCTTCCGTATTCGAGCTGCTTGGACTTCAATGTCAATGCCAATACGGCGAGTACAGTCGCCCTTTCACCTTATATAACGGATAAGTGTTCTCTCTTGTTGGCGGTTTCTACATAGGCTCACAAAAGCGTCAGGTACACGAGCTGAGGTGCTACAGTGTACCTCCACAAAAGTCAAAAGCTTTACGATTCGTCTACTGTACTTTATTTAAGTCGAGTACTATTATTTAAGAAAAAATAAAACTTAGTGTCATATGCAAGTACCGCAGGACCTTAGGTACTGAAAGCCCTGCTGGAAGTTGGTGAAAAATGGGCCGGTTGTTTAATTTTGTCAGAACGTGAGAGAGGCCTAATTATTTATTTCACCCACCGCAATTGTTGCTCCTTAACGGTGAATATTTTCGGTATTTTGAAAAAATCGAATAATTCGAATATCGTAAAATAACTCGTAAAATAAATCAACTCGGCAGGTATCATTGATCGATAAATCAATAATTGACAAAACAAGACGAAAGATAAAAATGTACCAAAAAAGAAAATAATTTCGAAACAATTTGAAGAGTTTTTTTTTGTTCGGCGATCAAGTCAGTGGAATGCGCGTAGTTGATAAGTGGAGCGTTACATACCACTTTGTCTTTTATATAATGATACACTCGTTCGATTCGCGGGGCTCGCGTGACGCATAATTCGTCACACACGTGACGAATGATCTCCCAAAGGATATATTTTGGCAGGTTGATCTTTGGTTCCCGGAGAGACATAATATGCAAATGAATCTCGAAGTTTTCTCTCATACTCGTCCCGCAATAATCATCTGTTTTTTTTTATTTTCTCTTATTTTTCGTTTCGAACGAACTGCGCGGCAGGAACAGAGCCGAATTTTTTCATATGTTAATTCAGTTACACCCACGGATATTCTCGACTCTTTGCGCCAGCGCGCATGTTCTCGAGCGTGAATTTCGATCCAGGGTACCTGTTCCTTTAATGTGTACTCGAACGACTGGAGAATCTATCCTTGAAGAAGAGCCCGCGTTTGTGACGTTTTATTAACCCTTCAGCTTTCAGTGAACGCAAGGCGCAACTCTCTTCCACATTGTTTGAATTCTTGTACGACAAATACAATCGCGTAGATTCCTTTTAAAATGGCAATCTATAAACGAAACGGGCTCTTTAATAAAATATCTGAAATGTAGATTTTAGATACAATTTAAATACATACATACATACGAGTTTTAATCGATTTTTTTGCATTTGATCATTTCACATATTCGAGAATATGTGAAAAAAAAATTCAAGTTCAAATATCGAAAATTGACCAAGTTGTTGGAAATCGATCAAAATATTGAAAATCGATCAAGTTAAAGATGATTTAGGGAGAGCAGGTAGCACAACGATTTACGTGTACTAAAACTGTCAATCGCGGTTTTCTCGACCTGGCCGGAATTATAACTCTAGCTATAATTGTCCGACTTTAAATTTTAAAAAACCAAAATTTCCGTAATTGCAGTAGCTATCCTTGTACGTAGCCGTTTTTTTCAAATTTGTATTTAGTATTTTCAAGCCCGCCCCAGAATATAAATAAAAATGTTGCCAAAATTACACTTACCTTTTGAACACCCGTCATTTTGTGATTTTTTTTCTTCAAAAAACGACTACGTACAACGAGAACTAAATTTATATAGATTATCAAACTTTTTTATTTTTCAGACCAACCATTGTCAAGTTATCGATTCGGCATTTGGACATCATTTTTTATACCTCAATAACGTTGTTAATTTCTTATTTTTTTCAAACAAAAATTCACACAAAATAAGTTCAATATATACTCAATAACATATATTTTTCCTAATCTCAGATAAATAATCCAAAAGGCAAAAAAAAATCGGAAAAAACGACCGTTTTCGGCCCGTCACAGTGGTGTCCCTCCCCAAGAGGTTTCAATTTTCTTATATTTTAGATACAATATCTGAAATACAATTTCAGCTGCAACTTTAAATTGTATCCAAAACCTCTGCGAATGAAAACCACAATCCTGCAACATTTTACGATCCTTCATCGACAACCGTAACATCAATTCGCACCATCAATACATCAAACCCACAACGAAAAAAGAGGATGAGTAGTGGAATAATGTGAGGAATGTAATAAGGAGGAAGACCCCGTACAGTGGAATGTACAATGAAAAATACAACGAATAAAAAAAAATCGTAACAATTTTACGTCCCTGTAGGAACAACCATATTTTCTTATCCACAAGAACATCAATACCCCTATCATTACGATTACTACTATCATTTTTATCATCACCGTTGTGACTCAATGTGAGCTTTCTACCCTAAATCTAATCAAAAAGATATCGAAATATGTATCGATCGAAAGGTCATCAATTTCAGAAACCATCGATGGAGTTTTTCAGTGGTCTCTTTGTAATATAAATGTACACGGGGCGAAAAAAAAATAAAGATTGACACCTGAATCAATCGGCTTATGTTTTTTTCTTTTATTTCGATTGTTCGCAGGTACGGTGATTGATCTTTTGGCCGGACTCGGTGAATGCTCATAGCCGTTACTTCGCGAGTGACACGGCGGAAAAGCAATCCAAGGGGGAGAGAGAGAGAGAGAGAGAGAGAGAGAGAGAGAGAGAGAGAGAGAGAGAGAGAGAGAGAGAGAGAGAGAGAGAGAGAGAGAGAGAGAGAGAGAGAGAGAGAGAGAGAGACGAGAGAGAGAGAGAGAGAGAGAGAGAGAGAGAGAGAGAGAGGGAGGGAGGGAGAGAGAGAGAGAGAGAGAGAGAGAGAGAGAGAGAGAGAGAGAGAGTGAGGGAGGGAGGGAGAGAGAGAGAGAGAGAGAGAGAGAGAGAGAGAGAGAGAGAGAGAGAGAGAGAGAGAGAGAGAGAGAGAGAGAGAGAGAGAGAAACGTACATCGGTTGTGCGAGAGAGCAAAGCTGCGGAAGAAGAGGAAGACGGGACGAGGTAGTGCCGCAAGAGTAAGAGAAAGGGAGAGAGAGAGAGAGAGAGAGAGAGAGAGAGGGCGATGGCGAGGAAGGGGGAGGGAGAGAAAGAGTGACATAGGAAGAGAGGGAATCTCATGGCTGATGGTTGGCCGTGACTTTACTCAACTCTTGGCGGCACTCGGCACCGCGCGCAACGCGTCAATGTAGAACGGTCGTTGACTCCGCGAGCTCTCGGTCATTCCTACACACACACACACACACATACGTTTATATATATATATATATATATATATATATATATATATATATATATATATATATAATTATATATATATATATATATATATATATATATATATACGTATGTATGTATGTATGTATGTATATGTGTGTGCAAATATATATATACATATATGGTTTGTGTGTGTGTGTGTATGTATGTCGTGTGCTTCGCCTCCAGCACTATCGGGCGATTGGGACCTTCCTCCATTCTCCTTGGATGGTGCAGAAGCCCTATATACATCGAGGTGAGAAAGAAGTATGGATTTGCCAATTCTCATTGCGTATTTGTGCACACACGCCATAGATCGAGCTACGACTATCGCGTGTGTAATACTTTACAGGAGAACGTTGCCTATACTCTACGGGCGTTGAACGGACATGCACTTTTACCATGCCCGATGTCCCGTGCGTAGACATAGGGAAGCACGAATATTTTTAACAGTTGCGATATTGGAAAAAGAAAAAACGTCGCTCCGTACGGACATTCCGTACATTTATTTCGCAATGAAATACTCGTGGGATGGATTCTGATATGGTTGACTACAATGTGCATGGAATGCAGTGTTTTTTTTTATTTACGCTTCATTTTGAGATTTGATTCAATCGGATAAAACCAATCTGCCAGTTTTGGTTGAGCGATTTCGATTTTTCGTGGAATTGACGGATTTAATTTGTTAGTGCCTACGAATTTGAATTTTAGGATTTTGTTTAGATCCAATAATTACTTTATTGGGGCGAATTTTGTTTATTGCGGTGCGAAATTGCGGTCCCGGTTTTTTTGGAATGTTTGGTCGGATCGTAAAGTTTAGTTATTTGCTTGTTATAAGATTGTAGTTGGATAAATTCGTCTTTCGTGGATCGTTTTTTGTAGGCGCTTTCAAACGTGTGCTCTTCTTCGTAAGGGAATTCGTTGTTTTCGGGGTGGTCAGCGTCGTTGATTCGATAGCCTGAGGATTTTTTTTTAATGCAATAATTTTGTAGCGTGTAAAAGCGAAGTCAAATTTATTCCGATTTACGTCAGGGCACGTTAATTCTTTGCGTACGAAATTGATCTCTCGTGCACGTGTGGATGTGAAGTCAAGGGAGAAACTTGTCTACAATGAAGGTGATTCAGGCTCCATTGTGATTGGTAAAAGAAATCGACATTTTTTTTGCATTTTCTCAAAGGGTACATATTGAAGAATATGTGAAAAAATGTTCGACTTGAAAGATCGAAAATCGACGCGTGTTAATTATCGCGTTTTTTTTTTTAAACGACTTTTTTCGACCTGGCCGGAATCATAACTCTAGCTATAATTGGCCAAATGTCAATTTTGAAGAACCAAAATTTGCGTAATTGCAGTAGCTCTAGTTGTATGTGGTCATTTTTTTAAATTTAGTATCTTTTAAGCCCCCGAATATTTAAGTAAAAATTTCGGCAAAATTACACGTTTTTTAACACCCGCCATTTTCGGGACATTTAAAAAAAACGGCTACGTACAACAAGAACTACATTTATATAGATTATAAAACTTGTTTATTTTTTTTTACACCAACCATTGTCAGATTATCGATCCGGCCGTTGGACCACACTTTTTATACAGATACCTCAATGGCGTTGTTAATTTTTATTTTTTTTTAATAAAAATTTACACGAAATAAGTTCAATGTATACTTAATAACATACATTTTTTCCGAATCCCAAAGAAATAATCTAGCAGACAAAATAAAATCGGGAAAAACGAGCTTTTTCGGCCCGTCACAGTGATGTTCTCCGTCATGGGAGGTGATAAAAAATGGCGCTTCAATATTTTAGCGGCAATTTACGAGTCGCCCGTTTCTCGGGACATTTTTCCCCTTGGCGGCAAGGGCAAAGGGCTACGCTACGATGTCGTAAGTTCCGGATAATGTACAATCTGTCAACGCGAGCCCTGTTGCTAATATACGACCGCCTCGTGGAACGATCGGGGTCGTTGCACCGCACGATACTTCGTCGAGTTACGAGCGATATGACCACCCCAATGGCCATATCGCAAATCAACAAATTGGCTACTAAAAAAAAACAACAAATATTCAAAATGGGTTTAATTCGTTGTTTTTTTTTTTTCAAAAAAAAAATTTCGATGCTCACCGCGAGTAATGGAATAGAAATAGAATTAAATTCACGCGTGGGGGAACAGCGTCCCCCACAAATCGGCGCACACATGTGCCCTCGCGTGAGTCTTTACATTTTACTACGAGCGCGAAACCGCGTCGCAAATCTACGGTCATCATTACGGTAGAGCGTAATACTTTACGGTTCGTCCTGGGGTATATCACGGAATCGCGAAACGTTGCGCCATTTTCGCACGGAAAATGGCATTACGGTACTTTTGCGCATTCACCTACCGTACTTATATGTGAACGTACGCTGCATATATTCGCCGACGGCGAATCTAGGCTAGACGCCGCTGCACGGTGGCAACGAACTACCACTTGTATCTTTCCTCTCAAGAAATTTTTCAAATATTGTCCCGTTCGCCATCAACGCGAACATACAAAAATTACACTGTTTTTTTTTAAATACAAAAATCGTTTTTCAAACTCTGCCTACGCTGTGTAAAATTTCGGGGGTATTGAGTGACGTTCAAAACTCGCCATAGCAAACCAAAATTCTTCGCCCAATTTGGAATTCGGCAGAAATTCCAGTACGGAAGTTTCTTCAGAAGGAAAGACATTTTTTTAAATTAAAAATTGTAGCGAAAAAAATGTTTTGAAAAAACAAGCTTTTATTTAATGTGCTGAAAGGTATAAAATCTTTTTTTTTTACCAAGTCACCTATATGTGAGTATTAATAAAAGCTTGGGGCGCCCAACTTTTTAAATGTTTAATAAATTTGATCAGTTCAGTTCAGTTGTTTCATTAACCGTATTTAATTCGGCATAATAGTAATTAGAGAAATTATTGTCACACGTTTATACTCAGTTCCAGGACTTTTATTTAAGAAGTCTAAGGTTGTTTAACAGTACTTTAAATACAGTTGAGATGTTAACTGATTTATGTAAATTAAAGATTATATGTCTAAATTTTGAGCGCTCCAAGCTTTTATTTATAGTCACATATAGGTGATTTGGTAAAAAAAAATATTTTCTACTTTTTAGTACATCAAATAAAAGCTTGTTTTTTGTAAACATTTTTTTTACCCATAAATTATTTTCTACTTTAGTCTTTAATTGATTTTACCAGTTAGTTGTTACTAGTACTTTACTAGTTTACGAGTTTGTACGTTAGGAACATGGAATGCTTGCAAAAAATAACAAAGACTGTAATTGGGATTAAACTTACGACTAATTGCTGCATATAAACTTTTCACATACAAACACATTCGGCTAAGAATTTGTTTGTATGTGCTAGTGACATGTTAAATGGATAATCAGATATGTCTAAATTTACATGAAAAGTTGAAAATGTTATGGATATATATTTTTTTTACTAGAATCCTGCATTGTCACCTTTAGATGCATGTTTGCAAAATTTCAATAAAGTTACATAAAAGCTTGTTAAAAAAAACGTTCTGGGCATCACAATTTGTTAAATAACACATTTGGCAATTTGTTCCAACTTGTCAGAGATTCTATCACATCCACATGGCAGCCGCCATCGGTTTATTTTTAATTAGTCACTGAAAAAAAATAAACTGAATTATTGTGCGAAATTTGCAAGAAATTGTTTTTTTTTACATTCGTAATTTATTTGCATGTAAAAATGGTCAAAAAAATTCAAAAATATCGAAAAAGGGTATACACGCACGCGAGTGACGCTTGTATATAGATACAGTGGACGAGAAGGATACGGCGAGGGCAAGATCCTTTCGATTGGTGTCTCTTCCGAAAAGTGCAATGACCGCTCCAATAAAACGTCCCCCACTATGCGGCGTATAAAACGCGGCTGGATTCGCGATCACGAGAGAGGTGGCACACACAACTCGTGGTCGAGAGGCAGTCCCAGCAGCCTCGTGCAAGACACCCCCCTCCCCCTCCCCCACCCAAAAAATCATCACATACACAGATACGTCCGCGCAATGATCATCGTGTATAGCTTTTCCATTCTCCCCTATATTCCTCGACCCCTCGGGCCAGTACACCGCCTGCTGTCCTCTGCGAACAGCCGCAAAACAGATACCGCGTCAGGATACCGTTATGTCACATTAGTAAGCACCTGCAGGCTTCATTTGCTCGAATCTCGTCGTTTCCCCGCCTGGACTGCCTTTATCCTCGAAATACACGAAAGAACGAAAAAAACTACTTGGAAATCCACGTCTTATTTTTTAGCTTTATTCGAAGCCTTCCGCTCGGCGATAAATCGGCATGCATTCGTTGCGAGATCGGTAGCTCACTTGATAAAATATGGAACGCGTCATTCCGTTTACTCGTGTCGATTTTGAATATTTTGACATATCGTTAAGGGGCTGTATCTACGTAGGTGGGTGAAAAAAATTGTATTTTGAAAAAAAATAAATATTCTACAGTATCACTTTTGCTATATTGACTGAAAATTTCATTCGGATATTCCTAAAATTGAATGAGCTACAGCTTCCAATAGTCGGCCGGGCGAGCAGCGCCAAACGCGTTCTTCTCGAACCACTGTTTTCACAGTCGGTGGACATGATATCTCGAGAACCACTCGATGGATTTATTCCCAATTTATAGAAGATACGATGAGAAACATTTAAAGGTCATTGACGATCTCACTTTTGTCAAATCGATTTTCATTCTTTAATAGTTACGTAAAAATGATGACTTTTTTCGTATATTTTGTATGCTCGAGGATCAATTCGTTGCCACGTTGTTAAAAAAAATAATATTCAAAATCAACGATCGTCAACGACTCGTATTTATTGTAATCTTAAATAATCCGTTTGGTTTTTAGTTCTCGGATAGACCGTTTGAGCTGGAGAGTGTCCACCGCACAAACGTCGCGAAAACAATTTCGTCGTCCGTCAGCGGCTATATTTTTGTTGTTTTTTTTTCTGGGAAACGGTTGGTGAAAAAGGAACGCATTTTTTTAACACGAAATTTAAAAAATTTAACTTAAAATTATTAAATAATAAAAATTTAAAAATCATAAAACTTTAAAAATTATAAAAATTTCAAAATTATACAAATTTCAAAATTACAAAATTTAAAACAATATACTAGTGTTTTTTTAAGTTGTTTATTTAACCATCGTCTTAAAAAATGCGTTTTTTCACCAACCGTTTCCCAGAGTAAAAAAATCGAAATTCGGCCATTTTTTTCAGGCCCTTGGATAGACGTAGCCCCTTAATTGTTCTTTATATATATATATATATATATATATATATATATCAAATTTTAACGCGAATATCGAAAACGACGCTCGGATGATTTGCACGAAGACGCGGTACCAACGGTACCGAAAATGGTAACGATTAGATGAAAATGAATTTCCGTCCTGGATCAGTGACAATGAATTTATTTTTCCGTCATAGCGCGCCGGAAATGCGAGAGAACCCAAAAGCCGATTTTTTACAGCGATGAATGGGGCCCGCCAATGGAACGACCCCGCACAGATATAGAAAAAGAGGCGCGGATACATATGCAGCGGAACTCGAACCAGAAGGGATGGTATACACAAGCATGCTCGAAAATTCTTTCTTTCCAATACACCGTCGCATCCGGGATTGCTCACAATGGACCCCGTGCACGGATTCACCATTTTTTTTCTCCACTTCCGCCCACGCAGGAGACCTCCCTCCCGGTAAAAGTACCGCAATATCTCTTTTCCACCCTTTCATTTTTCAATTCTTCGACATACGCGCACACGTACACATGCACGTAATTGTAAATTCAACAATTTACGACAGCGCGTGCCTTAGGCACATGCGAGCGCTAAAAGAAACGGGATGAAGACTGATATTCCGGGTTCTTTTTTTTTCTTTCAGCATGTCTTTCAAACGGACGTTTCTTCCCTCTGCAGTTCCGCTGTCGTTTCGTTTCAATGCAACTTCGCCCTCCTCCCTTTTCTTCGCCGTCGTTTAAAGTCTTTTCTTTTTCTTGTTTCGTTTGCAAAACGATTCCCGTTACGATGAAATGTATGGTATAAAGAGTGGTCCGCACGAACGAAAGAGGAAGAGAAGGTACAAAAAAAGGTGAGGTGCGAGCACACTCTCGGATTCCGTTCCAGAGATCTGCTACCGAATGGCTCCCCCAGGAACATCCTCCACCACCTTTTTTCCTTCTTCCTTTCTTTATGTTCTTCACCTTCTCCTGATCTTCCTTCGCCTTTCTCTCTCTCTCTCTCTGTCCTTCTTTGCCTCTCTTTCACGGTGTCGTTTCTCGCTTTCAGAGCAACGGTACACCGTTATGTCATATTAGGAAATACGTGCGTTTAACGGTGTCTCGACTATGGTATATTGCGAGGCGTTTGCTCTTGCCCCGTCCCATGGTGCGTGTGTACGTGTGTGTATCGAGATGGTTCCTCTCGCACGAGATTACTGGCGCGTGTAACATCCTCGGTTATCCCAGACGGTGGCACGGGTTCTTAAACCGAGAGGCGAGAGTTGGAACTTGATTGTACTCTCGATATTCCCTCAGGTATATTCTTCGTTTCCCATCGGCCGTTTAGCTCGTTCCCTTTTAGTATTTATGAGGGAAGATCGTTGGCCGAATGCCTAGTCTGCGAACGTTGAAGGCTAAAGGGAATCTCTGGGATCAATGATCCCTTCAACGAAACATTGATGTTTTTGGGTCTGAGTCTGCAGATGAGCTGTATGACAATTTGATTTTTGATGATTAACCATCTTGATGTGACGTACTGACAATGCAAATGAGGCTGGCGTCAAGTATGGTATATTTGTGCGTCTGTCATTCCGAAGATGATACTTTGAAACTATCAGTCTGAATACGCATAAGGAACAACACGGGTCCGCCTTCGGTTTAGCTGAAACTCGTATATGTGATAGAGCGTTGGAAACTGTAAGACGGGTATTTTTTTATCGGCGGAAAAACGGTTTTAAGGGTGGAAACCAACCCTCTAAAGAAAGGCGTGTCACCCGTAGATTCTATTTTTTTAATACCGCTGTAGAGGATTTTTCATCGCTCGACATTAGAAGAATTTGGGTTTTAGTTTTATTCAGATCGGCGGACTGCTTGTGGGCGAAACTGCAAAATCACCCCGCGACACGCCTAACTTTGAGTGTAAAACTTAAAAACGTTTTTTCGCCGATAAAAAGTTACCTGTCTAATAGCTTTCAATGCTTTATCGCATGTATGAGTTTCAACGAAATCCAAGGCGGGCATCTAGGTGATGTTCCTTGGCAGTGCCTCATGTTGGGGAGTACTTGTTCACGGCAATGTACGAATGACGTTGAAGTTTGGGGGCCGGGTTGAAATTCCGAACTTTGAATGGTCAGAACGCTCAAAACTCCGAAAGAATTTTACACGAAAGACCAAAACTCCGAAAATCTTAACACCGTCAAAATAATTCGGCTATGGAAGTTTTAAAAGTTTCAAAATTTTTAATAAATCGACGAATTATTTAAAGATTTTTTTTTTTAAGAAGTGATTTTGCGTCAATTTTGAAATTTGTCTGGACAATGTTATACGTTCTACATGATTTACAGCCAACTGTGTAGACTTTCGCTGGTATGATCTTGACATGGGGGCCGGGTTGAAATTCCGAACTTTGAATGTGCCGACGGTTTAAAATTCCTAATTTTAATCTTCCGAAATCACAAGGTTCGTCAAGATTATGCCAGCGAAAGTTTACACAGTTGACTGTAAATGATGTAGAAGGTATAACATTGTCTAGACAAATTTCAAAATTGACGTAAAATCACTTCTCAATAAATAAATAAAATCTTTAAATACTGCGTCGATTTATTGAAAATTTTGAAAGTTTAAAAACTTCTATAGCTGAATTATTATGACGATGTTCAGATTTTCGGAGTTTTGGTCTTTCGAGTAAAATTCTTTCGGAGTTTTCATCTTTTGGGGTAGTATATTTTCAGAGTTTTGAGCGTTCTGATCATTCAACGTTCGGAATTTCAACCCGGCCCCGTTCAGATTTTTGGAGTTTTGGTCTTTCGAGTAAAATTCTTTCGAAGTTTTCATCTTTTGGGGTAGCATATTTTCAGAGTTTTGAGCGTTCTGATCATTCAACGTTCGGAATTTCAACCCGGCCCCGAAGTTTGCATCGTTGGAATGCAACGATTTATTCCTTCAATTTTCCATTTCTTCATTTTTTATCATAATCGAGAGTCTTCTCTTTGCAAATCGCCGTCGTAAATCTCCAGCAATAATAGGTAAAAGCGTTTGAATGATTTTCACAGTCTAAATCGGCCGAAAAATGTCAGCAATTCAAAGGAATTGATGTCCGTTGCATTCCAACGACGCAAATTTCAAGTTCGTATGTAGATCCCCACTATTGCCTTCCACGTCCAATTGACAGTTCGCAATTTCCTGGGTATACTTTCATACCGATCTATTATTTATTTCCTGGGTTCATACGTATAGGCTTGCGGGTTTTGTCGTCATTGCCCTGTTCCAATTGAAGCCTTTCGTATCACTCCCCACGCGCAACTTCACTAATGTAGCCTAACTGTGGAGGGTACGGGGAAACTATGGAAAACCCATACCAGTATAGACGGCCCCACATTCTTCGGATTCTCTGGTGCACGGACGTTTGCACTCAAGTATCTGCACCATGGTATCAGAAGGATTGGCCTTCCACTGACCGGTTGATGCGCCAGCCGGTGCACGGCTGAGCGGTCACCGCTCCGAGTATGGGCCCCAACCGCTCACCCACCAGTGACGATCATATACCCGCACATATATGAGTTTCACCATTCTGAGTATGCCATATACTCTACTCGCGTTCACAGGCATTTCGTAACGGATTGGTGACCCTTCGAATTCCGGCGGCCATACGTGTCTCGAACCCTACGTAAAACTAGGTAATTATCGTAAAGCTTCGCCCTATACCACCATAAACAACTTCCGTTCGGACTCACGGTTTTAGTAACGAGTTACCTCGACGCCCGTGAAGTCTCGGATGTTCAACAAAATGGAAAATCTCGGATAAAGCTACGGTAATCCGAGAAGAGAGAAACCGAATGGTAGGATTGACTGAAGGTTCGATGAACTCTGATACTTGGGATATTTTACGAAAGAATGCGCACGTAAGAAGAAAAATGTCTTCTATTCGTTGCCGCTCTGAATTCCTATCGGAACACCAGCTGGAGAAACCGTCGGTAATTAAATCATTCATTTCTGATGTCTAATCGTTGCCACGAATCATTCAAATCAGTGATGCTCAATTGGATAAACAATCGATACGCACTTCAACTGCTCAGAATTTTACTTTTCTGTTACCGACTTATGGTAACAAGAACAAAAAACAAAGGTTTAAGGACAGAAAGTTGGCTGATTTTTATGTTTTTTTTTAAGGAAAGATTTCTTCACCGTTTTCTAGACTTAGGGTACGTTTATTTAGTTTTAGACTGGTATAGCCCCTTAAGCGGGGAGATACCTTTGGATGAGGAAAAAATTGCTGATTTCCATGATTTTTCTTTAAGGATGTATGGCAACTAAGTCATTTACTACTGTTCGAATTGAAACTCACTGATATTGTAAAGGAAAATATCGAGAACTTTTGGAGATTAAAAAAACAAAATTTGCCCACGTGAATGCTGAAATAAACGAATTCAAAGTTGGGTCATTTAACACGGGGAACATAGGACTGTACGTCCAAAATTCCCTTTACATTGGCAAAAATGGTATTTCCGGAGTACTCTTTTGTAAAAAAAAACTTTTGTGCGGTATCGCTGTAATATGCATGATACGGTAAAAATAAAAAATCGACATGTGCCCATATATTTTGCGAGATATTGCGAGTTAAATGGGACCGTTTTCGTATTTCTTTAGCTCGTATGTCGTAACCACGACAACGTCAGGGAAAACATACATCAAATCAACAACTAAATTTGCAGTTAAAAATTGAAAATTCTTCTTTCTGTACCGCATGTTTTACTTTGAGCTGTGTTAAATCTCCTTTTTAGCTTTAATGAATATTACAATTATTTTATTTAGTCTTTAAATGCGATTTTTGCAAATTGCATAATCAGTTCTGTAACGACTCTGCAGTAGCTGCCATACATCCTTAAAAGTAAAGATTCCTTAAATGTTTTTGAGACTTAGGGAGTTTTTTTGTACTACTTGGGGCTGTTACATCGTCTTTTTTAATTAATCTTTAAAGATGTCGGAAGTATGGCTGGGTCTTCTAAACTGCATTTTCAAAACTGGCGTGACGTACAGCCAAAAAACCAATCGACCGATTCTGATGAAATTTTTTACGTCGAAGTTTGCATCAATGCAGTGCAACGAAAATCAATTCTTCATAATTGTTTCATTTTTTGGCCGATTCAGGCTGTGAAAATCACTGAAACTTTTTTACGAATTCTTATTAGAGATCTACGACTACAATTTGCAAAGAAAAGCCTGTGGATAATGATAAAAATATAGGAACGAAAAATGAACAAAAATTTTGTTGCATTCTAACGATAGAAACTTCAGCGTCATTGAAATTTGGTATAAATATTTCTAACCTCGTTGTCTAAAACGTGACCTTCAACGTTTTCAAAAACTAAAAAACTATTTTTTATTGCAAAATGTAGTAATTTCTTCGAAAAATTATTTTTTTTTTGTTTGAAGCGTACCATTTAATCGATTTTCAACATTTATCACTTTCTCTTGGTTCATATTCTGTGCGTGTCTTCGCCATTTTCAAAGATTAATGAAAAAAATACCACGTAACAGCCAAAAGTAGTAAAAAAAACACCCTAAGTCTCAAAAATATTTAAGGAATCTTTGCTTTTAAAGAAAATTCATGCAAATCAGCAATTTTTCCTCGCCCAAAGGCATCTCCCCGCTTAGGGGCTATACCAGTGTGACACTTTTTAAAAAATCGATTTTTTGCCTTTTTCGACAGTTTATACTTTCAAGAATATCCTGTAAAAATTTCTATGCCGTATCTCTAATAATTTTATCTTGCAAAAATCGATAGTTAAATCTTTAAACGCCTTTTTTTCGAAATGAGATTTTTCAAATTTGCTGACATTGTAACTCAAAGAGCAATTTTCCGATTGACTTGAAATTTGAACTGAGTACACTCAAATATATTTACTCTACAATGACGTAGGATATTTTTGATTGGATGAAAATTGACGATTTGCCATTGAAAAAAACGACCATTTTACATGCAAGAAAACAGACTTTTTTTCATAACTACGCCATTTTGTTAGATTTTGATATTTTTCGAAAATCCTACGTCATTGTACAGGAAATACCTTCCAGTTTATCGACATTTTTTTCCTTTTTCGGTTTCAGCTACTCAATCGGCCGGAATCATGTCAGCAGTGGAGGAACTTTTTTTGGCGCCTCCGAAGGCAGCGCGTAAGTCGCTTGGGTCTCAATATTTTTCTATGAAAAAATTATGCAATATAGGTCAAATATAGCCAAATATATTCTCAATTTTCCGAAACGTTTAATCGAGTACTTTTCATCCAAAAAATTCCCGAAAATCACCCAAATTTTCAGCGTTCACACTGGTATAGCCCCTCAAAGCACACCACAGAACACAAATTTGCCATATACATTTATGAGCGTTGCAACGTATCCGGAATAATTATCTTCATTACGCGGTACCGCGTGGATAATTCGAAGGGTCGAAGATACGTGCGCGAGATTTGTGACGTAAGAATTACGAGTCTGTAGTAATGGGCAAACTTGCCACGAATTTATTCGTTGTATGTGAGCCTCCTGGATTTTTCGGTCGTAAAACAGTCATGGTATAATTAACCCCGCGGTGCGCTTGTAAATCGTGCGCACTCATACATACGTTTGGTAAAATGCAAAAAAGAAAAGAAAAATAAAAGAAAAGAAAATAAAAGAAAAGGTACGAGTATACGATAATGGTATTTATTTCTGTGCAAGGGTGTGCGTGTACAATTGTAGGGAATAGACGTTAATCGTCTAATCTGTAGTTTGCACCGGTCTACCTCCATGTCCACTATCGAAAGGAAGGAAGGAAGGGAAGCCTCGTTGTTCCTGGCATAATATGTACGAGCTTTTTCCATTTCAATGGCTCACTCCGACCTTTCCTTTCGCAACGGTACCGTTATGCACACTCACACACACCCACATCGATGATGGCTACACGTGCGGCAGAACTATTCGTATTCAGGCATACATAACGACCGCTGGGTACCAAAAGGCCGTAGGTCTCCATCGTTTTCACACTCCGGATGACCAGGTCTGAGCCCTTTTTGTTTCTGCAATCGCCGCCGACTGAACGGAACCCGATGGGAGGGGGAAAACGATGGAAGGCCTGATAGAGAAAAAGAATAATACTCCGAACTACGTATAGGTGTGGTGTCGTTACACATTGCCACGTCGTGCAAAGACACTCGCCATGGAAACGTCCCCCATGATGGAGGCACGAAGTCGAGAATGCATTTATCGACCCTCCAAAGATTGTCCAATGACTGACACACCTAACGAACACGAAGATTCTTTGCAAAAAAGCAGTTTTTTAACGAATTCGTGGCTTTTCGAAAAATGTGGACTTTACGTGGCTGTTCGAATTGCGAGGTTCCTCTATTGTGTTGTGTAACGTTTCTGTCTCGGGCACTCAAGGATTGTCGCTTAATCTTATTCGTACGAACAAACGATACGCGAAATCGCTATGGCCAGGTTCTTTTTTCCTCATCCCGGGAGCATTGGAGGCGAGGCAATTTTTTTTCGTAAAAAGTAAAAGGAGTTTCGAGCCATTTTTTTTCGCGGAGGCGTCTTTCCACATAAGATTTATTGGAGTTTTGATTCGTGGGATTCCGCAAACTCGGAGCGTAGGAGTGTGAGACGTATTCGGAGAATTTTTAGTTCGTGATTCTGAGGTTTTAGATGTTTGACAATGTGAATTTTCAAATTTCATACCAATTTTTACATTCTATGTTCGTTTACAGCAGCAGCTTACAGCGAACAATTCAATGATACTATCAAAATTTCAATTATTTCGTTCAATATTTTTTTTCGTTAATGACAATGTATCTACAATTTTCGTTCGAGATTCTGAGGTTTTAGATGTTTGACAACGTGGATTTTTTAAATTTCATACCAATTTTTACATTCTATGTTCGTTCACAGCAGCAGCTTACAGCAAACAATTCAATGATACTATTAAAATTTCAATTATTTCGTTCAATATAATTTTTTTCGTTAATGATAATGTATCTACAATTTTTCTGATTATGGCCAGATTTTTTAAAGAATTTATTGCAAATATGATTTGCACACGACGTTCATTTTCAGATCGACTTCGATACGATAATCGGCGAAATGTCGATTATTTATCTCATATTGTCGTTTCGCTTTGAGGGGACAGATACCTGTGGGTGAAGAAAAAATTGGCTGGTTTTCATAATTTTTCTAAAGGAAATATTCCCACCATTTTATAGACTCAAGGTATGATTCATTACTACTTTAGACTGTTACATGGTATTTTTTTTATTTGATTAATCTTTGAAAATGGCGAAGGTACAGCGCGGTCTTCTAAACTGCACTTTCAAAACTGGCGTGACGGATAGCTAAAAAAACTAGCCGACCGATTCTGATGAAATTTGGTATAAACCTTCCTATCCTTACTGTCTAAAAAATGACGCTAAAAAGTTTTGAAAATAAAATAAACAAGTATTTTTTATTGCAAAATGCAGCATTTTTTTCGGAAAATTCAATCTTTTTGTTTCAAAGCGTACCATCCCATCGATTTTCAACATTTCCCACTTTTTCTTGGTTCATATTCTGCATGTGGGTGTTAATGAAAGAAAAATCTTCGTTGGTTTTTCTCAGATTAATTCCGCCGATGCTAAGTGTCACGCCGTCTGATAACATCCTCCGCAACCCGTTTAGAAAACAGTGCCACACCTTCGCCATTTTTAAAGATTAATACTTTTAAAAAATACCACGTAACAGCCACACGTAATAACAAAACACACTCTAAGTCTCAAAAATACTGAAGAAATATTTCCTATCCAAAAAAAATCATGAAAATCAGCCATTTTTCCTCGTCTGAAGGTGCCTCCCCCCTTAATGTTACGGGAAATATTGCCTAGTAACAAGCTTAGTATAAAGAATGCGAGATTTCATCGTTACCAGAATCCCGCCGAAAGATGAGTTTCAGTTGCGATACATCCCTACCGATACTTCATAAGATATCGGTAATGAAAAATGACGATTTCTACGGGCAAATGATATTCCGAGCCTCGCCTCGTTAGCATAACGACATAATTGTATTTTGTAACCGCGTTGCAAAAAAAAGTCGATGGCTTATCAAATACGCCCTCATAAATATGCACACACATATATATATATATATTACGGCGTTCCATGGTTACGAAATTAGAATTCATCGTACAAGAAAGAAAAAAACGACCAAGGTTAGGCAGGCTCGAGAGGGGCAGGTCAAGTCGCGACTCAATGCCATTTGGCTAAAAAATCGGTTATTACGACACCGGATCAAAAAAAAACGGCATAATAATCGAAAGAAAGGTTTCCTCGAGTGGTGGTCGGGCTCGACTGCTATGGGCGAGTTTCTAAACGCGAAGGTTATCAATGTGAATTCTAACGCGAACTGTGCAAATTTCAACATCGGCAAATGTCCTTCTGACTAGGCTTCGTAATATTTCTCGACCACCGCGCCGCTTTCGCCATCCCGATCTTCTCTGCGTGGCCGTGGTACATGCCGCTTTTGCCGCGAACTCCCGAGCGACGACCTTGCGCCGTCTACAGTGTGTTAGACGACCATAAAGTATACCTTGCGCTACGTGAACGCTCGACTCGGGTTACAAGGTGTACACACATACATGTGTATGAATTACGTATACGCCGCCGGAGCCCTTGCGCGGGAAAAATCGCGGAAGTGTGAAAAAATCGCGATCGCGAAATAATGAAATACTTCGCAAGACTTTATGGCGATGCAATCCCATTTGTAGAATAATTCGGACGATTGTTGTTATTTGAAAAAAAAAGGATGAACGATCGTAAATGTGCATTTGGTCATTTGTATAGAAAGCTTATGAGGGATCGTTGTTCGTAAAATAGAAATGATTTGCCCTTGGGCCAATGTCATTGTGATTGATCATTCGAGCGATTTTTAGTGACAGATGAACTCGTAAAGAATGTTTTTACAGCCTTTTTAAGTCAATAATTGCTCATTGATAAAGCTAATGCGAAGTTAATAAATAATAATTAAAATTGAATGAATTATTTGAAAAATTGAATTGCATTTAAATTATTTCATATTAAATTGAAACTTAATGATTGAAATTAAATCAATGATTACAGTGTTTACGTTCTTTAAACTTAATATATTAATAACGACAGTCAGAAAAACTTGTAACGAATATTTTTCAATTCTTTATGAATTTATCCGCCTGTAATTATGAATTTGAATTATGGTTTAAAAGGTTTTCGAATTTTTATGAAAAATGTATTTAAAATGTCATTTGAAATGTTTGTGAATTGTATTTTTAAATGTTTTCAAATTATAATTTTAAATATTTTTAAAATACAATTTAAAATGTTTTTAAATTATAATGTTCAATGTTTCTAAATTGTAATATTAAATGTATTTATATTCTAATTTCAAATCCTTATTAAAATTGAATTAGATTTTTTCAAAATGTACTGTTTTCAGTTTTTAATTATAATCAAAAGTAAAAAAAGTGACAGGAATGATCACTCAATCGTTCTGACGTTTGCCACTGACGAACTAAATAATAAATCAACGACCAATTATCCACTTGTCATCAATTTCTCAATGAGATCATCGCAATATTGCATCGCGAAAAAACGATAATTCCGTTTAAGCTAGAACCGACCGTGCTGTTCCCCGACCGAAAACGAATAAATCCCCCTATAAGCCTAGATCGATCAGCAGCTCGATTCACCTCGGAGACTCATGTCTTTGGATCAACGACACCGCAAATGCCTCAAATGGGTCATTTCGAGGAGGTTTCTCTCGAGAACCATCCAGAATATTCGTCGACCCGGAAAGCGTTCACCGTTCAACCATACAAGATAATAACTGCAACAACACTCACCTGCGGAGTTTCCCTTTTCCTGCGTGCCCCGCAACTGTCAAAACACTACCGAGGCCACTGTCATTTCCCCGCGGCCTGACGCGAGTTCCGCTTCTCTATAGCGTTCAACGAACCACCGCAAAAATCCGTCCCAACCGAATCTATCGATGTTCTTTCGATGTTCGACTTCCTCGATCGCCAGCTTATCCCAACAGAGTTGAAAACTCGTTCCACACTGTCCGCGCTCCTCCCTCGTCTCACCGAACAACGAACAAATCTCGCACTCCTCGATCGGCACAGCTCGCTTTTTTCAATGTTGTCCGAACCGACCGATGACAACTGACGCGCACCCACCCACACACACTATTTTCCTCCCGAAACGTCACACTGTCTCCATAAAACACTGCGATTCTAACGAGATCGTGCACCCTTGCGAATCGAGAAAGTACGATGTATCAAGGCGATTTCAGCGAGCCTGGATGATCGACGAAGAGCGGAAGTTCGATTGCACGTAGCCGAATAGCTCAGAGTCTTTTCCGTAAAACCACGTTGAACTCTCTGGATCTTACTGCGCGTGTATAGCGCGTGAGGGGTAACCACCTCGGTGTGGTCGACGTCCTTAATGAACGGTTGTTTCGTCCAAGCCGCGTGGTACGAACTGACGCTCCGAAAAGTAGAGTATAACTATAGAGAGAGAGGGGGGGGGGGGGGACACGGCCCCCGAAGTCTTTTCCGACGAGGATTACTACGGCGAAGCGACGTCAACGACGGCGCGGTACAACGACGCGATTTACGAAGAGGAGGTTGATGACGATGGCGACCAGCCGGTCGGGAAGCGAGGTTGTTCTACGGCCACGGGCAAGAAGCCGGCTTCTCCGTTCGTTCGTACCTCCGTTCGTTCCTTCCACGGGGAACTTTTACACTTACACGGCGAAAAGCCCGTCGCAGGGAAGCACTCAAACACACATGGATAACTGGATACACGAAGAGATGCTCGCAATGGAAGAGAGCATTGCTTCTTTGGTGCTCTCTTGCTTGGCTCTCGCTTAGCTCGAATTCTCCTCCACCTCCTTCGCCTCCTCCTACTCCTCTATCTCTTCCTCCTTCTACTCCTCCTGGTTACTTCCCCCTACCTCGTCTCTTCTTCCTCCACCTTCAACGTTTCCCCCTCGCGTTCTCACCTTTTCTCCTCCTCGTCGACGTCCTCGTCGTCGTCGTCCTCGTCCTCCTCGTCGTCGTCGTCGTCGTCGTCGTCCGGTTTGCTTCGGCATTCCCGCGCATCGACGACCATCTCTGTACAGCCATTCGGACGTGTGTATCTACTCTCTCGGGTCTACTGCTTACGGGCAAAAGGGCGCAGGTTGCCCAGCTCCGAGTCTAGCGGGGACTCGATGTTACGCCCTTTTGGTCATCACTCACATGGGGGGAGCACTCACGTGCGCCCGTATAGGTGTTGACATCGAAAGATACACCAGCACATCGCTCTGGCTACACGAAACACACCACAGCTATACGCAACAGGAACAACGGTACTTCTTCGTCGGGCCCTCGCGGCGAACGCTATGGCGTGGTTTTTTGTTGTTTTTTTCTTTATTCCTTCCCTTTCTCCCCTCCCGAGTACCCTTCCCCCTCTCTCGCGGGCCGTTTTTTTCCATCTCACTCTCAACTCTCTGGTTACTGACCTCCGAAAATATACTCGAGCCTCGATGGATTTTCCGTGCGCCGGGGGCACGAGGGGCCCGTGGATGCGGAAGGGCACCACGGCCCTTGGCTTCGACGAGGAGGGGATACAAGGCCCTACGAGATTTACGGAGAAACGTAACAGGAGAAATACGCGGATCGGGAAATTCTGGGATATGGGCTTTTTTGAACACTGCGGCGGGGGACAGGGGCGTTAACCCTACGAACAACCGGCGTGGAAAGAATACAGACATGCTCATCTTCAATGACGCTAAGCAAATTTGTTTGGTGCTTCGAATTTGATTTTTTTGGAGGATTTCTGTTCTGGATGTATAGTAAAAAGGAACTTGGTTAAATTCATCGTAATATTATTTATTTATTTTATATATTGACGCATAGCTGCGAATTACACTTTTTTCAAAATCGAAGATTGACAAATTTTGGAAATTGAAATTCTTAGTTTGATAACTCAAGATTTTAAAACTATGGGTTTTACCATTTTTATTTTAAGTGGCCAGTCCACTTTGGAGCCACGATAAAAAGGCTATTTTCATGATTTTTTTTTGAGGATTTTATAAAAGATATGAATGTAAAAGTTGTTGGGCTTGAAAAATAAAGTCTTGAATTACAGTAAAAAAGTTTTATTCATTGTTATTCATTTTTAAGTACAAAAACTATAGTTTAACGTAACGCCTCAAAAATAGGTGGGCTAGGTAGCTCCATCACAACTCGGCAACGGCTTGTCTGAAACAAAAAATCAAAGTCCGTTAGATTCAGTATGACACCAGCTACAAAATGACCCTCGGATATAAAGTTTTATCAAAAAATAAAAAAATGGCAGATGAAAAACGAAAAAAGTATTTTAAAAACGCGTTTTTCGCAGCTTTTTGCAAAAAAAAAGAGCAAAAATCACAATTTTAAAACCATCGAGGGTCATCTTGTTGCGAATTATGTTTACAATATGTGGTTCAAATTTCAAGGGAATCGGTTTATTAGTTTTGAAGATACTATGGAGCTAGATTTTTAAAAAGTTGTTTCGAGAAAAACGCGTTTGAAGTTTATACTATGAAAAACTCTTACCTAAACTCAATCGGCAATTCCTGCACCGTACAAAATCCCTTCTGATTGCTCATTATCGTCGATTTCTTCAAGTCTTGCTTGCTTTCGATTTTTTGAAATTTTCATAGTGGACTCGCCCTATAAAGTAACTAAACAATATTGAAAGATGATTAGTTTTTCATTTTTTGATCAAATGTAAAAAAAAAAATATTCAAAAATTCATACTTTGAACGTTATTGTTTTTACTTTTAATCTAAAAATGTTAAACTAACATTTTTTAAACAGTTTTTAAATTCTTATATCTAAAAACTCATACATTGAATGTAACTGTTTTGAATTTTTATCTAAAAATGTTAAACTAACACTTTTCTAAACTGTTTTTAAATTCATATTTTGAAAATGTTCAACTTTCCAAGCGAAGAATTTAAGTATCAACCCATAACATTACATTGTTAATTTTGAACTGACAGATTTTAAACTAATTGTGATTTGAATTACATTTGAATTTAATTTTAATTAAATTTCGAGCCAAATACTTATTTGTTATTGAAAAATCTTTTACCGTTGTGCAATGAAAGTCCGATATAAAATTCCGTCGAAGACGACAAACCTCGAGGGTAACTGATAAATTGTTATTGGGCCCGACGATATTTCGGATAGGTACCATGTTCGTATATTTGTTCAGCCAAACGGTCTGGACGGCTTTTGCTAACAAAAATGGGCAATTACAATAAAAAAATGTGTATAAAACAATTCCGGATGTCCAATGCATCTACAAATTGACCATTTTTTCCTTTCCAATCGATGCCTTTGACCTCTGAACCAATGAGTGAAAAAAGTTTTTCTTTCACTTTCCTTTTTCAAAACCTCTTTCCGACTCGCGGCTACCTTGAAATAAAATCGACCGGCCAACATAACTGTACATCGTACGCCATGAAACGTGACTAATATAAATGCCTGGTCAACGTTCCCAAAATCTCAGATCAACGGTTTTGATGCGTGTATCCGAGAGAGTATTCTCTCCAGTCGATCGGATCCCTTCTCGACCGACTCTCGTTTTGCCGTATCATCGCACGATCTTGCTTTGCCTCGAATCCTCATACGTGGCGAAACCTTTTATACCGCCTTTTTATCGCATTGTGTCTTAATAATCACGAAACTGCAAATGATGTCACACGTGACACTCGGCCGATTGCCCAGAACTTTTCGTGTATTCAAATGAAACCTCAGTGTTGATCAGATTACGGATTTTCGTAGTTCGCAGTGGGCCGGACCGGATTTGGGGGGGGGGGGGGGTAAATGGGGCTGAAGGCCCCCACAATTCTTTAAATGATAAAAAAACGTCTCTAATAGTTTTCAATGCTTTATCTCATATGTAAGTTTCAACAAAATCGAAAGCAGCCACTTAAGGCCTTAGGCCTCTCTAGAGGCCGAAAAAATAGACTTTTTGGGGATTTTTTTTTTCAGAAAAACTACAAAATAAATCGAGATTACAAAAAAGGGTGTTTATCATAAATATCAGTGATTGTATACAATATTTTTTTTTTAAGCCATTAATTTCAAAATGGCGGCTGTGCAGCGTTTTTGCGATGACGTCTCCGTTTTTCCAGGGTCCACGGCCGGACAAACAGCTCCTGTAATTTTTGAATTATAATGAGCCAATGAATTTTTTACGAATATATATAATAACTGCTATAGAAGTACGTAGGATTTTTTCGATATATTGATTTTTGGCCAAATAGCGCACTTCTAAAGTGGAAAGTGAAAAATTTGCCTAAAAAATCGTCAGATAATTGTTAATAACAAATGAATTTTGCAATATATAAAAAAAATCCTACGTACTTCCATAGACAATGTATTTTTTAATATATATTCAACATTTCGAGTGAATCGGTTGAAAATTGTCTGAGTTATGTTTCCGGCTAACTTAAAAAATGCAGTTTTGAGATAAACGCGTTTGAAGTTTTGAGTAGCTCGCTGCCGACCAGGCGGCCTTGTACTAAAGTTCGAAAACCGAGTACTTAGACATTTTTCCCGGCCATAATCTTTGGGGACATCGTTTTTGAGGTCCTAGGGGACCATTAAAAAAAATCGATTTTCCGAAAATTCTAGAGTGGCATAACCCCTTAAGTGATGTTCCTTGTTAGTGAGAAAAAAAAACATTCTCGAGATCTGACAAAAAGAAAGTTGTTACACTTCCATAAAGCATTTTTTTAAATAACATTTCAAAGCGAATGTCTGTAAAAATTAATTAAAAACACCAAACACGAAGAATTCTTTATAAAGTAATAATTCTATGGATTATAATTTTTTAAATGTCAGGTGGATTGACCAACCATTTTTTCTTTAAATTTGGCGGTGTATCCGGAAAACAAATATTTGTTTGCTCATATTGTTTTTACAACTGCTAAAAATGCCTACAAAAGTTTTAGTACTTAGCGCCAAACACCTGCAATTATTGATCTAAAAATAGTTTACTTTATAATTGTATAAAAGGGGGTAATTCTTTAGATAAGTGGCTTTTTCGAAAAATGAGCCTAAAGGTTTTGTTTTTTTATTTTCTCATTCATTGGGTTATAAATGATGATATTCAGTCGGGGGGAGCTGAAATGCCCCCCATAAAAAGTTATGGGGTTTTGAAGTTCGCGGAAACAGGCAATAAAATAGGGCATTTTTGAACATTTCGACGCTTATATTGAGTTTGTTTGGGTTTTTGAAAAATTCAAAATCATTTATAACGATGTTTTCCTCGTAAAAAAATTGTTCATGAAAAATATAAGTTTCCCCCGACTGAATATCATTACTTATAACCCAATAAATGAGAAAATGGCCAAAAAATGTTTCGGAAAAGTC
This sequence comes from Ophion slaviceki, assembly GCA_944452715.1. Classification (NCBI taxonomy): domain Eukaryota; kingdom Metazoa; phylum Arthropoda; class Insecta; order Hymenoptera; family Ichneumonidae; genus Ophion; species Ophion slaviceki. The sequence continues at coordinate 12,487,798 of OX101792.1, read as the reverse complement.
ACTTATCTAAAGAATTACCGAAAAGGGAAAACAAACTTTGAAATTGGTAGGTCCAACTCATGTATAGTGTACAGTATATAATTCCACTATATTATCTCATAAAATAAATAATTATCCACCTGAAAAAATGACTTTATTTACATTTCAAAAATGGAAAAACATAATTGTGAGCGAATGTGGCTATTGTCGTAAAACGTGTCCTTTCTTAACTTCCCCGAGTAGAAATATTGTCAGGCTGGCCTGATATTTGATCTGCGCCTGATCAGCTTGTAGTACGAAGGCCTTACTTAAGTTTGCCTTAATTTGCCTGATCAAGCTGGGGTCAGGCGGTGGTCGAGCAACCGGACTTACGGCTTACTTCAATTCGCCTGACCCGGCTAGCTTCAGGCGATGTCAAGCAACTGGACTTACGGCTTACTTCAATTCGCCTGATCCAGCTCACTTCAAGCAATCATCATGTAACTGGACTTCTACAGTTTGGCACTAAAAACGTGCCTAACCTCATCTTGTCAAATGATACACAGACACGAGAGAAGCACGAGACATATTATTAATCACTTTATACATTTTTACAAATAACGTGTACGTTGTGAATAAGATGAACAAACTCAATCGGAAGATTGCGCAACAACTGTGTCTGCGTGAATAGCGGGCTCTAAATAAGGGAAAAAACGAAGAAATAATACAGCAGCAGGTTAGTATAACAATTAATTTTTTTCAAAGACTTACAATTCTTAAATCTATAAATATAAATTGGATTAAATCTGACTGTAAATTAACCATACGCCAAATTATATATGCATTGGTTGAAATATTTATTATGATACATTTGACAGATCCGGAACAGATCCTCTCAGCGAGGAACAACTCGAAATTCCTGAGGATTGGCATGTGTTGGCGCTACCACTATGTAAGTAGATTTATATTTGTTTTGTGTATCGCTTTTATTTTTCTTTACTTGGTCCGTCTCCTTTGTCAGAGGAGAAAAAGAGACAGCATAGGCCAACCAAATTATGGTAAGCTGACAGCGTAGTTCAATCTGGTAAATGTTTTGCCATCGGTGTTGATTAGCCCGGACAGCGTAGGCTAACCGAATAATGATAAGTTAACTGCGCAGTTCGCTTAAGTGAAAGTAATTCCATCGGTGCAAGTTAGCCCATAAAAAATGCACTTCGGATGGACATTACATTCACTGAACTGACTACGCTGTCAACTTACCATTATTTGGTTGGTCTTCGCTGTACGGGCCCAGACAGCGTAGGCTAACCGAATAATGACAAGTTGACTGCGTAGTTCAGTTAAGTGAAAGTAAGTCCATCGGTGCAAGTTAGCCCATTAGAAATGCACTTCGGATGGACATTACATTCACTGAACTGCACTACGCTGTCAACTTACCATTATTTGGTTAGCCTTTGCTACGGGCCCGGACAGCGTAGGCTAACCGAATAATGATAAGTTGACTGCGTAGTTCAGTTAAGTGAAAGTATTTCCATCGGTGCAAGTTAGCCCATAAGACATGCACTTCGGGTGGACATTACATTCACTGAACTGCACTACGCTGTCAACCCACCATTACTTGGTTGGTCTTCGCTGTACGGGCTCTCCTGCTTCAATTCTAATTTTCGTTAAAAAATGACCGCTCGCAGCTTTTGCAACAATTTTTTTTCTTCTTTAAAGTAGATAATTGGATGGTGAGAAAAAGGAAAAAAAATAGAGCTGAAATTTGTGCCACTCTAATAAAATAATGTGCATACCTTATATAGATATATATGTAGACATTGAATTCTAAGTGGGATACACATTTTCGTATTTTTCAGTGGCTGTCATTTCGAAATATAGGGAACACGGAATAGAAGTTCTTTCGAAGCAAATTGGACAAGCTGTTGGAGCGGTATCAAGGTCTGATTAATTCAGCAAAAGACTGGGACAAGTTTCGAGCGTCGCGTAAAAAAACGAACAGAACGCCCAATGTAACGTTTCCTAGAAACGTCTGGTCATAAAAACGTTGAGCTCTGTTTACTTTATTCACGAATTTTCTTAAGTTTTTGTTTAAAAAATATATTAGTTAATTTCGGGATGATAAGTGGAATATAATACAGTGATATATCTTAGTTTATTTCGAGTTTTTGTTCTATTACAAATACAAGAAAAATGATGTTTGTTTTCCACATAGATATATGTGAAAAATATATGTGATAAATTTTATATTAAGATTAAAAAATAAACGATCAGCGTTATTTATAAAGTGGTACCTTTTTCTCTTTTGTGTATGCGTTGTATTTTTTATTTCAGGAAAAAATCGGTCATCCTGAGCCGTGAAAAATCATATGATTTTTCATTTTGATCAAGCCGTGAAAAATTAAGCTCTTATCAGGCCTTAATTTTTTACGCTGATCAGGCCTTGATCTTTTACACTGACCAGGCCTTGATTTTTTACCCTGATCAGGCCTTGATAGTTTACCCTGATCAGGCCTTGATTTTTTACCCTGATCAGACGGAAGTCAGGGATTGTGTTTCAAAAATGATCAGGGCTTGATAAAAAATTCTGATCAAGGCTGGAAAAAGAAGTCAGGATGCCTGATCAGGTGTTTATTGTAGCTGGAGCAAGATTTCTACTCGGGTCAAACAACGTACGTTGTTTGAAAGGATCTTGTTTTTTCGCAACAAATTATTTGAACACTATAAAAGAATGTTTATCTCGTCGGAAAATTATCCGGGGGCTTCTTCGTTGCCCCACGGCCTCCAGACTTGTAAATTCGGCCCCGACCGCGAATGTTTATTCTCGTCGGGGATTCCTGCCAATTTTATTAATCGGATGTGCAGCAGCCTCGTGGAGATGACATAGTGACGAAAAATAAAGATACAGAGGGAAGTAAATTCAAAGGTCCGTAGGTAAATCGTTGCTCTTGCTTCTTTGTATGATATTTCTCTCTCTCTCGTTTTTCTAGAGTAGCTACTGCCGTGATAGTCTTACTTAACGTCGTTACGAGGCATGCTCGGCATGAATCACTCCAAGCTCGAGCATATACGTACCTTCTTTTACATATACACATATGTGAATAGGTGTTACACTGTACGTAGTGTATTATGTGTGCGTATATATATATATATATACATATCTACACGCGAAAGAGAGAGAGAGAGAGAGAGAGAGAGAGAGAGAGAGGGAGAGAAAGAGAGACGTGTATTGCGTAGGCCAGTACGAGAGAGCTCGCCGTCATTGATACCAGGCGAGCAAAATGGAATGCACCACACGAGCTGTGCTCCAGGCATTCAAGTCTCTGCTTCACGAGGTCTCCTACACCTTCTTTCCCTTCGTCACTGCACATAATACACTCGTGTGATAAATCTATGACGTAAACATTAACGTCTCTGCCAGAATATTGACACCATTGATTTTTCCATACCGCAATTACGTTTTGTTGATCATAGGAATGTTTGGTAACGTGCAAAAATACTCCCAGCCGATATACGCCTGCTCACAAGGACAATTACATTAGCATGTAAATACTCAGTGTTGTCCATTTTTGCATGCGACGGGAAAATCATTGTACAATAAAATTAAAATAAAATAAAAATGAAAAAGCAATGAAAATAAAAAGGTAAATATGTCCAAATTTTTAAAACATTGCAACAAGAAAGACGACGATCTTTGTCATATTTTTCAGGCAGTTTATAAAAATTCAATTTTTGTTTGAATTTTATGTCACGGTCTTATACCAAGTGCACATGTCATGTGTCTTATACCAAGATTATTATAGTTACTGTTATTACTATCCAAATGCGAGTGACAGCATCTTCGAATGCCAATCCCCAATGATGATACCATTGATTTTTCATGCCGCCATTACGTTTCATTAGTCGTCGGAATCTCCTGGTACAAAAATAATTGCAGCTGATATATGCGTGCTTACATGGACAATTACTCTACATGTAAATACTCAATGTTGTCCATTTTTTGAGTGACGGAAAAATCATTCTATAATAAAATTAAAATAAAACAGAAAAGAAAAAGTACCAATAAAAATAAAACTTTACAATAAGAAAGACAATCTTGATCATATTTTCGACGCAGTTTAGAAAAATTCAACTTTTGTTTAAATTTTACAACAGGGTCTCACCGATCGCTCATTTTTTTATTTCCTAAAATGTGTCTTATACCAAGATTATTATACTGACTGTTATTATTATACAAATGCGAGTCACATCCTCTTCGAATGCCAATACCCAATGATGATACCATTCATTTTTCCATACCACCATTACGTTTCATTATTCGTCGGAATCTTTTGGTACAAAAATAGTCACCGCTGATATATGGGTGTTTAAATGGATAATTAAATTGTCCATTTTATGAGTGACGGAAAAATCATTATAAAATAAAACAAAAAATGACAAGTAACAATGAAAATAAAACAGTAACCATGCACAAATTTTCCAAACTTCACAATAACAAAGACCATCGTGATAATAATTTTGACGCAGCTTAGAAAAATTCAACATTTGTTTGAATTTTATATCACCGTCTCGCCGATCGCTCGTTTTATTATTTCCGAAAATGTGTCTTATACCAAGATTATTGTAGTTAGTGTTATTATTATTCAAATGCGAGTCACAGCCTCTTCGAATGACAGTGCCCATCTACATACATAGTTATGTGTATATACTATCGGAACCCCGTTCATCTATATGTATATTTTCTTTACGGCAACAGAGTATCAATGGGGGCGTTACTTTTACGTAATAATTTATCTAGTCGAAACCAGAGGCGGGAAAATAAAAGGTAAAATATATATGCGTACATAGACATACATATTTACACACACACCACACACATTTATATATATATATATATTGGCAATGCCAAGAGCAGGCAGCAACCGAGAGGCAACGTCGAAGCATTCAGCAATGGCCACGACAACGAAGAGTCCTAGGTAACCGGAACGGAACGGAGCGCCGAGTGGTTACTGACCTCACGAAGCACTCTTACGCTTGCACTACTTACTAACTTGGCTTAGGCCTTTCTTTGCGCCCGTCAGAGGGGTCTCTTGCATTTGCAAAAAGCGAGAGACGGAGATGGGAATAAAGCCATGGAGAGAAAAAGAGAGAGGGAAAGAGAGAATGTCCTCGTCATGCTTCCAGCTAGAACGAGAACTTTGCGTCTATCCTCGTCGTTTCTAATACACTCTATTGCCATAACACGGATTTACCTTCACCTTGATGCATGGCAGTCGTCGCGCGATCGCGGTGCATCGCTATAAGTATACGATACCAGTAGATAAACTTGAACTTGTCGGAGCGCCCGGTACCAACGTCGCGTGTGATCGGTATACTTAATAAATTATACGTTGTATCGAGCAATCAAATCCAAAAGGGCGTAATACTACTGACTCGACGTGGAGAACGAGCTTGAGATAGATCATTTTTTCTTCTGTCAATATTTGTGATGCATGTTACGGGACTAAAAGAATTCTTTTGATTTTTTGTATATATATATATATATATCTTCTTTCTTTTTTATTTTTTATTTTTTATTTCTTCTCTCTCTCTCTCTCTCTCTCTCTCTCTCTCTCTATATATATATATATATATATATAACACACACATATATATGCATCTATATAAATATATATAATAGTCGAGCAACTGAAAATGTAGAGCACTATTTTCATTTCGACATATTTTTTTTCCAAATCAGCCGATTAAAAAACTCAGCTTTACCTCGCCAATCTCCTTATTATTTCCATGTTCTCGCGTAACGTTCTCGCGGCTGAAAAAGTCGTTGCATTTTACGCGAAATGGCCCATGTATGTTGGAAGAGAAGTTCGAGATGTAACGGAAGTAAAGTGGACACTTTGGGAATTCGACTGAACTCGAATTTTTCAACGGGACACTTTGCTCTCATTTTTATTACGATCTGAACGTGAGGTTTTGTTTTTTAATATACTTTGCATATCCTTCCCATTTTCCCCCTTTATCGCTCTTTCTCTTTCTCACTCTGTTTCTCTCATTCCAAAGGTCGACAGTCTTGGAGACCGAAGACACGTTGAAATCGAATTTCTTATTGCATCTTATAAGCTGCAGCGTTGAAGGAATAATTCATGTGGATGGTGGACCATCCAATCAATTTAGTGGAATTCGATGTATGCGTAGAAGAAGTATTGGTCGATTCGTTCGTGAAAAACGATATGTTGGGAACAATTTTGGATATTGCAGATGTAGTTTGAAACGTTTTTTTAAGGCACCACACCAGGGTTCGTGCGCGGTACGAGGGTGTATTTTTCGTAATTATTTTCAAGCAAACGATGAATGGAATTGTTTTTTATTAATACTCATAGTCAATATATACATATAGAAGACTGTATACAAATTTTTGTACTCGAATCTAAAGTATAGTTTGCGGTGTACGCCGCTTCCAAGAGGACACTCCGACGAAATTGCTGCTCGGCGGTTGACAGCGATTAAGCCATACGGTTCATTTGAAAAATGAAATAAAAATATATTTAGAAACTAGACATATAGGTGTACAGCATCACGTAGGGGAATTTCGATATCCAATAATAAAAAAATATGGCGGAACAGCGAATTTTATTTCCGATTTTCATGGAAAATTGTCATCGTTCTTAAAAAAAATAGAAGGGGGCCGTTTATTTAAAAAATCCCTACGTGGTGCCATAGAGGCTGGATTTTCGAACAGTTTAAAACTTGGCGCATGCAAATCGGATGAATAGTTTTTTTAATATGTTGTCAACCAGGTTGAAAAACGTAGTTTCGAGAAAAACGCGTTCAAAGCCGCACATCTGTCGCTCGGCGCGGTCGTGGGCTTCGAACGGCTTCGCATAAAATGCTGTATCTCCGCCATTTTACAAATTTCTTCTAAAAATTTGGTGAGAGCATTCTTAACAAATGTATCTTTCAGAAAATGAAAAAAAATGACAATTTTTTTTTTTTTACGTTGTTGTGGTGTCTTAAGGCGTTACCCCCACTTGTAGCGCAAAAAGGCCTTTTTCATGAATTTTTCTAAAGAAAACTACAAAACTTTTTTAATCGATCAATATACCATCTTAAAGAACACATCTTGAAGAACTTTCAGTAATTTTTTTATTGAAAAATATTTCATTGTTTAGCGGCAAATGGCCGTCAATGAAATAATGTTTTTATATACACGGTTTGCGGTGACCAACATTGCGGCGAAGTGGATCATCTGAAAAAAAATGCGGATGGATTTAGTCAAATATAAGTATAAACTAGTCTTTAATCGAAGGATTTTAAAAAATATTCATTTTTCACAAAATGGCGACGGTCAAAGTTAATGGTTCGATTTTAACGAAATAAAACGGCCGTTTTTTGGCTGTAAAACGGCCATTTTTTTTTTCGAAAAAAAAAATCGAACGATTAAAGACTACATTTTTATGTATTAAATAAGCCTGCAAAATTTCAAGAAGATCGGTTCATTAGTGTTCGAGTAATCTTGGTCACCGACTTCAGAAATGCCATTTTGAGAAAAACGCGTTTAAAGTTTCAAGTTCACAACGGATTCGTCTCTTTCAACGCTTATATTTCAGTCAATTTTGTTCGGATCGACTTGAAATTTTCAGGACAAATTCTCAGATACTTATACTTCAAAAAAAAATGCAATAAAAAATCGATTTTTTCAAAATCGCAAGTGGGGGTAACCCCTTAATGAAACGAGCTTCTTGATAAGTACAACTACAAATACAAGTTTGAATCACGGAATTATGTTTCTATCAAGAGAAATTGTTGCGCAGATCTATGTGTGTATTTGCTTCGGGACATTTCGAAATTCGCCGAACGTTTTGAAAATAATAATGACCAGGACAGTAAAAAAAAATGGGTTCGACTTCTTGTTTGTCTATAGTTCATTCATTTCCAACGAAAACGAAGAACTACGTGGAACAAACTGCACAGAAATAAACGGTCATCTAACCCCAACGTCCAAATACATTTGTTTTTCCAAATCGTTTTCGCTAGAGATAGCCCCATAATGTTACTTAGCCTTTGTGCTTAAAACATATCTTTCGCAATTGGAAAAAAGCATTGTAACACAATAAATTGCTGCCCAACGCTCACTCGGACTACCAGATTTTCATCAATACGTAAAAAAAAGTAGATCGATCGATGCGTCTGTAAAAAAAACGAAAGTATATAGAGAACAATAATGCGGTCGGGGTTGATTTCGTTTTCACAAATTTTCCTAATTGGCGGGCGTGATAGCAAAAAAAATAAACGACCTGCTGAATCAAATCAAATTTTATTTTCTTCAGTATGAAAATCTCTTCAAAGTGAATTAAAAAAGTCATTGAAAAAGTATTTTTAAACCACTTTTATAGCACGTTAAAATGTTCGCCTTCGATTTTATTGAAAGTCATATATGCTATCAAGCATTGAAAATGATTTCGTTTTCACAAATTTTCCAAATTGACGGGCGTGATAGCAAAAAACTAACCGACCTATTGAATCAAATCAAACTTTATTTCCGTCAGTATGAAAATCTCTTCTAAGTGAATTAAAAAAGTCGTTGAAAAAGTATTTTAAAACAATTGTTATAGCACGTTAAAATGTTTTTTTAAATCTCAGAAAAGTTATAATTTCACGATTTTTTTCAGCTTTTCCTTAATTCACCCAGAAGAAAAATATATAACAATTGAAAATTTTATTAGTTTTTTTTTTTCCGTTGAGAATCACGAGCTGCATCTTTCCCGCCGATTGGGGACTGCAGTAGCAAGACGCACATGGAATAGGCTGATAAATCTGCAGTCGTTTATTGTTTCATGTTGAAACGTTTTTTTTCAATTTCAAATATACATGAAAAGATACCCCAATATTTACTAGGATCACTTCTTTTCTCCCCTTCTAAAAAAATTCCAAAAAAACGCTTTTTCGGACCTTCCAATTCAGGCTCCCGCCTTGAAGCTGTTTTTTCGCAGATCAAAAAATACGTGTCTAATAGTTATCAATGCTTTATCGCATAAATGAGTTTCACTAAAATCGAAGGCGAACACTCAAGTGATGTTCCTTTCGAGACCTTGGTACAGTTGAGCAAAACGTCTGTCACCAAAGAATCGGAAACGGGTGCCGTCTATACCGGTACGGGTTTTCCGCAGTTTCCCCGTGCCCTCTTCAAATGCGGTGCACTGTAGCTCAAGACTTATGTGGACGCAACAAACCGTTTAGGTTGGACTAGCGTGCGGATAGGCAGTGACGAAAGGGTTCAATTGGGAACGGGTAACACGTAAAAACCCGCAAGGCTAAACGTTGGAATTCAGGAAATGTGCAAAGAACGATTATTCCTGGCTGCACGCTTTTCTACGTACACTGGCAGAAAGGGAGATGCTCGGCGAATCGTAAAATGATCGAGATAGAGAGTATCGAGAGATGTACGCCAAACGGAAAAATCATCGATTTCCCTTGAGTCTTCGCGCCCATTCGTAAATGCCAACAAATAGGTTCATACACGTCTATCTGGCCTTTTTTCGACGTTGCTGGTGTTGATCGCGCGCGAATAAGTAAGACACGAGAGATTCTCGCGTTTCTTGGATGGCGCGAGAGGCTGAGAGAGAGAGAGAGAGAGAGAGAGAGAGAGAGAGAGAGAGAGAGAGTGCAGGATATGCCAACGAGAGAGAGGCTCTCTCGCGCGCCGCCACATCGCGCGTCGACGACGACCGCGAGGCAGCTCAAGTTCGTTGAACTCCTGAAAATACTCTTACATCGGTTGCGTGCTCACCGGGTCGGTGCACTAGTTTACTTTACGCTCACTCGCGGAGACTCCCCAAGAAGTGTCCATATACATATATATATGCGTCTGATTCCCCACCAATCTCGCAATTCCCTCCACTGTGTACCTAGAGGCAGTCTCCCCGTCAATTACCGCCGGCATCAAAGCCAGTAACATTATTGCATACGCAGATCTGAGTGGGTGAGACCACAAGCGAGAAATTCTAACGTGAATTCTCGCTCTCGATATCTCCATTTTATTATTCGATCGAATCTTCTTTTTCACGCGAGAAGATGCACGTTAGCTAGGTCACTTGCCACTTTTCACGATCAACGGGCTAGATCCGACAGGCGGGGACGCAGGAAGCAGTTTTTGTGGCGGGGAAAACAAAGATTCGTCGTCAAGCGAGGGCCGACGTAAGCTCGAAACTGCCATTCTTCACTGCCACACGCGAATAAAAATATATTCGCTGATAATCACTGATAACAGAGTTACGTAATTTAAGTTGATTAATGATTGAATTAAATTAATAATTTAATTAATCAATAATGGAATTTAACCGTTAAATAAATTAAATTAATAATTTAATTAATTAATAATGAAATTTAATTATTAATTTAATCACATTAATAATTTACAGTAATTAATCGTTCAATTCAATTAATTTAATAATAGTTGAATAATTTCTAATAGCAATAATGACTGTTCGTTGTGGTAATATTTCTTTGGTTAAGGGGGGATTGTCTTTTTTTTTCGCAAAATTTACCGCTTTTTGGGAATTTTTTTGTGAAGAAAGTATACAACGGAAAACTTGTGAAACTTGGCATATAGTTTTATTGATCTGTTTACTACATACAAAAAAATTTTTAAACAATTTCATCAAAAAATCCGCCTCCCACCCCCCTCGACGCGCGATGGTCCTTTTTTGATGGTGTGCACGATTTCTCAAAAACTATTCAACCGATTGCCTTCAAATTTGGACAGAATGCTCAGCTGACATCCTTTTATCGTTTGATGAAGCAAAAAAGCAATACGTTTAATAGTTTTTTTTTATTTATAACAAAAAATCGATCAATTTTTTTCGAAAAATCGATACTTCAAGTTCAAAACGTCACCAAATCGTCAATTTTTTTTTCCCTTCATCGAACGATAGCTATATGTGTCTAAAGTAAAATGCTTTTTGGGTTTTTGTTGCAGGATGAACGTGAAGGCTGTAATCGTGCACACCATCAAAAAAGGACCATCGCGCGTCGAGGCGGGTGGGAGGCGGATTTTTTGATGAAATTGTTTAAAAATTTTTTTGTATGTAGTAAACAGATCAATAAAACTATATGCCAAGTTTCACAAGTTTTCCGTTGTATACTTTCTTCACAAAAAATTCCCAAAAAGCGGTAAATTTTGCGAAAAAAAAAGACAATCCCCCCTTAAGTCGGAAGTTTAACAAATCGGATTTTTCCCCCACGGGATAACCTGTAAAAAATGCAGTTACGTTTTTTTTCTTTCTACGCATGATAATGTAGATCGTGCTGACACTTCAAAACGTGTATGTACATAGTGATGTAATTAAAAAATAATAATTGTGCAAGGAAAAAACCCTAAATTGAGGGGAAAATTAATTTGTATAATGTTATTGCTATTAATAACTAGATAGATAGATGAATGAAAAAATTTCACTATAAAATATTCTGCAACAGTCCTCCTGACATGTTTGCCTGTTCGCATTTTTTTGTTTACAGGATCGGATTTGTGATTTTGATGGTTTTTTTCCGTTATCAAACTGTTTTTATTCCGATCGTTTTTTTTTTGCAACTTTTTTTCTCTTATGCATTTCATGTTCGTTCTCGTTCGTCGCGGCATTGAGCTCACCACCATATCGCGGACTCGTCGCCGAGACTCATTAGAAAACTACTTCACCTACATCGCGACGGCTCGAGTGTGCGATGACGATGACTATCCCGAGAAACTGCATTACGCGGGGAAGAAGAAGCGGGGGAGGTTGCAATACTTATGCAGGTAGCACACGCGCACGGCGAGCTGAGCCCCTCCATTATATCCTGAACTCAATGTTACGTTCAATCGGAACTATGAGCGCACGCTTTGCGCAGCCTTACTTCCGGTATTTTCTGGCAATAATCAAGGGCAATCACTCATGAACTCTCCAGTTGAAAACGAATCGAATAGAAACGTTTTTTTAAGGCAGGAGCCTGAATTAGAAGGTCCGAAATTTTTTTTTTTATTGCTTAAATCGATAAATTATTGAAAAATATATTTACGAAGTTATAGAGGCTAATTGTAAATTTTTTCGGAGATACAAGGCCAAAAGCAGAGAAGCGATTGATATTTGATATTGATATTTCCTCCTATTGAAAATTTTGAAGCGCATTTTCTCCAGTTTTCATTTTCACGATTTTTTCAAATTGGCGGGCGTGATAGCAAAAAAACTAAACGACCTATTGAATGAAACTAAAGTTTATTTTCTTCAGTATGAAAATCTCTTCTAAGTGAACTAAAAAAATCGTTGAAAAAGCATTTTTAAATAATTTTTATAGTACGTTAAATTGGTTTTTTAACACATTTTTTTCCAACCTGAGAAAAGTTATAATTTCACGATTTTTTTTAGCTTTTTTTTAATTCACCCAGAAGATAAATATATGACAATTGAAAATTTTATTGGTTTTTCTTTCAGTCAAGAATTACGAGCTGCATCTTTTCCGTCGATTGGGGACTGCAGTGGCAAGACGCACGATGGTATAGGCTGATAAATCTGTAGTCATTTATTGTTTCATGTTGAAACTTTTTTTTATACATTTCAAATATACATGAAAAAATACCTCAATGTTTACTGGGCACACTTGATTTTTTCCCTTCTGAAAAAATTCCCGACAAAACGCTTTTTTGGCCCTTCTAATTCAGGCTCCCGCCTTAAAGTTTTTTCTTTCTTTCAGGAAAACGTTAATTGCTGCACAATTGTTAAGCCGATGATTTCCCTAATATTTGTAACTTTAAGGATACTGCGTATGTTTGGAATTTCGAAAATACGGTTTTTTCGCTTGCATGGTTTTATAGTTTAGGATCTTAACTGCAAGTTACAAAAAAGATTTTGTGAAAATACCGAAAATTGAACGAGTTATGACGATTTTTGAGGAGCGACGAACCGCCCCGTTGCGATGCGCCCTTTTTCTTTTTTATATTTCTCGAAATTATTTTTTTACGAAACGATGAAAGTCGTATGACAAAATCTAATCGTACGATTCACTTCGAATTTGGACCGAGCATAGTCAATGACATTTTTTATTGTATGACCAGACGTTTTTTCATGTGTTCATCCATTTGTCAATAACAAACGGTTGAAGTCACTTTTCTGGTGAAAATTCAACTTTCTTTTTACAGCTTGGCATTTACGTAATTTTTTTTTAATTTCCAATGAGTATCCAGTCATACGAAAGTTTCATTATTACGCTGAAAGTACATTTTTCATCTCAGATGATCCTTCGTTCAAATAATAATGTCCTCGTTGTTTATCAACATTTTGTAATGAAAAAAACTCAAACTCAGCAAGACGACGAATAAATTGATCTCCGATCTCGTCACCCCAATACTCTAACAAAAAAAATGTCACATATGTTAAAGGGCTACGTCTACTTAGAGGCCCGAAAAAAATGGCCAAATTCCGAATTTTTCTCCTGGGAAACGGTTGGTGAAAAAGAAAGACATTTTTTTGAGACAAAGGTACATATATCGAGAGCCTTAAAAAATCACCAAAATATACAGATATACAGTAAAAATATGATCGCTGGAGATAATGAAATTTTTCGCGTCATTTGGCGGTGGACACGCTCCAGCTTCAGCGGTCCATCCGATATCCGAAAACCAGACGGGTTATTCAAGTTAACAATAAATACGAGTCATTGACGATCGTCGATCTTTTAAAACATTTTTTTTGAAAACGTGGCGACGAATTGAACCTCGAGCATACAAAATCTATGAAAAAAGTCGGCATTTTTACGTAACTATTAGAAAATGAAGATCAATTCTTTTTAACTGAGATCGTCAACGACCTTTAAATGTTTCTCATCGTACCTTCTGTCAATTTGGAAACAATCTATCAAGTGGTTCTCGAGATATCATGTCCACCGACTTCGAAAACAGTGTTTCGAAAAAAAAACGCGTTTGAGGGATTATCACAATGTAACATTTTCAAAAAATCGATTTTTTCTGCTTTATCCAATAGTATAGACGGTTATAAACATACTGTTCAATTTTTGGGGCGGAATTTGAATAATTTCGGTCCTTACAGCCTTTCTTAGTGAAAGTGATTCGAGCTGCGGCGTGCGCACTCGAAACTTTAAACGCGTTTTTCTCGGAATGTCGCTCTTCAAAACGGTGTACACTCTCAAAGGAAGAGCTTTCAAGCTATCCGTCTCAAATTTTGACACAACGTTCTTCACGCCATTCTTTATGTTGCTAAGGAAGCTTTTTTTTAATCTTCGTATTTCTTTTAACGAAAAACTGTCGAAATTTTGTCAATTTTTATCTTAAAAGAACCTCCAGAGAAAGATAGCGGCTTTCATACGAATTAATAATCTTTTTCCAAATTTTGATTCGGATAATGTTTACGGCCACAACCATGTACACCGTGAGGACTCCTTTTTTTCGAATACATTTTCAATCGTTAAAAAATGTAAAAAAAAGAATAATAAACGTTTATCATTTAAACGTTTAAGAAATGAAAACAAAATTAAAAATGTTTAAACTAAAATGTTGAAGTTAAAATTTAAAAAGTAAAATTCAAAAATTTCAAAATAAATGTATTAAGGGGTTACCCCCACTTGCGATTTTGAAAAAATCGATTTTTTTTATTGCTTTTTTTGAAGTATAAGTATCCGGGCCCATACTTCTGTATGGGCCCGGAATAGATGACTCTATGTAAGATTACAAAAAAAAATATTTTCTTCGTGTAAACTGAATATGAAACTTTAAACGCGTTTTTCTCAAAATGGCATTTCTGAAGTCGGTGACCAAGATTACTCGAACACTAATGAACCGATCTTCTTGAAATTTTGCAGGCTTATTTAATACATAAAAATGTAGTCTTTAATCGTTCGATTTTTTTTTTTTTGAAAAAAAAAATGACCGTTTTATAGCCAAAAAACGGCCGTTTTTTTTCGTTAAAATCGAACCATTAACTTTGACTGTCCGCCATTTTGTGAAAAATGAATATTTTTAAAAATCCTTCGATTAAAGACTAGTTTATACTTATATTTGACTAAATCCATCCGCATATTTTTTTCAGATGATCCACTTCGCCGCAATGTTGGTCACCGCAAACCGTGTATATAAAAACATTATTTCATTGACGGCCATTTGCCACTAAACAATGTAATATTTTTCAATAAAAAAATTACTGAAAGTTCTTCAAGATGTGCTCTTTAAGATGGTATATTGATCGATTAAAAAAGTTTTGTAGTTTTCGTTAAAAAAATTCATGAAAAAGGCCTTT
This sequence comes from Ophion slaviceki, assembly GCA_944452715.1. Taxonomy (NCBI): domain Eukaryota; kingdom Metazoa; phylum Arthropoda; class Insecta; order Hymenoptera; family Ichneumonidae; genus Ophion; species Ophion slaviceki. The sequence continues at coordinate 12,472,562 of OX101792.1, read as the reverse complement.
TTTGCGCTACAAGTGGGGGTAACGCCTTAAAAAATAAACGTTTAAAACAGAAAAAATAAACATTTATTTTCTGTTCTTCATGAGCACTTTGAATTGACATAAAAAAAAATCAGACTGATTACCGTATTTTAATCATCGACTGTTAGAAGCTCATTCAATTTTTCAAATATTTCAATGAAATTTTCAGAGAATATAGCTGAAAGGCAATACTATAGAATACATTTATTTTTCAAAAATGCAATTTTTTGACCCACCAAGATGTAGCCCGAAGTACAACCACACAATACATAAAAAATAAAAAATAAAATACCATCACGACATACTTGAGCGATAAATAGCAAAAAAATTAAGAAATTACCAAACCTTCATGCTCCGTTCTCTCGAATAAGAATCCACAGATAACGGTAACGATTATCTGTTACCAACAGGCCCAAAAGAAAACCGGTATCGATTTACCGTGCAGTGGAAAATGGAGTTTGTAATCGATGCGCCTTGATGACCCGGAGAATTTCGGTTTCATTTTCTAGCCGCGAGTACCGGTGTCCGTTTACACGTGTTCGTGAAACATCATTTGGATTCGATGGTGAAACGAAGGAAGAAAATGAGTCTGGAAAGGGAGAACGATTGGTCTGTAACGCAGGTAAAAAAAAAACAACCAAGTGACCGAGGAAAAAAGGAAGAAATAGCGCCACCTCGGTGATCGTGGGATTTTTTTTTCAACGATCCTTGTGTTTAGTCCGCCCGGTGGGTCCGTCTGATGTGTACGCGGACGTAACTTTACGAGTCATCGTTCGGGCCCTTTTTTTCCAAAGAGCTCGCATGGAACGAGAGTCGATGGGTTCTTGAGGCCTTTCGAGTGTATCAAACCTTGCCAGAACTTGCTCTCTCGACTATCAGAGTTACTGTTAGCCTCGCCATGAACCTTAGGAGGGGGAAAACTCGATTCTAACATGTACATTGGCTGTGTGTGTATTAGGTATTCGTCTAGCTAAAGGCAGAGAGTCTGTACGGGATCTGTGGTCGCTCCAGCGAGCACCGCGGATGTTCCTCTCCTCCTGTGGCACTATAAAACGAGCTTCAGCCATGGAACCCCCCCCCCTCTCCGCCTCCCAACACTCGCCACCCCCTTTTAGTATCTCACCGTATGCGAATTCTTAATGTTACAACCAGGAAGAAGAAATTATAAATATATATTATGTGAAGCCTACGAAGTTTAGTGAACTCAAGTTCGAGAGGCGCTTCAAGGAATCGCTCTCCCTGCTGGATCTTTTTCTTCTCCCCTTTCTTCATTCCGTTGACTTCATTAACCAGTTTCCGCTGCAGATTACTGTAAATTTGACGCTCGCCGGTGACTCCGTCTGATAAAACTATACGCCACTTTTGTGGTAGATTCGATTTTATTGTGAGGTGATAATGGGAGTTTGATTTGTGAGGTGACATGTGGGAATGTTGCTTGTCGTTGAGGAGGGTAACAGAGGCTGAAACACCGAGACCTCCACAATTTAAACTTGTAGGGAAAATTTCCTGACGAACGGTATGCAACACTTGCAAGGAACATCACTTGAGCATCTTCCATTTTGTTGGAACTCATATATGTGATGAAGTATCGAAAACTTTTAGACACGTATTTTTATCGGCGGAGAAACTGTTTCAAAGGGGAAAACACCATTTAAATAAAGACGTGACAGCCCTTAATTACTTTTTTTGCAATACTTCTTTAGGGGGTTTTCATCTCTTTACATTAGAACTTTGGTTTTTGTTTTATTCACATCGGTGGTTGTGGGTGAAACTGGAAAACCACCCCTCGAAACACCTCTCTTTGAGGGGTGGTTTTCTCAGTTAAGAGTTTTTCCACTCATAAAAAAAATACTTGTCTAATAGCTCTCAATGCTTCATCATACATATGAGTTTCAACAAAATCGGAGGTGGACACTTAAGTGATTTTCCTTGTTAGTGATAAAAAAAATCACTCTGGAGTGACAGGGAAAAACAAGTGCCACACTTTATGGAGCACTCTTTTTTAATGATATTTAAAAGCGTATTTATGCAAAAAATCATTTTAAAAACACCAAACACTATGAATTCCGTATAAAATATGACATTCCATGGATTATGGTTTTAAAAAATGTCACGTGGATTGAGCCAACCATTCATTTCTTGAAAATTGGCGGCGTATCTGGAAAAAATAAATATTTCTTGATTGACATTGTTTTTCACAACTGTTAGAAAACGCCTATGAAAGCTCTAAGTGCTCATTACTCGGCGTCGGACGCGTAGAACGACCGGTATATCTACCTGAAAATAATTTACGTCAAAATTGTGTAAACAAATGGAAAGAGAAAGGTTTTTTTCTCTTTCATTGGCAAGTCCAGTTCATGTGTAGTAATGCAGTGTACTGTAAATAATTACACTATGCTACACTATAAACTATTCAATTACATACTAAAAATAAATTTATTCACATGGAAAGAACAGAAGAAACATAACTGTAATCAAATTTACCTGATGTCAGGAAAAGTCTCCTCCTTTGACTTATAACAACGTATGTTGTTTGAAAGGATCTTGTTCCTTCGCAACGAATTACTTAAACACTATATATTAGGTGTACAAATGAATAATCCAAATTATTTGAAGCAGTTAAGATTTTTTTTTGATGAATTGATATTCCCGATCTTTTGCGGTTATATAGTGTTGACTTTCTTTTAAAATAAACCTTGAATATTATATTTTAATATATATATATATATATATATATATATATTAAAATATAATATTCAAGGTATAAATAGTAATATAATATTCAAGGTAATAAATATATAAAAAATATTCAAAAAATTGTCCTTCTTGGTTGAAATATAATTAACAGCACTGCTTCGTTGCCCCAGGGCCTTCGCACCTCTAATTTCGTCTCTGTGATTGAGCATCGCTATCAAAGCATCGGTCGAAAAAAACGTTCGATAGCAGAAATCCGGAAACATGACGATGGCAGCAATTCCGATAAAAGCGAACAGATGTATTGGAAAGGTAAAATTGTTAATACCACTTTCACGAACGTTCCGAAGACAAAAATGTAGCCATGAATCACCTGACTCACCGTAACGTAGTCAACGTCCCCGGAACGTTTTTTGTTCCTTTAAACAAAGATTAGCTACAAAGGCCAACAAGGGTTTCGAACCTTGGCCAAGAAAAAAGGAACGATGCGTGGATGGGAGAAAAAGAACGAATTCGAATGAGAAAACGAAGGGGAGAGCGTTTCAAGGCGAGTACAGGAGTATGATGGAGACGAATACTCTCCCTAACCCAACCCTACCGACCCACTCGTATAATGGGAGGGTAGACTGGACCAGCGGAATCTTCACGAGCGAGAAGAGAGTGTAAAAGATAGAGAGACGCGACAGGACGAAGCTAGACAAAAGAGAAAGGAAGAAGATTCTTTTCGAGAGAGAGAGAGAGAGAGAGAGAGAGGGGTGAGGAGGCAGAAAAGACGCGTGGTACATAAAACCCTCTCGTTTTTTTAACCTACGGTTCCTCTGTACCACGTCCTACGAGGCGAGAGAGTCACGGTGTGGCGTGGGCCCTTCGAACGGTGATTCGAACGGCAGGGCCCCTTCTAACACGCCAACACTCTGACATATACGTGTAAGTATATATGTTGCGTCTAGGTCGACCGGTGGGAGTTTATAATGGTTCAGGAAGAGAACAGATATAAGTACGGTACTATTAGAGGTTTCCCGAGTCCACATGAATCAAAGGGAAAGGAAGAAAGATAAGTTCGTTCTTTCCCTTCACGATTAATGATTCTACGCGAGAAAAAGAAATATTATTCCTCGCCGAATACATCGTTGTTTCAGTTGGGAAAATATCTGCGAGCACTTAATCACATGCGCTTAGCATTTTATTTTCCGGACATTCGAAAGCTGGAATCGAAGATTATTCACTATCATTCTCGCCTACCTGCCACTTCCCTTTACTCCCGTACGTATGATGAAAAACGTTGACGATTTAAAAAACGAAAGTACACTTTATTACGCAAATTACAAGGCAATATATAATCGAATTTAAAAAAAACAGCGTGGACATTTTTTATGAGTTTTTGTAAATCAGTATTTTTCGTATGGAGAGTGTAGCAATTGGGAAGTTAAAAAAATCGTCGTTGTAAATGCTCACTTAAGGGGTTAGGCTACTGTGGCGACCCGAAAATCAGGGTTGTTTAAAAAAATTAATTTTGACGGAATAAGTAAGATAATTGAAAAATCGTTTGAACATTTTTTGTATGTACAGTAGGGTGGTTTGAAGTAAATGGAGTGAAAATTATTGAAGTTATTTGTCACGCTAATTGGAAAAAAGCTGTTTCGAGAAGTTTCGAGTAGTCGGCCATTTTGTACATCGAAAAAAAATATATGTATATTTTCTAACAGCTTGATATTCATACCAAATAGATGTGTAATTAATATTATGCGTGAAGTAATTTTTTGCGTGAAGTAAAATTTTACGCGTGAAGTAATTTTGCGTGAAAATTTTATGCGTGAAGCAATCTTTTTCGTACGAAAAAAAATTGGTAAATTCGCACATGATTTTATACCCGTTATTGTGGCCTAAGGCCTTAAGAAGTGATTTCACATCAATTTTTAAATTTGTCTAGACAATGTTATACGTTCTACATCATTTACAGCCAACTGTGTAGACTTTCGCTGGCATCATCTTGACATGGGGGGCCGGGTTGAAACTCCGAACTTTGAATGCGCCGATGGTGTAAAATTCCAAATTTGAATGTTCCGAAATTACGAGGTTCATCAAGATCATGCCAGCGAAAGTCTACACAGTTGACTGTAAATGATGCAGAACGTATAACATTGTCTAGCCAAATTTCAAAATTGGCGTAAAATCGTTTCTTAAGGGGCCAAGTCCACTTTGAAAATTTCAAAAAATCAAGAGCAAGCAAGACTTGAAGGAATCGACGATGATGGGCAATCAGATGGGATTTTGTACGGTGCAGGAATTGCCGATTGAGTTTAGGTAAGAGTTTTTCATAGTATACTTCAAACGCGTTTTTCTCGAAACAACGTTTTCAAAATCTAGCTCCATCGTATCTCTAAAGCTAATAAACGGATTCTCTTGAAATTTGAATCACATATTGTAAACATGATCCGCAACAAGATGACCATTGATGGTTTTGAAATTTTGATTTTTACTCCTTTTTTTGCGAAAAACTGCGAAAAAAAACGCGTTTGTTTTTACTTTTTTCGTTTTTCATTTGCCATTCTTTTATTTTTTGATAAAACTTTATATCCGAGGGTCACTTCGTAGCTGGTGTCATACTGAATCTAATGGACGTTGATTTTTTTTGTTTCAGACAAGCCGTTGCCGAGTTGTGATGCAGCTACCTAGCCCACCTATTTTTGAGGCCTTACGTTAAACTATAGTTTTTGTACTTAAAAATGAATAAAAATGAATTAAACATTTTTTTTAAATGTATTTCAAGACTTTATTTATCAAGCCCAACAACTTTTATATTCATATCTTTTACAAAATCCTAAAAAAAAATTGCGAAAATAGCCTTTTTCGTGGCTCCAAAGTGGACTGGCCTATTAAGGGGTTACCCCCACTTGCGATTTTGAAAAAATCGATTTTTTTTATTGCATTTTTTTGAAGTATAAGTATCCGGGCCCATACTTCTGTATGGGCCCGAAATAGATGACTCTATGTAAGTTTACAAAAAAATATTTTCTTCGTGTAAACTGAAATTGAAACTTTAAACGCGTTTTTCTCAAAATGGCATTTTTGAAGTCGGTGACCAAGATTACTCGAACACTAATGAACCGATCTTCTTGAAATTTTGCAGGCTTATTTAATACATAAAAATGTAGTCTTTAATCGTTCGATTTTTTTTTTTCGAAAAAAAATGGCTGTTTTATAGCCAAAAACGGCCGTTTTTTTTTCGTTAAAATCGAACCATTAACTTTGACTGTCCGCCATTTTGTGAAAAATGAATATTTTTTAAAATCCTTCGATTAAAGACTAGTTTATACTTATATTTGACTAAATCCATCCGCATTTTTTTTCAGATGATCCACTTCGCCGCAATGTTGGTCACCGCAAACCGTGTATATAAAAACATTATTTCATTGACGGCCATTTGCCACTAAACAATGTAATATTTTTCAATAAAAAAATTACTGAAAGTTCTTCAAGATGGTATATTGATCGATTAAAAAAGTTTTGTAGTTTTCTTCAAAAAAATTCATGAAAAAGGCCTTTTTTGCGTTACAAGTGGGGGTAACGCCTTAATAATAAAAAAATCTTAAAATAATTCGTCGATTTATTGAAAATTTTGAAACTTTAAAAACTCCCTAGCCGAATTAGTTTGACGGTGTTCAGATTTTCTTAGTTTTGGTCTGTCGTGTAAAATTCTTTCAGAGTTTTGATCTTTGGGGGTATTATTCTTTCAGAGTTTTGAGCGTTCTGATCATTCAAAGTTCGAAATTTCAACCTGGCCCCGACTTGAATTATTGGCATCGTTCGCATATAAAAATGGTTTAATTATCAATACCAGGTTTTGGTAAGCCAATCGTCTAAGTTCGTTAGTTAGATCGTTTTGTCAAAAAATCGATATTGGTTTCTCACTCGAGACGCGTGCTTCCGCCACAGTTGATACTTTCACACTCGTTCACCCCGCAACCCCTTCAAACTCCAACAGGAGCACCATGCTCGCACACACTGTTTGGTAGCTAGGCTTATGATTCATCTTACCCCGCGTATTCGTTTTGCCCCGAGGTCCCCTGTATGTGGTCCAGAAGATCGGTAGGGATGAAGTACCGGTGCAATTCGCGATCATAAGCAGCAGCAGCTCTCTCGTGTGTGCGCTCTCCTCATTCTTCCTCGACTCTTCTCGGCCTCCCTTCGGTCAATCGGAATCGCACAATCCTCTACCACCATAACGTCCGTGCTCACCTCCACACCATCGATTGTGCCAACGCTCACCTCTGCTTTCGACGTCGTGTCTCGTCGGATAAGTGAAGTGGCACACACGATGCGTAAGAGTATTTTCAGAGTTCGTCGACCGCTCTGCTTCCCGCGAGTCTTGGCTGTAGATACGTTTACACATGGGCTATTCCATGAAAATTTCACCATCGTCAAAAAAATGATCACTTGAGGATTATGGTAGAGCGACATCTACGATGTTGTTTCTCAAATTATCATCGTTCGTTCGAATAACAGCACTGGTCATACTTTCATTATTAATGTTTGCGCGGTATGATAATTAAGGGGCTACATCTACTTAGAGGCCCGCAAAAATGGCCAAATTCAGAAATCTTTGCTGGGAATCGGTTGGTGGAAAAGAAACGCGTTTCTTTAAAGGGTTATGTACAGTCAGGAGGCCCAAAAAGATCGATTTTTCAAGAATTTTTCTTGAGAAGACCTTCAAATCTATCAACGCAAAAATTTGTACACATATTGTGGTAACTTTTAACTGTATTTTAACATTTTTTATTTGTAAAAATAATTATTTTGAAAGCTGCTATAGCTGATCTCCGGGAACACCTCTAAAAAAAGGCGTCTTGCAGTAAGCACGATATCTCTGGGCTGGATCATCAAAAATAAAAAATAAAAACAAACATTTCGTTAATATAATGGATTATCTTGTAATTGATCAAAGGAATAAGCAAAATAACAATTTTTGACAAAAATGTTGGCCTTGAATTGTTTATAAAATGGAAAATATTTATCGGTGAGACAAAACCTTCGATTAATTACTAAAAAATATATTTGAAAAGATTGTGTTAAAATTTGAGACTGATCGGCTCAGCCGTTTCCGAGAAATCTTGCTCACCGACTTTAAAACACACAGATTTGAGAAAAACGCGTTTAAAGTTTCAAAAGCACTTTCGAACGCTCTGACACATCATTACAAATGTGCGTGTAACTTCGAGAATATTCGCCGGATTGACAAGAAATTTTCTGTGTGTGTACTTAAATATACGTACATTACGTACTATATTAATATATGTACATTACGTACTATATTAATATATGTACATTACATACTATATTTATATATGTACATTTCAAACAAACCCAAACAAAAAAAATTTAATCGATTTTTCGAAAATTTTAACCGCCTATAACCCCTGAACACAAAGGTACAAATATTGAGAGCTTTTTAAAAAATTACCAAAAATACAGAAAAACAACAAAAACATTTTTTCGCCACGTTTGGCGGTGGACACTCTCCAATTCAAACGGTCCATCCGAAATGTAATAACCAAACGACTTATTCAAGGTAATAATAAATACGAGTCGTTGACGATCGTCGATTTCCAAAATCATTTTTTTTCACAACGTGGCGACGCATTGAAACTCGACCATACAAAATCTGTGAAACGAGTCGTCATTTTTACGTAACTATTAAAAAAAAAAGATCGATCTTGAAAAAGTGAGATCGTCAACGATCTTCAAATGTTTCTCGCCATAGTTCCTGTAAATTTGGAAACAATCCTTCAAGTGGCTCTCGAGATATCATGTCCACCGCCTTTGAACATAGTGTTTCGAGAAAAACGCGTTTGAAGTTTGAAGTATGGTGCTGCTACAACTCGCCCGGCCGACTGTTAGAAGCCGTGGCTCGTTCAATTTTAGGAATGTTTCAACGAAATTCTCAGGGAATATAGCTAAAAGGTGATACTATCGAATGAAAATATTTTTGAGAAATTTTTTTACTTTAGATGTAGCCCGCTGAATATAACAATGAGTTTTTACCCGTCACATTATCGATCCATATCCGAGTTCCTACAAGCGGTGAATCTCCAATTGTATTTATCGATAGGACGATGATGATTAAATATGTAGCTACTCGGATATTGATAAAAAATGCGATCCGAGTTCCTACAAGGTGAATCCCTGATTGGTATTATCCAATTGGATTCTCCCAATTTATGATGATTAAGTATAATCATCATAGCATCGATAAATCCAATTGGGGATTCACCTTACAGGAACTCGGATACGGATCGATAATGTGACGGATGAAAATTCATCGGTAGTAAATGGCGTACGAATTTATGTACACCACATGTCCAGGCAAGGCAGCGGGATGAAATCATTTCAAATATGAACGAAGTAAAGTGGTACACAATTTTCAAAAAGGATTTCTTGCTGGATAAAAAATTAATCGAAAAATTGAGTTATCTTGGCTCAATCGTTACGGACTTTACTTTTTGTTAAATGTAGTTTGAGAAACGGTACCGTTGATAAATAAAATAGCGGTTTAACAGTTAAATATACTATTCAATGTATGCATAAGCTGCATACTTGAATGGTTGCCTCACTTTCTGAAATAACAGCTACGAATTGAGTTGTCTCGAAATACTATATATATATATATATATATATATATAACGGGGGTTTGGTAAAATAAAACAATATTCTGAAAGTAATTAAATAACATTAATGCTTTATTAACGAAAAATTGATTTTTTTCCATTTCTTCTACCGCCATGAGAATAATTGTACAAAATTTTCAAAAAAAACACGCAACCTAATTAAAATGGCAACAACTGAAATATCCAATCTACACTTTTATTTGGAAACTTCGAATTTTTTAGCAAATGATCAGAGGCATCCGCAAAAAAGATTAAAGAACATCATAAATAATTAATCTGCAAATATGCTACTACTCATAAAACAAAGAGATAGTATCCCTCGTGTAACAAAACTCACACGCGGCGTTTAAAAATATCTAGGATGGAGAACATGTTTGATTGATTGAAAAAAAAAAATAATTAAAAAAAAACAATGCGGAAATGCAATTTTCCCTCGCACGCATGAATGAGGCTCCATAGAATTTCTAAAAAAAGACGATGCCTTTTACGGAAGCTTCTCTTCGCGTGTATACCGGGAGCAAGAGAGCCTTATAGCTCCCGTCTCTCGATTCCGTTTGAAAAGGAAATTCTCGTGACACATTCGTTTTTATCGTTCACTCGTCTCTTGTATCTTCTTCTTCGTCCTCTTCTTCTTCTGATTCTGGAACGGACGCGGTCACGAATCTCAGATGATCGTAAACTCCTCTTCTCTCTGACTCGCGTATACGGCAAGTCGGCAAGTATTCTGCTCCGTATACGAGGCATTGACCCTCTCCCGTCTACGAGAATACGTTCTCCATTTCGCGCTTTATCCGCCAATATATCAAATCATAAATCGAAGGGGGGAAAAATCCGAAATTTCCATGCACATATTTACAACAGTTCCAGCGACAAAAGTTGAAAGAAAATTACGACAACTAATTAAAAAATTGAATAATTTGATTTGTTGTAGAGGAATGGATTGTAGATGGAGATAGTTCGATTCTAGTTCGATGACAAAGTTGTAGATTGGGTTTTTTTAAATATATTTTAGATTTTTTTTCACTCGATCTGAAATATATAATAATTTATTGTGAATTGTATTTTAGATTTTTTTTACAAAATCTGAAATATACAATAATTCATTAGAAAGATATTTCAATTTTTTTTCTCACAATATCTGAAATATATCATAGTTTATTAGGAATGTATTTCAGTTTTTTGTTTTACAAAATCTGCAATATAAAATAATGTATTAGAACAATATTTCAGATTTTTTTTACAAAATCGGCAATTTACAATAATTTATTAGAACGATATTTTAGTTTTTTTTTACAAAATCCGAAATATTTAATAGTTTATTAGGGATGTATTATAGATTTTTTCTCACTCGATCTGACATATACAGTGGGTAGAAAAAGTATTTGTACACGACGTCTTTTTCAAATTAGCCTACGAAAAAAATTAAATGCTTTATTGAATTTCTGTGGTTAATAGCTTATCCTAAATATACATGGTGTCTGCTTACAGAAATGTTGGGTAAAAACGAACAAACAAATAAAGCCAAATTAACAACAGTTTCGTGTAGGATGTACAAATACTTTTTTTACCCACTGTATAATATTTTTTTATGAATGGATTTTAGATTATTTTTTTCCAAAATCTGAAATATACGATAATTCATTAGAAAGATATTTCAGATTTTTTTCACAATATCTGAAATATGTAATAGTTTATTAGGAATATATTTCAGATTTTCTTTTTGCAAAATCTGCAATATACAATAATTTATTCGAACAATATTTTAGATTATTTTTTTTACAAAACATGAAGTATACGATAATTCATTAGAAAGATATTTCAGATTTTTTTCACAATATCTGAAGTGTGTAATTGTTTATTAGGAATGTATTTCAGATTTTCTTTTTACAATATCTGCAATATACAATAATTTATTCGAACAGAATTCTAGATTTTTTTTTACAAAATCCGAACTATGTAACAATTTATTAGAAACACTCAATTTTTTTTTACAAAATCTGAAACATCTGATAATTTATTAGAAATGTATATCATGAAAATATTTATACTGAATACTATGTACTGAAATATTTTCCAACCCGAAACTTTTCCTACATACGCCTCCCGAATAATAACGGAAAATCTATAGCAAATATGGGATATTTGAAGACTGCGCGTATACACCGAAGGGCCTTTACATAACAGTTTCATCCGAAGGAGACACTCTTGAACCCTTGGATTTACGTTGAACACACCAAGTGAACAGACCGAGTAAAGTCTTCTCGTGAGACTTGACCAAATTAATAAGCAAAACAGCACTTTCCTAGTAGAGCCTTAAAACTATCCCATGGTTATTATTCATTAAAGGTGCGTGTGCGTGCGATCGCACGTACACGTGTATTGCGTTCATGTCCAATGTGAACGATAGAGTGGTACTGAAAGTATAACGAAGGAAACGCGTCACAGGGAACGCCGGATCTTCAGATTAACGCAAATTAATGAAGGTACTTTTTCGTTCGTACTCGGAAACGTATACATATGTATTGGTGGACGTATGTGTTCGTCGACGACGTCGAGCCAAGTCCCGTAACCCAACCGTCACAACTATTCATAAATTCATGCCCGTGAATCACACATATGTATTTCCTATATATACATATATATTATCCTAGCTGTATTCGTGAAAGAAACGGTATTTAAATTTCGAAACACATAAGAGCAGTTTGCCGCGGTGACTGCGTTCGAAAATTCAGAGTTTAATGAACTTTACGCGATAGCCAGGTTATAAAATAGATATTATAGCGCCGCGGCCATGCAATTGTCCTACATCTGATCGAGATACAACGAAAATTCACAAAAGTTAACAAAAATAAAATAAAAGCTGAGATTAAAAAAGCACCTTTTTTATGGATCGCAAGAATGACAAAATTGCAGAAACGTCAGTTGATCGGAAACCGATGTATGAATTGGCAAAATCATCCAATGCGATCGCAAAATTCGTACAGCTCGAACGAAAGAAATAGAATATTTTGTGCACAGATGTGTTTAGTCTAGAAAGAAACATCACTTAAGTGTCCGCCTTCGATTTTGTTGAAACTCATTTAGGCGATAAAGCATTGAAAACTATAAGACACGTATTTTTTCATCGATGGAAAAACGGTTTTAAGGCACCACACCACGGTAAAAAAATTTTTTCCTTTTCTGAAAGATACGTTAGTTGAGCATGTTCTCACCAAATTTTTAAAAGAAATTTGTAAAATTGGCGGCGATGCAGCATTTCATGTGAAATCGTTCGAAGCGCACGACCGCGCCGAGCGGCCGATGTGCGGCTTCGAACGCGTTTTTCTCGAAACTACGTTTTTCAACCTGGTTGACAACATATTAAAAAAACTATTCATCCGATTTGCATGCGCCAAGTCTTAAACTGTTCGAAAAGCCAGCCTCCATGGCACCACGTAGCGATTTTTTTATAAAGGGCCCCCTTCTATTTTTTTTATGAGCGATGCAAATTTTCCATGAAAATCGGAAATGAAATTCGCTGGTCCGCCATTTTTTTTTAGATATCGAAATTCCCCTACGTGATGCTGTAAACCTATGTGTCTAGTTTCTAAATATATTTTTATTATATTTTTCAAATGAACCGTATGGCTTAATCGCTGTCAACCGCCGAGCAGCAATTTCGTCGGAGTGTCCTCTTGGAAGCGACGTATACCGCAAACTATACTTTAGATTCGAGTACAAAAATGTGTATACAGTCTTCTGTATGTATTGACTATGAGTATTAATAAAAAAAAATTCCATTCATCGTTTGCTTGAAAATAATTACGAAATATACACCCTCGTACAACGTACGAACCGTGGAGTGGTGCCTTAAGAGGAAAACCACCCCTCAAAGAAAGTCGTGTCAAGGGGTGGTTTTGCAATTTCACCCACAAGCAGTCCACCGATCTGAATGAAACAAAAACCAAAATTCTTCTGATGTAAAGCGATGAAAATTCCACTATAGAGGTATTGAAAAAAAAAAATTCAACGAAGGGGTGACACGCCTTTCTTTGAGGGGTGGATTTCCTTCTTAAAGCCGTTTTTTCGCTTACAAAAAAAATACGTGTCTAATAGTTTTCAATGCTTTATCACATAAATGAGTTTCAACAAAATCGAAGGTGGTAAAGGGGAGGTACTTTGAGGCGAAGAAAAAATTTGTCGATTTTTGTGATGAAAAAAAACAAGATTTTGTCACCATTTTTTGAGACTTGGGGTATGTTTTATTACTACTTTTAGCTGTTACATGGTGAAAAAAATTAATCTTTAAAAATGACGGAGGTATGCCACGGTTTTCTAAACTGCATTTTCAAAACTGACGTGACGTATAGCGAAAAAAACTAATCGACCTAATGAAATTTGGTATACACCTTTCTAACTTTATTACCTAAACAAATTAACCTAAATTTTTGTCCGCCATTTGGGCGGAAAATTCAATCTTTATGTTTCACAGCGTCCCATTTCGTCAATTTCCAACATTTCTCACTTTTTCTTGGTTCATATTCGGCGTATCAGTATTAATGAAAGAAAAATCTTCGTTGGTTTTGTTTCGGATCAATCCGGCCGACGCTACGTGTCACGCGGCCTGACAACATCCGCCGCAACTCGTTTAGAAGTTCCTCGCCCAAAGGTATCTCCTCCCAAGTGATGTTGCTTGTAAGTCGAATGGTCTAAGACCCGGAGCATCCGTACTTCGTTGGACATCCCTTGTGGCTCGAATGTGGAGCACTTTTTTCGAATAGTGAGAAGTATGTAGTTAATTTTTTACCGAGCTACAGCGAACGGAGGGGGGAGGATCGAGGAGTCATTGACATGTCGCGGCATCACTGCATTCACGAGGCCGCGAAGGAGTTTTCCGTCTCTCTCCATCAATCGCTATATCCTACGTACTTAGTGGTCTTCACTTCTCTGTTCTTCACTTGCGATTGGCGGATGCGAAACTTCGGGTATTTCAATAGATGGGACGGGATTGGATCGCCATGGGGACGACGGACAGAGAAGTCAAGAGTGAGACATCGGGAGAGAGGTGTACATTGTACAGACGCATAGCCGGAATGCACGTGCAGGAGAGGATGCATCGCGCGAGAAATCCACCTTCCTCGATAGCCACGACATCGTTGGAACTTCGCGCACACGGTGTCGAAGTCGAAGCGCAGGGACTTAGTTGGGAACGAGGAAGACCTAGTTTGAAGGTAGAACGAGCGAGAGCGCGTTCTGCAACGGCACTAGGTCACGCATCGCAGTTCCTGAATGCAACCTGTGGCGGGGGCACACGGAGAAATGATCGAGTGCAACGTACAGCGACGCGTGTCTACCTGTATGCACTTTTCTCACACTGTATATACGTATACACGAGGAAAGGTGATTTTGAAGACACGCGAGTTCGAAGTCATACAGTATTAGGTGTATAAGTTCTCGGCCTTATTTCATGAAAATAATAATTTATTGACTCAAAATCAAGGTACACTTTGTGATAAACTATTTTAGTTTTATTCGTTGGTTATTTTCAACTGTGATAATTAATTGTTAATTATAGTCATTTTCGCATTTACCCTTTTATTGCTCATGCTTTGATGTGAGAGAATAATTTTATTAGCGATCGAAGTTTTAGCGAGAATGCTATTTCTACGTGATAAACTTCATTTGCGACAATTAACAATAATACAATGTACAGGAGAGTTCGCGGTATCATTTTATTCGTATATTTTTTACAGTTTGCCACAGGGATTTCCTTTACTTATTATCCCCAATATCTGGCATATATTATACGTCGTACCGATGTTGATGGCAACAAATAAATCAACACACACCGTAACAATTAGAAATAAGTCACAGAGAACTAAATACCCATCTTAGTTTAGTCACTCGCCCCTAATAGATTTATTTTTCGGGTATTCTCTTCGACGGGGAAGCGACAATTTTGGCTCCGTTGCCTACGGTGGTGCGGTACCGACTATCGAGTACTCCTACTTGCCGAAGGATCCCACCGTGAAATATTTCGGGTCCGATCTGGGTAGCATCGGCTATTTTCGGTGATTCATATTTCACGGACGTTAACGAAGAATTAATCGTTACAACTTTGATCGGGAAAGTAATCTCTGTTTGCTTCCACACATTTTCCCTAGCTGTCAGGCAGATTGCGAATTCCTTGGCGGTGAAAAGATGGTGATTTTGAGTCGATAAAAGCGCGAATGGAGTTTTTGACTTCGTGGGACGTTTTAAGGCCTTAGGCCACAGTAACGGGTATAAAATCATGTGCGAATTTAAGGGGCCAGTCCACTTTGAAAATGTCAAAAAATCGAAAGCAAGCGAGACTTGAAGAAATCGACGATGATGAGCAATCAGAAGGGATTTTGTACGGTGCAGGAATTGCCGATTGAGTTTAGGTAAGAGTTTTTCATAGTATAAACTTCAAACGCGTTTTTCTCGAAAAAACGTTTTCAAAATCTAGCTCCATCGTATCTCGAAAACTAATAAACCGATTCTCTTGAAATTTGAATCACATATTGTAAACATGATTCGCAACAATATGACCCTCGATGGTTTTAAAATTTTGATTTTTACTCTTTTTTTGCGAAAAACTGCGAAAAAACGCGTTTTTTTTTACTTTTTTTCGTTTTTCATCTGCCATTTTTTTATTTTTTTATAAAACTTTATATCCGAGGGTCATTTTGGAGCTGGTGTCGTACTGAATCTAATGGACTTTGATTTTTTTGTTTCAGTCAAGCCGTTGCCGAGTTGTGACGGAGCTACCTAGCCCACCTATTTTTGAGGCGTTGCGTTAAACTATAGTTCTTGTATTTAAAAATGAATAAAAATGAATAAAAATTGTTTTAATGTATTTCAAAACCTTATTTATCAAGCCCAACAACTTTTATATTCATATCTTTTATAAAGTCCTCAAAAAAAATCGTGACAATAGCCTTTTTTCGTGGCTCCAAAGTGGACTGGCTCCTTAACATTTTTTTTCGTAGGAAAAAGTGATTTACTTATCACATTAATTACACATCTATTTAGTGCGAATATCAAGCTGTTAGAAAATATGTTTTTTTTTCGATGTACAAAATGGCCGACTACTAATATTTTCTTTTGTCATCTTTTTTGTTTTGGGCGCTCCGCGGCGTGACATTTAACATCCACAATTTTTTACCTAGAACAAAAAACAAAAATTCTCTACATTAGAATACCTATAGAAGTAGGTACGAAATAAAATAAATATTGTTCTATTCAAAAGTTGTAGGTATTTGAAGTTAAGAAATGAATTTTCAGTGAAAAATTTCGTTATAATTTCTCATTAACTGCTCATAAAATGAATTAATCAGAAATTCCGTACGTACTTCTCTGCGAAATGCAATTAGGAACATAACTTTTAAATTTGAAGTACACCGAGTGAATATTGTTGAAGTTATTTGTCACGCCAATTGCAAAAAAGCTATTTCGAGAAGTTTCGAGTAGTCGGCCATTTTGTACATTGAAAAAAATATATATATATATTTTCTAACAGCTTGATATTCATACTAAATAGATGTGTAATTAATTTCATGAGTCAGTTACTTTTTCATACGAAAAAAATGGTTAAATTCGCACATGATTTTATACCCGTTACTGTGGCCTAAGGACTTGAAGTGGCTATCAGCCAAATGATGTTTGAGCGATTGGAATCAATGAAAATCCGATGGAGCCAAGTCTGGGGAAGGCACCCGGTGGGGTGAATCTTTCAAGGTCAACGAATCCAAAGCGTCGCTGGTCCTTTTTGCCGTGTGTAATCTGGCATTGTCATGCAGCAATATGCCCTAGGTCCTTAGCCTGTGCAAGGCCATTTTGAATCTTGCCGAGCTTTTTCAAACGACTGAAAATGTCTTGTTGAGTAACTCCTAATGTAGTAGCTCCTATTCGACCGTCATACGGAAGAAGGCGGCATCTACAAAAAAAAATCGAAAATGCGTTTTCGAATTTTTTAACGCATTTTTTATTTTTACGATACCAAAAACGCATTTTCGTTTTTTTTGTACGTACCGCCTTCTTCCATATGACGGCAGTATTGCATTTGGCAAGGATCTTCGTCCAGCGGCTGCTCCAAATCCTCGTCAAATTTTTTTGGTCGTCCTGCTCTCTCGCACACTGAAGGTCACCTCCACTTTTTTAAATGGAATGGTACAATTTCTTTCAACCATTTTGTGGAGCACCTCAAGCCGCATAAAAAACATTAGTGGGTCAAAGTCGTTCAAGGTCATTCAAGGTCACCTATTGAAATGAAACACAAATCTAAATGTCTCGGATCACTACCAAATATTTGGTAGTGATCCGAGATATTTAGATTTGTATCATCGATACTGACCTTGAATGACCTCGGACGACTTTGACCCCCTAATGTTTCTATGCGTCTTGAGGTGCTTCGGAAGATGGTTGGAGAAAATGCACCATTCCATTTAAAAAAGTGGAGGTGACCTTCCCTTTGTGGCAGCGCCTCCACCGAAATAAAAAAAAATTGGTCGCATTTGATGGTCCCCTTTGCACCGTACAACTTTTGTCTGGAACACTTTTTTGTGACGTCGATAATTACCGAGTTATTTCGGGCTGAAGAGATCTGAGGACACCCTGTATATGAATATATAAATGTAAACATTTCAAGGACCGACTAGTCGTCAAGATCAACGATTTGATTTTAAAAAACTTCACCTCTTCAAAGTCAACATTACGTTGATACTACCGGTTCGAAATGTCCTTTTCATTTTTCGAATGGGGTTTGCAACGTTCTCACGTTGTTTCACTGAAAATATTTTCTTCCCGACGTCCTGATCTCGAATATCGGTAAGTTTTTAATAAAAGATCCGAGAAGACGTTGACTATTGAGGTGTATTGAAATTAATTGTAAAGCTGGCCTTGGATAAAAACGAATTGAAAAATTTCATTAAACAGCAAAAAATGCAAATTAGAAGTAAGCATCTTGTGACCGATTAGGACATATAAGCTCATCC
Source organism: Ophion slaviceki (assembly GCA_944452715.1). Lineage (NCBI taxonomy): Eukaryota > Metazoa > Arthropoda > Insecta > Hymenoptera > Ichneumonidae > Ophion > Ophion slaviceki. The sequence goes on along the minus strand of OX101792.1, from coordinate 12,454,189 downwards.
ATGAGGCGGATAACGTATAATTATCCTAACTATAATTCGTTTCGGTGCCTCTGAAATACAATTATTTCGAATGGGCGGAAGACCGCAACGGTCTCTCATAGTCAAATAGTTATCTTAATTAGGCCAATAAAATGTTCCGTCCCTTCGACTAACTGTATAAACGATGAAACATTTCTTAATACCGCGGGAAAATTAATTTGTTAGTCATCATATTCTCGCTCGATTAAATGAGTCTATCCAGGTTTTCATCTTCGAACCTTCAAACGAGTCCAGCAGTTGTTTTGTTCGGGAACAGTTCTCGTGGGCGCCGAATATCGTCATGGTTCAACGTTGAGAACGATTTTAATTAGGCGCTCATAAAAATCGTTGAGCGAAAATATACGTTTATAAAAAAAATATATGCTGGCGCATGCAGTTTGGGTTTACGCAAACACGTAAACCCAAACTGTGCCGGAGCGCCTCACTCGTTAAAATCCGTGCTATATGTGCATACCTATATACAGGGTGTCCCAGAACTGAATGCGCACTCTGAAATGGGGGGTTGGCGGTGAAATTCTGAGTCGATTGATATAAGCATGTGTGGGTCTCAGATCAACCGCTGAATTATTATTGATTTTTAAAGGTGGGCCAATCAGGTGTGTCAGCCTTTAAAAATTAATAATAATTCAGGGGTTGATCTGAGATCCACACATGCTTATATCAATCGACTCAGAATTTCACCCCCAACCCCCCATTTCAGGGAACGCATTCAGTTCTGGAACACCCTGTATAGATGTATAAATAATTCGTATTCGCTGTTGTTTCTGTTCACTGCTTGGATAGTTTATGTGTCAGCATAGAATTGTACGTGTGACACGCATTTGTACACAGACGGGAAGCGAGTTCATGCCACAGGGCGATTCGCGATCGTCGCAAAGTGCGCGAACGAGTCCGTTCAACAATTCATATAACTAAAGAACTAAGAGAGAGAAAGAGAGAGGGTGAG
>OX101792.1:11930704-12448204 GCA_944452715.1 Ophion slaviceki | reverse complement strand
CTTTTTTTCATATGCGTGGACGATTTTCAACCGTTATACGCCCATACGCCTATACGATGAAACAATTTATGATCGGTTCAGGCTAGTCTCATCCTGTCCCCCCGATCACAACGACACACGGTGGCGGCGATAAGAAAGTAAAGCTTGGACACTAAGCGGCCCACTCGCCGCCAATCAAATACGACCGTCGTTTCAAGACCAGTATATAAGACCGTGATTTTTACTTAAGGCGTTACCCCCACTTGTAGCGCAAAAAACAGGCCTTTTTCATGAATTTTTTAAAGAAAACTACAAAACTTTTTTAATCGATCAATATACCATCTTAAAGAACACATCTTGAAGAACTTTCAGTCATTTTTTATTGAAAAATATTACAGTGTTTAGTGGCAAATGGCCGTCAATGAAATAATGTTTTTATATACACGGTTTGCGGTGACCAACATTGCGGCGAAGTGGATCATCTGAAAAAAAAATGCGGATGGATTTAGTCAAATATAAGTATAAACTAGTCTTTAATCGAAGGATTTTAAAAAATATTCATTTTTCACAAAATGGCGGACAGTCAAAGTTAATGGTTCGATTTTAACGAAAAAAAAACGGCCGTTTTTTGGCTATAAAACGGCCATTTTTTTCGAAAAAACAATCGAACGATTAAAGACTACATTTTTATGTATTAAATAAGCCTGCAAAATTTCAAGAAGATCGGTTCATTAGTGTTCGAGTAATCTTGGTCACCGACTTCAGAAATGCCATTTTGAGAAAAACGCGTTTAAAGTTTCAATTTCAGTTTACACGAAGAAAACATTTGTTTTGTAAACTTACATAGAGTCATCTATTCCGGGCATCGAAAAAAAAACTGCACTTCAAATTGCACTTAAAAAAAATGCAATAAAAAAATCGATTTTTTCAAAATCGCAAGTGGGGGTAACCCCTTAATTCTAGACGAAAATCGGTTAATTGTTAAGTATTTGGGGTCGTGAAAGGAAAATCCGCGAGCTCTTGGAATACTTTTCTTTCTGTTGAAACACATTCTATTTTTTTAATCCCCCTGTACTGTAATTCGCTCCGAAAGAAAGTTCTCACCAATGGAATATTTCCATACTAAAGAGATTTTTCTTACCCCTTCCTTGATACTTATATTTGGCCACGGCTTTGGCACACTGGGTCATTTTGACCCAGATAGTACTTCATCTACCTGCCCTCAACAACCCTTCGGTCGGTTTTTATTGAAAACAATCCGGGATACACTTTAAACATTTCTTAATATGTCTGCATAATTAAAATTCGGAAAGTATATAATTAAATTGTCGTAAAAAATTATTGAGAACTTTTAGTTTTAGGAAAGTGAGCATTTAATTTGGAATTCTCCCGAGTCAAAACAACCCAGTGTGTCAAGGAAGGGCTGAATAGGCATTAAAAAATTAAGGCGAGAAATCCCTTTAGAAACGTGAAAAATAGGTATTGTCGGGAATTTTTTTAGAGGGGATAAAATAATCTGATAATTTTCAAATTTGGACATGAGTTTATTATACCTGTCAAGTTTGAAAAAAAAATTTTTTTTGTATGGCCAACAAAATGGCGGCGTTATTAAGGGTCTTCGGACGCCTGTTTTCCGCGACATCGAAAAGTGCTGCGGTTGTCACTCTTTTTCTGTTGATCTGAAAAAGATTTAATAAGTGTCATTCGTTTACTGACATATTAAGGGGAAGGATATACCTAAAATATGATGAAAAAGTGCAAAATTGAAAATTTGGGAGCCTTTTTACTCCAAAGTTCGAATTTTCGACCATTTTTTCGACATATTTCACCCCAAAAAAAATATTTATTTACACGCTACCTTTCAAACTTTAGGTATATCCTTCCGATATTATTACTGAGAGTAACCTCCCAAAATTTCATCCAAATCGGTCGATAACTTTGTGAGCTACAACACGAGCAGTTTTTGAAAAAGTAGTTTCGAGATAATCGCGTTTAAAGTTTCAACATGTGACTCCTTACCTGACCGCATGCTGTCCCCGCGCTCTAGACTATATGCGATAACTCCGCAAATATTCAATATTTCGAGTTTTCCTTCGGTCAGTATATTCTTTGGGTATCATACTTTCAAAATGTGTAAAAAAATCGATTTTTTGAAAATTCCAAAGGGGTTTCTCGCCTTAAGATATCAGGCACTTTTTTATCGTCGAATATTACGAAGAGTGAAGAAAAATCATGAATGAATCGTAGGGAAGTCGCAAAATATTCACGGGGACTACGTTCTTGGGTTAGTTACGGAAAAGTGTGAATTTGGATGTCCGCAGATTCAACGTCGAATCTTCTCGACGCGGCTGTCGAAAAGCGTGGGAATAATCTCGCACGAGGGGAGGCTGGAACTTCGGGAGTGCGTTGATCGAATCGACGGAATGAATAATGCGCGATCCCAGTGTCGCGATAGCACCGATTACGATCGAAAGCAACGAAAAATTCTCATTTCATTGGCATCGATGTATTGGCTCGATCGGAGAACGCGGGACCCACGGGTTTGATGTGCTTCCACGTATCGAGGCTCAAAAACACTCTCCGCATCGACGAAAGGCCTCGCGGGTCAGGGAGGCATTGCCTCGCGTAAGCGAAACCCGGAAATCGTCATGAGGTGAGCTAACGGTATGCTCTGCACGTCATTTCGGCCTAATTGCGCGTTCAGGGAAATTTTCCACTAGTCACAAATAAAATCGATATAGATATAGGTATATTCTGCCAAAACTGACAACGAAGATGATATACAATTATTGTTCACAAACATTGTCGAACAATGTTCATTGGTGCAACTATTTTTCGTCTCATAAACATTTTGTGAAAATCTGTACATTCTTGGTGCACGAAAGTAATCGTTGACGTTGTTGATGCGTCAATTTTCGATGGCAGATGCAAATGGATGGATATGATGTTTGACATCTCAATGGAGAGTCGTCATAATCGAATTTCCGAAAAGTAGAGACTCGGCTATCGTGCAGCTGTTTTTGTAAATTGTATAGAAACGAAATTTTGGTATTGTTGATTGTTCAAATTTTATTATGATTTTCATTTTTGTAAAGAAAGTTCATGTGATTTTATCCGAAACTGGATTAGACGTCTCTTAATTCGGAATAATATTGTTAAATTGCATATATAAATTTCGTCAATAGTTATTATAATTCAGAATTAAACTGACAACGATGATCGAATTTTTTCTACCATTTTTATACGTTCTCCTGGTTTTTTATCTGTAAATTTAATCTTTTAAAAACTTTTCAAAAGTAAAAAAAAGAATGCTGAGCAATAAAAATCCCTTCGAAAGAATTATCGCCGGTTTTACCGTATAACATTCTTTTATTCAACTCAAAATGATTTTTATGGTAATTCTTTATACAAGTGACTTTTCCGAAAAATTAGCCTGAAATTATTTTTTTGTTATTTTCTCATTTATTGGGTTATGAATGATGATATTCAATCGGGGAAGTTGAAATTCACCCCCCCCCCCCCCCCCCCATAAAAAGTTATGGGGTTTTCAAGTTCGCGGAAGCACGTGATAAAATAGGGGAATTTTTGAACATTTTGACACCTATATCGAGTTTGTTTGGGTTTATGAAAAATTCGAAATAACTTTTAACGATTTTTACCCGTAAAAAATTGGTTAATGAAAAATTTCAGTTTCCCCCGCCTGCATATCATCATTTATAATCCAATAAATGATATTTTATCGGAGAAATAGGATAGTTTTTTGTCGAAAAAGTCACTTTTCTGAAGAATTACCATTTTTATTTTATGTAATTCAAACAAAGGTTGTTCTAATATTTGTTCAATTAAAATGTACAAAAAAAGTTAAATAACTTTTATTAAATAGCCAAGCAAGTGTACTGGAAACGTTGTACACAAAATTGTTTAACCTCAGACTGAATATTTTGCCAATTTTCTTGTTTTCCTTTAAAAAACAATCATATTATTATTGTATGTTCAAATTTTCTGCAATTTTAACATTGCTTTTTGTAAAATCTCGACTGTTAAATTAAACAATTAAATTCCATCGACCGATAGACAGGCGTGTTCCAATTTTCCACACAAATTTCTATACTTTCGACAAAATTTAGTCGCGAGTGTTTATTTTTCCGCAAATGAACTTCGAGATTTATTTACGAAATTGTCGGACCTACGGCTTTGAAGTGGCTTTTCGTGTATGTGGCTCGTTTCATCGAATAGAGAATGTCCACACATGCATGCGCGTATATGCAATTAACTGAGATGTTGTTTCATCTCGTTACGGTAGCGAGGCGACGGTGAAACACGGACGAGAGTTTCGTATGTACCAGAGAGGCTACTTATACTTCTCGATTCACCATCCGGCAACAACCAGATGAAAGTTTATGCAATTTCTCTGTTCCATTTGTGTCATTTACACAATGAATTATACTCACAGGTATTGTATACGTATGGAGCTTATCATAGATTCGCTTTTATTGCAGGAACAATGATCCAGCTATTTATTCGTGCCGGAGACTGGGTCAATTTTGTCCAATTTCGAACGGAAATTCATATGGCGGTAATGGAAACCTTATAAAATATTGAACAAAAAATATCCACTTTATTTGAACGCAAAATAAATGCAACGAAATTCATTTGTATGCAGGATAATATCGGATTAATGGGCAAATTGAGTGGACTTTTTAATTTTATTTATTTAATTGTTAGTTTTAATTCATTTAATTGCTAGTCTTGTTAATTTGAGTTTTATCAATTTAGTTGCTAGTTTTATTTACTTCATTATTAGTTTTTATTAAATTTTTAGTTTTATTAATTCAGCTGCTAATTTTATTAATTTAATTGCTAGTTTCATTAGTTCAATTATTAGGCAAATTAAAAAGGTGCTTAATTAATATTATGTTGGGAGATCTAGATGATCAAGACAGAGAATTTACATAAGGACTTTTTTCACCATGGCTACATGAAGGGCTTTTTTAATTACCTGCTTTTTTTACACCGCGAATAATGAGGAAACCTGCGTTTTTTCAGTTTGAAAAAATTACATCGTTATCTACATTGTGTTGAGCGTAAGAGATTGGCCCTTACCCAAATCCCTCAAAGTAGACGAATCGAGATAACGACAGGGCTGAATGTTCGCAAATGTGTGAGTACGAGAGTCTGTAATTTGCACACGAATGGTGTGAAAAAAAATGAAAGAGTCACAAACAGGATTACAAAGTGAGAGAAATGGAAGCTCGAGTAGCCGTGGCGTATAGCCAAGAAGAGAACACTGAACCCGGGAACCTAGAACAACAAAACTGTTTACTGTGATACTTTCGTTCATAGTGTTGATCCAATGAGTACGTTCCCGGGGGTAGGCACCTGAGACTTTATCCAAGCTACCTTTTACTACATCTTTGATCATTAACATCTCCGTCTGTAATTATATGCATAATTAGTACGTAATACTTATCTTAAAAAAACATGAACTCCGAAAACCCGAGTATTCCCATTTTTATGGCAATGATCTTTCGAATCGATCTTTTTCACGAGCGTCTATCGTTAAATCGGGTAGTTTAAATTGACGTGAAAAAAGTGAACATCCCAGTTGATTAAAGCAAGCAATAAGGTAATTTGCACGAACCTAATGTTTTTGCGATCTGCTTGTTCGTATCGACATTTTTTGTCGCACAATCGGTACAAAGCGATGTACTTCAAATTCTCAAATATCACGTGAACACAAAAATCTGTGCTGAAAAATATTATCGCGGATTTAATAAATGATTATATTTTCAACTATTCGACCCGTCCCATTTTTAAGTAGGAAATAATAAATACAATACCAAAAAAATCTGTATTCAATTGTATCAGAAATTCGTGGTAAAGTAGATAAGATCAATTTGTTCCTGAACCCTGATAATGACTTGTTTCAACTGCACTGATAATGATATATCAAAAGGACAAAAATATTACAATTCGAGGCCAATTTTCTTGGGTTTGGTGATGACCCCTTCAAAATCAATTTATGATAAAAATTAATTTAATTAATTTTCGATATAAACAAGTTTTATTAATTTTTTATTAAATTAGTTTTATCATTTTTTATACAAATTAATTTGATTAATTTTTATAGAAATCAATTTTATTAATGTTTGATAAAAATGAATGTCATTGACATTACTAAAAAATAATTTGATTGATTTTTAATGGAAATTAATTATATTAATATCGAAAACGTAAATATTGATTCGAGTAATTTCATATAAAAATTGATTTGATTAATTTTTTCTTGCCAATACTCGACAAAACGGGCCAATTTATTAAATGCTGACGTTTAATGACCGAGCAAGTCTGATTGTACGATTCGAAGACGCCCCGCAATTACATTCGAAAAAAGACTCACATCCGTATGTGGATTTTTTTCGTAATAGATAGGTTATATATGCAGCGATGTTATATAGTACATTGTTGGGCCGTGGGTCTCTGCACAGGTTCATCGTTCTCTCGCAGCCCGCTCGTATGTATTCACCGACGAGTTCAACTTTCTCATTCGCGCAAGAACTTGAACGTCGAAACGTTCGCGTCGCGCTTTTACGGGTTAAGGTTGCGGTGTCGTTGAACCACATTTCCTGCTTTTCCGCGTAATAGGTACAACGGACAGAGAAAGAGCGGGAAAAAGGGGGCTCGCTCTCTGGGACACGATTTTATATATATATATATATAAGTATGTGTGCATATATATGATACTAAGACTAGTAGCCGGAGTTACCTGCACTCCAATCTTTTACGTTGCGCTCACCTACTTTTAGCCACAATGAGAGAGAAGGAAAATGTAGATGCACAACGAAAAAGAAAAAGAATGTATACAAATTATGGACGGTTGAGTTAGAATACTTGATGTTATTAAAACAAAACGAATGTATGCATCAGTTTGGGTTTGTTCGGGTTTTTATGCATTAATTTATTCGTGCGTAATTCTGTTCAATGATATTTTTATCGTCGATTGTATTATACAGCACCTCAGCAGATTAGCTGCAAGTTAAAAAAACATCGCACTGCTCTAAGCGATGATTAAGGAGTGTATATATTCATCTAATTTATGCGTAAGTATTTCGATTCTTTTATTTTTAATTTTCAAACTTTAATCGCATTTAGTTTTCATAGAAGTTGAAAAAGTCTTGTTGGTTCTGTCATACTGTGACTGTGGTGAAAAACAAAAGAATAATAAAGGAATACATTCGCTCCACGCAATGCAATATTTATTGGAACACAGCTAAAAAAAGTGTACGGATAACAAAAGATATATTGATTAATAGAAAATGATTTTTTTTATTTTAAGTACATTCCAGCGTTATATATACGAATTACCTCAATATATTATTCTTCTCGTGACATTTTTCGACCGCTGACAATTCCCATTCTTGTTTAAGGCCTAAGGCCACTGTAACGGTCCAAAAAAAAGGTTTTTCACGAATTTTTTGCTTCCAAAATTGAAGGTAATTGAAAAAAAACTTTTAAGGGTGTTATCGGGCATACATTAAACTTTATTATCAAATTTTTTTACAGCAAAAAAAAACAAAATGGCGGTTCCACAGCTATCTTCCCGGGGCATGTTTTGCTTGCAGGGCTCCGCGGCACGCAGCACCACTGGTGCACTTTTGAATCTAGAACAAAAAAAAAACCATCAATCTAGAGGGTTATAGCTAGAGAATGTCGATCGGATTTTAAAAAGTATCAATTTTTGTGGATTTGGCGTGCGTTTGAAAAAAAAATTGATTTTTGACGAAAAAAACGGCTAGTTTTTTGTTAATAAAAAATCAATAAATAAAGTTATTGAAAATCCCGATCGACATTCTCAAGATAATGTTAATGTTCACATCTGGTCAAAATTTCAAGTAAAAAAAATGAAAATTGTTCGAGTGATGCTGCGTGCCATTTTGAAAAACCGTATTTCGAGAAAAACGCGTTTAAAGTTTTGCGAATAGTTTTTTATTGGAAAAAATAAAAAAAGAAGGTAAAAAAAAATTTACCGTTAGTCTGCAATCCCAGCACCATACATTTGTCCTTCGATGGCCAAATTTTCGTCTGGCAAAATTTACAGTGGCCTTACCCCTTAAGAATCCTAGAATCTAGTTTTCCAGAGTAAAGCTCCGAGAAACACAATATAAAAAAAAAAACTTTTTTTTTTATTTTATAAGTAATCATATATTTTATCAATTAAAAAAATAAAATGTACAAATTTTCAAATTCAAATTAAATTAAATAAAATTATAAATCGAAATGAAATTTTTTTTGAACCCTCCGTTGACACTTATATTTGGCCACAATTTTAACACACTGAATCAATTTCACCAAAATAGTACTTTATGCACCTGCCATTAAGGCGGGATATACATTTACAAGGATCAAAAAATCGGAAATGTTACAGAAATGTTGCGTGAAGTGTTGATTTTTTTTTGCAAATGCGTGCCATTTTCTTAAATTTGCATTTTCTTCATTTTAATTACCGTCACATAGATACTATACATGTCCTAACTGAAAAAATGTTTGAACTTTTTGGCAAATCAAAGTCTACGGGAAGCTAGACTACACGCCGATTCGCAACTCTCGCGGCGACCTTGGTGTAACACTCTGCCACAGCTCCGTCATTTTGATGATGAATTAATATAACAAAATTGTTTTGTATACTTAAATATACTATTAAAGTATACCCAATGTTTGATAATTGTAGAATAATTATTTCTTAGGTTAAAAAAATCCCTCAATATTGCTTATTTGTTTCGTGTCTAAATGTATATCCCGCCTTAACAATCCTTAAGTCGGTTTTGATTGAAAGACATCAGGGATACATTCGAAACATTCCTCAAAATGTTTTTATAATTGAAATTTGGAAAGTATAAAGTCGAATTGTTGAAAAAAATATTGAAAATCTTCGCTTTCGGGAAAGTGAGCGTTTTATGTCAAATTCGTCTGGGTCAAAATGACCCAGTGTGTCAACGTAGGATTAAATAAAATATATAAATTAAAACAAAAATTATATAGTATTTATAAACGTGATCATATTTGAATAACTATGAATATATATATATATATATATATATATATATATATATATATATATATATATATATATACACACACATGTATATATTTATAAATATTTTACAATTTTTTTCCAATTGACATTTTTCATTTTACTATATATAGTAGATTAGTGTAGATTAGAGTGAGTGAAAGAGTCGCAACCCAAGTTGGTATACGCGTTGAACAGCGTGGGACATGAGCCTTTTTTGTTAATGCAAGATACGCGTATAAATGGCACAGTGTGTTAATAACGCGAGCATGGGAGTCAGATCGAGGGGTGAACGCCCCGAGCAGACCTAGACCCAAAAAGCATTCGTTGCGTTAATGTCATGGGCAACGCACGCACTGGCCTCTTCCTCCCCGCCCACCTTCCCCCTCGAACCCCCTCCACCCCCGCAATAAAATGCCTCGGTGGCACTGGGTTAAGGCGGAGTTGTGTGACGTGGTGCAGGACCAAACAGACCAAGGTGCATACCTTCCGTCCTGCTCGTACGACCATGCATGCCGTCTACACGCTGCACACGAAGTCAGAAAGAACGATCCTGACCGTACGTAATCGATTCTCGGTCGTACCGCGACTGCAAGGCGCCACTCCACATCCTAATAACCTCACTAAAACTAATGTTGAGCCGTCTCGTAATTTGCTTCGTTTTTTTCGTGTTACTTTTTTTTCTCGTTTCTCGGTGCACATTCTTTCGAGACTCGTGCTCCCCGGGTGCGTCGAGATTCCGATGGTTCGATGACGATGAACTTTTTCGGACTTGTTCGTGAGACGAGATTTGGTACTGTGCGGTTACAGCTGAAGGACTCCAGAAGGAGAATTTAGCGTCGATGGGATAGACGGCTATTGACGGACTTTTGACAGATCGTGGAAATGTAATTTTTGGAACGAATTGCTTGGAAATCAGGTAGAATTGGGTGTCGAGCACTTATCGGAGCTGAAAGTGGACATGAAACATTTGACAGGTTGACAGTCCCTACGGTCACTCATCTTCAGGCTTTATCGACATATGAGATGTTGAGGAATCGGCTTCGATTTGGCCCGTGAGATTTCCAAGGTCGTGGTGGAAAGAAAGAAGGAGTTTTTTTCACTCGTTTACGTTTCGATCCTTGGTTCGGATCCTCTTCAGAAACTTTATTTGTTCTACAAATTTCGCGATACAAATTATATTAATAGAAATTACAGATTTTTAAAAAATAATAATTGTATTTATTGTTATAAATAAGTTTTTGATGTGTTTTAATGATTTGTGTAAATTTTGTGTTAGTTTTTTCTCATAATTTTTCTAATCATGTTGATATTGTGTGAGTGATTATTTATAACAAGTTATTGTAAGAGAGATAAGAATTATGTTAGATAACGAACCTGAATATTGTAAATATTTCTAGTTTTCTTTTGGTTTGTGCTTGGAGGATGGTTGATGTTGACAGTATGTTTGATGATGAAATACTGTCTCGTGAGGTTGATTCGGAGGGTTGATTTCGAACCGTTTTTTATATTTCAATTGATAGGTATAATCATTTTTTGGTGATTGTATTATCTGTGAAAAATTGGTATGGTAAAAGAAACTTTATTGTGATCTATTGTGAATGATATCGACATATCATTCTTACGAGAGGGATGAAGAATTCGAGACTTTAAGGAGGTACACTAGCTTCAGCAAAATGGTGATAGATCAATAAAATTTGGTGAATATATTCTTTAGTATTATTCATGTAGATACAAATTTTTTCAGATTTTTTGGTTGTGCCGTTTTGTTACAAATAATTCACAAGCGTTTATTCTTATACCCGGAATATATACCTATATCTATAAAAACCCTATGCTTATACACGTGAACTTCAATGTTCAATTATTCGATAACGGCACAATGAAAAAATCTGAAAAAAAATGTATTGACATATATAATACTAAAGAATATACTCACCAAATTTTATTGATCTATCACCATTTTGAAATTTGACCATGGTTTAGCATGGCAACATTGTATGAAGCTGGTGTACCTCCTTAAGAACTTTATGGGGCTGACCAGTGTGACATTCTCAAAAAATCGATTTTTTTTGCCTTTTTCGACAGTTTATACTTTCAAGAATATCGTTATCATTTATATCATTTATATCATGCAAAAATCGATAGTAAAATCTCTAAACGCGTTTTTCTCGAAATGAGATTTTTCAAATTTGCTGACATTGTAACTCAAAGAGCAATTATCCGATTGACTTGAAATTTGAACTGAGTACTCTTGAATATATTTACTGTACAATGACATAGGATATTTTTGATCGGATGAAAACTGACGATTTGGCAGTGAAAAAAACGACCATTTTATAGACAAGAAAACAGACTTTTTTCATAACTACCCCATTTTGTTAGATTTTGATATTTTTCGAAAACCCTACGTCATTGTACAGGAAATACCTTCCAGTTTGACGACATTTTTTCCTTTTTCGGTTTCAGCTACTCAATCGGCCGGAATCATGTCAGCAGTGGAGGAACTTTTTTTTTGGCGCCTCCGAAGGCAGCGCATAAGTCGGTTGGATCTCAATATTTTTCTATGAAAAAATTATGTAATATAGGTCAAATATAGCCAAATTTATTCTTCATTTTCCAAAACATTTAATTGAGTACTTTTCTTCCAAAAAATTCCCGAAAATCACCCAAATTTTCAGCGTTCACACTGGTACAGCCCCTTAAGGACTCTAATGCATTACCTGATCCGATTTCTACCCTGGGCGGACTTTAGAAAATGCGATATTGCTGATTTTCCAAACTTATCGCGATTTTCGAATACGGTTTACATTGACTGAACGTCAATGAAGTTACATTTCTCGCGTGCCATTCCCTTTCTCATTGAGCAACGAAGAAACCTATGCGTTATTGAGCCCCATTATGTCTGCACGAACGTTTTCGCGAACGAGAAAAACGTGGGGCGGATATTCACCACGGTCGTTAGAAGGCAAAAAAAGCGGTCAAGTGCACGTCGGACCACGTACCAGAGTTCCGTAGCTCGGTAAGTTCGCGCATTATTGTAACTTTGATGAAAACTTCATTATCTTATTGACGTGCTACATTTTTCGAGTGTCGTTGCAGACATGACTAGGAGTGAAATGAACCTTCTTTTTGCAACTAATCATTGCACAGTGACCGCACTGATATTACGTGAAAGTCAACAATAAATGCCGTCTCGCGAATTATTTTGCATTTTTGGATCTTCAGGTTACAAGAATAGATGCAGGGAGGAATGAAGACCTTCAGGGCTTTAGGGACTCACGGCATGCACCTGGGGCGGACATTTTTCTACATACGGTTGGAACGAGATATTAAAATTATTTACGATAAAAACAAAAAATATTTCCATACTCAATGCGGGATATTACTTCCCGTTTATTTGAGTACCTACCGCGAGAATTTCGGCACGTGGCTACAAAGTGATTCAAACTTCGAGACTGGACGGACGAACATGAGGAAATTAGACGGAAATGTTAAAAATACTTGAAGTGGTTTGGGAAATATATTAATCGATAGAATTGTGATGAATAAACCAAATAGCTGGATAATGACTAGATTAAGGCCTCCACTCTAGAGGCCGAAAAAATAGACTTTTGGGGATTTTTTTTCAGAAAAACTACAAAATAAATCGAGATTACAAAAAAGGGTGTTTATCATACATATCAGTGACTGTATACAATCATTTTTTTAGCGATTAATTTCAAAATGGCGGCTGTGCAGCGTTTATCTCAAAACAACATTTTTTGAGTTGGCCGGAAACATAATTCAGACAATTTTCAACCGATTCACTTGAAATGTTGAATATATTTTCAACGACGATTTTTTAGGCAAATTTTTGAAAAGTGAAAAATTTGCCTAAAAAATCGACAGATAATTGTTAATAACAAATGAACAATGCAATATTAAAAAAAAAACCTCCGTACTTCCATAGACAATGTATTTTTCAAGATGTATTCAACATTTCAAGTGAATCGGTTGAAAATTGTCTGAGTTATGTTTCCGGCCAACGTAAAAAATGCAGTTTTGAGATAAACGCTGCACAGCCGCCATTTTGAAATTAATCGCTTCAAATAAATTATTGTATGCAGTCACTGATATGTATGATAAACACCCTTTTTGTAATCTCGATTCATTTTGTAGTTTGTCTGAAAAAAATCCCCAAAAAGCCTATTTTTCGGCCTCTAGAGTGGCCTAACCCCTTAAATCTAAAATAACTAGGTAAAATTTAAAATTACTGGACGAAATTCAAAATGACTAGATGAAATCTAAAATAACTAGATAAAATCCAAAATTACCACATACAAATGCAAATTAGTAGATAATCATAAAAACAATCTCATAATAATGTTAATAACAATGGTCAACATTAAGGAGAATGTCGATAAGTAATATCAATTCAGGCTCTTTTTTATTTCAAAGTAATAGTCGTGCCTCCTCAAACGCCTAATAAACCATAAGCATTCTAATTTCAGTTGCTCGACATCAAACATGCAATTTCTAAAAATAAGGAACAACAACAACCACGAGAAATCGTTTTTCGAATATTATGGACGATCAATATTTCTTGCTAGGTCGATTAAAATCCACCACTTTATCGTATTTTATTCGTCAAAAGGAAAAAAGGAAAAGCGTTAAAAATTGTGAAACAATTAGGAAAAAAATATATTACAGTATCTGCAATGAGGGGTTAGTGGGTTTGAAAATTTCAAAAAATCAAGGCAGTAACAAAAGGATGCCCTGGACATCGCAGCTGCAGCAGGATCTTTGCTTTATAGAGGTGGAATCGACGATTCTATGTAAGTTGACAAAAAAAAAGAAGTGTGCAAAATTTTAATAAGATCGGTATCTTATTAAAATTATGCACACTTCTTTAAAATAGCATTGACTAGTGATTGAACGAAGGTTTTTTTATTACAATTAATTTTACAAATAAATGTAAATTGTACCAAAAATTGAACTATTTTGCATACAACTCTGCCAAAAATTCAAATTTCAATTTTTTTTAATCCTCCCTTTTATCACGAGCTATACTTATCTACGAACAGAAAAAATTTGGCTTTGTTAATTTCAGATAAAGCTATAATCAGTTATTCTGACCACCCCGAGGACACTTTTTTGAGGGGTCTCCGGAAACCAAGCCCCACCGGGTGCATTTCCCAAATTTTGGGATGATTTTTTAAAAAATATTGTTCAAATGTTGCTCTTTTATGTGAACATTTTGAATAAAATAATTTATATATTATTTTTTTTTAATAGAGAAAATATGCTTTTTTGGCTTCAAAACCCACGTAACCCCTTAAGACGAATGAGAGAGAAATGATTGTTTATTATGGAATTCCCAAAAGTGATTCATACGAAACAAGTGTCGGGTTAATCGCGCTTGTGATTCAATGTTACAGTCACCGCACTTTCTTTCCAATCGCGTCGCATGAACCATTCTCTCATTCTTTCTCTTTGTGTATATGTATACGCACACAGGCAGACACACTCGCGCGCGTTACCACATAATCGGAGTCGTGAATTTCGTGTTGGATTTCGTGGAGGAACAGAGTTCAACGAACCATCGAAAAATCGACCGTGTATTATACCCATACGCTATATCTTGGCCTCTCGAAACGCATGGGCATTCAGGCAAATCGAGACTCGCTGAGCTAGCCTATAACATTTTATAACGTTTGCCTTGCTGCGCAAAAATAGCAAGACCTACGTTACGGCGGATTTCTTCATTTTGACGTTCGGTCCAAAATTCACGTCATGAATTAATTTCTCTCTGCGTGGCGAGGGTCAAATATTTTTATTTTTCCACTTAAGAAATCTTATGCTGACCTGTAAACTTAGAATGCCTTGGAAAACATAAGGCCGAATTTTAAAAAAATCTATAAGTACACTCTACGTTGAAAATCAGATATTTCAAATGTAGGGCCTAAAATCAATTTTACAATGACAATTTTTTGCGGTGGGTGCATGTTGCTCGTATACAGACAGAGGACGACGATAATATCTGAAGAGTCGAAAGATCGACGAAATATTGCGAATTTTTGAACGATCGGTCACCATTTCCCTGGAGTGCAGTTAGCGGAACTTCTCCAAGTACAACGTTCCACCATCGTGGACTACTTTGACTCGTTGGCTATATACTCTCCTTTCTTCTCTATACTTCTATACAGCTCGCTGCACTCGCGATGTTAACTGACCTTCGATTCTCGACGAAAGAACCGCTACGGTGTAAACCCAAGCTGCATTGGGAGCCTAGGAAAGTCTCAAATTTTATTTGGCGCACTTCGAGATTAGGAAGCAATGCACAAGTATCTAATTGGCACATTTTTATTCCAATTCTGTGTGCACAGAAATGTATAATATTATCTAGAGTATCTAGATAAAAGATGATATTATCTTGAGTATCTAGATAGAAAATAATGTTATCTAGAGTATTCATATAATATGATAATATGATTCTGAGTATCTAGATGAAAGATAATATTATCTAGAGTATCTAGATAAAATATAATTATCTAAGTGATGTAGATATCGTATCTATCTATAGTAGATATCTACTGTAATCTACTTATCTAAGTAATCTAAGTAATCTAGATATAGGATGAGATCATCCAGATATAAAATAAAATCATCTCGACAATCCAGGTAATGATATCCGGATAATTGACATAATAGCAGATCTTTAGAAATTATCTGGATAAGATTATATGAAAAAGTTCGAACAATACAGTCTAAATTTCTTTGTCGATTTTCGTTAAATCAACTTACTAGATTTATTCTATAATAGACATACGAATACAGACATATTTTTAAAAGTCTTATTTCGATTATTTACAAAACTCTGAGAACATTTCCGTTAAAATCTCGATTTTTTTTACAATAACAAAACATTCTCTTCAAGGAAGTACAGCTCACGAAAAGAAATATCACCGACGAATCATATTACTAACTTCGATATTGATTTACTTTCATCTGCTTAAAGACAAAATTATATTCGTAATCATTGATGAATTTTTGTTTCGATAGAAAATAAATATAAATATTCGTTCCTCCGAAACGCTAGTCCATTCTGCAATTTACGTCTTGCTTTTCATTTCACACATTTCCAACGCGGATATTTCATTATATAAGTGCGGATTTACGAGATTATTGGATGCCGTGGTTTATCGGAAAACCCTCAATAAATTCTCAATAGCTGGCTTGTCGAGATTATTTATTTCATTACTCACTTTCTTCTCGACTTTTATACCTCACCTGTAATTTTTAACCACGGACAACGCTGCGATTATGATTATTACGCAATACGACATTCTCGGCTTGAACTTTGTGCTCATCTTAAGGAGGTACACCAGCTTCATACAATGTTGCCATGCTAAACCATGGTCAAATTTCAAAATGGTGATAGATCAATAAAATTTGGTGAGTATATTCTTTAGTATTATATATGTCAATACAATTTTTTTCAGATTTTTTCATTGTGCCGTTATCGAATAATTGAACATTGAAGTTCACGTGTATAAGCATAGGGTTTTTATAGGTATAGGTATATATTCCGGGTATAAGAATAAACGCTTGTGAATTATTTGTAACAAAACGGCACAACCAAAAAATCTGAAAAAATTTGTATCTACATGAATAATACTAAAGAATATATTCACCAAATTTTATTGATCTATCACCATTTTGCTGAAGCTAGTGTACCTCCTTAACTGCGTCGTGTACATTAACGGCCGACGGTCGACATGACATATGTATATAAGAATTTATTATTATTATTATTATTAATATCGTGACCATCTTTATTGCGGACAGGTTAACGGCAGGAGTGTCTCATGAGCTGTAAAAAAGTTGACAACCGTTCATAAGGAATTTGAGGTTATATCGAGTGTCGAAAAACGAAATGGAGTATGTCGTATGGACCGTGTAGCAATTGGATACACTAAAAAGGCTTGGATTTAATCTTTGATAGGTACGATAAATTTAAAGTGCGAAGGGAGATCGTCAAGAGCCATAGGATGCTTGAAATTGGCCATTTAACGTAATATCAAGAGGCATTCGACGTGAAAGTTTCATGCTGAAAACCTGACCATGCCTTATTAGTATGCAGTTTTATTATGGGCTAAACTTTGACATTTTGGCATTTGACACTTCATTTTAAAATTCGCACATTAATAAAAACAAACCCAAACAAAAATTGCGATGGCAACTACTGTTAATGACATGAAGACTAACACATTAATACGCCTCTTATTGCAAAACTAATCTGTAAAATTAACTTTTCTACAAGAAATTGATATACACAAAAATTGTTTTACCTATTTCCATCGAATTTCAATTATTTCTTAAGGGGCTATACCAGTGTGAACGCTGAAAATTAGGGTGATTTTCGGGAATTTTTTGGAAGAAAAGTACTCAATTAAATGTTTCGGAAAATGAAGAATATATTTGGCTATATTTGACCTATATTACATAATTTTTTCATAGAAAAATATTGACATCCAAATATTGACTTATGCGCTGACTTCGGAGCCACCAAAGAAAAAAGTTCCTCCACTGCTGACATAATTCCGGCCGATTGAGTAGCTGAAACCGAAAAAGGAAAAAACGTCGTCAAACTGGAAGGTATTTCCTGTACAATGACGTAGGATTTTCGAAAAATATCAAAATCCAACAAAATCGCGTAGTTATGAAAAAAAGTCTGTTTTCTTGCCAATGAAATGGTCGTTTTTTTCAATGCCAAATCGTCAATTTTTATCCAACCAAAAATATCCTACGTCATTGTAGAGTAAATATATTCTCAGTCCAAATTTCAAGTCAATGGGATAATTGCTCTTTGAGTTACAATGTCGGCAAATTTGAAAAATCTCATTTCGAAAAAAACGCGTTTAAAGATTTAACTATCGATTTTTCCAAGATAAAATGATTAGAGATACGGCCTTGAAATTTTCACAGGATATTTTTGAAAGTATAAACTGTCGAAAAAGGTAAAGAAAAATCGATTTTTTAAAAGTGTCACACTGGTATAGCCCCTTAACCTAAGATGGATAGTACACGTTGAAAATAAGTTGGTCCGTTCTGTACATGGTCCGAAAATGTACGTAATGTTGCATAGAAAAAAAATCGAATTTAACAATCGCATATGGTTTTGTTTCAAATACCGCTTTTTAGGAAAGTAGCATGGAAAGTAGATCCTTTCAGAAATTTGGATTGCTTTTTTTCTAAGCCACGTAAGAAACAGAATAAAAATAGCACAGTTAATTGTTCGTGTGGCATTAGTAATTTCCGTTATTGCGGTTTGAAGTCATGGAGGTCAAGAAAGAATTTAAAAAATTCTGCTGCCTTTACAGCTCAATAATTCGGTTAATAAAAAATGCAAGTATACCCGTCGATTTTCTGATGTATAGAAACATATTGAAATTTCACACCAATAAAAAGGAGCTACCAATTCGAATATAGCAAATCACTATATCATTGCAAAACTTTTGATACCAATGAACCAAGCCGCCGCAATGATATGAAACTGGCGAATTAACAAGTTGGTATTTTAATAATATTTAAATTCGCATCGTTGAAATACAACGAAATACTATTTTTTCTCATTGCAAATTTCTTTTCGCAGATCAAAGCCACAATATACATTTTTAAACATCCTCATTGGAGACCTAATCAACCTAACAGTACCAAAAAATACTTTGGATAAAAATAAAAATGGGGAAAAAGGAAATAGAAAAGAAATTCCGTTGCATTCCAACGATGCAAACTTCAACAGCATGTATTTTGTCGTTACGACTATATTTATTACAGGGACATCAATATTGGGATATTTTTTTAAATTGTAATAGGTGAATTATAAGTATGAATTTATATATTTTGTCAATCGAACGAAAAAAAACCGAGAAAAAGTGAAACGAGTCAAAGGAGTTGAAAGGTTATCGATGTGTTCCGTTAAATTCGAGATTATGTGCGTCGAAAACATTATTGAGGAAGGATCTCAACTCGCGACCTTCGACTCTACGCACTCGGAGTTTCTGCTGGAGCCTCGGACGGAGAACTTCCGGATCCTCGCGGTTCTCCGTCCTCTCTATATACGGCTCTCAAGTGAGCTCCGAACGGTGGCCATCGACCCCGATGGGCATTCACGAATTCACGCCGCAGAGCAGCGCGAAATGCTCGTAAAATCCTAATAAGAAAAATAGTGATGATGATGATGACGAAAATCGAATCGTATACCAGAAGACGAAGAATGAGAAATCCGCCTCTCCTAAACTTCTCATGTTTGTAGAAAAAAACTCTCCACCGTTTATATTTTTTAAAATAACCAAAGACCATAAAAAAAATTAAGTAACGCCGAAAAACGTCGAGTGATAAAAAAAAAAACAAACAGCAACCACTTCAAAATTGTTTCAATCAAGTTCTTGTCTCCAACGGAGTAATCTTAATTTCAATCTCGTATGTCTAATTTGCACGTTCTGAAATTTGAAAAGTGAAAATCTCGACTAATTCATTCGAATAAATGTGAGGTAGATTTGACCAAGGTGATGAGAAAAATCTGCGAAAAAAAGTTCCCCGTCCGTGAAAAAAATCATTCTCAATGTGACATTCAACCCGGAAGATCGGACTACCTCTATATCGTTATAAGCGGACGACCTTGGTGGCTGTAACCTTCAGTTATATTTCCTACGGTAGAGATGTCCAAGCCTCAACCCGCTTTTATTGAGTTGTACTAAAAATACCTAATACCGATGGATTCTATTTTTGGAACTACTTTTTTTTACAATAAATAATTGAGAATGGAGAATAAATAATAGAAAATCTATTATCCTCCATCCATCATCAAATATCTAGATAATCTCCTTGCCTAGAAAATCTCCCAGATAAAAGATAATAGATGATTCGTGATCTCTTATCGTATTGATGAATTGATCCAGCTGATCTAAAGCAGATGATCCATTTCTTTATTTATCATCCACACATAATCTTAATTCCGATCTCGTATACAGTTATTTATTCACAGTGAAAAAAAACTACATAGTGAAAAATATATAGTGGGTATATATATACCGACTTAAGGGGGGAGATGCCTTTAAGCAAAGAAAAAATTAGCCGGTTTTCATGATTTTTTTAAAGGAAAGATTTCTCCGCGATTTTCTTCATTTTAATTACCGTCACATAGAAACTAAACATGTTCTAAGTGAAAAAATATTTGAACATTTTTGCAAATCAAAGTCTACGGAATGCTAGACTGCACGCCGATTCGCAACTCCCGCGGCGACCTTGCTGTAACACTCTGCCACAGCTCCGTCATTTTGATGATTGATTAAATTTAAAAAATTGTTTTGTATACTTAAGGCGAGAAATCCCTTTAGAAGCGTGAAAAATAGGTATTTTTCGGGAATTTTGTTAGAGGGGCTAAAATAATCTGATCATTTTCAAATTTGGACATGAGTTTATTAAAACTGTCAAGTGTAAAAGAAAATTTTTTTTGGGGATGACCAACAAAATGGCGGCGTTATTAAGGGTCTTCGGACGCCTGTTTTCCGCGCCATCGAAAAGTGCTGCAGTTGTCACTCTTTTTCTGTTGATCTGAAAAAGATTTAATAAGTGTCATTCGTTTACTGACATATTAAGGGGAAGGATATACCTAAAAAATGATGAAAAAGTGCAAAATTGAAAATTTGGGAGCCTTTTTACTCCAAAGTTCGAATTTTCGACCATTTTTTCGACATATTTGAACCCAAAAAAATTATTTATTTACACGCTACCTTTCAAACTTTAGGTATATCCTTCCGATAATATTACTGAGAGTAACCTCCCAAAATTTCATCCAAATCGGTCGATAACTTTTTGAGCTACAACACGAGCAGTTTTTCAAAAAGTAGTTTCGAGATAATCGCGTTTAAAGTTTCAACATGTGATTCGTTACCTGACCGCATGCTGTCGCCGCGCTCTAGACTATAGGCGATAACTCCGCAAATTTTCAATATTTCGAGTTTTCCTTTGGTCAGTATATTCTTTGGGTATCATACTTTCGAAATATGTAAAAAAAATCGATTTTTTTAAAATTCTCAAGAGATTTCTCGCCTTAAATATACTATTAAAGTATACCTAAAGTTTGATAATTGTAGAATAATTATTTCTTACTTTAAAAAATCCCTCAATATTGCTTTTTTCCTGTCTAAATGTATGTCCCACCTTAATCTTTGAAAATGGCGGAGGCATGGCACGGTCTTCTAAACTGCATTTTTAAAACTGGCGTGACGTATAGCTAAAAAACTAAACGACCAATTCTGATGAAATTTGGTATAAATCTTTCTGACCTTATCGTCTGAAACATAACCCTCAACGTTTTCGAATTTTTTTAAAGTCTTTTTTATTGTCAAATGTAGCCATTTTTTCGGAATATTCAATATTTTTGTTTTAAAGAGTACCATTCCATCGATTTTCAACATTTCCCACTTTTTCTTAGTTCATATTCTGCGTATGAGTGTTAAATGAAAGAAAGATCTTCGCTGATTTTTGTTTTTAATTAATCCTGCCGACGCTACGTGTCACGCCGTCTGACCACATCCACCGCAGCCTGTTCAGAAGACCGTACGATACCTCCGCCATTCTCAAAGATCAATTTACAAAAATATCATGCAACAGCCAAAATTAGTAATAAAACATACCCTAAGTCACAAAAATGGCGAAGAAATGTTTCCTTTTAAAAAAAAATCATGAAAAGGTATCTCCCCCCTTAAGTTACTGGAGACCTCAGTATCGAGTGACGAGTATCAATTGATACAAATTTTGGACATATCTGCTCTGCGGTCGCCCGTTAAGAGGAGGAAGCGCGAAGAGTCGAAGGAATCTCCGTCATGTGGACAGGAGTCGCTTGGCCACTGAGCACCTCGGTGGCATCGACCCCGAGTAAAGAACGAGGAGAACACGAGAGATAGTTCGCGGATGCCCGCTCGTCAGGATCGGCTTTTTCCGTCCTTGTCTCGTCGCGAACACAAAAAAAAAGGAACATCCTTGTGAAACCTTCGTCTGAACGGAAGAGACACCCGCGACTTGCTAATGAAAAACTCAATAAACTCTTCACGTGCGATCGCGGACCCTGAATATTTTTCGGCAATTGAAAAGAGAACCGAATAAACCATCTGCTACAATGAAACGGACTTTGGGTTTGAAACCGTTAATCATACACTGAAAAAATGATATGATTCTCGGTCAGGAAGCTGCAACCAAATTTTTCGCCATTCCAAGAGTTCATCCAACAGTTATAATCGCAGCTCGGAATATGAGCACGGACCGACGAACGGAAAGTATTGTCATCTTGATGAAAAATTTGCAACTCGGTGGACGCAAAGTTCGTCCATAAGGGAACTGTTTTTTTTTTTTCAGGATGAAACTGATAAAGGCAGCGTATTAGTCCCGAAATGGCGTCTGACAAGGAACATCACTTAAGGCGTTACCCCCACTTGTAGCGCAAAAAAGGCCTTTTTCATGAATTTTTTAAAAGAAAACTACAAAACTTTTTTAATCGATCAATATACCGTCTTAAAGAACACATCTTGAAGAACTTTCAGTAATTTTTTTATTGAAAAATATTACATTGTTTAGTGGCAAATGGCCGTCAATGAAATAATGTTTTTATATACACGGTTTGCGGTGACCAACATTGCGGCGAAGGGGATCATCTAAAAAAAAAATGCGGATGGATTTAGTCAAATATAAGTATAAACTAGTCTTTAATCGAAGGATTTTAAAAAATATTCATTTTTCACAAAATGACGGACAGTCAAAGTTAATGGTTCGATTTTAACGAAAAAAACGGCCGTTTTTTGGCTATAAAACGGCCATTTTTTTTCGAAAAAAAATCGAACGATTAAAGACTACATTTTTATGTATTAAATAAGCCTGCAAAATTTCAAGAAGATCGGTTCATTAGTGTTCGAGTAATCTTGGTCACCGACTTTAGAAATGCCATTTTGAGAAAAACGCGTTTAAAGTTTCAATTTCAGTTTACACGAAGAAAATATTTTTTTTTGTAAACTTACATAGAGTCGTCTATTCCGGGCATCAAAAAAAAACTGCACTTCAAATTGCACTTCAAAAAAATGCAATAAAAAAATCGATTTTTTCAAAATCGCAAGTGGGGGTAACCCCTTAAGGCCGGAGCCTGAATCCGAAAAATCGTTTTTTTTGTTGCTTAAATCGATAGATAAACTATCCAAGAATATATTTACAAAGTTACAGAGGCCAAAATCAGAGAAGCTGATCCGCATGTTTCCTCCTATTGAAAACTTGGAAGCGCATTTTTTCCAGTTTTCACTTTCACGATTTTTCCAAATTGGCGGGCGTGATAGCAAAAAAACTAAATGACCTATTGAATCAAACCAAAGTTTATTTTCTTCAGCATGGAAATCTCTTCTAAGTGAACTAAAAAAGTCGTTGAAAAGGGTTTTTAAAATAATTTTTATAGCACGATAAAGTGTGTTTTTAACCTGAAAAAAGTTATGATTTTTCCAGCTTTTTCTTAGTTCACCCAGAATAAAAATATATGACAATTGAGAATTTTATTGGTTTTTTTTTGTTTCAGTCAAGAATTACGAGCTGCATCTTTCCCGCCGATTGGGGACTGCAGTGGCAAGACGCACATAGAATAGGCTGATAAATCTGCAGTCATTTGATGTTTCATGTTGAAACATTTTTTATACATTTCAAATACACATGAAAAGACACCTCATTGTTTACTGAGCTCACTTGTTTTTTTTTCCATTTAAAAAAATCCTGAAAAAACGCTTTTTTAACCTCCTAATTCAGGCTCGGCCTTAAGAGTCTTCGATTTTGTTGACCGTCATATATGCGGTGACGTATTGAAAACTATTAGACACGTATTTTTTGTGGCGGAAAAATGGTTTTAAGCGGGGAATCCACCCCTCAGAGAAAGGCGTATCAAGGGGTGATTTTGCCGTTTCACCCACAAGGAATCCACCGATCTGAATGAAACAGAAACCAAAGTTCTTCTAATGTAAAGCGATGAACAATCCACTATAGAATTATTGAAAAAAAAACAATCATGGGCTGACATGCCTTTCTTAGAGGGATGGTGTCCCACCTAAAGGGGGGAGATACCTTTAGGCGAGAACAAATTTACTGATTTTCATGATTTTTTTAAGGAAAAATTTCTTCACCATTTTTGAGGACTTGGGACATGTTTTGTTACTACTTTTGGCTGTTAGATGGTATTTTTTCAAATTAATCTTTGAAAATGGCGGAGGTATGTCTTTTAAAGTACATTTTCAAAACTGGCGTCACGTATAGCTAAATAATTTGGTATCTTTCTAACCTTATTGTCTAAAACAGGACCCTAAATGTTGAAAATTTTTTTAAATTATTTTTTATTGCAAAATGTGGCCATTTTTCGGAAAATTCATTTAATTGTTTCAAAGCGTACCATTTCTTAGATTTTCCGCGTTTCTCGTTTTTTCTTGGTTCATATTCCGCGTACGAGTGTTAATGAAAGGAAATCTTCGTTGGTTTTTTTCTTCGGATCAATCCCGCCGACGCTACGTGTCACATCGTCTGACAAAATTCGACGCAACCCGTTTAGAAGACCGTGCCATGCCTCGGCCATTTTTGACCATTAATAAAAATAAAATGAAATACCATGTAACGACCAAAAGTAGTAATAAAACAACCTTAAGTTTCAAAAACGGTGAAGTAATCTTTCCTTTAAAAAAAAATCATGAAATGCAGCTATTCTTTCCTTGCTCAAAGGTATCTCCTCCCCCTAAAACTGCTTTTCCTCCGATAAAATAAAACGTGTCTAATAGTTTTCCATGCTTTATCACATATATGAGTTCCAACAAAATCGAAGGCGAAATCAAGTGATGGTCCAGAGGATGTTTCTCCCCTTTTCGCGTTGGTCTCCGTCCACCAACGACGAAAAACTAACAAATAATTGTTCTCAAGTCCTAAATACGGTTTTGTAGTTAAGGGGTTAGGCCACAGTAACGGGTATAAAATCATGTGCGAATTTAACAAACTTTTTTCGCACGAAAAAGTAATTCACTCATCAAATTAATTATACATTTATTTAGTATTCATATCAAGCTGTTAGAAAATATATGTATTTTTTTTCCATGTACAAAATGGCCCACTACTAATATTTTCTTTCGTTATATTTTTTAGGCGCTCCGCGGCGTGACATTTAGCATCCAATTTTTTTTACCTACAACAAAAAACAAAAATTCTCGTTAATCTACATTAGAATACCTAGAGAAGTACCTACGGAATTAAAAAAATATTGTTTTATTCAAAAGTTGTTGGTATTTGAACTTAAGAAATGAATTTTCAGTGAAAAATTTCGTTATAACTACTCATAAAATGAAAAGTTTTCGATTTAGGCGAGATATACACCTAGATGGTCGAGGTCGAGGATTTAGAAGCTATGAACATTCCGTCGACCGTAGAAGACCTACACTGTGGGCCTGGTATCGATGATTCCATGTAAGTTGACAAATTTCATGATTTATTCATTCCCAAATTTTCAAACGCCCTTTTTTCAAAACCACGTTTTTCAAATCGGTACCCAAAATTTCTCGAAAACCAATGAACCGATTGCCTTGAGGTTTTTTGTGGTTATTCTATACACCATTATCTAGTACTTGTCATAGGATTTTTTTTCCGTTACTTAGTTTTTGTTTTATAGGCAAAACAATAACTAATTTTTGGCCCAAAAATCACTATTTATGTTCAAACGTCCGCCATTTTGTCATAAATCGATATTTTCAAAATCGGCTATGACAAGTACTAGATTATAGTATCTAATTTAATAATCTTTTTGGTTTTTTTTTCAGATGATTTTTGAAGAAACGCCAGTGGGTACCGTATACGCAGATTTTTTACGACGCTCCAAGAATCATACAATATCCTTGTATATTTTTGATATTTTTAAATAAAGAAAATTAAACATGTTTTTGAATGTATATGCTTTTAGATACGAGGGTGGGGTGAAAAGTTTCCGGCCTGACCAAGAAAAACGATATTTAAAAATTTTTTTTTGCTTTATTTTTCAACATAATCTCCATCAACACTGATACATTTCTCATAACTCTCGTATCCCAAAAAACAGTAGCCATAACCTTGTTTGCCGATAAAATTGTTTTTGCCTTCTTTGGGGTTGGTGCCCCTTCTCCAACCCACTGTTTTGACTGTTCTTTACTTTCAGAAGTGTAGTGGTGGACTCATGTCTCATCAACAGTTATGAATCGACGCAAAAATTCGTTTGGATTACGTCTATACAGCGCCAAATTGTCGGTAGCGTCAAGCGTTAGCAAACGCTCGATTGGTCGAGCGTTAGCAAACGCGGCACCCACCTTGCACACAGCTTTTCCATGTTCAAATGGTTGTGCAAAATATTTCGCACACGTTCAGCTGACATCCTACAGGTCTCAGCTATCTCATGCACTTTCAACCTGCGGTCTTCCAACACTATTTTATGGATTTTTTCAATCATCTCTGAAGTTGTGACTTCAACGGGCCGTCCTGAGCGAAGCTCGTTAGAGGTGCTCACACGACCAATTTTAAATTCAGAAACCCACTGATTAATAGTTGAATATGATGGGGAGGAGTCTCCTAGTGCTGAATCCATCTCTTCTTTTATTTGTTTTGGTGTAAAACCTTTCAAATGGAAGTATTTGATGACAGCACGTTTTTCCAATTTTTCCATTTTTACGAAAACACCGGAAGCGTCTCGCGCAATGTGCTCTCAAACGCAAACTAACGTAGCGATTGGGCTGAAACTGTACATACAAGCTCGGTAGGAATGGTACTGTAGGACGCCGCTCCAAAACTAGACCTAGTGGCACCATCTCTTGGTCAGGCCGGAAACTTTTCACCCCACCCTCGTAATTAAAACCCCAATGCGAAATTTCAAATAGTTTTCCTTGAAAAAATTCACAAGAATGACCTTTTTCCGGCTCCTAGGTGTATATCTCCCCTTAATCAGAAGTTCCGTACGTACTTCTCTGCGAAATGCAATTAGGAACATAACTTTTTAATTTTAAGTAAATCGAGTGAAAATTGTTGAAGTTATTTATCACGCCAATTGGAAAAAAGCTGTTTCGAGAAAACAGCTTACGTTACACGCTTAAAGTCAGTGAAAAAAATTGTTCTTGCTATAAATCGAATAGTAACTTATCATTGTGATGATAAAGCAGCGTATTAGCGAAAAAAAAAATCGATTTTTGAAAATTCTATTGGGGCCTTACCCCTTAACAAAATATGGACTCTCTCCTAAGCACCACCGATGGAGGCATGCGAGTGTGTGGGATTGTGCGTGCGGGTGAAACAGCGATACGAACGGGCTGAAATACATGGAGAAACCAGCACATTTCTACAGTGTATCGTACGGTGAGGTTGAAATGTGCGAGAGAGCTCTGAGAGCCGACGAAGAGAGCCTCGCACCAATGGAAGTCCATCCTTGTGATGGAGGTTACTCCGGGGCATCGTCCCACATTCTCTCCTTGGACGTGAACTTGCCTCTTCGCCATCCTCTCTCGACACGCTCCCTCGCGTCCTTTCGTCTCTCTTCTTCGTCCTTCTTCCCTTCTCTCGTGGCCAGTCGTTGGTCCGTTCTCTTGCATCGGCATCGACGTCTCGCTCCCACTACCGCCATCAGCCTCTCGAGGATTTTTCCCATCTTTCTGTCTCTCTATCCATCTGTCTCTTTCTCGTCGACTCCCCGACGAGTGAACCGCCGCTGCCACAGGGTGTGCAGACATTTCAACCCCTACTTCCCACCCCTCATTCTCCGTTTTCCCTCTCCGTCATCCGTTTTTTTTTCCAACCACTGCTTTATCGTATCGAGGGAGTATATATAATGCGGGGCCATTCTGCAATGGGTGGGGTACCGACATAGGTCAAAGGTCAAGATTGGCACTTTACGGAAACGTGCTTGAACATTATGCTACCTAGTTAGGGGAGGTTTCTGCTTTGTTGGGAACAGGTGATCGGAAGCAAACAAATTTAGCATATTTTTACTGTACAATATTGTGTATAAGTCGAACTAGAACGAGGAAGAAAAATTGAAAAGTAAAAAAATAGGGAGCGATGGAAGGGGATGTTTAGTATTTTTCCAAACATTTTTGCAGACATAGGTCAAAGGTCAAGATTGGCACTTTACGGAAATGTGCTTGAAGATTCTGCTACCTAGTTAGGGGAGGTTTCTACTTTGGAGGGCCAAAAAATGTTCGATTTTTTACCAATTTTTTTATGCGTAAAATATTAAATATAGAATGTTGAAATTTTGGTATGTTTATTAGGCGGTCTTTATTGAACATGATCATATTTTTTGAAGCTTGACAAAACACCTGAACAGGTGACCGGAAGCAAAAAAATGAAACATATTTTTGCTTTGTACAATATTGTGTATAAGCCGAACTAGAATGAGGAAGAAAAATTAATAAATAAAAAAATAGGGAGTCATGGGAAACGCTGTTTAATTTTTACCAAACATTTTTGCAATTTTTTGTTCGCAAAATAAAAAGGTTTGAATGTTTTGGATAATTCTAGTTCAGCTAATGAAGACGTTTGTTTCAAGATTTTTGAAACCGTGGTTTCGAGAAAAAGGCGTTTAAAGTGAAACTGAAGTTTGTGTGCGAATAAAATGAAAAGTGTTATACTTACACCTAATCTGCTATATCAGTGTACACCTTCCTCTTCTTCAAAATGTTCCGATTGTACAACAAACGTCGTCATTAGTTGAACTAGAATTATCGAAAAATATTCAAACTTTTTTATTTTATGAACAAAAAACTGATTTTGGTGAAAAACATTTTTTGGTGAAAAACTAAATTTCCTCTTCGACCGCTCACAAGTTTTTTATTGTTCAACTTTTCTTCTTGTTTCTAGTTCGACTTATACACAATATTGTACAAAGTAAAAATTTGTTTGACTTGTTTTCTTCGGATCACCTGTTCAGGACTAAGGGCTTCCGCAAGCGGAGAATACCATCGCGCACCGGCAAACGTGGCTCCTCCCACTCCCAGTACCATGTTTTGTCAAACTTTAAAAAATGTTATCATGTACAATAAAGACCGCTTAGTAAACGTACCAAATGTCAACATTCAATATTTAATGTTTTTCGTTTTTTTTGTACCAACAAAGTCGAAGCCTCCCTTAATAATTTCGGAAACAAAATCAGCTGCCCAACAGATCGGTCTCTGTCACCCTCAGGGCCCTGGCCTCTCGAAATAAGGAGACACATCTCTATATCGTCTCCCTGAAGTACTAACAAGGAACATCACTTAAGGGGCTACACCAGTGTCACACTTCCAAAAAATCGATTTTTTTTGCCTTTTTCGACAGTTTATACTTTCAAGAATATCCTGTAAAAATTTCAAGGCCGTATCTCTAATCATTTTACCTTACAAAAATCGATAGTTAAATCTTTAAACGCGTTTTTCTCGAAATGAGATTTTTCAAATTTGCTGACATTGTAACTCAAAGAGCAATTATCCGATTGACTTGAAATTTGAACTAAGTACTCTTGAATATATTTACTCTACAATGACGTAGGATATTTTTGATTGGATGAAAATTGACGATTTGGCATTAAAAAAAACAACTATTTTATAGGCAAGAAAACAGACTTTTTTCATAACTACGCCATTTTGTTAGATTTTGATATTTTTCGAAAATCCTACGTCATTGTACAGGAAATACCTTCCAGTTTAACGACATTTTTTTCCTTTTTCGGTTTCAGCCACTCAATCGGCCGGAATCATGTCAGCAGTGGAGGAACTTTTTTTCGGCGCCTTCGAAGGCAGCGCATAAGTCGCTTGGATCTCAATAATTTTCTATGAAAAAAATTATGTAATATAGGTCAAATATAGCCAAATATATTCTTCATTTTCCGAAACATTTAATTGAGTACTTTTCTTCCAAAAAATTCCCGAAAATCACCCAAATTTTCAGCGTTCACACTGGTATAGCCCCTTAAGTGTCCGCCGTCGATTTTCTTGAAACTCATATTTGTGATAGAGCATTGAAAACTATTAGACACGTATTTTGTTTACCTGCGGAAAAACGGTTTCAAGGGAGGAAACCACCCCCCAAAGACAGGCGTATCGAGGGGTGGTTTCGCAGTTTCACCCACAAGCAGTCCACCGATCTGAATGAAACAAAAACCAAAATTCTTCTAATGTAAAGCGATGAAAAATCCACCATATAACCATTGAAAAAAATGAAATTAAGGGGTGACACGCCTTTCTTTGAGCAGGCGTTTCCCCCCTTAAAAACTTTTTCCCGAGATACAAAAAAATACGTGTCTAATAGTCTTCAATGCTTCATCATATATATGAGTTTCAACAAAATCGGAGACGAACACTTAAGGCAGGATTCTACTTTGAAACTGAAAAAAAAATTTTTTTTTTTTACATTTTTCGAAAGTAAATATGTTCAAGAATGTTCGATCAAAATTTTATAAAGTTCCAAGCAGTCTAACTATCCTTTTTCGCCTTTCGAACGCACCTACCTGAGCACCTACCTATCACTCACCAAAACTTTAAACGCGTTTTTCTCGAAACGACATTTTCAAGTACCGTGGTCGTGATAACTCAAAAAGTACTGAACCGATCCTTATGAAATTTGGAACACATATTCTATATGTGTGTACCAACCGACCTAACTACAATCAACTTAAAATTTTGATTAGAACTATTTTTTTATTGCAAAAAAAGACCCAAAAGAACGCATTTTTTTCGTATTTTAGCCGCCATTTTGTTAATTTTGCACGTATATAAAATATTCTAGTTAGGTCGGATCCTGAAGACATACTGAACATGAAACTATTTGATTTTTTTGTTTCAGACCATCCGTCGGGAAGATTTCACGACCACGGCAACGGTACCTGCTTTTCGAGGCGTTGGCTTTAAACATATTTTACGTGTACAAAAAATGTATAAAATACATTAAAATTTTTTTTTTATGTACTTAAAGAGTGTATTTATTGAACAGTTTAAACCCCATATCGATATCTTTAATAGTATTCTCAGAAAAAATTCACGAAAATAGCGTTTTTTTCATGGTTTCAAAGTAGAATCCTGTCTTAAGTGATGTTCCTTGTTAGTACGTGCGAGTAGGAAACACGTGTTTTTGTGTACAGCTTGCACTCTCAGGGTCAAAGCACTCCCGCGGACTCCTCTCCACCCCTCCAGAGTCGTCCAGAAAGAGGCTTTTACCTTCTTCTCCCATACCTGCAATCCGGGAACATTATATCTTTCCCACTATTACGAATGTACGCGAGAAACGAAGGTAAGAGAAACCCACACGTTTATATGTAACGATATCGCGAGACCTCGTGTACATAATAATGTTCTCTGCCTCTCGCGAGAGAGAGAGGGGGGGAGGAGGTGAAAGATCATAAAGGACATTGTAATACTCGTAACAGTATTACCGTTGCTCGCATATTCCGTCTACGCACACCCGCACACGAGTTTACAGTACCTTGCTGAATAATACCGGAGTTATACGGGTATAGATCGACGATTAGCCGTTACCGAAGCCGGAACAATAATCGTTCGCTATCGTACACTGCATTCCAAATACCACCGGATCTTGCAATAACGCGATAAATTGTTCGAAACAGTTATTCAATAGTCACGATGCAACGTCGCACTGCTCTCATCGGTGAATAACTATAAATCCGTATTTCGCAATTATTTGGAGAATCCTGAATATTCCTCGAGGCAAACTTTGAAAAAGTCTCGCGTTGTTGCCGTCAGTATTATTATGTGAAATCAACGTGACTATTAGGGTGTAGCTTGTCGAGGGTTGATTTTGCAGTTGTGGCCGCGAGCAGTCCACCGATTTGAGTGAAAGGAAAAATAAAATTCTTCTCATGCAAAACGATCAGAAATTGAATAAGTACATTGAAAAAATTAAGGGGTTATATACAGTTAAAATTTTCGTAAAATCGATTTTTATTTTATTTTGTTCTCGTAATGTACATATATTTAAGTTCACGCACAGAATTTTTTTTGTCAAAAGTCTGTTTTTAAAGTCGGTGAGCAAGATTTCTCGGAAACGGCTAAACCGATCAGTCTCAAATTTTAACACAATCTTTTCAAGTATATTTTTTAGTAATTAATCGAAGGTTTTTTCTCACCGAGAAATATTTTCCATTTTATAAACAATTTAAGGCCTATTTTTTTGTCGAAGATCGATTTTTTTAGAAGCCGCCATTTTGTCAAAAATTATTATTTTGCTTATTCCTTCGATCAATTACAAGATAATCCATTATATTAACGAAATATTTTTGGTTTTCTCATTTTAGATAATCCAGTCCAAAGATATCGTGCTCACCGCAAAACGCCTTTTTTAGAGGTGCTCCCGGACTTCAGCTATAGCAGCTTTTGAAATAATTATTTTTACAATTGAAAAATGTCAAAATACAATTAAAAGTTACCATAATATGTGTACAAATTTTTACGTTTATAAACTAAAGGTCTTCTCAAGAGAAATTCTTGAAAAAACGTTTTTTGGGCCTCCTGACTGTACATAACCCCTTAAGGGATGAACCACCCCTTCAATTTTCCTCCACTCATCGTACAGTTGAAAAGGCGCATTGAAGTTAATGAAACATGATTTTCTCACTCAGTTGGCGTTATTTTGAGCTTTCGAAATAAACTCCGCGATGCTTGTAATCGGCCGAAAATTTTCCATCGGATAAAATGGTGAAGAAGTGAAGAATATTTTTTTACCTTTTTGGCCACTTTTCCGGAATTGCCAACATCGCGAAAATTCAAACAACCGTAGCGTCGGTGCTAGTTGAGTGACATGAACTGAATGGAGGATTTTCACATGGAAAGTCCACTTCAAGAGTGGCCGAAAAAGAGGCAAAGGGGTAGTATTTATTGTATGGAAAAATTGGCAAAAATCGATGGTCCGTCTTTGACATTCCGCCAAAAATCGAAAAATCATCGATACTCCCTTAATCAAGCGGCATTTTAAAGAGAAAACGATAATAAAGAGACTGATCACAGAGTGAAGTTCCAAATCGAAATTGAGCAAAATTTATTGACGATTTTATGAAGTCACTTACTTTTGGCCAAGACGGAACAAAATAGGATATTGAATATTCTTTTTACACGTCTATATCGATGTATTTTTATCCCCTGAATACGAATTCACAATTTATTTTCCCCGAAACCCTTGTTTTTTACCAAAAAATGGTGAAAAGTGTGAAAAAGACGTTGCTGCGTTTAGCCGACGTAACTTTGAGCTTTCGACAAAAACTCGGTGATTTTCGTGATCGTCGGAAAATGTTCCATCTCTTTTGGTCACTTTTCCGAATCGCCAAAATCGTGAAATTTCACACAGCTGTAGCACTAGTTCAGTTACGGAGATTCATTCGGGGGGGGGGGGGGGCGAGGGAGGCTAAAAAGGATTTTGATAAACTTAGAGAATGCTGTTGGATTCATCTCGATATCGTAATTAGCTTTCCAGGAAAGTCCATTTGAAAAATGGCCAAAAAAGAGGCAAATGGGTGGAAAACTGACAAAAATCGATGGTCTGTCTTTGAAATTCTGCCAAAAATGGAAAAATCATCGGAACTCCGTTATTCAAATGGCGTTTTAAAGAGAAAACGATAGCGAAGAGAATGAGTAGGAAGTGGGGTTCCAAATCAAAATAGAACCGAAATGATCGACGATCCAGTGAAGCCACTTCACATCATGAAGGCCAAGAAATTAGAAACATTTTTTTTTCTTTCAAGTCCACATCGATGTACTTTTACCCCCTAAATGCGAATTCACCATTTATTGGTTTATAAAACCTAAATTTTCATTTAAAAAAACGTCGAAAATGCATGGAATATGGTTTACCCCCTCAAGCTTGCTATCCGTCAAAAATACACATCTTTTAACATTCTCCCCTTCAAAGTGTTACCCGTTACGTTCAATTGAATGCACCTCTTTTGAATGAGGGCCGAGAGAAATTGAAGCAAAGGGATCGTTCATCCTCCATCCTTACTTTTTTTCTGTGTACCCATAGTGGATTTCTCATCGTGTTGCATTAGAAGAATTTCCGTTTCCATTTCACCAAATTAGTGGACTATTTGCAGCCGAAACTGCAAAGTCCTTGCTTCGTTCCAAGGGGTGGTACCACCCCTAAAACTCGTTTCTCCCCCGATAAAAAAATCCGTATTTGATGGTCTACCATATGCGCGAGTTTCAACAAAATGGAAGGCAAACACCAAGTGCCTTGTTAGATCGACAACGTTGCACCGGAACTCGCCATGCCCAGTACCTCATGGAGGCCCTGAAGCCGCTACAGCAAAGGTCGCAGAAAATGACAAGCCTGCGCAATTTGCAGTCCTCATCATGAAGGGGTATTCGGTTTTCCGCATCCGGCGATATATTGAGGATCTCGAAAATCATGCCCAACTATGATAATGATCGTAAACCCGTTACTAATTTGACGAGAAACATAAACTGAGGAAACAGGAATGCTTGAATGTCCCCCGGTTTACGGGTGTTTCGAGAGCCCCGGGTGGAAAAGATGCGGTATTCAAGGGGAGGAAATAGGACAACGGATGAGTCTTTGCCTGCGGATCGAGGAAAGCCCGAGACTCGTGACATTCGGTGGAGTGACAACGACAGTTGCGAACAGAGACATCGTGTGAAATCAACTGATACGTATATACACAAATGTAAAAGTACAGCTGTGGAAATATAGCAGTACGTTCAACTCGTCGTTGAATGACCTCCGACAACAATGTCCCGTAGAGTTTGAACGACTGGGTGGACGCGCTCTTGCGGCTCTCGTGGGTTGTCGTGTCAACCGGAGCCGGAAATAACTTCGTAACTGTTCGCTTACGAGGCTTTACGATTGTCGTAAATTGCCTTCCCTTTTTTTCACTCCTCAATTTCTGTTGTCATCTCCCTTTTCCCTCTTCCTCTCTCTATCTTTCTCTCTCTGTCTTTTGCGACTTGGCAGGTCTAGAATCTCAGCTAAAGGTGTAACCTGTCCACGCGTTCGTATAAAATCAACAAAAGGCGCGTGTGGAATAAAAGGAGGGAACTTTGTACACGTGATGGGATTGCGCTTCCGTGTCGTAAATCATCATCAGAGCTCCACGGCGTTACCCCGATGATCGCGATTCACGCATCACAGCGGCATCTTCGTAAATGAGAAGAGGAAGAAAATTGAATGGATGGCGGAGGAGTGGAAGGCCATTACGATGGGGTAAATATCTATACGTATATACGGGGGCTAGGCAGTCACGCTTGGTAAATTTCGTGTTCACTCCCTCGACGTCGTGGCTCGATGCGGCGGAGGGCAAAAGGATACAAGAAGCAAGGAGAAAGAGGAGCGTCGAAAGGTGGAAAAGGATTATTCGAAATGAAGGGGAACATGATGAGGAAGAGTGATTGTAGGAGATGAGAGAAACAGGATTTTTTGAGCACAGGAAACCGAGGAATATCTTAACGGGAGGTAAAGATCCGAGCACGAAGACTACACTTGAGGAAAACGCTTTTATGGTTAATTCGATTTCTTTTCATTTTGATTCAAGGATTTGAAAAAGTGCAAATCGCTTTCGTGATTACAAGGCAACATTGATGAAAGATTTCATTAACTAAGATTTTATATTGTTGAAAGATTTAAGGAGGTTGGAGCGTTAGCCACGATCCAGGGTTAAATTTAATAAAAAAAATAGATGTTATTGTTTAGACTATACTGAGTCTTTATGAATTTTTTTTCTTTTTTCACCACCAAACACCAGAGATAAAAAATAGTTTAACGTATGTAATTTACGGGGCGATATACACCTAGATGGTCGAAAAAATCGATTTAGAAGCTATGAACATTCCGTCGACCGTAGAATACCTACACTATGGGCCTGGTATCGATGATTCCATGTATGTTGACAAATTTCATGATTTATTCATTCCCAAATTTTCAAACGCGTTTTTCTCATAACCACTTTTTTCAAATCGGTACCCAAAATTTCTCGAAAACCAATGAACCGATTGTCTTGAGGTTTTTTTGTGGTTATTCTATACACCATTATCTAGTACTCGTCATAGGATTTTTTTTTTTCGTTGCATAGTTTTTGTTTTATAGGCAAAATAATAACTAATTTTTGGCCCAAAAATCACTATTTATGTT
This sequence comes from Ophion slaviceki, assembly GCA_944452715.1. Lineage (NCBI taxonomy): Eukaryota > Metazoa > Arthropoda > Insecta > Hymenoptera > Ichneumonidae > Ophion > Ophion slaviceki. The sequence goes on along the minus strand of OX101792.1, from coordinate 12,411,975 downwards.
CAAACGTCCGCCATTTTGTCATAAATCGATATTTTCGAAATCGGCTATGACAAGTACTAGATTATAGTATCTAATTTAATAATCTTTTTGGTTTTTTTTTCAGATGATTTTTGAAGAAACGCCAGTGGGTACCGTATACGCAGATTTTTTTACGACGCTCCAAGGATCACACAATATCCTTGTATATTTTTCATATTTTTAAATAAAGAAAATTAAACGAATTTTTGAATGTATATACTTTTAGATAATTAAAACCCTAATCCGAAATTTCAAATTGTTGTTCTTGAAAAAATTCACAAAAATGACCTTTTTTCCGGCTCCTAGGTGTATATCTCCCCTTAACGTGCGGTTAAATGGGCAAGACGTTTACACTAAAGGTTATGTAATTTTTTTGTTATTTAGTACCAATGTAAACCATTTCTAACAACGGATTAACGCAAACTGAACCTTTGTAAACATTTAGACAAAAAAAACCTCATCTTGCCCATCTTAAACCATGAGCCAATAATCTCGTGACGTAAATATGAATAGGCATAATTATTAATTACTCAAAATTTCATTGTGAATTGTATAAAACATTCGTTGTCGTAGTTTTTTTCATAATAATCATCGATAATGTTATACTTTTTCAAGTTTGTAGTAACACAAAAGTTTTTCTACTTTACGTAATAAAAATATTTAAATGCATAATTTTGCCCTTTAATTGAATATTTTAAAAATTAGCATATACAGAATAAATCTGTACCTCGTATTCATTTTTTTCATTGAAAAAACAAATGAATAAACCGTCATTTAACCCAACTAAATCGCTCCAACCTCCTTAATTAGCTAACCCCTTCGACTGCACACTTTCGCCGCGAACCTCTGACTGCATATGGGGTCGATACGACCCCAGGAGTTTTTCAGATCGTTGTATTTCGGTAAATATGCATTCTTCTTTGTAGAGACGTTATTTGCAGTCAATGATCCTTATTTTAGGGCACAAATTTTATTTTTAAGAAACACAAAAATTAAATGCCCAAACATGCGTTCAAAATGGGAGATGCGTTGGAAAATACGTAGGGGAAGGTGGGCTACAGTGTGTCACTTTTTTTCTAACGAATTTTTACTCTGATCAAGGTAGTCTGATTAGAAAAAAACGTCATAATCGATTTTAAAGACGGGCGTACAATGAAGATCCCATATTTTTTGCAAAAAGGATTTAAAATACCAAAATAATGGAATCGAAAAAAATTTTGGATTTTTAATCATTCTCCGTGAGCTGCTTCGGCTTTTTCCTGCAAGGAACATCACTTTGGTGTCCTCCGATTTTGTTGAAACTTTATATGTGGAAGAGTATCAAAAACTAAGAGACACGTATTTTTCTTATCGGTGGAAAAACGGTCTTAAGGGGTGAAACGCACCCTCAAAAATGGGGATGTTTTTCGGCTTTCGTCGATAACGTTTCAACGGTACGAGATATTAAAAAATTTCAAATTGCAACAATGTTTATTTTTCTGTGTACTATATATTGGAGATGAGAACGATAACGTTATCGACGAACAACGATAAACACCCCTTTTTTCGAGGGTGCGTTTCGCCCCTTAAAACCGTTTTTCCGCTGATAAAAAAATACGTGTCTCTTAGTTTTTCATACTCTTCCACATAAAAAAGTTTCAACAAAATCGGAGGACACCAAAGTGATGTTCCTTGTTAGGCCTGACGAAACCAAATATAAATCGCGATCCGATACAAAAAAAATGGAAGTTACGAGCTTCAAACCTCCGATAAATCGCATCTAGTTCACAATGATACATTGTACCCCACTCTCCCCCACTTGCACGAAAAACATAATTTGTTTCTCGAAATATAAAAAATAGTCCATTGAGGCTTTTAAAGAGAAAAGTTACGAATACGTAAGTATCGAATCGTTACGTCGATACGAAAAAGGACAGTGTCGGCCGTCGTTCCAAAAAGTATATATATGCGGTGATTTGAATTCGAGCATTTTCAGTGACTTCAATGACTTATTATTATTTACATTTACCGCAATCGACGCATAAGTACTGCTTGTTGCACATAGCCCTCCTGCATAACGGACACTTGCTTTTAGTTTTATGATCGGCATTCTAAATACACAATTTACTATAGTAGCGGGAAATAAACAATATCAATGAGCATTTTCGATCTCAACTCACTTAAATGTAGTGACAAAGCACCACATTTCACAAAAAAAAACATGTTTTCACTTTCACCGCACTGCTGCATAAACGGGGTCGACTCGACCCCAGGTCCTTTTTCGACAGCTGTCCTCAGTACAGGGGCAGGATGTAGGATGGGGGCCGAGTGTCCACCTATAGAGTAGGAGTGGGGGAACATTCGAGCGCCGCACTGCGGCCGAAGAGATTATCCCGTTTTGCGATACAGTCGGTTGAAAAAATATGGGGTCAAAACGACCCAGTGTGCAGTCCGAGGGTTAAGAAAAAATGTAAAAATTAACATCTTTACATTTCTTCTTGACTCGATTGTCAAATTGGGAGTTTAGTCGCATCCCTCGACTGATACTTTCAGTAAATTAAATCAATTGAGGGATTAGGCTACTGTGACGACCCAAAAAACAGGGTTCTTTGAAAAAATTGTTTTCGAAGGAATAAGAAAGATTGAGCAATCGTTTGAACATTTATTTGCACGTTCATTAACTAAGTTGTGTACCAAATTTTATAAAAGAAATATTAATAATTATAGAAATTATAAACAACCTCGTGATGAACCTTTAAGGAGTTTCGACATCAAAATCGAAATGCTTGTAGACGATTGAAATTCATATAATCCAGAGATTAATTTAGGATGCATTAGCTGTCCAGAAATTAATCTGTTTCACCCCATAGTTTCGGAGGTTTTGAAGGTTCAAGTTGACTTTTGTTCGAGTATTATTAATTAACCAAGTGGAGAAACCGCTTAATTTTTTAACACGACATTCCTGACACTAATCGCAGTTTGGTCAGTTTTTTAAATTTCAATCAAAACATTATTTTAACCCCTACAGCCCTATAACTAGTGTTTACGAAGTGCCACGTGTATTACGGAATGGATGAAGGTTTAAGTTGAACCTTCATGGCACGTGGCACTTCGTAAACACTAGTTATGGGGCTGTAGGGGTTAAAATAATGCTTCGATTTAAATTTAACAAACTGAACAAACTGCGGATAGTGTCAGGAATATCGTGTTAAAAATTAAGCGGTTTCACCACTTGGTTCATCAATAATATTCGAACAAAACTCAACTTGAACCTTAAAAATCCCCAAAACTATGTGGTGAAGCGGATTAATTTTTGGACAGTTAATGCATCCTAAATTAATCTCTCGCGATACGAATTTCAATCGTCTACAAGCATTCCGATTTTGGTGTCGAAACTCCTTAAGGCGAAGTAGAAGATCTACCACGCGACATATGAATGCGAGAGAGATAGCTGCAATTTTCGAACAGACATTTCTCAGAGATTAAGTATATTTAGGGCAAAAGGAAATAATCAAGCTCTGCGTCAGGGAACTCTCCAGAACCTGATACTTTGTTTTTCCTAAAAAAATTTAACCATCTATGAGAAAATTGGATTGGAACATTTGTGAGGTTATGTTGACATGCCCTCAAATTTATACTGCCCTAAAATAATATTTAGGGCAAAAGGAAATAATCAAGCTCTGCGTTAGGGAATTCTGCAGAGCCTAATATTTTGTTTTTCCTAAAAAAATTAACCGTCTATGAGAAAATTGGGTTGGAAAATTTGTGAGGTTATGTTGACCTTGTACATGCCCTTAAACGTGAGGGGCTCAACGGTCTACTTGACTTTAGCCACGGGGTTGATCTGAAAAAACGATTTTTTTTTCTCAAAATACTTAATATGGGCTAAGATTTGACGGAGATTCGTTCGTCTCCGTGTTTCAATCACCAAAACATTTATTTTTCAATTTTTATCTCGATTTTTCGAGGAAAAATAACGTCATTTTTCATAACTAATGAAAAAAAATGTTAAGAAGAAAAACGTCGGTCAAGACTAAACTACTATTACACTGAATAAGTGTACCAAATTTCAAGTCAATCCGTTCATTAGATGTCGAGAAATCGTGTACACTGTTTTCAAAAACATAGTTTCGAGAAAAACGCGGTTTAAGTTTTAGAAATTATTTCGTTATAATCATAAGGTCACCTTCAATCTGCGATTTCTGCGCCATATGCCGGACCTTCCTCTTCAATTTGAGTTGCCTCGAGCGACTATTTCTCGGACTTTAAACAGTACCCTAGCCCCTCGATGATAAATGAATTTTGAAACGCCATGTGCACCAAACTATCACAGTTTCCAACGTATCAAACGTTTACGCAATTGAATTAAGAGGTTAGACCACAGTAAAGGGTGTAAAATCATGTGCGAATTTAACAATTTTATTTACGTATGAAAAAGTGTCAAAAAATATCAAGCTGTTAGAAAATATATATATATTTTTTTTTTTTCAATGTACAAAATGACCGACTACTAATATATTTTTTTATCTTTTTTTTACGCGTTTTTACCTAGAACAAAAAACAAAAATTCTCGTCAATCTACATTGGAATACCTGGAGAATTACGTACGGAATTTAAAAAATATTGTTTTATTCAAAAGTTGTCGGTATTTGAACTTAAGAAATGAATTTTCAGTGAAAAATTTCGTTATAACTGCTCATAAACTGCTTATAAAATGAAAAGTTCTCGATTAATCAGAAATTCCGGACGTACTTCTCTGCGAAATGCAATTAGGAACATAACTTTTAAATTCGAAGTAAATCGAGTGAAATTTGTTGAAGTTATTTGTCACGCCAATTGGAAAAAAGCTGTATCGAGAAGTTTCGAGTAGTCGGCCATTTTGTACATCGAAAAAAAATAATAATATTTTCTAACAGCTTGATATTCATACTAAACAGATGTGTAATTAATTTTATGAGTGAATCACTTTTTCATACGAAACAAATGGTCAAATTCGCACATGATTTGATACACGTTACTGCGGCCTAATCCCTTAAATAGAACTGCCCAATAAAATAAAAATGTATCAAGTGTTTATTCAATTGAACAACAATATATTTATTCAATTTAGTAGTCGTTATAAAGCTTCCTGTACCGGCTCGAGTGCACTAAAGTTTCCCTGTGCCCTTGAACGAATGCAATACTGTAGCGCATCAGCAGAGTGGCTATGGACGACCTGGGGGGTCCCTGGAGAAATAGAAATAGCGCATCGTCAAGTGCGGTAGTAAAGTAGAAGAAGACGAATGGTAAAATTCCGCAAAAGCCTACGCTGGAACGTTGGAAAAATTGAATGATTAAAAACTTGTTCATTTGATTTAATTATAAAAGTACATCAGAGTAAATTAAATAAAAAGATGTTTCGATTGAATTTAAACAGCATCCGTTATATTGAGTTTCGTAACCTCTTGGGGAAATTATGTGATAGCGTCGATGATGAAATTTGTAGGACTGGATAAAAAAAAACTACCGGTTCATTCTCCCTTTTTTTCTTTGTATTTCGAGTACTGCTTCGATACACGATCTCGAGCCAATAGGGCTCCGCAGCAAGTCATTACACAAGCGATAATAATAGACAAAATCTCTACTCTTCTTCTACTTTCTTTCTTTAGCGGGTTACTCATGATCCTGCAACTATCCATCGACCTCGGATTTGCCACGAAACAGATCGAAATCGTTTGCCCCCTGGGCTTAATATAATCCGACACCACGGACACATGCAAGATACCACTGAAACGTTTTCAATTGTGATGACTGTGATGTTGATTTTTTTCACTTTTCAATCGACACGTCATTATGATTCACACCCAAGTCAAAGAATATAATTCAATTGAGGGTAGACAACGATTTTGATTTTGGAAAGGGGTACTCAACGAGAATATGTTGGGTTATTGATTAATTTATTAATAATTAATAATTCATATTAATAATTCATATAATATTATTAATTAATATTAATAATTAATTAAAACTAAAAAATTAAAATTAATTTTTCAGAATGTATGTAGAGATCTAAAAAGTGTAGAATTTCATATTCATATCATTTTATTGCAAACCTACAGAAATTTCATATAGAGTTTTTTGCAGTTTTTTGCAGTTCCTATACGCACTCGCATGAGATTCTTGAGCAGTATATAGAAGCGAAGAGAATTTTATATGTCCATTTTCGTACAATATTTTAATAGAATTTGTTTTATATCATTTTTATAAAAACATCATGAAAAATGTTCACTTGGGTTGGACCTCGAAAATATATTGATACGTAAATACAAACGCTTGTGTTCCCTTAAAGGGCTACAATTACCTGGAGGTTCAAAAAAATTTGCCAAATGTCGATTTTTTCTGGGAAACAGTTGGTGAAAAAGAAACACATTTTTTAAACACAAAGCTACATATATCGAGAGCCTCAAAAGATCACCAAACATACAGAAAAAGAACAAAAACATGACCGCCGGCAGATGATACTGTTGTCAAAGTCGGTGGACATAACAACTCGAGAACCACTTGATGCATTGTTTCCAAATTTACAGGAGATACGATAAGAAACATTTGCAAGTCGTTGACGATCTCACTTTTTAAATATCGATCTTCATTTTTTAATAGTTACGTAAAAAATGCGATTTTTTTTCATAGATTTTGTATGCTTGAGTTTCAATTCGTTGCCACTTTGTTAAAAAAGAATTATTTCCAAAATCGACGATCGTCAGCGACTCGTATTTATTGTTAACTTGAATAACCCGTTTGGTTCTTAGATTTCAGATGGACCGTTTGAACTGGAGAGTGTCCACCGCCAAACGTCGCGAGAAAAAATGTCATCCGCCGGCGGCTATGTTTTCTGTTGATTTTCTGTATTTTTCGGTGATTTTTTTTAAAGTCTCTCATCATATGTACCTTTGTGTTAAAGAAAAATTGTTTCTTTTTCACCAACCGTTTCCCAGAAGAAGAAAAAAAACGGAATTTGGCAATTTTTTTGGGCCTCTACGTAAATGTAGCCCCTTAACTCTCAACTATTAGAATGTTCGTCAAGCTTGGGCAATGAATAAATACGGATATTCGTCCAGCCCTTTTTGCAAATCCATTGCGAATTACGTTATCGACTTTTTCAATGACAAATTTTCATGTTAATCCTGCGTTAAACGCGCGGAGTTTTTGAAGACCCCACACTTCCGTCTTCACCTCTACGATAATTTTTTTTTCAAAATCGACCACCACTCTTTGACAATGAATGAAAAATGTGTAGCTTGTTCATTTTTGTTGCAGGATGTTTGGACGATGATTTTCAGCAAAACAAATTTGTTTGAAAGATAAAACTATTAGATGAACAAAATAGATGCGGCGCCTGGTGAAGAGTTTAATAAATAGGATGAGTTTATAATTGTTTAGAAGCCGCGATCTGCCTCCTTTCTAGTTCAGTTTTAGGGGTTAGGATACTGTGTAAATGACGAACAGTCGTTCATCGCATGAGGCAACTCAAATTGAAGAGTTGCCTCCATATGGAAGAGTCCAACATATGGTGCAGGAATCGCGTATTGCAGGTCAACTTATTGTTACAACCATAAAACTGCTAGTAAAACTTTAAACGCCTTTTTACGAAACTGTGTTCTTCAAAACGATGTACACGATTTCTCGACATCTAATGAACCGATTGGATAGAAATTTGATACACTTATTCAGTGTAATAGTAGTTTAGTCTTGACCGACGTGTTTCTTCTTAACACTTTTTTTTCGTTAGTTATTAAAAATGATGTTATTTTTCCTCGAAAAAACGAGAAAACAATGAAAAATAATTTGTTTGATGATTAAAACACGGAGACGAACAAATCTCGGTCAAATCTTAGCCCATATTATGTATTTTGAGAAAAAAAACTCGTTTTTTCAGATCAACCTGCTGGCCAAAGTTAAGTACACCGTTGAGCTCCTCACGTTTGAAGGTACTTCACGAGATTACTTATAACCTTTTTAATTATGAATATTTTTAATGACATTTGATTGATTGAGATTGATATATATTTTATGCCTTGATCGAAACCTTGAGGCAATATGGTACAAAGTGTGTACAGTTCGTAGGAATTTTTATAATAAAAAAAATAGAACTAAACATATTATAAATATAAAATTAATATAAATAAAAAATTGATAATGAGTAAATAAGCATAACATGAGAATTACATTTAGCGAGGAATATAAGTAATAAGTAAATTACCCTAAGATGAGTGATTATAAAATAGAAAAGTAAAATATGAAAAATATTTAATATCATAACGATGGTGATTGTATCTGTAAAGCTAGCATTGCTAGAGTTTTAGTATTGTTTTGCTGCGAAAGACTGGGAACGATGGGCTTAGTAGCTATCTAGATCGTGGTTAAATAGATACGAAAATAGTCTGCATTTGAAGATTTCAAGGCTCGGGGATGCTGTAACTGACGAAGGAAGCGAATGCCAAAAGTACATTGCAGCTAAGCCGAAGGAATTTCGGAGGATGGCTGTTCGATGTAGCGGTATATGAAAAGTATTGATAGTACAACGACGAGCTGAGTAAACTGATGGCTGAGCAGGCGGGAACATTTGAATCAGATAATCCGGAGCTTGTTTTTTCACGATGTTATATATCATGATACCCATGAAGTATAATCTTCCGGTTCTGACTGTCAACCAACCCAATTACCGACGGTATGGTGTGATGTGGACATCTTTTCGGAGGTTAAAGATAAATCTAATTGTCGAGTTAATTAGCTTTTGCAACTTGTGATTTTGCTCGGTTGATAAATCATTGTATGGAACACAACTTTGTGAATGTACATACAAATAAATGTCCAAACAGTTTTTTAATCATCTCACTTCAATTTTCAATTTTTTAAGGTAGTTCTGTAGTTTTGGTCAAATCTTAGGAATTGGCTGAAATCTAAGTATAGTGTCGATATGACCGTCATGGACTGATGCCCAAAAATTCAATTCGATTCACCGTTTAGTTCATGAGATAATTGCAATTGAATATGGGTATTTTTGTACGCAATCCCTATACCTAACACGTAAACCGATAGGAGTTTGCTCGCATTTCTCGATATAGGTTCTAAACGGATCTTAGGATTTAAAAAAAAACACGTGTACGCAGTACTATTGTGGGATTGATTTAAAGAAAATGACAAACTCTGACCGTTTAGTTTCGGAGATATCGACTTATGAAAAGTGGTAATTTTATTCCACACCGAGCTCGGGCCCAACCATCTGTGACGGAATGGCAACAGTGTGCGCTGCAGCCAGCTGATCGGCGCGCGGTCTAGGAACTCGAAGCGTGTTTTTTTTCCCGAGTTCTAGTAATTCTGAGACGGATGTGAAATAAATTTATTCTGCAAACAAATTTAATTCGTTCAATTTATGCATGTATTTATGCATGTATTTGTCTTTGTTACAGCGAATACAATTTAAACTGTCGGCAAGATGTTGTAAATCCACGATTCGACGTCCTTCGACAGCGAATTTTTTTTGCTGATCGTTGAGGTTATGGTTATTCTCATCGCGTTTAGCCGCATTTGCTTGACACATGGCTGCCACAGCTTTCAGTCTTTCAGCAAGCGCCTTTTTTCTTGTGAACTTTCCTTTCTATCGCATTTGGGGTGACACTTTCACGCTTTTTTATTTATATAAAATATTTCGCGAAAGACGGATCGTGGGAAGCCCAACGCTATGACTGCAGGAAAATGGCGCTGTTGCCACGATTACAGCGCCGCTCTCTATACGAGTATGAGACCTATCTATTGCATGAGGCGCGAATGTGTGGGACATATAGAGGGTACAAGCTCTGTCAAAAATGTACAACCAACAGCATCGTATAGGCATTGGATGTTACTATACGCTTCGACCGAAACTTTTGGCTCATACGTGTACCTACAGAACTACCTTAATAACCCTCTCTTTAGAATTGTCACAGTATCCCTTAACAAAGTTATATAAGCTTAAGTTTGCAGTTAAGGTGCGTAAAAGATTCACCCAAAAAAGATTACGTATCGGAAAGATCATGTAATAAATGCTTTGATGACGTTTATAATTTAAAAAGCGCTCGATACGTAAAAAACGGTTCATCTTCTTTCAATTTCTAATAGAAAGCTCATCAAGCTCGGACCGTTATTGATGATTCTAGTAAGCTAATTGATAAACTGAGTTGTCCATTTAAAAAAAAAATTCAAAATTAACGAAGTTTTGTCAGCATCTTCGACCTGAAAATTCCACTAATCAGAAATCCAAGCAACTCTCGATCGATATATGCATAACAAGAAAAAAGTGCTGTAAAGTGCCACAATAAATATATTGAATTGACTGTTTTGCTCATAATAATGAAAAATTAAAGAAGCTCCTTCGACGAGCAAGTTGCATTCGCAATTTCCGCTTCGCAGAGAAAACTTTGCGAGTCTCTGAAATTGATCGGTGATCACATGGAGACTCATATCACAGGTTTCTTTTTCGTTTCTTTTCCGAATACGTCTACGCAATAAAAATTGGGGTATTGAAGTAATACTCGGTAAATTAACGTTGCATAAATGTATATATTATTCCATATGTAATTACAACAGCATTTCACAACTAATATACGAATGCGAATGAAAAAGTTCTTGGAATCACTATAAAAATATGAGAAAATACAAAAAAAATATTGTATTTTTCTACATAATCTCCTTTTACTTCTGTACATTTAGAATACCCCTTTTTCAACTTTCGTATTCTTTCCTAAAAAAAACATTTTCCCGACTCTCAAAAAACTCTTCTACCTCAGCCATAACGGCGTCATCGTCATCGAATTTCTTCCCTCGGATATGCTCCTTTAATTTTGGGAATAAGTGAAAGCACTGTGCGCTAAGTCCGGAAAATGTGGTGGGTGGTCAAGGAATTCGAAACCAGCGCAGCTGCTTTTCAGGCACAGGTATTTTATCACTGCGCGTAACTCACTTTTCTCCATATTTGAGTATTTTTAACAACTGTTTGCACAAAATAATTAATAACTTTAAAACGATACGATCAAATAAACAGAAACTTCGCATAAATATTGTGTGATTGAGACTCTCCAAAATAAATATCAAACTACCCTCAAAAATATAATATCGATATGCGCTTCTAAGAACCTTTTCATTCACATTCGTATTCTGGGGAATTAAAGTACGCTTGCGTGTGTTAATAAGATCACTTAAATTATTATTGGAAGACTTGACAGGTCACGTTCATTGAAATACTTGAGGCTCCAACAGGAACGATATTGGGAACCTTTTTTTGACCCTGTGCACTGTAATTTCGTTGCTTCTGCAGTCGGACTGGGACGAAAATGTCCACGTAGTTTTCAACGTGTTAAGGTAGTCCTATCGCTCCGCACTAGGAATACCACTGTTCATACTCGAGACGTGTACAATTTATATTTTTAACATATGCAAAAAAAATAATTTGTAATCAAACTGTTTAATGAATGTTCACATTTAATTAGAAAAATGAAAAAATAGTTATTTCAACGATTCGCGTAGTATTTCTAGGTTTGATATTTGGCAACATTGATTCTATCTCCGTCTCGTTTTACTCAACCAGGCGAGTTTAACCTCCATGCTTTTCAACGTCGATCCGTCAAAACAATGTCAGGTGCGGGAAATATAAAGCATTGTATTCGGGTCACGACTGGTAAAAAGCGTGGAAAATTCGTGTCGGCGAAATATGTCGGTTGAAAATGAAATATGTGTGGAAATTCGAATGAGTGAGATGAGGTTAGGACTACAGTCAGCTGTTGCCTTGCTGTCACGTCTCGTTATCGTAGCAAGTGGTAATAAATCCAATACCGGAAGTTCAAATTAAACTTGATATTACGTAAAAATTAGGTCAATGAGCGTAATTTTTTCTGAGAGCATTGGATTACTACAAGTGTTAAGTATGTAAATCTGATTATTTTTAAGGATCTGACGGATTCCCACTGTTATACACACTTCTGTAGCGACCGGAAATTGGGTTTTTGTATGTCGTCTCAGAATTCCTTCACAAAAACACGCAATTTTAATATTTTTTTTCTCTGTAATCAGGTCGATACCAACCCTGAAATTTTACAGAGACGATTATTAATAGATTTAGTGAAGCTCAAAAAAAAATTATGAAAATCCTATGGATTGAAGCCTGGCGATAGGACTACCTTAATTAGCTTTAAAAAATCTCACAAAATTCACGAATGCTCTTGAAAACTTCTTGAATGAGAATCCACGATATATTTTTTTCAAGAAGGCGAGCCGTGCCCTGTCCCATTCTGGTTTTGCAGGAATTTCAAAGTGAAATTTCGCTTGAAATAAATTCGTCCCGGTGCGACAGCGCAGTGTTAATTTATCGCGCGTATTTTTGGGTCTCACATTATCTTAATCGCCTGAGAATGAAAATTCGAATCCTATCGAGACATACGTGTATCAGTTTGCCCATATTTACATAAAAAATTAAAGCTGCATCTGCGCAATATTATTATTTCGAAGAATAATGAAAGTTCGGGGGTAGAAAATTAGTTCAATAATCAACGATTTTCGAAGAATTAGCAAAATAAAATTCTCGAGAATGAAAAGGTGCAGCCCAAAATGATACTTACGTATCGGATTGGCGATATTTGTGTTAAAAATGAAAACTGTGTGCTGAATGTATCAGTAAATCAAAAAATATATCTGTACACGTCGTTGTGCCACGTTCAACGCGGCATCCGTTGTATCGTTCGACAGTTCTATTCTCGTGTTGTTATTGTCCTTGCTAATATGCAGGAAGGATTACTGTAATTACCGTCTCTCGTGTATGTCTCGTCTGCGAATAAAATTCTATTGCAGAGCTTCAGCGACGAGTTTCTTTGGTGGATTTTCGATGATGGCTTTGCTCTGAACGAGGCGTAGCTCAATTCTCTTCGCTGATTGTGCACGCTCATCCTTGTTTGCTGTCGTAAAGAGGCAAAAGATTATTATCGGAACTCATTGCTTTCTCGAACTCTGTATTACGCAAGTCGTGTTTTAATTGAGACTCGAGTATAAAATTAAACTAGGTGTCGATAAGAACACGAATAAACATTGCTATCATTACCCAAGCAACTTTCGTGAGTTTTCAGTAGGACAGCGTGCACTGTGTTTATCGTTTTCTCCAGAGCATCCCTGATATCATTGGAGTTCGAATGTGCGAGGAACAAAGCAGCGAAGAGATCACCCGAACCAGTGTACACGGCTGGTATTTTTGGAATGTCGATTTTCATCTTCGTCTTGTCTGTGAAATAGATCGACGTTGGAATTGTCAGAGAGTACAGCGCAGCACGGAAGGTTGATGCATGGGTGTCCGTAAAACTCATTTTAAAGGAAGTCTCAAAATGACCTGACATTTTAAATTGCGCGCCATTTTTTTGTGGCCAACATAGAGTATGAATAATTGGATGCACCATTAATTAAATTAGTTCACAATTATGTCAAAATGTTATTGAAAATTTCGTCAATAGTGACCGTTTGCAAACAGAGACGAGACTGCCATCTATCGGATATTGCGTTCCACACATAACCTCCATGATTGTACCTTATATTGAAATAAAAATATTTGTACTGATCAAATAATCAATAAGTTTTATTAATAAATTTAAATGTTAGGTCATTTTGAGACACCCGGTAGGATTAAAAACCTGGTCAAATATTACATGCTTAGATTCAGTTACTAGTATTTCACTTCAATTTATGAAATTTATAGACAAGATTTATAAATAAAGAAGCATTGTTCATTGACCGTGATGTGAAACAGATATGGGTGCTAGAGACAAAAGTCTGTCTTGCTGTGAGCAACAGAAGTAGATGGTGAATCTGTACAAGGTTGAAGTTCACATCATAGGAGGGCAATGGAAATGAATATTTCTGAATTCCTTTAACGGAATTCGCTGATTTTCATGATTTTGTTAAAAAGGTCAAATGTCTTTGTCATTTTTTAAACTTAGGGTATGTTTTACAATTACTTTTGCCTGTTGCATGCTATTATGTCATTTTTTTATTAATTTTTGAAAATAGCGGATGTATGGAACGGTGTTCTAAGCTGCATTTTCAAAACTGGCTCAACGTATAATAAAAAAAACCAATCGACCGATTCTGATAAAATTCGGTATAAATCTTTCTAACCTTATGGTCTAAAACATGACCCTAAATGTTGTTGAAGATTTAAAAAACAAGTACTTTTTTTTACTTCGGAATATAGCCATTTTTTCGGAAAATTCAAGCTTTTTGTTTCAAAGCGTACCATTTAATCGATTTTCAACATCTTTCATTTTTTCTTGGTTCATATTTTGCGTATGAGTGTTAATTAAGGAACAATATTTGTTGGTTTTTTTCCCTAGTAATCCCACCGACGCTACGTGTCACACCCTTTGACAACATCCGCCGCAACCGTTTTGAATAACACGCCCAACCTCCGCCACTTTTCAAGGTGAATTTTAAAAAATACCATTTAACAGCAAAAAGTAGTAATGAAACATACCCTAAGTCTCAAATGTGAAGAAATCTTTCTTTGAAAAAACAAAATCACGGAAATCAGCAATTTTTACTCGCCTAAAGATATCTCCCCCTTAATTTATTTTGGCATATTTCACCTACAAAAGTCCCGCAACAACTTTTTAAGATAACTATTTAGCTAGCTACTACATAAATCAATAAAAAAGATCTTGTATGATAATGAAAATAAGGTAAACAAAGTGTGAAAAAGAACTTTCGTTGTATTCCAACTATGTAAACTTCAAAACCATGAATCTGTTTCACATTAGGCCAGTAGTTTAGGATACGGAATATTGGTTCCGGTGATTCGGGAAGTTTGAGTGCACTGAAGAGGAGAAACTGAAACGTGGATATATTTTTTCATGCGTTTTTATACAAGCATGAAGAAAAAAGTAGACACATGAGGATTTGCTCTACATTGTATTCTTCATAGTTGAAAATTCAATGATCTATCTGAAACTGCCATACGACTGATCTTTGTCATGAACTTCACAAGCATTGTTGCGTTTTATTGGCTGATTCTTTTTTACTCAGGGGAGAAAGGCGCTGAAAGTGAGCCTTGTATCTTTTTTTTGGCCTTGTGAGGATTCTTACACAAACGTAAAAAAAGGTTTGAACAAAAATAAGCAGGATAAGAGTACCTTTTATATTGCTCACAACAGCTGTGAGTTTGCCTTCCAAATTCGTCGATGAGACGGCCACGATCTTGGGTTTCATACCGTGCAATACCTCCACTGCTTTTTCCAAATCTGCCATCGTACCGATTTTTCGACCTGTGATGAGTCTTTGAAAAAATTAATAAAAACTCGTAAACGAAAATGTCCGTAAACATTCTCAAGCATTGTTCGCTGGGAAAACTACTGCAACGTTTAATTTTTTTCTCTCATTCCTCGCGTTTGTCTCTACTGATGTTCTAATCCTCTATTTCATGCTTACTCCAATTCGAACTGGTTTGGCGTTATAATGTCCGCCAGAGGAACAATTTCAGCGATGTATATATCTTTCAGCTCTTCCGGAACGTACATCTTTCCGTCGTCCCCCATCACCGGATCGCATACTGCCGAATTATTTATGAAACAATCAACTCGCCCCGATACGACGATTCAATCGCCACATGCCCGAAAAACCAATGAAAGAAGCTTTGCGCTCGTCGACTGTACCGTATATGAGATTTGGATTTTTGCGTTTGAGTACAGGAACGAGTTGCGCTATGCACTTGAGAAAAGAGGCTGAGCCCACGTAGCCGGTGAGCAAATGGCTGTACGTATCCAATTCATTTTCCGCCAGCCCATCCACTAATTCTCCTAAGGAAGAAAATCATTCATGCGAAATCCAAACATAGGAGCTTTGTTTTCAATCTTATCGAGTGTGCGCGTCGCACTTACTCAAATCTTCGGCGTTCAATATCTGGCCCTTGACGACTTTGTATCCGGTGTGATTCGACAATTGCACGGAATTTATGGCATCAACCTCGTATCCTAACAGCTGGGATTAATTAATTTATTAATGAGTAACGGACTTACAGCAGCAATCAATTCGTTTCATAATGCATAACAGCCTTACAGCTGGAATCAGTTAATTTCTTAACGGGAGGGTAGGGGTTTCAGCGTGAAAAAAAAAAACACTTTTTTGCGATTTTTTTTATCTATATGGATAGAGTAAACTTATTGAAACCTTTTGTACATTGTTAAGTGTCATTTCAAGAACATTCCGTGAAATTTGTACGCGAAAATATCCACAAACGAGCCGGTGCCGCGTTTTTCTCGAAACCACTTTTTCAAAGTCCGTGTTCACTGCCATTTGAAAACTACATGACCGATTTATTTCAAACTTGGTACACACTTTCTACATATAAAATACCGCCCCCCAACGGTTGGTTTGAGATTTTTTTTTACATCGAGGGGGTTTTCCACCCCCAAAATGGCGGAATTTTTCGTGAAAAATAGCACTTTTCACTTTACATGACCACCAAAAATTTAGAAATGAAAAAAAAATTATCAAAGACCGTGGGAGAGGATTTGATGATACTTTGACTAAATTTTAATGGTACTTGATTTCAGATAATTTCTAGCTGAGATACAGAGAACACCGCAAATCGTGTTTTTCAAAAGGCGTTCTTGGAAAACCTTTGTCACCGGCTTGTTTGTGGATATTTTCACGTACAAATTTCACGAAATGTTCTTGAAATGACACTCAACAATGTACAAAAGGTTTCAATAAAACTACTCTATCCATATAGATGGAAAAAGTTCGCAAGTGTTTTTTTTTCACGGTGAAACCCCTACCCTTCCCTTAATGAAGAACAGCCTAACAGCTGGCATAAATTAACTTATAGTACGAACGTGTCGGATGAATTGAAAGAAAAATTGCAAGATTTGTATTCTACGACAGACGACTCATAAATCATCATAAAAAATATAAAAATAGATAAACTGCGCGAAGATGTGTAGATGTGCATACATTTCAGTACATATGAAAGATCTGCGGAAGAGAATAGATGACAAATAAAAAATTATCTTGAAGTTTGCGTGAAGAATGCAACGAAAATTCTTTTTTATATTTTTATTTCCTCATTTTTAGTATTTGACCAAATATTTTTTTGCGGACTGAAATTATTGACCCAAGTAAGCAATTTAACCCTTTGCGGCATAGTGTAACACTGGTGTTACATCTAATTCAATTCAGATTCCGATGATTCAAAAGTGATTTTTAATTAAATATGGCGGTTGTAAATGCGTTTCAAGGTTCCTAGGACTCCAATAACTACTAAAACATACCTATTAAATTTTTATTTTTCACATAGCGGATGTCATCAATAACGAAAGTGCAAAAAAATGTGTACGTAAAGAAAAATGTATGCTTCAAACGGTTAAAGAATAGTTGATAGATTTTCGTAACAAAGATTAGCCACAAGAAATTCGAGCAATGCGCTAATAATCATTTTTCCATTGCATTCCAATGATGCAAACTTCAATCATAATAAAAAACTGACTTACAAAAGTATATAGATTCATCATACATTCATCATAGTCTGAATATCATGAAAAAAAAACATTCTGCTATTGCATTCTCCTTTGCTCCGTCTTCGATAAAAAAATGCAATGCAATTAAATATTGTGATCGCAGAATATTGCGTGCTTATTATGATTAGCTTATTACGAAACAAGATCGATAAAAAAACGATTTTTCGAACTATCCACGCAGAATTCGTAAAATGTTTAGTCCAGAATGAAGACATGTATCATTTAGACTTTTCATTATTATCATGAAACGTCAACCTTATCAGGTCCGTGTGACAATTACTGCAATTCAATATTACGTCCACGTAATGTTTATCATGCTGTCCTGCACATCCACAAGGTCAACATAACCTCACTAATTTTCGAACAGCGTTTTCCCATAGATCGCGACGTTTTGTTAGAAAAACCAAAGCATCAGTCTCTGCGGAATTCACCAACGCGGAAGTTAACGATTTTCTTCAGCCCCAAATATTATCAATCCGCGGGAAGTCTGTTCGATAATTTGAGCCATCTCTCTCGCACTGTGTCACGTGGTAGAGCTTCGCCTTGAGACGATGCGAGAGAGACAGGCGATGTGTGTCACGCACGTCATAAGCGAATGAGGGAAATTCAACGACAAATGTTGAATTCAACTCTTCATTGGAAAAACAATTGACAATTCGTCAAAGTTGATCGGGTAAATTGACATGCACGGACATCGAGAAAAAAAAACTGCACTTTCACGAAACTAATTAGCCGTGAGAAGACTAAAACTTGTTATTTTTACCTGCAGAGGAAACGTTGCACTTTTATTACCGACGTAGCCAGAAACTACGTGACTCTGTATCGACAGAACGTGATTCTTCGATTTTTCGGACATGTTGCTCCGATGTTCTTCGCGATAAAAAACACCTCGTCGCTATTAACGGAGTATCGGGCTCGGAGCTACTGCGCAACCCTAAGCATGATTTTTCTTATATATTGAACGCTATCTGGAAGTCACGTGTGCATCGTATTTCCCCCGCGCAACTCGCGAATCGACACGAAACTCGTCGGCCCATAAACATGACTAGTCGAGTCCGAAACAAGTGTCTAAACGAAAGCGGCGCTGATAATACTGAGGAGGCCGACGCACGTGAAGTTTTCTTCGTCGCACAGCGGCCCGCTCGATATCGTCAGCGCCCGGATCGGTGGCCAAGTGCGGAACTATCGGCTTCATTGTCGACACGCGCCGTTCGACGATGGACGATGCGCAGTGCTCGGGGCAGTTTGAAACATCGTCGTACTATGAACAAATGGGAGATTGCACTTGTCGATAACGACATAGAGTATCCAAGTCATTGGAAGTTCTTGCGTAAGCCTATGATCGTGCGATTATCAGGGATTGTTTTTATTCATTCTTTCACTGACTACGTTGAGATAGCAGCGAGAATAATAAAAATTGCACGATTCATCGATAAATTTGGTGCTATGGAGCTCTGTTTTGAAGCTGGCGAATTTATTGGGAAAAACCAATGACCCCCGGACGGAAAGCGCGTCACCTCTCGAGTACTCGTATCATCATTGTGTCGTATCCATTGGCGTAGCTAGCATTTTTTCTGGGCGGTGGTAGGGCGCCGGCAAAAAAGTGATTTCATCACCCCCCCCCCCCTTCGCTACCGTCGTTGCCGACGCCCATGGCACTATTGTTGCTTGGGAAAGTTTATATAATTTATGGCAGTCGCCCAGTTTTGTATGCTTTGTTAAATATCCAGCATTTTGTTCATCATTTTAAAATAAAAGTATGTTTTTCATGACTATAGCTTCAGCTTCTAAGGCTGACATTTCAATTATTAAGATTTTTTCAATTACGATCGATGAAATCCTCTCCGTTTTTCATATAATTCAATTTTAAAAATTCGTCAATTCCGTGAGCTAACGGTAGATTCTCAAATCGACGTTTTAGATGTACAATGATATTATCTATTACTTGATAGCAAATGTTGATCTTCCACCTTTCTTCTCGTTGTGTATCGGTGGGCAAATCGAATGGATTTCTTTTGCCCACAGTTAATTGTGAAATCTGAATATCCATTTAAGGGGGGAGTAAGGGTTTGCACTTTTGAAAAATCGATTTTTTTTGTCTTTTCTTATAGTTAAACATTTCAAGAATATAATCGCAAAATTTCAAGTCAATCAGAATAAAACTCTCAAAGTTATTGACTATTTATTTCAAACTTGGTACACACTTTCTACATATAAAATACCTCCCCCCAACGGTTAGTTTGAGATTTTTTTTACATCGAGGGGGTTTTCACCCCCAAAATGGCGGAATTTTTCGTGAAAAATAGCACTTTTCACTTTACATGACGACCAAAAATTTAGAAATGAAAAAAAAAATTATCAAAGACCGTTGGGGGGGAGGATTTGATGATACTTTGACTAAATTTTAATGGTACTTGATTTCAGATAATTTCTAGCTGAGATACAGTGAACACCGCAAATCGTGTTTTTCCAAGGGCGTTCTTGGAAAAACTTTGTCACCGGCTTGTTTGTGGATATTTTCGCGTACAAATTTCACGGTATGTTCTTGAAATGACACTTAACAATGTACAAAAGGTTTCAATAAATGTACTCTATCCATATCGATGAAAAAAAAATTGGCAAAAAAGAGTTTTTTTCACGCTGAAACCCCTACCCTTCCCTTAATTCACGTCATGAAATAGCTACTTCTCATACAAGTTACTAAATAGCGACAAATAAATTAGTTCAAGTTTTATTAAATTATTTTTATATGATTGCTCGGGTGAAACAAATGAACTTAACCTACAATTTGAATTTAATTATGTTGGCACAATTTTTCCTGGCATGGCGCCAGGATTCCTGGGGGGTGCGCCCCCTGGCTACGCCAATGTTCATATCATCATTGTGTAATCGTAGGCTACCATTTCCGTAAATACACTTCAGTTTCCTCCGAACGCACAAATTACTACCTCCAGCTCTGTGCCCGGATAATAATAAAGCGCGACGCGTTATTTACGAGGGCAAATCCACAGTAACATATAATCGTAAATGATTCACCTAATCGCGTCGTCGAAATGAATTTCTCGCCGTCCGCCTTACCAGCGGAGCGCGTACGGTCTTGAAGTTTCACCGAGCGACCGCCAGATGTCTTCGGGATTCCTCTCGAGATCCAGAAAATCGAACACTATTCTTTTTCGATCCGGTATCCGCACGATGCACACAAGTGCAAAACTTTTGCGTGTACACGAGCGCGTGAAAAATACAACGACGACGACGCGGCACACGGTGCGGGATAAGTGTGTTATTCGGTGAGAGACTTGTCACAAAAAAAAACGAAGCAAAGGAACCCACGGAAAAAAAAGTAATGGCGACGTGGGAGAGTGAAAAATTTGGTGAAAACGTCGGGAGTATCGAGGAAAATTTCGATGGCATTCTCGTTACCCACGATTTGCAGGATTGTCTCGACGACAGCCTCGATCTCGCGAGTTTCGGTAGAGTTTACGAGCAATCGCCCGTGTTCGATTATGGAAAATACTCGGACGAGGATGTACCGTCCACCGTGAAATTGCCCGACGACCGCACGGGGTGAGTTTTGCGTTTCTTTTCCATCGTCTACGATATTCCATCAATATCGTCAATCGTCCTGCTCTCGTTGATTTTTCGTCAATATCAAGTTTTTCTCCGCGGCTTATCAATCACCGAAGAAAATCTCGAGGTTGTCACTCATTCAAACTTGTTTCACGCATCCTGTCCTTATACGGACATTTAGTCGGAAACTTGAAATTGAAACTTCCTCAACCGCGCCGAAAATCGCTCTTCGAGTTTCCTCGGCGCAAGAATTTGACTGAGCCGAGAGCTCATAGCGGCGACTACTTTTGTTTACGCATTGTTGCCCCGATTGAACTTTTCCTCTCCGCTTGTAACCGTCGTGCGAGGTTACGCGACATTGGGATAAAAAACGTTTCTTATGTTTTATCGAAAAGCTCTTGTCGATCGAACGATATTGCAACTTTACCATCCGATAAATCTCTACCATGATGGCATAAATTTCCGTGGCTAATATTTCTCAACCATTAGCCAGCACCACGCGCGTCCTTCTTCTAAAAATAACATTGGGCAACTTAGCCCCGCCGTTTTCTTCAATGTTTCCCAATATCAGACGAAAGTTTTCAATGTTGAACGTCCGCCTGCAACAAACGAATGATGAATGTAACAGGTGTAAGGTGCGACTGTAAATTTAGTGCTGGCGAATATCGGAGATTGATGGGCGGAGGACTGGCTCGTGCTTTTGTTTAAACAAGCGCGCGAATGATGGCGAGCTTCGAGACAACTGATCAATTAGAGCTTTGATTCATCGAGTCTTCGTGTTTGTTGTTCGTAGATGCGGAAAATTTATTTATTTGCTAGCTGTTGCCAGACTTGAACGAAAGTGGTGGCGACAATTGGAACAAAGTTGGTCGGTACCGATAAAATAATGAATATTGTTTATAGAATTCTACCTCCAATTGATAGAACTTCCTTGCGAATTATTATCCCTATGACCTATCAGGGAAACTTATTTTACCCCCTCCCCTCTGCACACAAACATCGCCATGCTTTTTAGGAGAGACATACACCTAGAAGCCAGAAAAAAGGTCATTTTTGTGAAT
The DNA here is from genome assembly GCA_944452715.1 of Ophion slaviceki. NCBI lineage: Eukaryota > Metazoa > Arthropoda > Insecta > Hymenoptera > Ichneumonidae > Ophion > Ophion slaviceki. The sequence goes on along the minus strand of OX101792.1, from coordinate 12,389,789 downwards.
TTTTTCAAGGAAAACTATTTGAAATTTCGGATTGGGGTTTTAATTATCTAAAAGTATATACATTCAAAAATATGTTTAATTTTCTTTATTTAAAAATATCAGAAATATACAAGGATATTGTATGATCCTTGGAGCGTCGTAAAAAAATCTGCGTATACGGTACCCACTGGCGTTTCTTCAAAAATCATCTGAAAAAGAAACCAAAAAGATTATTAAATTAGATACTATAATCTAGTACTTGTCATAGCCGATTTTGAAAATATCGATTTATGACAAAATGGCGGACGTTTGAACATAAATAGTGATTTTTGGGCCAAAAAATAGTTATTGTTTTGCCTATAAAACAAAAATTAAGTAACGGAAAAAAAAATCCTATGACGAGTACTAGATAATGGTGTATAGAATAACCACAAAAAACCTCAAGGCAATCGGTTCATTGGTTTTCGAGAAATTTTGGGTACCGATTTGAAAAAGGTGGTTGTGAGAAAAACGCGTTTGAAAATTTGGGAATGAATAAATCATAAAATTTGTCAACTTAGTGTACATTATCATCAGTATACATCAACATAGTATAAATAGTATACATCATAGTGTACATCAACATACATAGTATACATCAACATAGTGTAGGTCTTCTACGGTCGACGGAATGTTCGTAGCTTCTAAATCCTCTACCTCGACCATCTAGGTCTATATATCTCCTTAAGAGTGTACATGCAGCGGGAGAGCGTAAGCCACGTGGCACTGATCTGTAATTTTATCACCTACATGTGGGGTCCTCAAAATCACCAGCCTCATTATCCCCGCCAAATAGCTGTTTGTTCTACCCCCGTGGGGGCAAATACTCATGGTGTTGAAGTTTGCATCATTGGAAAGCAATGAAAATTAATATTTCCGAATTCCTTTGATTTATTGTGGCACATTTCGCTGACGAAATTTTTTTAAGATACTTTTTTAGCGATTTAAGAAAAATAAGGAAACTAAAATGTAAAGAGGAACTTTCGTTGCGTTCCAACAATGCAAACTTCAACACGACGGCCATGGACACTCTTTCCTTATGATGAAGTTTGCATCGTTGGAATGCAACGATTTTTTTGTTGCTTGAATTTCTGGTTGCTGTTTTTCGGTATAAAAAACCGTCAACGATTTTTGACGACGCTTTGTTGAAGGTTTAAAATTGAAATTGGCGAAAAAAATATTGGGTATAATATAAAGAATGAGGAAATAAAACTATTTCAAAAAATTTCGTTACCCTCGAACGTTGCAAACTTCAATATCATTGTTCCTATAGAGTTGGTTGTGTGCGCACGAGATACAGGGAAATCGAAGAAAACCTCGACTGTAATCGACTGAGCTTTAGTTGCGTCGTTGGCGGAAACTGAGTGAAACCAATGCCTGCTCGGTAGTTTGCGCCGGAGCCAGTGCGTAGCTAAGGGATTGCTCATTGAAATTATCGGCCTGGACCAACGCTGCTTGCCATGGGCGATCGCTGAAGCTGCACAATGGGACCTGGCCATCACTGTTTGTTTTTTCGAGACTAATTGTTTGAAATTTGTTATAAATTCATGTGGAATGTTTATTATGCCTCTTGGCCCGCAAATCTTGGGATTGGAATTCTCAAAAACTACTTGTGGTATGACTGTCTCTCCATTTGATAAAAAATTCAAAAATCATACGTTTTTCATGTTGCCATTGGTATAGAAAATCGTGGAAGGCCTCCGAATAATTTCCCATTTCGTTGGAATGCAATGCGGATTCTCTTCTCGTATTTTCATCTCCTTATTTTTATTATTCTACAAAATCGTTTTTTGCAGATTTAGGATGAACATCTTTGAATAGGCGACATAAAAGATTATTGAGACAGTCACATAGCTTTCTTCTTCTTGTAGAAACTGAAGTAGATAAACTTTTTTTTTTCATTGCATTCCAATATTGGAAAATTGAATCTCAAATAATAAAGTTACCATACAGTACGGAGTGACGTTTGAGAGAGGAGAGGGAATAAATCAGAACGACATTGAAATTTGCATAGTTGGAATCGAAAAAAAAATTAACATTTCCGAAATGCTTTAATTTCTTTTGGCAGAATTTGCCTACGAAAATCTCTTAACCATTTATTAATATACTTATTCCGAGATTTATATTATAAATCTGGGAAAAAATATTTTGTATAATAGTAAAAATGAGGAAATGACAATGTAAAACAAAACTTTCGTTGCACCCCGAGGATAAAAACTTCAGTGGCATAAATCAGATTAGGCTTTACCTACTTGAATTATTATTTAAATAGCTTATTTATTAATTAAAATAAGGATCATTTTTTCATATTCCCTTCAGCCAGGCCCAATTATTATTCCAATGTTATGCCCACAGATCTTTGAATCTACTGATCTACCTGAAAAACTGTGACATTGAAGTTTGCTGCATGGAAAGCAACGATTTTTTCCATTCTTTATTTCTGTATTTTTATCATTATCCAAAGCCTTTTTTGTTAATAAATCGAAGTCGTAAATCTCTAATAAGAATACGTAAAAACCTTCGAGTGTTTTTCGAGGCCTAAAGTGGCGAAAGGAATACTTGAGCAATCCAAAAGAATGAATTTCCATTGTCTTCCAACGATGCAAACTTCAACATCGTGGAAGACTTCCTCCTGTGATCCAACCCCAAACAAGCACGACTTCATCAAATATTACAAATTGTGCGATAGAGTTGAATCATTTTATGAGAGCGAGTGCCAATTTTCCCTGTCTGATTCATTCAGACGCTGCATACTGCACATTTTTCCAATATTTTCGTCAAAATGAGATAATCTGCTAGCGTTATAATTGGCTGCACAACTTTCAGCCAGAGTTCCCGAAAAGTCACAACTCTCAAATGATGTTGAAGTTTGCATAATTGGAATGCAACGAAAATAGTTTTTTTTTTCTGTTCTCCAAATTTCCTCAAGCAATAACTAAAATCACGCAAAGATTTTTTAGGATTTTTATTTATCGATCTACGAACTGAATCTGCAGAATGTGACTTTGGATAATAATGCAAGTGGGAATATTAAAAATAATATTTGTTCCATTCCAACGATGCAAACTTCAACATCGTACTCTCAACTAAATTTTGTGTATATAGAATAATATTGGGAAATTGTTTATATTATTTATATACAAAAAGAGATTGACACCCTGCAGATTAGAATTATTCCTATAAAGTTATGACGTTGAATTTTGCATCGTTGGAATGCAACGAAAATTTTATATCTTTATTTCTAAATTTTTGTGGCCTGTTTGGGGAGTGAAAATCGCCCAAACGTTTCTACGTATTATTATTATAAATTAACAATCTCAATTTGCAAAAAAAGACTGGATAATGATAACAATAAGGAAATAAGAAATTAACAGAAAAAATATCGTTGCATTCTGCGAGCTTCGATGTCATTAATTTTTTTCTGCAAGCTTCAAACGCTTCTACGTATTCTTATCAGAAATTAACAATTTCAATTAAAAAAAAAGACTGCATAGTGATAAAAATAAGGAAATAATAAATTAACAGAAAAAATATCGTTGCATTCTGCGAGCTTCAACGTCATTAATTGTTTCACTCTCAACCCCTCAATAAGGGTGGATAGTGGCCCACCAATTTTTCTAAAACTTTTTGGAGGGCCTCTACAAATATTCTAGAGTCGAAATGTACGCGAAAAAAATGTTATTAAAAAAATTTCGCTGCAATGCAACCTTCAGACTCATATAAAGTTTGAAATTTCTAGTCACAACATTCTCCAATATTTCCTAAAACGTATTGCTCTATTTCTCTTGCAGATACATTCATCACACGATAAGTCCGAACGAAATTTATATGAGAATTCATCCCGGCCAAGATGACTCGATGCCGGACGACCCGTCTCACGCGACGATAACGATCGAGAGCACAGACCCGGATACCAATCAAAAGCACATAAGTCGTTACGAGTGCGAGTACGACGGTTGCTCGCGTACTTACAGCACAGTCGGAAATCTCCGAACTCACATGAAAACTCACAAAGGTAGCGCTTAACGTTGGCAAATCAGGGAACAAATTCACAAATCGCGCGTGTGTGTGTGTACGAAAAATCGAGCTTTTCAAAGCGTCTGCGACACCACTAATTGTCAATCTTCAAACAAAACAAAAAATATCAACATTCGTACGTCGCACTTGTGTCGTTTAGGGGCTACATCTACCGAGAGGCCCGAAAAAAATGGCCAAATTCCGATTTTTTTCTTCTGGGAAACGGTTGGTACAAAAACGCATTTTTTTAAACAGAAAGCTACATAAATTGAAAGCGTTTAAAAAAATAAAAAAATACATAAAAACCAACAAAAACATGGCAGCTTAAACGGTCCATCTAAAATCGGAAAACCAAACGGGTTATTCAAGTTAACAATAAACGAGTCGTTGAAGATCTTCGATTTTGGAAATAATGTTTTTTAACAAACTGGCAACGAATTGAAACCCAAGCGTACAAAATCTACGAAATAAGTCGCAATTTTTACGTATCCATTACAACATGAAGATCGATTTAAAAAAAGTGAGATCGCCGACGACCTTTAAATGTTTCTCATCGCATCTCCTGTAAATTTGGAAACATCAAGTGGTTCTGGACTCATCGTGTCCACTTTGAAAACAGTACAATCTGCCGACGGCCATGTTTTTCTTTTTCTGTATTTTTGGTGATTTTTTTAAGGCTCTCAATATAACGTCGTAGATATTGCAAAACGTTCTATGTCAATAACCAATCAGAACGCTTCATTACGCTGGTGCCCATACGTCACGTGACCCCAAGTTGCAACTCTTCGATATTGCACGTTTTTTGGCTCTCTTGTAAAGTCGCCCGAAAACCACACAGAACGAATTGCAATATCAACGACGATACGTACGTTTCTGTTGAAAAAAATGCGTTCCTTCTTCACAAACTGTTTCCCAGAATTTTTCCTCGCAATTTGGCCATTTTTTCGGCCCTTTAGGTAGATGTAGCCCCTTACCTCGTTGGTAAAGAAGAAAACATCATTTGTCGGTTATTTCACGTTGCAATAACGCTTTGCATGGTGTAACGAACAAAAAAAATTGCTGGATCATTCATTATTATTAATAAACACCACTTCGGATAAACGCTCATCGTAATCGTGTGTACGTGTCTATTATCTTTCACACTTTGTGTTTCTTTTTTTTTCCATAACGCTTACTAAAGGACACGATTCTTAGGTAAGTTTTACCAAGAATAAGAGAAGACTAGAGGATACGTGAAGCCAGAGTAAAATGAACGTTAACGTGCTTTTTCACAGTTGAGAAAAGAATGGCAACTCAGAATAGGATACGCATTTAAAAAAAAACAAAGAGGAGAGTACATAAGCTTTTTTTCCGTCCGCGTGTACAACGTTATTGTCTATCAGTGTATTGTCCTTGAACGTGTATCCAGATGTGATTGCGAAAGGATCGCTTCTCCACCTGCATGGCTTTGAATCGGTTAGTGCCTCAGTAACTACGAGAAATTTGCGTCTATCGTCTTCACTTCTATCGCATAATGAGTCGCGCATTTCCACCCTATACTCCGACGAGATGAGGACTCGTGCTTTTCGAAAATTCGCTCATATTGGGAGCGTGAAAGTTTAGTCACTAGATCCCTATTGGCTATGGAATCCCTCAAAGTGTCATAAAAATCTTTCTCTTTAAGAGATAGGCTACTGTAGCGAACCGAAAATCAGGGTATTTGAAAAAAAATTAACTTTGAAGGAATAAGTAAGATTGAAAAATCGTTTGGACATTTATTTGTATGTACACTGACAAAGTTGTGTACCAAATGTCATTAAAAATATTAATAATTCAAAAAGTTATGAACAATCTCGTGGGAGGCTCAACGGTGTACTTGATTCTGGCTACCCGGTTGATCTGAAACAAAGTTTTTTTCTAACGGAGGTTTGTTGGGCAAAAAAAAATTTGTTTTTTCACCAATTTTTCATGCACAAAATATTAAATATAGAATGTTGAAATTCGGAATGTTTCTTAAGGGTTTATATACAGTTAGGAGGCCCAAAACGATCGATTTTTCAAGAAGTTTTCTTGAGAAGACCTTTAAATCTATTAACGTAAAAATTTGTACACGTATTATGGTAACTTTTAACTGTATTTTAACATTTTTTTTGTAAAAATAATTATTTTAAAAGCTGCTATAGCTGATCTCCGGGAGCACCTCTGAAAAAACGCGTCTTGCGGTGAGCACGATATCTCTGGACTGGATCATCTAAGATGAAGAAAACAAAAATATTTCGTTAATGTAATGGATTATCTTGTAATTGATCGAAGGAATAAGCAAAATAATATTTTTTTACAAAATGGCGGCTTCTCGAGAAAAAAAAATCGATTTTCGACAAAAATTTAGGCCTTAACTTTTTTATAAAATGGAAAATATTTATCGGTGAGAAAAAACCTTCGCTTAATTACTAAAAAATATGCTTGAAGAGATTGTGTTAAAATTTGCGACTGATCGGTTGAGCCGTTTCCGAGAAATCTTGCTCACCGACTTTAAAAACACAGTTTTGAGAAAAACGCGTTTAAAGTTTCAAAAACACTTTCTGACACGTCATTGCAAATGTGGGTGTAACTTCGAGAATATTCGCCGGATAGACAAGAAATTTTCTGCGTGTGTACTCAAATATATGTACATTGCGAATAAATTAAGAAAGAATCGATTTTTCGAAAATTTCACCTTTAAAATTTTTTTAATTAAAAAAAAATTATTTTTCAAACTTTTAAATTCTTAACGAGGTAACATTTTTTAAACTTTACCCCTATTGTAACAGTTGTACACAGTATTGTGTACAAGTCGAACAAGAATCAAGAAGATAAATTGAACACTATAAAAATAGTAAGCAATCGATGGGGAAGTTTAGATTTCTGCCAAAAATGTTTGCAGCTTTTTGTTCATAAAATAAAAACGTTTGAATATTTTTTTATAATTCTAGTTCAACTAATGAAGGCGTTTGGTGTACGCGTGCCTGTCAAATGTCATAACGATTGCTCATCTAGGGCGTGTAGGAGCACTTCCGCAAACTTGGAAAATGTGGGGTCGAGAAAGACGCGTACCAGCCAGTACCGTGTTTTGTCAAACTTCAAAAAATATTATCATGTTCAATAAAAACCGCTTGGTAAACGTACCAAATTTCAACATCCTATATTTAATATATTGCGCGTAAAAAATTGGTGAAAAATCCAACATTTTTTGGACAATCCAACAAAGTATAAACCTCCCTTAAAATAGACGATATTGGCTAAGACTTGACCGACCTTTTTTTTTGTTATCGTGTTTCAATAACCAAAAAAAATTTTGATTTTTTTTCGATTTTTCGAGGAAATATGACTCATTGTTAACCCCTTGAGCCCCCTTAATCCCGAGAAAAATTTTACGCCGAGTGCCCCAAACGCGGAAAAAAAAGTTTTTGGATTATCAAGAAAATTGGTACCCCGGTGTTTTCGAGGTCGCTGATTACGAATCTGCTCTCTAAGTGCATAAATTCAAAATGGCGGATCCAATATAGCGGACAAAATGCAAAAATTGGTTTAATTCGGATGAAACTTAGTACTCGGGGGTTTTCGCGGTCGCTGATTACGAATCTGCCCTCAAAATGCAGAAATTCAAAATGGCGGATCCAATATGGCGGACCAAAATGCAAAAATTAGTTCGAATCGAATGAGATTCGGTACTCGGGGGTTTTCGTGATCGCTGATTACGAATCTGGCGTCAGAATTAATCAATTTAAATTTCTCGATAAAACATGGTGGACTTAAATGCAAAATTGATAAAAACGAGTAAATGGTTCGGACGTTTGTAGAAATAAATGGCACAACATTAAATCTCCGAAAAAATCATAACAATAAAACATATATCAAAAAATTTAAAAAATCAAAAAAATTTAAAAATATATAAAAAATTATAAAACAAACAAAAAAGTATTTAAAAAAAAGCAAATGGAGTGTAAAGTTCTACGAATGCAGCCTCCTCGTGGCACACTCTGGGGATGTGGATCTAAGTTCACCAGCTAATGCACGGGGTATTATTTACTAAAATTTATACTAAATACGAAATCCAAATGTGAAGAAAGAAGGTTTTATTCCAATCATTTTACGTTTTGAATTCGCGTGCACGATATAGGATCAACTATTTTGAATTTCTGTTTTTTGAGGGCAGATTTATAATCAGCGACTTCGAAAACCCTCAAGTACAAGGTTTCATACGATTCAAATCAATTTTTGCATTTTTACCCACCATATTGAATCCGCCATTTTGAATTTCTGCATTTTGCTGTGCAGATTCGTAATCAGCGACCTCGAAAATCCCGGGGTACCAATTTTCGTGAAAATCGATCGACCCAATCGCGAAATAATCGATGTGCGCCACACGGCGTCAACGCCGCTTCGGGCACGAAAAAATGTGGGCCATCTGGCGTCAATGCCGCTTAAAGGGTTAATAACTAAGGTAAAAAAATCTTAAAAAGAAAAACGTCGGTCAAGACTGAACTTCTGCCACCCTGAACAAGTGTACCAAATTTCCAGACAATCCGTTCATCAGATGTCGAGAAATCGTGTACACCGTTGTAAAAAAAATAATTTTGAGAAAAACGCGCTTAAAGTTTTGCTATCGGTTCTATCGTTGTAATCATAAGTGTACCTTCAATCTGCGATTCCTGCACTCTCCTCAAGCGACAAACGACCGGACTTCATTTCCACAGTAGCCTGACCCCTTAAATAAATGAAAAATCTTGTAAATCAGCCACTATCAAATTAGGCCAAGAATCTTCAGTGTACGATAAATTACTCCGAATACAGAGCTCGGCCAAGTGGGCGAGGATTTCTGCATAAAATATTTTCGGCCGAGTCGGAACGTTCGTGATCTATTTGAGGAAAAAAGTCTCGTTGGTTTTCGAATAACCGCGTTGCTGGAAAATGGAACGCTAAAAGTGCAGACTCCTAGTTGCAGTGACTAAGCTTTGATGTTACACGAATAATAGAATTTTCGAAATGCTATGCAGTCATCTCGTCGAAATAAGGTGGTCTGTCTCATATATATATATATATATATATATATATATATATATATATATATATATATATATATATATATATATATATATATATATATATATATATATATATATATATATATATATATATATATAAATATATATATATAATTTTTACCTGCTTCATATACAAGCTGTCACAGCTGAAGTGCTACAAGCTCGCATCCAATAAATTACTGATTGTGATTTTAAAAAAAGTTTTAAATAACAGTTGTTTCGTTTCAAAAGGGGAAAAAGTCGCGAGCCCCAATTTGACCTTGGGCAAGACCACCAAGGTCACGTGGAAGTAAACTTAACGGGGTCGTCTAGTGTGAAGGCCGTTTGTTAATGCTTTTTTGGGGATTTTTTTTTGACAAACCATTAAAATAATATAATTTATAAATTGTATATCATTTTTATTCACATTTGAACAAACTTTGTGAATTTTTTGAAGTCATTATATAGAATATAGTCAGAGATACACCGCCCAACAGGAACACATATTTAAAAAGAGGTGCCCCACTGCTGCCATGATTCCGGCCGTTCTGCTTATCTGAAATAAAAAAAAACCAAACGCAATTTTAATCGTGAGACTTGAGGCTCTACATGGAACGAAAATAAAGTTAGAATTCCAAAAAAATAATTTTTTTTACGCTTTAGAAAAAAAAATTCAATTTTTCGTATTTTTTGGGGGTCTATATAGCTGATAAAAAGAAAACTAACGAAGCAATCTTAATGATTTTAGTTCAACTTGTAGTTATATATATAGTAAAAATGCTGTATAAATTTGAGGAGAATCAATCAAATAGTTTTTGAGATATCATGGCAGCAGTTTGAAAAAATTGTGTTTTGAGAAAAACGCGTTTGAAAGTTGTTGTATATAATTCATAATAAAAAAATGGTCTCACCATCAATCTGCTTCCTTCCTCTTCTTCGAAGACGTCATGCAAGGCCGTTTTATCTTCTTTTGATCTGACACACTAGACGACCCCCTTAAAAAGTCTAAATTGGAACCCTTATTTGTCATTGTATTTCTTGCACCAGAATATACAATAAAAATAATAAAGATTCTAATTTTTTATTTTGAACTTGACCTTCACCTGACCTTTGTGGTTATATCCAAGTTCAGATTGATATTGCCATCTTCCTCCTGACACGAAACATATTTTATTTGAGACATTTTTTTTATTGCGATTCGTATTTTATTAGATACGAGCTTGCGGCTGATCTGCGACAGCACGTGTATATATTTACGTATTCAGACACGAAAAAAATGTTAAGAATCGAAAGCGGAAAAAAGAAGTTAACAAAATTTCAGGCGAGTATCGATTTAAATGCGCGGAAGCGAGTTGCGGCAAGGCATTTCTCACCTCGTACAGCCTTAAGATCCACGTTAGGGTACACACAAAAGTAAAGCCGTTCGAGTGCAATCACAATGGTTGCGAGAAGGCATTCAATACCCTCTATAGACTGAGAGCTCATCAAAGACTCCACAGCGGTAATACGTTCAACTGCGAGGAAACGGGATGCGTAAAGTTCTTCACTACACTAAGCGATCTCAAGAAACACGTCCGTACTCACACTCAAGAACGACCATACAAGTACGTTTCTTGATGCACCGCACATTATTGATTTTTTTTCCTTCCGCTTCTGCCGTTTTGACTAAAAGGCTGCTCTATACCCACGGATGATTTTGTCAATTGTTTCATCCTGTGAGATTTCGCTAACATTTTAGTTTTTACGATACGACGAATGATATGACGGTTTTGAAGTTTGCATCGATGGAATGCACCCGAATGACCTTTTTTTCTCCCATCGTCCAATTTTTATGCCACATGCAGGCTACAAATATCGTTGAAATATTCTTCAACATCCTTATTACGGGGATATAACAGTGTGAACGCTGAAAATTTGGGTGATTTTCGGGAATTTTTTGGAAGAAAAGTACTCAATTAAATGTTTCGGAAAATTAAGAACATATTTGCCTATATTTGACCTATATTACATAATTTTTTAAGATAAAAATATTGAGATCCGGCCGATTGAGTAGCTGAAAACGGAAAAGGAAAAAATGTTCAACTGGAAGGTATTTCCTGTACAACGACGTAGAATTTTCGAAAAATATCGAAATCTAACAAAATGGCGTAGTTATGAAAAAAGTCTGTTTTCTTGCCTATAAAATGGTCGTTTTTTCAATGCCAAATCGTCAATTTTTATCCATTCAAAAATATCCTACGTCATTGTAGAGTAAATATATTGAAGAGTACTCAGTTCAAATTTCAAGTCAATCGGATAATTTCTCTTTGAGTTACAATGTCAGCAAATTTGAAAAATCTTATTTCGAGAAAAACACGTTCAAAGATTTAACTATCGAATTTTGCAAGATAAAATGATATTGATACAAATGATATAAATGATAATGATATTCTTGAAAGTATAAACTGTCGAAAAAGGCAAAAAAAATCAATTTTTTTTAAGTGTCACACTGGTATAGCCCCTTAAGGAATCGTCACAGTGCAATGGGTTGAAACAAGCTGATTTTCGCAATTTTTTTGGATGATTGAAATGCGCTAATCAGTCTGATTTTTTAATGTCAAATCAGAGCACTCATGCAGAACAGAAAATAATTGTTTAAACGTTTATTTTAATTTATTTTTACATTTTTTTAACAGTAAATATTTTCTGAAACAAAATATGTAAAAAGATTAATCAGTATGAAAGTCGCTATCTTGCTATGGAGGTTTTTTTCATCCATTGACAAGTTGGCAGTGGTTTGAAAAAAGTATCGAATTTAGGCTATTTTTACGACAGTTTTTCGTTTAAAAAATATGAAGATTAAACGAAAAAAGTTTCTACAGCAAGAGAAAGAATAGCGTAAAGAATGTTGTGTTAAAATTTGAGACGGAGAGTTTGAAAGCTCTTCCTTTGAGAGTGTACACCGTTTTGAAAAACGACATTTCGAGAAAGACGCGTATAAAGTTTCGAGTGCGAAATTTTATATAATGCAACAACGAAGAAATCGATATTTTGAAAATTTTACACTGTGATGATCCCTTGAGGATCCATAACCTAAAAATGCAAAGGAAGGATTTCGATTGTAATGAAAATGAAGAAATTGACAAAATAAATAAGGTTTTTCGTTGCATTCCAACGACTCAAACTTCAACACCATTCGATATGGGATCAGCATAAAAAAGGATCTGGTTCGATTCATCTGTCAACAAGCTTTTGCTGGGGATTTCAAATAAATGCTGGACGTTCGCGTATTTTGTTTGATTTGCGAGGCTTTTTATATTCTTTGGATGGCTCAGAAAAACAAGGTTGAAATTTCGATCGCTGGAACGCAACGAAAATTCTTGTTTTTCTTCTTATTTCTAATTTCATTCAAATTCGTGGTTTGCAAATTCACGTTGGAGGTCTGTAAATGACGATCCCAAAAAATGCTTGATTTTCGTGGCTTAGATCAGCTGAAAAAAATGTTGGCACTTTGAAGAAATTGATTTTCAGTGCGTTTCAACTATGCAAACTTTAACCTTATCGGGAGATGACTTTCTTACCTTATCTTTCAAAAGCACGCAGCAAACGAAGACGAATGTATCTACAGGTATAAGCTGTGAACAAAAAGGACTCAGATTGGGATGATAAGCAAGGGATCAAATCGAAGGGCATTGACTTATATGGCAAAAATTATGCGTATATGCTAAATAACGTTTGAATTGGAATAATTCACTAAGTCGACATGATAGTAAAGAAAAAGCGTGTTCTGGTCCTCCGCAATGAGGAATTAAATTCGTATTTAATTAAAATTCATATGAGGGGCGAATACAACGATTCTTGCATTACAAGATACACAGACGGAATCTCATAAATAAAAGAATTCGAGCAGAGGAATTAAATAAATAGTTGGAACATAGCTTTCACTTGTACAGTTTTCAACACGTCTTTGTACGGTATGGCCTTAAGGGGTTAGGGCTGCTGTGACGACTCAAAAATTAGGATTATTAAAAAAATTAATTTAAAAGGAATACGTAAAATGATCGAAAAGTCGTTCGGACATTTATTTGTACGTTCATTGACAAATTTGTGTACCACATTTGATTTGGAAGTATTAACAATTTAAAAAGATATAAACAATCTCATAAGGGACCTTTGAACGTAAGGGGCTCAACGGTGTACTTGATTTCGGGAGCCCGGTTGATCCGAAACAAAAAAAAACTCACTTTTTTCTTTACATAGATAATACTGGCTCAAACTTGACCGAGCGTTTTTCGTTAGCGTCTTCCAATCATTAATAAAAAAATGTAATTTCGTCTCGATTTTTGGAAGACAAATGACATTATTATTAATAAGTTAATATGTAATGAAAAAAAGTAATTAATCTTAATAAGTTAATAAGGATTTTATAAGTTAATAAGTAATAACTAATTTAATAGGTTGATGAGTAATAAAAAAAAATGTAAAAAAAAAACATCGGTCAAGACTAAACTACTATTACACTCAATAATAGTACCAAATCAATCCGTTCACCAGATGTCGAGAAATCGTGTACACCGTCTTGAAAAACATTATGTCGAGAAAAACGCATTTAAGGCACCACACCACGGTTCGTGCGCGGTACGAGGGTGTATTTTTCGTAATTATTTTCAAGCAAACGATGAATGGAATTTTTTTATTAATACTCATAGTCAATATATCCATATAGAAGACTGTATACAAATTTTTGTACTCGAATCTAAAGTATAGTTTGCGGTGTACGCCGCCTCCAAGAGGACACTCCGACGAAGTTGCTGCTCGGCGGTTGACAGCGATTGAGCCATACGGTTCATTTGAAAAATAAAATAAAAATATATTTAGAAACTAGACATATAGATTTACAGCATCACGTAAGGGAATTTCGATATCTAAAAAAAAATGGCGGACCAGCGAATTTTATTTTCAATTTTCATGGAAAATTTGCATCGTTCAGTAAAGAAAATCGAAGGGGGCTCTTTATTTTAAAAAATCCCTACGTGGGGCCATAGAGACTGAATTTTCGAACAGTTTAAAACTTGGCGCATGCAAATCGGATAAATAGTTTTTTTAATATGTCGTCAACCAGGTTGAAAAACGTAGTTTCGAGAAAAACGCCGTCAAAGCCACACATCTGCCGCTCGGCACGGTCGTGCGCTTCGAACGGTTTCACATAAAATGCTGTATCTCCGCCAATTTTAGAAATTTCTTTAAAAAAATTTGGTGAGAGCATTCTTAACAAATGTATCTTTCAGAAAATTAAAAAAAAAATGACATTTTTTTTACCGTGGTGTGGTGTCTTAAAGTTTTACTACCAGTTCTATGATTGAAATCATGAGTTTACCTTCAATTTGCGATTCCTGCATCATATGTTGCACCTTCCTGTTCAATTTAAGTTGCCTCATGCGACGAACGGGTGTTCGTCATTTTCACAGTAGCCCAACCCCTGAATGAAAACGCAACACCGGAATACATTTTGAAAAGTAACATTATAAAGAAAAACGATTTGATGTGCACATTGCTGGATTTACCACCAAAATACGACAGTTATTTATCTTCGTTTCTATGAGTCTATCAGTAGCTTGATGATTTGGGCAAAATAGTCATTAGTGCCTCAGTCTCGCAATCTCGTCTCACACTCTGTTTAATTTACCTAAGTGTAATTACTTTACAAGAAGACAAATATTGGTTCCTATGTTATCAAAGATGCAGGGAGGATGGCTGCGGAAAGGCATTTACAGCATCGCATCATCTCAAGACACACAAGAGAACCCATACCGGTGAACGTCCTTACACCTGCGATCGTGAAAATTGCCAAAGATCCTTCACGACTTTGCACAGTCTCAAGAGTCACTTGAAAACCCACAAGAGATCTGTAGCTAATGGAGAGTCGGTGGGTACTTTTTTTTCCACCTATGCGAAACAGGTCTAGAATAATAATGAATTATTGCAACTTCAATGCATCCCAACTTTCTTTATGGTGTTGAAGTTTGCATCGTTGGAACGCAACGAGAATTCTTCCATCTATTCTTATTTCCTCATCACTCCAGACGCTATAAAAGG
Organism: Ophion slaviceki; assembly: GCA_944452715.1. Lineage (NCBI taxonomy): Eukaryota > Metazoa > Arthropoda > Insecta > Hymenoptera > Ichneumonidae > Ophion > Ophion slaviceki. The sequence continues at coordinate 12,374,637 of OX101792.1, read as the reverse complement.
CTATTTTCATCAATTTTTTTGATATCTTTATATTATAGATATTGATATAAAAGTTGTTACACTTAATAAATAGACTTTCGAAATACATTTAAAAAAATTTGTTACTTATTTAAGTCACCATTACGAAAATGGTAGTTAAAAAAATGTCCTGAAAAAATTGTAGGTCTGCGCTGTTCATGAAATCTCGGAGATGGATCATCCGAAACAAAAAAATCAAACGGTTTTGGATTCAATATGTGACCATTGCCCATATCATACGATTTTTATATATGCAAAAATAACGAAATGGCGGACATTTTTCGAAAAAAAAAAAACAAACAAACAAAAAACGTGTTTTTTTCCACCGTTTTTGGCAAAAAAAATAGTAAATATCAACATTTAAAAAAATCCTTGATATGCGCTATAGCTATGGTTGTATAGAATATGTAGTTAAAATTTCATAAGGATCGGTTCAGTAGTTTCGTAGATTTTATCAACAAGCCGTCGAAAAACGTTGATTCGAGAAAAACGCGTTAAAAGTTTGTTTGGTTTCTTTGGTTAAAAAATTTTTTAATGTATTTCGAAAGTGCATTTATTAAGTGTAACAGCTTCCATATCAATATCTATAATATAAACCTATCATACTTTCACCGTCTTGGCAAAAAAAATAGTAAATATCAAATTTTTAAAAAATCCTCGATATGCACTATAGCTATAGTTGTAAAGAATATGTGGTTAAAACTTCATAAGGATCGGTTCAGTAGTTTCGAAGATGTTCGTTTGGGTTACATAAATACAATAATTTTTTTTTAAATGTATTTCGAAAGTGTATTTATTAAGTGCAACAACTTCTATATCAATATCTATAATATAAACCTATTAACAAAAAAATCATGAAAATAGCCTTTTTAGCGTCTAAAGTGAGAAGGCCCCTTAAGGGGACGTACCTGAGTAAACGGCGAGAAAAAGAGGTAAACTTCGGGAATTTTTATCTCAACAACTATTATTTCGATTGGATCCGGGTTTTTTTTATTGGAAAATATGTACATTGAGGTATGTTTAGGAATTTTTTGAAATAAATTCGTTGACTGGAAGCGATTCAAACGCGATTATCTCGAAGCATAGTTTTCAAAGTCGGTGCCAGATGTATCTCGAAAACGGCTTGTCCAAATTTGGATACAATATTCTTCGATAGTTTTTCTCGTTCCCCACGTAGGGCTTTTTCATTTGATCGAACCATTGCTTTTTTATGCAATGTGTATGCAATCCAAAAACGTCGGAAATTGCGAACGAAAAACGAATGTTAAATTAAAACGGTCGCAATTCCGTCAAAAATGAAAATTTCAAAAAAAAAATCCTACGTGGCGAACGAGAAAAACTATCGAAGAATATTGTATCCAAATTTGGACAAAATCGGACAAGCCGTTTTCGAGATACATCTGGCACCGACTTTGAAAACTATGTTTCGAGATAATCGCGTTTCAATCGCTTCCAGTCAACGAATTTATTTCAAAAAATTCCTAAACATACCTCAATGTACATATTCTCCAATAAAAAAAACCCGGATCCAATCGAAACATTAGTTTTTGAGATAAAAATTCCCGAAGTTTGCCTGTTTTTCTCGCCGTTTACTCAGGTACCTCCCCTTAAGGGGCCACTTCCGAATTTCCGCTGGGAAACGGTTGGTTTCCCGCTCCAAAAGTCTCGCGTGTCACCGTCCGATTCGTATTTTCCAGAAGCACAAGTCCACCCAGTCAACGGACGAAGTTTGCCCGAGCATGACGAAGCTGGAGTGCGCCACGGAGAATCGAACAGAGGAGCAAAAAGGTCTCGGGTCGTTCGAGGTGGTGCCGATGAATACGAGTGATCAAAGAGCCACCGAAGAGATGACGTATCTGCCGTCGGGAACGGACAAAGCAACGAGCGACTCGTTGGTCAGTGCCTTCAGTGGTGAGATCAGCTTCGACCTATCCAGCCCGGAATTACGTCAAATGAGCGATCCAAAAATAGCCCAACGATCGACGAGTACGACGGACGATCTGGCTTTTCTCACCGTTCCCAGTATAATCGATCGCGAGACAATGGAAAACTTCAGTGATCCGGACGACTACGAGGAGAAATTAAAGATATTCCGTCAATTGACCGAAAACGATAGAACGGACGATGTCGCCTCGTCGAAGAGCAAAATGCTGGAAGTTTCTCAACCGAGCCAGTTGAATTTACAACAGAAAATCATGCAGGACGGCCTCCACAACACAATAGCCCGGCTGTCGGAGGTTGAGGAACACGCTGATAGTCCTGACCATTATCGAACATCACCGGTAACCCCTCAGACAGGATTCACTTGTTCGATGAACGAGGATACGTTGCGGAGCAAAGCGAACGCTCATTTGTTCACGAATGACCTTGAGAATCTGGCCTTCCCGAGCGAAACGGACCAGTTGATAGACACGGTGAACATAACGAATAACGAACCTTCCGAAGCGGTCCAGTTGGCGATAGCCACCGAGGAGGAGATGCCTTCACAATGGATCGACGTGATGGCATTGGCTGCGGCGCCAGCACTGAGAACCGAATCCTGGTCGGAATTAAACGCTTTTCCAACCGCCGTTCATTCGCTCGTAGATCTCGTTGGGCCTGAGCCTTACCCCCTCGATCTCGAGAATCAATTGGAGAACGTCGCCAAGACCCTCGACAGCCAGCAGGACGATAAAGCTGACAGAACTGCGCGATATATGCCGACGGCCGAGCCCGCCAATAACGCGACGATCGTCAAAGCTGACGATCACTCCGACACGCCTATGCTCACTTCGAGCAACGAGAAGAGAGAACGCAATATTTTGCAAGAGATCACGGCCGACGCCGATATCTGCAAATGCACCGATTGCAAATGCGACGGCAATTACAATTGTCAAAGCCGCACGAGTCCCCCAGACGAGGCCGAGCCTCGGAACAATCGAAACAAAACGACCGAGTCACAGTTGCAAATTGTGAGCGAAATCGTTTCCTGCCTGCAGAACGAGTGCCCCTGCGAGAACGACGGTACGCAAGGCTGCGGACCTTGCTGCGTCGTCATTTGCTTGAAAACTTTGCAACAGTTCCAGCGTGTCTTCAACAATATAAATTGCTGCAGAGAATTGAGCAGAAGCCAGTGCTGCAAGGAAAAAAATTCGTTCTCGTTGATCAAGAGCCAAGTTGCCAATAACCAATGAAGTGGAGCCTGGAGACTGTAACTTTCGTTTTCGCAGGATCGCGAACTAGTCATTGAAAAAGATAAACGGGGTCTTCCGTTGATCGCCTGGGAGATTTGCTATTTTGTTTTCGGTTATTTCGGGGTTTATTTTTCTTAGGTGCGAGAAATTGTCGGACTGTACTTGCGTTCTGAAAGTCGGAAAAAAGGTGGTCATAAGGCTCACGGGTCGATCAAAAGATTGGATTCAATGAGCAAACGAGTACGAGGCTAGGGTGGGAGGATGGAGAAGAGTCCTAGTGATGCGGGATAACCGGACGATTGAGCTTACAGGGCGGCGGTCCCTACTCCCCATCACCGATTTCGCTCAAATTTATATGACATGCAGGGCTTGACTGGAAATGAAAGTACCCGCAGTGGGAACTCCAGATGGCCAAGCGTTTAGAAAATAAAAATGTTGACGCGGCTCTCGCACCGTGTAAGCCATTTACGTTAGCATGTTTGCCAAGCAGCGGTTGGCGTAGCGGTAAGAGCTCGGACTAGTAATTCGATGGTCGTGGGTTCGACTCCCCGTGTGGAGACTTTTTTCTTTTTCTCAATTTTTATATTGTTCATTTTCCAATTAAGCAAAGAGGTAAATAATTTACTTTATTTATTTATTTATACGCAAAAGGCATAGAAAAGGTAAAAAATTGGGATTTCGGACTTTCCAACAAGGGATTGTAATTAAAGCGCATACGAAAAGACTTTGTACATGAAAATTCAAAACTTTATTCGTTGACATTCGATGATTTACATGTGTCGGGATGATATTGATCGTAGAAACAGGGGAAACAATAATTATTTCTGCATCTAGCACACGTTATAGACGCCGCATTTTTACAACCACATCGTTGTTTCAACGGCTCCATAGAAAAACATACTCGATTGACATTCATAAAGCATTCTCTCTCATCGCAAAGTTTAGAAGCGAACCATGCGTAACGTAACATGTTACCGAATATTGGCGCGGATAATTGATGATGAACCACCGAATGTATTTTTATGCAGTCTTCTCGGGAAGTTGTTTCTTTTTCTTGCTCGATGAGATAAGAGCAATTTTGTATTTTTTTAATGCAGTTTTTAACCTGAGTTTTTGGCAATCCTTCTCCATCTTGGAAGAGTTCGTCGTATAATTGCGGATTTGTTCGTCCTCCCCACGAGTCGATCAGCAACTCCAAATTGTCTACGATTATGCGGTCATTAAAAAATTACGTCCTATATGACTTTTGCGTATAAATAGATAAATAAAATAAATTATTCACCTCTTCTTAATTAAAAAATGTCTACTATAAAAATTGAGAAATAGATAGAAAAAGGAAAAAAAATGTCTCCGTGGGAGTCGAACCCACGACCATCGAATTACTAGTCCGAGCTCTTACCGCTACGCCAAACGCTGCTTGGCAAACATACCAACGTAAATGGCTTATACGGTGCGAGAGCCACGTCAACATTTTTATTTTCTAAACGCTTGGCCATCTGGAGTTCCCACTTCGGGTACTTTTATTTCTAGCCAAGCCCTGCATACCCTATAAATTTGAGGGAAATCGGCGATAGGGAGTAGGGAATGCCCCCTTGTTGGTTATTATCGTAATCTTTGTGAGAAAATCTAGAGGGCCTTTATTCTCAAGGATGTCAACGAAACACCAAGCCAAACAACTCATTTCGCCAAATATTCATGCTGATCTTTTTCTTTCGTATCTCAGGTGTTTTTTAATAGTCGGTTGGTGCAATAATTTTATATTTTTATCCGACCTTTTTCCCTCGAGAAGTGTATTTTTCTAGAGCTAATAACTCGCCTATTTTTCTTTCTTCCAGTGTATGTACGCGTATAGCGAGCGTGGTTTTCTCGAGATCTTCATTGAATCTGACTTTTGGTCGAGACCCCGCGAATAAATCTTTGAAACGTCACTTTTTTTCGGATTCATTGGATTATGCCGTGTAAAACTGAGGCGTAACATCGTTGAGAAATTCTAACCTCGGTTGCTTTGTTTTTAACAAGAGCTTGTTTCGTTTCGCGGATATTTTTGTTGTTGCTGTTGTTGCTATATTGCATTTGAGTAAGGAAAAACCAAAAATTTCAATCACGCTCACAGTGTGACGAATCGTATGTGCCAAATGAATCGTATTTTCGTTTAACTCCTGCGCTCGCCGTAGGCGCGTGAGAAAAATACGAAATCGCCGTCGCGATGTAGGTATTTTCATACAGAGAGTTTTGTTACATTTCTACGTATACCAAAAAATCATATTAGTTATAGAAATTACCGGGACTACGGTAACGAAGTACTAAATTTATCGCGATGAAAATGTTATATTGATAGTTCGTACACGATCCTCGTGCGCGTATATTGCAAATATATACGAGCTTTTAAGGGGTAAGGCTACTGTGACGACCCGAAAATCGGAGCTATTTGAGAAAAAAATAATTTTAAAGGAATAAGTAAATTTAAAAATCGTCTGGACTTTTATTTGTATGTACTTTAACAAAGTTGTGTACCAAACTTTATTTTAAAATATTAATAATTGAAGAAGCTATGAGCAATCGCGTGAAGGGCTCAACGGAGTACTTGATTTTGGCGACCCGGTTGATCTAAAACTAAAAAGTTTTTTCTTAAAATGGATAATATTGGCTAAGACTTGACCAAGATTTTTCGTTAGCTTGTTTTAAGGGGCCACTTTGGAGCCACGAAAAAGCCTATTTTCGCGATTTTCTTTTGAGGATTTTATAAAAGATATGAATATAAAAGTTGGTGGGCTTGATAAATAGTCTTGAAATACATAAAAAAAAAAAATAAATTTATTTTTATTCATTTTTAAGTACAAAAACTATAGTTTAACGTAACGCCTCAAAAATAGGCGGGCTAGCTCCATCACAACTCGGCAACGGGATGTCTGAAACAAAAAATCAAATTCCATTAGATTCAGTATGACACCAGCTGCAAAATGACCCTCGGATATAAAGTTTTGTCAAAAAATAAGAAAATGGCAGATGAAAAACGAAAAAAGTAATAAAAAAACGCGTTTTCCGCAAAAAAAAGGAGTAAAAATCCAAATTTTAAAACCATCGAGGGTCATATTGTTGCAAATCATGTTTACAATATGTACAAAAAAACCCATTCGAAGTTTATACTATGAAAAATTCTTACCTAAACTCAATCGGCAATTCCTGCATCGTACAAAATCCCTTCTGATTGCTCATCATCGTCGATTTTTTCAAGTCTTGCTTGAATTCGATGTTTGGAAATTTTCAAAGTGGACTGGCCCCTTAATCATAAAAAGAATTGTTGAATTTGTTTTTTTTTTTTTCATTTCTTGGAGGCAAAATGACATTGTTGATAACTAATGAAAGAAAAATGTTAAGGAAAACGTCCTTCTATACTAAACTACTATTACACTGAATAAGTGTACCAAATTTCACGTCAATCCGTTCTTCAGATGTTGAGAGATCGTGTACACCGTTTCTATCGTAATCATAAGTTGACCTTCAATCTGCAATTTATTTGAGTTGCCTGAAGCGACTTTCGATTTTTTGAAACTCATACTAGCCTAACCCCTTAAGTCGTGTAAATAAATATATATATATACACATACGCAGATATATGTATATATTTTTATATAATATATACCTCAATTTACGCTGAGTGAAATTTGCATAACTTATACGAGAAGAAATTAATCGTTCCTCGACGTTCGAGCCTCGTCGAATAAGCGACGGCTCAATGGCTGTTTAACGTACTTCGGGAAGCGCTACTTATCACTGACGAACAAGAGCTCCGCGTAAAGCTCCATGAAAAGAAATATTGTTTTCCATGTTGATCGATTTGACTAATGTACAATAAAGAAGCGTTTTTTCCATCGCAGTATCCTTTTCGTCGAATAAAGAAAGAGTTGTGTTAAAAACGCATACACGTAGTTACTACGTACGAGGTGGCGAGTGAGAAGAAAAAGACGCCGAAGGCTTACGGGCGAAAAGATCGTATAATTACAACAGTAGCGGGTAACAACGCTTGATCGTTAACGGCGGATGGCTCATTGAAACTTCTAATCGGTAAAGACTCGTAGGGAATTCACGTTTCGTTCGATAATTCGTGGTATCTCTATTGAAAGCCTTTTATGAGGAGGCTGCGACCAGTGCCTCGGCAACTTCGACGGCGATGGCAGCCTCGGCCTTCTCCTTTTCTCCCGAGGCGGAATTCAATTCTTGCTGGGCCTTGCTCAGCAGGTCCCGAGCTGCCGAATTGTCCAGATTCTCGACAAGATGGGCCTCCTCCGCAAGAATCTACAATCGTCCAATCAATAATTCAACATCATAAGCTGCTGAAAAGTTTCATACGCGTGTTTTTTTTAAAGGGCCTCATCTATTTACAGGTCCGAAAAAATGGCCAAATTCCGATTCTTATTTCTGGTAAACGGTTGGTGAAAAAAAAACGCATTTTTTTCAACGCAAAGGTAGATATTTGAGCGTTAAAAAATCACAAAAAAATACAGAAAAACAACAAAAACATGGCCGCCGGCAGATGATACTGGTTACAAAGTCAGTAGACATATCTCGAGAACGACTTGATGGATTGTTTCCAAATGTACACGAGATACGATGAGAAACATTTAAGGAGGTACGGTGGTGACCATGCTAGTAAACTTAGAGTCTATTTCACGCCGCAATACCGCCACGTTTTAGATATATGTATATGGCCCATTTTTCGAGAAATATCTTTTAAGTATTGAATTTCGAGTTTCCTATTATTTTTATAATATGGAAACAACCTTAAGAATTTACTACTCGACTACAGTAGTACGCCATATCGTTGAACGTTTAGCATCGTCGCATTTTCAGTGGTTGTCATCGGTTCCACGCGCCCGGCTTATTATTTTTTGTAGCCGGTTAACATGGAGAACGAAAATACTGTGGAAGTTTATCAAAAGAGTAACGGGATTGTACCTAAAGTCCAGTTTAGAGACAAATGTAGATTCTGACGGACAAGAATTAGAAAATGAAAAGATAATATTGCGATTGCAAATAAAAATCGTCACGTTGAAGTTAACCTCAATGTCCAATGTCCAATCTGTTCAAAGTCAAAACATATTTCATCGATCGTTATGTTATTTTTCCCTTTCCCAATTTTCACAATATTTGCAGGTATAAAAAGGAACGTTTATTTTATATGACGGTTCTCCCATGCTGAATTTATATATAGATGCGTTGTATAGGTACATGTCGCCAGAAAAATTGAGATGCCTTTGCTGTACGTAAAAGAACTTCAAGTAAATATCGACGAAAGGCCCTTTATAATCCATTAAAAAATGTACGGCTTCGCACAATCATATTTTTAATTCGCATTGACAATATCCGATAGACGAATCAAATTTGCGCGGGTATCCGGCGTTGCCACACGTCGAGCAAGATGGCTGCTGTTACGTCACGAGAAGTCTTGCTCTCCAAAAACTTCGGTTTTTGCGACTTTTTTTTCTAAATTTATTGCTTATTTCTGCGGTGAGCTTTCCAATTCAAGGTGCCTTATCGACCACAAAGATTCAACGAACGCAACCATCAGTTTTTCTTACGTGTTTCTTGGCTCCAAGTAGCACAAAAAAATCGATATATGAGAGGACCGGCACATTTTGTCGTCTACGTGTGACTAATTCACCAACTTTAACAATTAATAACTCGGAAAGTGTACGGTAAATCTCGTGGAAACTCCGCATACGCATGGACGAAGGTCTCGACAATGCTATCAAAAAAATCGGGCTTTTATCTTGAACTCGCTCCAATCACCGTACCTCCTTAATCGTCGTTGACGCTTTCACTTTTCAAAAATCGATCTTCATTTTTCAATAGTTACGTGAAAATGACAACTTTTTAAAATATTTATTTATACTCGAGTTTCAATTCGTCGCAACTTTAACAAAAGTGATTTCGAAAATCGACGATCGTCAACGACGCGTATTTATTGTTAATTCAAATAACTCGTTTGGTTTTTAGATTTCAGATGGACCGTTTGAGCTGGAGTGTCCACTACCAAAAGTCGCGACAAAATTTCACCATCTGCCGGTGGCCATGTTTTTCTGTATTTTTTGGCATTTTTTTTCAACTCAATATGCCTTTGTGTAAAAAAAGTGCTATTTTTTCACCAAACGTTGCACAAAAAAAAATCTGAAATCGGCCATTTTTTTCTAACCTCTAGGTGGATGTCAGAGTTGGGCGTAATTCGATTTATAAATACGAGTACGAATTTATTCACATCGTGATTTTCATGTGAATATAAATACAAATTTATTCATGCTTCACTTATTTGTATTCACGTGCATGCATACAAATACAATTGTATTCACAAATATTCTGAACATACAAATAAATTCACATAAAAAATTGTGAATATTCAGAAAAAATGTGAATATTTATTTTAAAAAACTGTGAAGTAAAAAAAATTCACAAAATAAGTTGTGAATTTTTTCGTATTTAAAAGACAAATTAAAATCAAATTCACAATGATTAGATTAGAATTTATACCAAAAGTGAGTTCTTACGTATTTTAAGAGAAAACATTGCGTCGAGGCAAAGAAATTTTTGCAAAAAAAGTTGTGAGTTTCAAATATTACATGATAAATATGAAAAAATTCACAAAATGAGTTGTGAATTTTCTCTAGTTGAAGAAAATTAAAATCGTATTTACGACATTTATATTAAAATTTACACCACAAGTGAGTTCTTACGCTTTTCTTTCCTTCCTTCTTTTCTTCAACTTGTGGAAATTGACAACTGATTTTGTGTATTTTTTATATTTATAATGTAATATTTGAAACTGATTTGCCTCGATGCAATGTTTTTCAAACAAAATACGTAAGAACTCACTTTTGGTGTAAATTTTAATCTAGTCATTGTGAATTTGATTTTAATTTGTCTTGAATACGAAAAAATTTCCAACTTATTTTGTGAATTTATTTGTATGTTCAGAATATTTGTGAATACAATTGTATTTGTGTGCATGCATGTGAATACAAGTAAATTCGTATTCACACTTGTGAATACGAATTTATATGTATTCGTATTTACAATAAGTGAAGTATGAACAAATTTGTATTTATATTCACATGAAAATCACGATGTGAATAAATTCGTATTCGTATTTATAAATAGAATTATGCCCAACTCTGGTGGATGTAGAATTAAATTGACCAAAGCCGTCATAGGTACTAAAATAAACGCAATGGAAGTGATTCGTGATGGGCTGACACGTTTCGAAGAGATCATAGACGGAATCCCTCAGAGGGAATTAAACCAACATCGAAATGGTTGCACCAATTTTACCTGGCCGTATAAATTTCTTTCACACGACCGGAGATGCGAATGCGACAATTTCTTCAGCACTGAATTCCGCAAAATGAGATTTTTATATTAGCAACGGAATCAGCTAATACCTGAACGCTGGAGTCCTCATTGATGGTAACTGTTCCAGAGGAGACGAATACTTTTTTCGTCTCCCCGGACTGTTCGTAGACGGTGACCACTCCAGGTTTGAGAACCGCCAGGGTGGGTACGTGATGTGGCAAAATACCGAAGGCGCCAGAGAAGGACGGTACGTCAATTTGCTTCACGTCTGCAGCATCGTAGTAGACCTGAAAAATAGCCAAAGGCCGATAGAACTAGAGCTTCGCTTCGACAATGAGGAAGAGAAAGGCGCGAACGTGAATACCTGATTAGCTCCGGCGAAGGTGAACTTCATGTCGCTGCCGGAGGCCTCGGCGTAGTTCCTTACCTGGCTGCGGACGCACCTCAGGTAAGGTCGAAGCGTACGTGCGAGGGCAGTCATTCTGTTGGCTGAAAATTCGCGCGTGAGCAAAAAAAACAACAACGGCGTGTTATTGGGAGTTGTTACATCACAGGGTCGAATAATCGAAGACCATTCGCCCTCCCGAACCTCAAAAACATGTACGAATCGACTTGATATACTGGAAAGTTACAATCCGAAAGATTCGCGTGAATAACGAATGAATTCGAATTTGATTGAGGAAGAATGAAATTAAGCGTGTGTGTACTTACTATGTCACCGGACGTTAAATAGTTTCTTTTATAATGAAAATTTCGCCACTGCCCGGGTGAACGATATTTTACGCTTGCGCCGTCTGCTACGAGGACGTTTCGTCGACGAACTCAGACTTGCGTAGAAGGGCATTCTTACGAGCGGCTGGGAGACAAGATTTTTCTGAATCGACAGCCGCTTGGTGGCGCTGAAGTCGCGCTGCGGCGCATGTGCGGCGGGTGAGATAAATTGGCCGTAGCGTTTTTACCGATCGGGCAGACACGTCCGCGCGAGAATTTCACGAACGACCGATCGGGGAAAATCCTACAGCCAAGGTTTCTTCTGGACTGCTTCTTTCTCGAAACTCTTTCATGAAACGGTGTAAGTCGCGTCTCAAAATTCATTTGTCCGATAGAATTAAGACGGAATGACACCTCATCGCGGTCGGTATGGTAGAACAATTATAGATTCCCAAAAATCTCTGAAACGGCTCTTCAGATCCCGTCGAAACTTTGTCAAACGACGTCAAATAGATTGACGAATAGCTTCCAGCCACTTAAATTTTCTAAATTTGAGTGGCTGGAAGCTATTCGTCTATCTATTTGACGTCGTTTGACAAAGTTTCGACGGGATCTGAAGAGCCGTTTCAGAGATTTTTGGGAATCTATAATTGTTCTACCATACCGACCGCGATGAGGTGTCATTCCGTCTTAAGCTTGATGCTAATCCTTTGTTAAGCGGGGCGAAGGAAACGCGGTTCCTATACATTGTGTGACGTCACCAGTGCTAACTAATTGTAGCAATATATTAATGACGTGTACGACTGAACATCGCGAAAATTTTCAAATGTACGGTTGATAATCGTAATTATTATTTACATATATAGTGATTTGAAGGAGTTGGGATTAACAGAAAATGAAATGTTGACGTTTAAAAATCATATTAAAATAGACACGAGCTTTGGCAACGTTGCACAGTCTTCAGTAATTCGAGGCTGTTAGGTTGACTGCAGTGACTGCACAGGACGCAGCTGTGTTACGCGCGATTCGTGCCGGTTGGCGTTTTCAGAGGTTATGCCAGAGCAAAAGGAGGCAACATATGATTTTAAAAAAAGATTAGTGCACCGTAAAGTTTCCGATGGAAAAGACGATTTGTCAGTGCTCGTGCCCACAAGCATCGTACTATGCTCACCGAAGCTAGAAAAAAAAGGAATACATGATACTAAATAAATGAATAAGTTACCCTGAGTCGCATTTGACTTCAACGTATTTGAAATTGGCGCGCTGGGTTTTCGATTGCCCAGGCAGCATAAATGTCTAAGTGACGTCGATAAGTTACCGTTGTCAGGTTACCTTTAAGACATGACCGTAAGATAACTATTCGACATCTTTCAAATGACATCCCGTATAATGCGGCCGTAAAGTTATCTTTTTTATGATATCTTTCGACGATGAAAACGGGTGTCTAAAAGGTATCCCAAAATATTATCCAATTCCTTACTTTTTTAAGTTATCAAAATGTTATCTACTTACTGTTATTTAGCGTTATCCAAAGGATATCATAAAGACGAATTACATAAGACGTCTTTTTCATGACATCTTTCACATTTCGGCAATATGCTGTATTTTAAGATATTTGGTATTGGCGGGAAATAGTAAAAAGCCATCCAAATGTTGTTCTAAAGATCACATCCAACGGATCACTTTTATCATAGTGCGAATGTAGCGTGTCATATTTCATTTCACCGGCAAAAAATGGTGCGTAACAACAAGTAGTTGAAAAAATAAAGGTGCTGACAGATATGTACGTGAGTGCCTTTTATCCTACTATTCTTTTCGCCTCTGTGAGTACATATATGTGTTTAATGTACTATCTTTTCATTCTAAAAGCGTATGTCTGCTTTTGAGGTTATCCACGGGATCGCTTGGAGCATGGCAACCACCAAAAGACGTGACTGCAACGGGAGAGAAGTCTAATAACGACTGTACCGTTTTTATAATTTTAAATTACATTTCACTTATAATGAATTAATCGATGTTTTATTTATAATGACCTAGCCCACTTCGAAACCGACATAACAATATCTTATCAATTTCTTCATGATAAAAATTAACTTATTAACAGTCTAGATTATTGAGCCATATTAAATATTCTAGACTTTTAATTGGTTAATTTTTATAAAGAAATGGATAGGATATTGTTATACATATATATCGCCAATAAATAGATATCTTTTCGATAGTACTCTTTGATACCGTTTAGATGTCGTTTTGTTAACCTCATTCGGATGCCTATTGGCCGACTTTTCGATGGCGATGGTATCTTGGCATTTTTTCCCTTTAAGAAGATATCTTTAAGATATATCGATTTGGTGACTTTGCGCTAACGTACCGACAACCGAAAAGAGTTAACCTTTTGAGTTTAAATTTGAGGAAACTCAAATTGGAGAGGAAGGTCTAACGTATGGTGCAGAAATCGCCGATTGATGGTTGTTATGATTACAACGATAGAACTGCTAAGGAAAATGTTAAACGCGTTCATTTTGGAAACTAGGTTTTCCAAAACGGTGTACACGATTTCTCGAAATCTGACCAACGGATTGATATGAAATTTGGCACACTCATTCACTGTAATAGTAGTTTAGTCTTGACCGACGTTTTTCGTCTCAACATTTCTTTTTCATTACTTATTAACAATAATAATGTCCGTTTATCGCGAAATGCCGAAAGAAAAAATCAACAACGTTGTTTCATGATTGAAACACGATAACAAGAAAAAGCTCCGTCAAGCCAATATTATCTATTTGAAGAAAAAACTTTTTTTTTGTTTCAAACCAACCGAGTGGCCAAAATCACGTCCACCGTTGAGCCCCTCGCGTTCAAAGGTCCTTCACGAGATTGTTTATAACTTCTCTAATTGTTAATACTTTTTAATCAAATTCGGTACACGACTTTGTTAATGAACATAGAAAATAAATGTCCAAACGATTTTTCAATCATCTTACTTATTCCTTCAAATTTTTATTTTCAATAACTCTGTTTTTCGGTTCGTCACAGTAGCCAAACGCCTTAAGGCGGTCCTCTAGTTTCTCGGGTCGAAAAAATCGATTAATTTTTTCATAAATCACATCTACAACATGTGTAGAAAATGTGTGCCAAAGGATTTTTCGATATTCGAAGTGGTTCACAAGTTACGGCCCTGGAACGGAGCAGGTATACGGAGCAGGTATACTTTCAAACGCGTTTTTCTCGAAACACCATTTATCGAAACAGTGACCACGATGTTTCAGAAACTACTGCACCGATCTTGTTCAAATTTATACAGCATCTTTAATATGTTATAAGCCAGCGATTGAACTAGGATTATCATGATTGCTTCGATAGTTTTTTTTGTACGAGCGAAAAACTTAAGAACAAATGAGTAAAAAATAGAATGTAATTTTCAAAAGTGTATAAAAAAGTCAATTTTTGTAATTTAGAATTCACTCTAGTTCAATCGCTAGTCTTAAATATGAAGATTAAAATGCCGTTTGGTTTTTTGATTTCAGATAAGCAGAACAGCCGCAATCTTGGTCACCGTCAAGCACCTCTTTTACTTGATGTCTTCCTGTCGGCCACTATAACTTTTATTCTATTATATATTTTGACTTCAAAAAATTTGTAAAGCTTATTTAAATCTTAATAAAGATTATGCAAAAACAATGAGATTGATTATTTCGATGCTTTGCCCGTAAAAAATTATTGAAAAAGCCGTAAAAAAACAGCCGAGAAAGTAGAGGACCGCGTTAAGAAATATTCCACTGCCACAATAATTGCCTCTATTTCCTCAATGCTAAAACAAACAGTTATACTCAAATTTCAGATGAGTATAAAAAACATGAAGGGGCTTTTTGGAGGTTTATGGAGTACGCACTGGAGAAAATAAAGTACGCAGATTGAGATTTATTTTGCATTATACTTTGCGTACTTTATTTCGACTAGTACTGTATATGCGAGAATTAAATAATGAAGACGAACAATAATTTACGCGATAACAATTTTATTTATTACAATATATATCTAGCAATTAGGAATTAATTTAACAACCTCACTTAAATACTATACATATGTGCGGGTATATACATATATATAAACACATGCACCCATATGTATGTGTGTATGTGTGTGTATATATATACAGGGTGTCTCAAAATGACCTGACATTTTAATTTATTAATAAAACGTATTATTTATTTGAAAAGTACGAAAAGTATTTGATTTTAATATAAGGTAGAAGCATGAAGGTTATGTGTAGAACACAATATCCGATAAATGACCGCCTCGACCCTGTTTGCAAACGTTCTCTCTTTTGACGAAATTTTCGATAACATTTTAGCATAATTGCGGACTAATTTCATTGATGGTGCGTCCAATTGCTTCTTTGAGCTCCGGAATGGTCTGTGGATTATTGGCATACACTTTTTCTTTCAGCAAACCCCAGAGAAAGAAGTCCAATGGCGTCAAATCGCACGGTCTTGGCAGGGTGACAGGTTGCGCCATCTTCTTGAAAGAATATGTATTCCAAGTCCATGCCGTTTATGCCATTTATCGGATATTGTGTTCCACACATAACCTCCATATTTGTACCTTACATTGAAATAAAAATATTCGTACTTTTCAAATGAATAATACGTTTTATTAATAAATAAGAATGTCAGGTCCTTTCGAGACATCCTTCATATTGCGCGGTACAAATCATTATCTGTCTTCGAATTTCTGGCGGAAGAAAAACGCAAATAAATACGTCGAGCAAAGTTTTTCCAACTTTCCGCGCACAAGTAGTACACTTACAGCGCAGCTGTAGAGTTCTTCAAAATCGATGATCGTACCCTGATGTCAGGATCATGAATATTTGTTTTTTTTTCTTTTTTTCTACAAACTCTGAACTCCTTTTTATTTTTTTTTGTTTCATTTGACAATTTTTATTTTGTGGAGTATCAGATTCAAAACGTACCACGTGCCGAAGAAGAAAAATGTTCAGCCCACCAATAACGTTGTATGAAATTCTCACTGTAAAGTCAACTCCGTAGCCGGTTGCCATCGAAGCGGTATATATATAGTTTTTTTTTTCGTAATGTGGATTAAAAAAGTAGCTAAACAATAATTATTTACAAGAATCCGTTTTCGAGGGTCTAATCCATACCATCGGACGATATGTCGGAAATGTGACCAGCGTTCTCCTGATGCCTCGATCTAATGTGTCTCTCGAGGTCTCTCCGCCTCACAAGAACTTTGCCACATAGATCGCAACGATAGGGCGTCTCACCGTCCGCGTGCAGTCTCACGTGCTTGTTCAAATTGCTCGGGTCCCCGAAAGGCCTCAGGCAAAATTTGCACTTCAGTGGCTTGTAGCCCGTGTGAGTTCTTGAAAAAAAAAAACGAAAAATAATCGTTGTTAGCGAATCGTGCGTGACAATACAAGGATGAATTTGGTATTTTTTTTGGTTTGGGATTCGGCAGCATCGCGATGCGAATGAAATGATGACTTTTGGTGGAAGTCCAAAACGAGGCTTCACGATTCTTCTTTTAGTATTGCCAAAAAAGGGACAGAGAAAGAGTCACAATCGGATCTACTCCGAAGAAAATTGGGTTGAAAATGCCCATTTTTAACGCCTTATACACCTTTGAAAACCAAATTTGTCGTTTTTTTAAATTGACTTAAATGATGTATAAATGTCTCGAAAATAATACGCAAAAGTTATTTTTAATGGAATTTTTTCCTCAAGACATATAGAAAAATGATTTTTAAACTTTAAACGCGTTTTTCGTGGAACCACATTTTCAAAAATCGGCCGGGCTCGCAGTTCCCTTTTTTTCGGCCGACTTCAAATTTCAACTATAGCTTCTTAGATAGATTGTCTAGCAAAGTACACACGATTTTTACGATCGATTAACAAGTACGGTTTTTATAAACAAATTAAAACCGCTTTTATAGTCGAAAAATGCCATGGTTTTCAAAATCATGCCAAATTTCGAAAAATCAATATTTCGTAATTATCGTGAGTAGTTCGCTATCAAGACTCGTGTAGATTACGAAAGAAACAAATCTTCTGCGTGCTTATGTGCGTCTTCATCGAGTCCCCCTTAGAGGGCCACAAAAAAGGCGTTCTCTTTCTACAGGCCGCTGGGCCGCCATTTTGCATTAAAAAAAAACGATTCGAGAAACGGATATGTAAAGAAAACCCTCTAAACCTCATTTTGATTGCTTAATTAGTTTTTCAAGCGAAAAAAAAAAAACAAAAAAGCCTTGTTTTCAGAATATCCAAAGGTATATAAGGCCTTAAATAGTTATCTTATCCAATTGAATATTTTGACCTGACTATATAAGGCCTTAAATAATTATTTTATCCAATACAATATTTTCACTCCGTCCCTCATTGTTTCACATTAAATTTAATTAATTTCTTTTTCGTTTATTTATTACGAAATTTCGTTCATCACGTCGATATTCACCGTCGAAATATTTATATCGATACGTAACCCGCGTGCTCTAACCCGCATTTTGATTGCCTAATTATTGTTTTCAAGCGGAAAAAACCCAAAAAGCCTTGTTTTCCGAATATCCAAAGGTATATAAGGCCTTAAATAATTATCTCATCCAATTGAAAATGTTCACTTGACTATATAAGGCTTTAAATAATTATTTTATCCAATTGAATATTTTGACTCCTTCCCTCATTGTTTCACATTAAATTGAATTAATTTTTTTTCGTTTATTAATTTACGAAATATCGTTCACCACATCGATATTCAACATCGAAATATTTATATCGATTTCTCGTTTTCGATTTCCAATGTGAAGCGCGAACGAGAAGGAACTCCTCAACGAAAATGACCCAATTTATGAGAATTTCGAACACATACCTGATATGAATCTTCAGGCCGTATTTCCTCGAGTAGACTTTTCCACAGTAGATGCACAAGTGTCCTTGTTTCGATTTTCCAAGATTACTGACGAGGGTTTCCATCTGTGCGGCATGAGCGTCGTTTCTGATGGTCGGGTTTGGTGGAACGTGATGATAAGTGTGGCTTTGCGAAGTCTCGTTGCAAATATTATTGCTCGTGATGACGTTGGGTGTAGGAACATTCGCGGTGAAGGTAGTGGGTTTGTTCTCGTAAGGCTTGAAAGCCGAATTACCACGGTGGAGGATATTTTTCCGCACCGGTGAGACTTGGATCGAGGAATTTGGCGATGGGCCACTGGAGGACGTTGGCGAGGGTTGATTCGATGACGTTGGCGATCCTTGATTCGACGAGGTCGGCGAATTGTTCGCCAAGGAGACGTTCGAGTCCGAAGTCTCCACGATAATGGGTGATATTCGCGTCGGCGACGATCTCGTGCCCGATCCCGTCAGCTCGAATCTGAACGGGAGGATTTTTTGGGGGAACAGATTGAGGGATAGACTCGTTGGTCTTGGGCTCGTCGCGAATTCTTTGGCGAGCACACTCCACAAGTGATTGTTGTCCAGACGATTGCATTTCAAAGCCAAATGGACTTTTAGGGGATTCGGATACTCGAAGTGGTTGTTACAGATGTGGCAGATGTAACGATTTTGACCTGAAATTTGGAATTTCGAAAAGTCATCAATTTTTACCTCATCTTCGTTCGTTCGGTTGCAAGGCAGAATTGAAAAGCAGAGAATGGACGTTTGATTAAGGGGAAGTTGTCGCGATATGAGAGTCCGGTGACACGACGTACCTTGTATGTTTGAAGGCGTCAAGAAGGGCATGTTCATCATTGCCAAGATGTTTTCCGTAAACCACATGGATAGTGGTTCGCCAGGAACGATGCATCTCATGACCTTAAGTACGACACCCTTATCTGTACTCATGAGTAAAACGTTGCAGCTCTGACAGTCCTTCGCAAGCGTTATGATCTTGACCCAGCAAGACGCGTTCACGAGACCATCAACGCAATAAAGACGACCCTTCGAATCTGCTACTTCGACCTGGAAACGTACGGACAAGTTCACTCGATTAGTCCAGCGTTTTTATCTTTTCAAATGAGACATTCTTTCGGCAATTGAATAAAATAATTTTAATGTTAACTCTTAGTTGTCACACTTAGCTAGAATCACGTTGTAGTCAGGCTGGGTCCATGGGACCCAGGCGTTTTTAAATTGTTATCAATAATGAAATAATGCATTGAGCGATATGAAAAAAATAGCGAGGTATAATTTGAACCTTGTTTAATACAAGGATATTGGTTAGAAATTAAAAATTCAATTTTAAATATGCAAAAAAAAATATGCAAAAAAAAACGTGAAAAATGACTTTTTTTTACAAAAATTGTTGTAACTTGTAATTATTGACAAAAAAAATTAAAAAATGGTTTTATAATCTGGAAACAATGTACTTTGAAATAGACATAGCGGTTTCTGTGGACTTTTCAAAAAGTATATTTATTTCATCCAACGCAGGCGCGATTTAGAAGAAAAGAATAAAACGCTTCCGCATTTAAAAAGATGTATGTATTATTGGAAAAAAAGTTGTACTGCATTAAAATAATTTGTTTGGGTCCCGTGGACCCAGTGTGACTATTAAGGATTAAAGACAATTTGGGTATATTTTTGAGTAAATTGTAATTAATCTACATCGTGCTATCTCTATCATCTTTATATAAAGGTGCTATACCAATGTGACACTTAAAAAAAATCGATTTTTTTTGTTGGCGTTTTCGACACTTTATACTTTCAAAAATATCATTATAATTTATATCAATATCATTTTATCTTGCAAAAATCGATAGTTAAATCTTTAAACGCGTTTTTCTCGAAATGAGATTTTTCAAATTTGCTGACATTGTAACTCAAAGAGCAATTATCCGATTGACTTTAAATTTGAACTGAGTACTCTTGAATATATTTACTCTACAATGACGTAGGATATTTTTGATTGGATGAAAATTGACGATTTGGCATTGAAAAAAACGACCATTTTATAGGTAAGAAAACAGACTTTTTTCATAACTACGCCATTTTGTTAGATTTTGATATTTTTCGAAAATCCTACGTCATTGTACAGGAAATACCTTCCAGTTTAACGACATTTTTTCCTTTTTCGGTTTCAGCTACTCAATCGGCCGAAATCATGTCAGCAGTGGAGGAGCTTTTCTTGGCGCCTTCGAAGGCAGCGCATAAGTCGCTTGGATGTCAATATTTTTCTATGAAAAAATTATGTAATATAGGTCAAATATAGCCAAATATATTCTTAATTTTCCGAAACATTTAATTGAGCACTTTTCTTCCAAAAAATTCCCGTAAATCACCCAAATTTTCAGCGTTCACACTGGTATAGCCCCTTAACGCCGCATCAACTGCCATGGTTATTAGGGACGGGCTCTACGTTTGTTCGGCTAGCAGGTTCCTAATACCTTTGGGCAATTCGCGTCGCGGGGAGCTACGTCGTGTCGATCGCTGTTTATAAATATCTGATTGACTACAGACGCATGTTTAGATGACGGTGCGAAACATGCCTGGAGTTACGCAGAGTCTTTTTTTTGCCAGCGGTACGACGGCACGGTGATTTGAAGCTAGGACCTTCTGATACTTTGCTCTCGAGGCTAGTACTCTACCCATTAGGCCAAAGTTATAGGCACATATCGTACTATTTTTTATTTATTTTCATCAATTCCACGAGATGTCCCGAAATATATATATATATATATATATATATATATATATATATATATATATATATATATATATGCTTTCGTCCGAAAAATGCATTCTTGTATTTTTCATAGTGGGATTACGAATTTACGATGATGAATGAAGAATTTGAATGATGACGTACGTTTTTCCTGCCAAAATTCGACACTTCTACAAAAAAGTAAAGACATTATCTAACTTTTTCCCCCCACAATTACTGATTTGAAGCAACACTTGTACTGCGCAAATGACAAAATTAAAATGTATCATCAATTATTTCATCGCACTGGCTGCGGACAATTTAATTCGAAAGCAAAGGTAGTAGGAAAGTACATCGCATCGCCCATAATGCGAAAACGTGTTTTTCCAACTCTATCGAGTCAAATGTTCGTATCAAGAAGAGAATGAAATTTTGGACAAAAGATACTTACATATTGAATGACCGAAGTGTTCCTCTGCGACAATCGATTGACATCGATGACTTCGGTGGATGAATCTCTACCGAGTATAGTAGCAGCCCGCACTCCGGGTCTCGCGATCATCGATCTCTGTGACGGAATCGTTCCTCTCTCGATCATTTGAAGACTCATCATTAACGACTGATTATCCGGGAACATCGGATAAACAACGGTTCCTCGATTGTCCACGCTCATCAAAAACCACTGATCGTCCCTTTCTTATTTCAAACTTGACGGGACAGATCCCAACTTCCACAATCCTTGTCTTCGGCCACGCACAAATTTTACGCTTCACAATTATTTAATTATTGTTCGAACGTCGTTTTTTCCTTCGACGGTATCACATCGGAGAGTAAAATAGTAAGTTTCGTGAGATGTTCTTTTTACATGTTACCAATGACGTTTTGGTAAATAGACGATCGTCTTGAGCGCGAGATTGACATCAAATGGAATATTGCAAACTACGAAGGATGAAAATGGTATGGAGTGCGGTGGAAGTGTCACTCGTCGATGGGCCGCGTGTACGGTGGTAGATTTGACAAGAGCGGAGAGATGATTGTTGCGCGAGGATGAGGTGTCAACTGAGTACGATCTCCTGTCTGCACGTGGCTTAAATATTCGGGGCTTCGGGGATGATTCGTGGGCCGTAGGGGGTTATACGGATGATTTTCTGAGTTCAACCCCCCCTCTTCGTATCGCCAACCCCGAATAGCTTGTGCTTGTGTTCATCGATACGTTGCTTATGGCTTTTGCCTCTATCTCTCATCCCCTCCACTGCTCTCTTCCGGTCTGCACTGGCACAGTCCAGTGTGCCAGCGCTTAATTGTGTTTAGAGAGCCATCCCCCCTCCTGATGGGGACAGAGGATTTTTCCTGATTCCACGAGGGCCGAGCAGGGCTGGTTGAACGTAAGGGAGGAGGCGAAGGAGGAGGGCGAAACTCGTGATTTGGTGGGGAATCTCAACCCCCCCTAATAGGGGGGTTGAGATGAAAGCGAGGGAGAAAAAAAGAGATATAACGGCGGGTGCACACCCGGGGCGCGTGCTGTCACCGCAAGGTGCATCTCGACACTTCCCCACCCGGACGAAAAAGATCCCCCCCGCTCCCCCAAGGGGATGACAGCCATCTACAATGGTTCCTTTTGACAAAATGGCTTCCTTCATCGATTTGCCGATTTTTTTAACCAAGGGCCATTTCATCCAACCAGACGTATGATCTTTTGCGTGAAGCAGGTTGTCGATTTATTGGCCCAGCGATTTAGTTTTGTAATCGTCACTAATGTGGATCTTGGACCGTCAAGGATTCAGGGAGTGGGAAGAAGGAGAGAGGTGGCAGGAGGCATGGTGATAATTGCAGGTACTCGTGTTTCCGAAAGTAGCTTACCTATGATGCAAGACAGGCCTGGGTCCTCATTGCCTCATGGCAGACCTTATTTTAGGACTGGAAGACGAACAGGGGAGGCATCGCATTTGAATTGATAGGGAATATAAAGTTCAGCAATTTGTGGGGAAAAAAGTACTGTGATCTAGTTAACATGCATAAAATCGTAATTGTATTAATTGAAATGAACTCTTGCAGACACGTTATTGACGTAATCGAGGTAATAATAAAAAAAAAGTATAAACAACAAAAATGACGTTGTGGAAGAGACTTCAATTTACGTTACATCGTAAATACATACGTTCTTGTATGTACGTCAATACATATGTTCCATTTACGTTACATCGTATGTTAGATACATCCAATTTACGATACATCGTGTTTTGATTGATTTCTTTCCCCATTGACAAAACTGGACTGATAAAACGGGGTACAACATCACGACTAATAAATACCGCGATACCGATGATCAGTAATATTGGAATTTATGATTTTGTATAACTATGGACATTTCGAATTCTGCCACGAGGGTAATCGATAGAGAAAATAAATGAGAAAATCGATTTAATTCGTTTCTTCCATAATTGATGCGTGCACTGTTCTTTTTTTTGTCGTTAATCGTTGTTCGGACAATCGGAAGGGAGAAACAGAAGAAAGATAAAGGAGCGGGCGAGATAATTCGATGCGTTTATACTACGCGATCATGCGTGCATTTATATACACAAGGTTTCAATTTGCAGGTGCAGAAGCACACAATAATGAGATCAATTGGGTTTCCATTATGAACAAACGTACAGCGATAACAGATTCACTTCTCGTTTCGGATGAGAGGGTTCGGAACTCGGGTAGATGCTCTTCCAACGCAGCGAGGGTTACGCTTTCGAGTTTTCGACATATTGAAAAATATCGTTCTTCCAATCTCGGGATTTCGAAGATATCGGAGGCATGCAAAAACCGCAAAAAAATGCAAATCATTTTTTGTTTTGCCCAGTTTTGTTAAACATTTTTATAAATTGACTGAAATTTAATTCAATTAAAAATGTTTTGCCTTTTGGGGTATATTGAACCGTAGGATTCGGATTTTTTACGCAACAATTTTGACGATTTCTATCTCACGCTTCGTTGAATATTTGCAGCAGTGCAATGATTTGAAGAAAACGGCGCACGGTAATCGGTTATAAAAAAAATCATTTGGTGGAGAATAATTCGATGGTGATCGAACTGGTATTTAACGGGTTAATAAGGAATGGCGATTGAAAAAAGATCCCGTGCAACGAGGCCGGAGGCGTGTCCTTCTTCAATGTATTCCGGTTAATGGGGGAAAATGACTAAACGGAGAGGATTGCCATTGTAAAGTTTTCTCGCAGACGCGAAGTCGTCTGGGCGCCGAGCCGGGGTAATACGATTTTCCGTCGGCCCGGCGCCAGAAAATCATTTCTCAGACGATTGCATTGTCGTCGAGGTCCCTCCCGCCCCGTTTGGTAGACACGTCGCGTGACCGCTTAAGAGCGACCGTATGGAAAGTGCAGGTTATGCGTTAACGAGCTGGAGGGTCCATCAGGTATTTTCGATAAATGAAGATTCATACTTGGTATCGCGTTGAATGGCGTCGGCAGGCACGCCGAAAACTGGTCCGCTCCATTGTTCTCCGGTGCGATTAACTGGCAGGTACAATTAACGTGGCGGAAATGAGCAAAAAATTAATTTCCTTGACGTCTTCCATCAAAGGCTGCTGGGTGGTATTTCAAATTGCAAAGAAGTTTTTATTGCGACGCTTTTCGACGCTTGTCATGTTTACGGAAGTTGCGCGAGGAAAGAACGAACAGTTGCGCTGTCTTTTGGGTGCATTCTATATTTCGAAAAATACCGTCGTTCGGAAATATCTCGCAAACTTGGGACCACTGTTAAGGCGGAATTAGAACGTCCAAAAAAGCGTTTTTTCGTGTTTTTTTAGAAGGGAAAAAAACAAGTGGGTCCAGTAAACATTAAGGTATCTTTTGACGTATATTTGAAATGCATAAAAAAAGTTTTCAACACGAAACAATAAATGACTCTCTTGAAATTATAACTTGTTTCAGGTTTGAAAAAAATGTGTTAAAAAACACTTTTACGTGCAATAAAAATTATTTAAAAAGACTTTTTCAACGACTCTTTAAATTTACTTACAAGAGATTTTCATACTGAAGAAAATAAACTTTGGTTTTATTCAATAGGTCGTCCCGTTTTTTTGTAATCACGCCCGCCAATTTGGAAAAATCGTGAAGATGAAAACTGGACAAAACGCGCTTCAAAGTTTTCAATAGGAGAAAATATCAATATCAAATATCGATCGCTTCTCTGCTTTTGGCCTTGTATCTTCGAAGTAATTTACAATGGGCCTCTGTAACTTTGTAAATATATTCTTGGATAGTTTATCTATCGATTTAAGCAATAAAAAAATGATTTTCGGACCTCGTAATTCAGGCTCCGGCCTTAAATGTTGGCCAAATAGATCAATATCAATTTATTTGCACGAAAAATTGAATCTTGGCATTAATAATAAAAATTAAGAATGAATAATCGATCCAATTTATTATCGCTCGTTACCGTTTGTTATTGTCGGTATAGTGAAAACTTCTTAGGCTTGTACTGTGAGGTTATTAATTTTTTTCATAGACGTTTTTACTGCAAAAATAATGAAGGGTAGTTCGTTCTTGATAAATAAATTTTATACGGTAAATTAAGCCTCAACTCAGAAAATTCAGTCCCCGAGTATTTTTCATCGGGTACTTGGTGAACTCCTTGACGATAGTTGATTATGGCACCACACCACGGATTTTTTTTTTCTCATTTCTTTTTCATTTTCTGAAATATACATTTGTTAAGAATGCTCTCACCAAATTTTTTGAAGAAATTTTTAAAATTCGCGGAGATGCAGCGTTTTATGTGAAACCGTTCGAAGCGCACGACCGCGCCGAGCGGAAGATGTGCGGCTTTGAACGCGTTTTTTCTCGAAACTACGTTTTTCAATCTGGTTGACAACATATTAAAAAAAAGTATTCATCCGATTTGCATGCGCCGAGTCTTAAACTGTTCGAAAATCCAGTCTCTATGGCACCACGTAGGAATTTTGTAAATAAAGGGCGTACTTCGATTTTTTTTATAAACGATGAAACGTTTCCATGAAAATCGGAAATAAAATTCGCTGGTCCGCCATTTTTTTAAGATATCGAAATTCCCCTACGTGATGTTGTAAACCTATATGTCTAGTTTCTAAATATATTTTTATTTTATTTTTCAGATGAACCGTATGGCTTAAGGGAGACTTTGTCCTTGAAATTTTCAAAAAATCAATTTGAGCTCAACATGAGAAGCTAGAAGAAGAGGAGGGAGGGAGGGCCTCTATGGACCAGGCATTGCCGATTAGCGGTAATTATAAACACATTTGTGTAAACACATTACAAAACTTTAAACGCGTTTTTCTTGAAAACACGTTTTTAAAAATGGCTGACATTCTCCTGACCGCTGTAATTAACATATCGACCTGAAATTTGGAGAGCATACTCAGAAAATATGTCTTCACGGAATGACAGATCGTTTTTTCGATAGATACATTTTTGCATTTATTATTTATCTTTTTATGCGAAAAAAACGCGAAATTTCGATTTTTTTTTTAATTGTCGCCATTTTCCGAAATTTGTACTAAACGAAAAACCCATCCGTTATTCCATGACCAAAGGGTCACAGATTGATAATATGCTTTGAATTTGTGTTTCAGATCAACAAAGAGGGGGCAGTGATGTCAGCCGTTTACCTCCCGCGATTTGAGGACCTGTTTTCGCGGAGCTGCAACGGCCGCCATTTTGGTTTTTTTTTTCAAAAAAAAAATTTTTTTAACGTTCTGTATATCATGAATAAAAGCAAGAAAAAAACCGCACTAAAAAAGCTTTACTCGTTTCCTTTAAAAAAATAAAATGTAAACACCTGAAATATGGCACTCCAAGGACAAAGTCTCCGTTAATCGCTGTCAACCGCCGAGTAGCAATTTCGTCGGAGTGTCCTCTTGGAAGCGGCGTACACCGCAAACTATATTTTAGATTCGAGTACAAAAATGTGTGTACAGTCTTCTACTAGGTGCGCAACTAAGTTTCCGGGTTTTTTGACCAATAAAAAATCGAAAATTTCAAGACAAATACATGAAATGGTTCATTCGAAGTATAGTCCCTCGCTATTTACTCATTTTTGCCATCTCTCTGGAAATACATAAATACCGCGACGATAAAAGGACGCGTCTTTGGACTGAAACCATTCGTCCAACTAATTTTGTACTGCACCGTAATTGGCCAAGTGTAGCCCACCCGAGCCATGCACCATCGACCGGAAGAAATGATAGTCCGAAGGGGCCAGGTCTGGCGAACGCGGCGGGTGTGGTAGCAGATCCCATTTCAGTGTTTTTATGGTGTCCTGGACGATGGAACTGCGATGGCATGGAGCGTTGTCGTGCTGCAATATCACACGTTCGTGTCTCGTGTCCCATTCTGGCCGTTTTTCGAGCAATGCGTGGTTCAAATTGATTAGTTGTTGTCGGTAGCGATGCCCATTGACAGTTTCGCCCAGTTTCAGCAGCTCATAGTACACGATTCCTTTCTGGTCCCACCAAACGCAGAGCATTGTCTTTTTTCCGAAGTGATTTGGCCGTGCCGTCGATGTCGACGCTTCGCCAAGTGAAAGCCACGATTTTCTGCGTTTGGGATTCTCGAAATATATCCATTTTTCATCGCCAGTAACAATTCGATGCAGGAAACTCTTTCTGTTATGCCGCAAATGCAACACTTAGGAAGTGGCTCTTCGATTTTCCATTTGTCTCTCAGTCGACTCAAGCGGCACCCACTTTCCTTCCTTATGAATTTTTCTCGTGGCGTGCAAACGTTTCGAAATACGTTGCCGAGTCACATTTAAGGGGTTACCCCCACTTGCGATTTTGAAAAAATCGATTTTTTTTATTGCATTTTTTTGAAGTGCAATTTGAAGTGCAGTTTTTTTTTGATGCCCGGAATAGATGACTCTATGTAAGTTTACAAAAAAAAATATTTTCTTCGTGTAAACTGAAATTGAAACTTTAAACGCGTTTTTCTCAAAATGGCATTTCTGAAGTCGGTGACCAAGATTACTCGAACACTAATGAACCGATCTTCTTGAAATTTTGCAGGCTTATTTAATACATAAAAATGTAGTCTTTAATCGTTCGATTTTTTTTTCGAAAAAAAATGGCCGTTTTATAGCCAAAAATCGGCCGTTTTTTTTCGTTAAAATCGAACCATTAACTTTGACTGTCCGCCATTTTGTGAAAAATGAATATTTTTTAAAATTCTTCGATCAAAGACTAGTTTATACTTATATTTGACTAAATCCATCCGCATTTTTTTTTCAGATGATCCACTTCGCCGCAATGTTGGTCACCGCAAACCATGTATATAAAAACATTATTTCATTGACGGGCCATTTGCCACTAAACAATGTAATATTTTTCAATAAAAAAATTACTGAAAGTTCTTCAAGATGTGTTCTTTAAGATGGTATATTGATCGATTAAAAAAGTTTTGTAGTTTTCTTTAAAAAAATTCATGAAAAAGGCCTTTTTTTGCGCTACAAGTGGGGGTAACGCATTAATGCCTCGGCAAGTTGATCTTCTGTTTGAATGTCATCTTCATCCAATAACGCTTGCAGATCGGCGTCCGCAAATGCTTGCGGTCTTCCCGAGCGCTCCTTGTCCCCAGTCTCAAAATCGCCACTTCTGAACCGCTTGAACCAATCTTCACACGTTGTTTTTGATGGTATATGTTCGCCGTAGGCCTCCTCAAGTAACTGACGTGCTTCAGCTGCTGTTTTTCTTAGGTTGAAGCAAAAAACAATGCTTCCCGCAAATGCTGTTTATTTGGCACAAATTTTCACATTTTCGAGGTTAGAAAAAAGGTCGTTGTGTTGCGATATTAGTTTACATTACGACTGGGTATTCTTAACAGATGTCCAAGCTGCAAAGACACCCAATTTCAGACCTGTATGCGGACTACCTGTGTCGCTAGCGCCAACCATGTGCGAAACCCGGGAACTTAGTTGCGCACCTAGTATATGTATGTATTGACTATGAGTATTAATAAAAAAAATCCACTCATCTTTTGCTTGAAAATAATTACGAAAAATACATCCTCGTACCGCGCACCGTGGTGTAGTGCTTCAAGGGAGGACACCACAGTGACGGGCCGAAAAAGGACGTTTTTTCTCCATTTTTTTTGTCTACTAGATTATTTATTTGGGATTTGGAAAAAAGGTGTGTGCTTAAGCATACATTGCACTTATTTCGAGTAAATGCTTTATTTAAAAAATCAACAATCTTATTGAGGTATAACAATGCCTTTGTATAAAAAATGTGGTCCGATGACCGGATCGATGATCTGACAATGGTTGGTCTGAAAAGTAAAAATGAATTTTTATAGTTACCGTCGTACGTATTACAAAACAACCCGTATTTCGAAGAAAAAACACAAAATTGCGGGGCTTGAAAAAGGTGAAATTTTTACTTATATTCGGGGGCTTAAAAATAGTAAATTAGAAAAAAACGGCTACGTACTGCAATTACGGAAATGTGTTTAAATTTAAAATCGCACTGTGTATTGTATAAAATCGTCTGTAACTTGGTCAATCTTCCATATTGTAACTTACATTTTTCCACATATTCTTAAATATATATACTGAGAAAAAATTATTAAAAAAAAGATTTTCTTGACATCACAGTGGTCTCCTGCCTTGAACTTCCACTGCGAAATTCCTAAAATGCTGGTTTGAAAAATTCGGTACTTTATGGAATAAAAAATCCCGAAGGCTTCTGATGAACTAGAAATAGTGAAGTGACATGACTACGGGTAAAAAGGAAAGGGATAGGTCCGTGGAAGTTCGTAAGGCTGCACGAAGGAACATTAGAAATAATAGAAAAGTCACTAAAATGGGCGTGAAATTTAAAAAAGTCAATTTTCGAAAGGCATTTTCGAAAATATTTTTAAAAAGAAGCAATCGAATAGTGGATTTTTCTTCTTTAATTTTCATGAATTATAATGATTTGGATTCCGCTGATATAATTGAGGCTGCGATGCCACTGTACTTGTATGCACAGCGATTAAATGACAGCTTCAGCCCCGGCTGGCACAAATGTGACAACAGAATCTTTGGTCAGCCGGCTCGTTGGTCCAACGAGTGGTTTGCCCACAGTCCGATTGAAGGATGCTTTGCTGTGACTACCCATACATGTAATGTCGTATATGTCGAAGTGCAGAATCGTCACCGGGTCAGGAGGTTTCCTATGCGTCCTGGCTTGGTCCTGGATGGGGCTGTAAAAGCCTCATGTGAAAGGACATTGTTTGGTTCAGCTGCGGACGAATGCGAGTTTCATCGAGGCCCATAAGAGCGCCTGCGGGACTCGAGAGGGTGGCGAAACTGTCGTCAAGCCTGTGCGACCCCCGCGAAAGGTGCATCTGAATCAACGCTTGATTAGCAAATTAAGTGCTTCATTCTTCGTCGCCCTTTTGCCACGGAGATCGCGAAGCTGCGATATCCTCCTTTTGACCAACTCAATCTCTCGGATGTATCTGATTGATGCCGATTTATTCTTGGATTAATCCTCGTACGCGTATAAAGTACTTATGCGTATACGATTTTATCGGAGCGTCACGTGTTTTGGGTGATCGATGATACCGACGGGCCAAACATCCTAACTTTCACCGGAGCCCATCAGAAAGTGAATAAAAAATCAGCATAAATCGTTTATCGTGCAAAAAAATTTTATCAGCTCGTCGATGTACTTCGTATTTATCATTCGAGAGAAATTGTTCTCGATAACAAAGTCCCTTTACGTCAAAACATTTTTTGTTTAATTTTTGAAAAACAAAATCATCAAAATGATGAGTTAAAAAATAAAATTATTGACTTAGAATAATTCGTTCCCAAAAAAGTACAGAGGGGATGAGAGTGGAAGTTGAAATTATAAAAATAATAAGTTAAAAAACAAAATTATTGACGTTACATTTTTTTTCCAAAAAAGTAAAAAGGCGTTGAGAGTGGAAACAAAAAATTTAAAAAAATAATAAGTTGATAAATAAGATTATCGACTAGAAAACATTTTTTCCCAAAAAACCGAAGGCCATCCCAAAGTGAATAAAAAATCAGCATAAATCGTATATCGTGCAAAAATATTTTATTAGCTCGTCGATGTACTTCGTATTTATCATTCGAGAGAATTTTTTTTTGGTAACAAAATCGTTTCACGTCAATATTTTTTTGTTTTTTTTTTTTGTAAAGCATTAAAAACATTAAAATTATGAGTAAAAAAGTAAAATCATTGACTTAAAATAAATCGTTCCCCAAAAAGTACAAAGGGGATGGTGGAAGTTAAACCTATAAAAATAACAAGTTGAAAAACAAAATTATTGACATAAAATTGTTTTCTCCAAAAAAGTAAAAAGGCGATGAGAGTAGAAATAAAAAATAAGAAAAATAATAAGTTGAAAAATAAAATTATTGGCTTGAAGACATGTTTTTCCAAAGAAATTAAAAAGGGGATAAGAAGTGGAATATGGTGGGAATGTAACAAAACCCTGTACAATGGAATCTACGGGTAAACAAAATAATTATAATTGTTTCTAAGAAAAAGTAAAGGACCATTCTAATGGCCGTTGAATAGTTGTTTTTCCACCTGTGGTCCGTTGCCCTACGTCCGTGCCGAATATTTGTAAGAATGGTTGCGTTGAAAAGTATCGATTGATAAAAACACTTTAAGGCCTTAGGCCACAGTAACGGGTATAAAATCATGTGCGAATTTAACAATTTTTTTTCGTATGAGAAAATGATTCACTTATAAAATTAATTACACATCTATTTAGTATGAATATCAAGCTGTTAGAAAATATGTATTTTTTTTTCGATGTACAAATTGGCCGACTACTCGAAACTTCTCGAAACAACTTTCTTCCAATTGGCGCGACAAATAACTTCAACAATTTTTACTCGATTTACTTTAAATTTAAAAGTTATGTTCCTAATTGCATTTCGCAGAGAAGTGCGTACGGAATTTCTGATTAATCGAAAACTTTTCATTTTATGAGCAGTTTATGAGCAGTGATAACGAAATTTTTCACTGAAAATTCATTTCTTAAGTTCAAATACTTACAACTTTTGAATAAAACAATATTTTTTAATTTCGTACGTACTTCTCTAGGTATTCTAATGTAGATTGACGAGAATTTTTGTTTTTTGTTCTAGGTAAAAAATTGTGGATGCTAAATGTCACGCCGCGGAGTGCCTAAAAAAAGATAACAAAAGAAAATATTAGTAGTCGGCCATTTTGTACATCAAAAAAATATATATATATTTTTTCTAACAGCTTGATATTCATACTAAATAGATGTGTAATTAATTTTATGAGTGAATCACTTTTTCATACGAAAAAAAATTGTTAAATGCGCACATGATTTTATATCCGTTATTAGTGGCCTAAGGTCTTTAATATAACGAAAAAAGTAATGATATCAATTATTTCGCTAACTATCCTCCTAAACCAAACATGCGTTGAAAAAATCAACGAATTTTCTTTTTTTAATTCTTCGATCTCGTCCTCGATACGAAGAGACACAACAATGCTTTGCAGGTTGAAAATTTTCAAAGGCGATCATTTGTTGAATCTATTTAATAAATAGTTAAATTAGGCGGAATAAATAATCGCGGTAAATCATTAAGGGGCTAAGTGAGGAGAAATGATACGAAGAGGGATCATGACAAGGATTTCGACATTTTTTCATCGTCTTATGATAAGCACGAAATATTTCTTCGTTTTGCCTTTGACATCCTCCGTCTCTCTCGGCCATTTATCGATGGTACGCCACGGGTCGTGATTCATTCGGGATGGTGTCGGACCAGGGAATAACACGAGTGCTCACAAGCCGCACCAACCCCTCTTTTGGTTGTATACGATGGTCCAAACCGAGCGGTGGCCCCCATTCACGGTAATTCGAGGGTACACGAGTGTTTGGAACGTTCGCCACTCTCGTGCGTGTGCTGTTCGCGGGCCTGACCCACTCTTACCCTCTGTAAACTACCCCCGGTGGTGCAGCCTGTACGAGGCAAGTGTTCGGGGATGCAGTGACCCTCCCCTTGGCGCGTTTCGTCAATGATATGGATCATAGAAGAGGGAAGATACCACGATCGGAAATATTACCGATCTTTCGCACATGAGAAATTTCGTCATTTTTCATCTATAAATTATCCAAATTATGTTGTTTCTTAAATAATTAAATCAATTATATTTTTACGATGACGATATTTTTCTCAAATAAATTTCTGCCCTATCGATGGACGATCAACGTTTCCAAATATCGATTTTCCAAAGATCGTTCGTGCACATTATTCTTTCTCTTGAGGAGTTGTGCCTAGTTGTAAAGTCGAAAAATCACATTTTTAAAACCAATATGTTTTGACAGTTCCTTCGTGCACATTTTTCTTTCTCTTTGAGGGGTTATGCCTAGTTGTAAAAGTTGAAAAATCACTTTATTCGAAACCAATATATTTTGACAGTATATCATGTCGTAAATGTTCCCTGAAAATGTCAAGAGGATCGGATCAAAATTGACGGATTTATAAGCTGTTGTGTTGACGCCCGTAGGAACGCTCGGAGTGTCGTTCGAAATTTTAAACGCTTTTTTTTCTCGAAAGTACGTTTTCAAAGTTGGTAAGGAAAATATCTCAAAAACTACTGCATCGATCTTGCTGAAATTTCTAGGGCTTTTTTAGATGTAAAAATGTGGTATTTGATAGGAAAACTTTTTTCTCCGATGTATACTTTCGATTTGATGAACGACAATTTTTTTCGCAAAAGATTAAGGCCCACTTTGCACACGCGCCATTTTTTGAAACTTAATATTTCGGAAATTCCTTCGTTTAATCATAGAATAAACTAATGTACTAAGGTACATTATGATTCAAGATTTCTACACAAAAAATACACAGCGTTCTTCAGATGATACTTTTTTTAAAACCTAAGTTTGTAGAAATATAACATCATGATTTTTTTTAATTCCAAAAATTAACTGTTTCCGACTATTACATTTGGGCATAACCCATTAAAGGGAGTGTAGGGGTTTCAGCGTGAAAAAAAAACAGTTTTTTGCGAATTTTTTCCATCTATATGCATAGAACAATATTATTGAAACCTTTTGTACATTGTTAAGTGTCATTTCAAGAACATGCCGTGAAATTTGTACGCGAAAATATCCACAAACAAGCCAGTGCCGCGTTTTTCTCGAAATCACTTTTTCAATGTCCGTGTTCACTGCCATTTGAAAACTACATGACCGATTTATTTCAAACTTGGTACACACTTTCTACATATAAAATCCCCCCCCCCAACGGTTAGTTTGAGATTTTTTTACATTGAGGGGGTTTTCCACCCCCAAAATGGCGGAATTTTTCGTGAAAAATAGGACTTTTCACTTTACATGACCACCAAAAATTTAGAAATGAAAAAAAAAATTATCAAAGACCTTTGGGGGGAGGATTTGATGACACTTTGACTAAATTTTAATGGTACTTGATTTCAGATCATTTCTAGCTGAGATACAGTGAACACCGCAAATCGTGTTTTTCCAAAGGCGTTCTTGGAAAAGCTTTGTCACCGGCTTGTTTGTGGATATTTTCGCGTACAAATTTCACGGAATGTTCTTGAAATGACACTTAACAATGTACAAAAGGTTTCAATAAATGTACTCTATCCATATAGATGAAAAAAATTCGCAAAAAAGTGTTTTTTCTTCAAGCTGAAACCCCTACCCTTCCCTTAACTAACTAGCTTATTTTCAAATAGGCATACTCAATAAATTCCCTTATACGCAAGATAACAAAGGGGTCGAAAAATCGAATTTTATTTATTAGAAACTTGTTTTTTTTCTTAATTTTATTTTTTGAATTTTTAAATTCTTATTTGTTGAAATTGAATTTATTTGAAGCGTCTGAACGAACAGCTGTACCACTCAAGAACTATTTTCGATGTACTCGTTAATGTTGTGTCATTTTTCTTTTGACTGATTCAGAAAAAAAATTGCTTTCCCTGTTAACGCACTTGTGTTTTCTCAAATTTGTACGTACTAACAGCCAAACGGTGTGTCGGTAAAATAACTCAAATTTCCGGTCACTCGTGCAACATTTTTTCCAGAGGGGCTGTTATCCCTGCTTGGATCCTATGTATCCTTAGCTCCTAGGTGTACGCAGGACGTAAGGGAGAAAGCCGAAAAATCAGGGTGCATTCAGAGAGACGGGCGAGACGCACCCAAACCGCGAGAGCCAGCCAGCAAAACCGAGCAAGTGTTCCAGCGTGACCAATGGGCGCTTGCACGCATGTGCGCGCTTCCCAATGCGATATTAATATCACGATTATCATCTACGTATTATCGCGGGGACCCTCTCTTTAATATATGTGTGTGCGGCCGAATAAGCCACCCTCTGATCGGGTCTACGTGCATCCACTATTGCTTTTTGCCCAAGAACCTTCTCCTCTGGCACACGTGCCAAAAGGTCGTATCTTTTTTTTTTCTAAAAATGTACGATTTCAACTAATAATTGATATCTTCGATTGCATTGTGGCCATTTTTGGATTTTCTCCGACTCGTGCGATCTCTCATGTCACGGTTGGAGGATGGATGGTTTTCGATAATATCGAAAAACCGGAATATCGGACAAATAATCCGATATTGGACTCGAACAATACCGATATTTCGATACCAGACTTGAAAAAATCAAAATATCATTCTAATTTTTATTATTTCCAAAAAACCGTTTTTCGGGAATTTTTTTAGAAGGGAAAATACAAGTGAGCCCAGTAAACATTGAGGTATATTTTCATGTATATTTGAAATGTATAAAAAAATTCATCATGAAACAATCAATGACTGCAGATTTATCAGCCTATTCCATGTGCGTCCTGCCACTGCAGTCCCCAATCGGCGGACAAAAAAACAATGAAATTTTCAATTGTCATAGAATATTTTCATATTCTTCTGGGTGAATTAAGAAAAAGTTTAAAAAATCGTGAAAATGTAACTTTTCTCAGGTTAAAAAAAACGTGTTTAAAAAAAACACTTTAAAGTGCTATAAAAAATACTTAAAAATACTTTTTTACTTCACTTAGAAGAGATTTTCATACTGAAGAAAATAAACTTTCGTTTGATTCAATAGATCATTTATTTTTTTTGCTATCACGCCCGCCAGTTTGGAAAAATCGTAAAAATGAAAACTGGAGAAAACGCGCTTCAAAGTTTTCAAAAGGAGGAAATATCAGTATCAAATATCAATCGCTTCTCTGCTTTTGGCCTTGTATTGGATCTTCTAATTCAGGCTTCGGCCTTAAGGGGTTATATGCAGTCAGGAGGCCTAAAAAGAGCGATTTTTCAAGAATCTTTCTTGAGAAGACCTTTAAATCTATTAGCGTGAAAATGTGTACACATATTATGGTAACTTTTAACTGTATTTTAACATTTTTTATTTGTAAAAATAATTATTTTTAAAGCTGCTATAGCTGATCTCCGGGGGCACCTCTAAAAAAGGCGTCTTGCGGTGAGCACGATATCTCTGGACTGGATAATCTAAAATGAAAAAATCAAAAATATTTCGTTAATTTAATGTATTATCTTGTAATTGATCAAAGAAATAAGCAAAATAATAATTTTTGACAAAGTGGCGGCTTCTCAAAAAAAGAATCGATTTTTGATAAAAATTTAGGCCTTAAATTGTTTATAAAATGGAAAATATTTATCGGTAAGAAAAAACCTTCGATAAATTACTAAAAAATATACTTGAAAAGATTGTGTTAAAATTTGAGACTGATCGGTTCAGCCGTTTCTAAGAAATCTTGCTCACCGACTTTAAAAACACAGTTTCGAGAAAAAAACGCGTTTAAAATTTCAAAAGCACTTTCGAACGCTCTGACACGTCATTAAAAATGTGCGTGTAACTTCGAGAATATTCGCCGGATTGACAAGAAATTTTCTGTGTGTGTACTTAAATATATGTACATTACGATTTTTTTTTATCGATTTTTCGAAAATGTTATCTGTATATAATCCCTTAAAAAAGTCAGCAGAATTGCCCTCGAAAACAGGAGACAATCTTTCCATCATTCTCGAGGCAAAGACTTCCACGTTCGTATTTTTCATTTATATATTTATTTTCAAATATCCAAAATCGCCCAGCTGCGACAGACGAAGAAATGAATCGACTCACAAAATGTTAAACAATATCTCTCGGTTAGTTAATTTCGTGCATTATCGTAACGAATAATAATGCCTGGTTTTGCGACTCGCCCCATCATTCGGGAGAACCGCGACGAATCTCATTGTTCAATACCCTCACGACTTTACGAAGAGAAAGATACTACTCCGATCAAGGGTAGCAAGGGTAGCTCAACTACGGATGCACGTACATACATACACACATAAGTTTGTGCTCGATGCTGAGCGAAGTCTGAATTATGATCGAGTTTTGCGGGGAGCCAGCTATAAAGGTGATTCGTCGCGGTTCTGCAAGTGTCAAAAGTTTACTTCTAATGGTTTTTCGTACCGTATACAGTTATACTTGGTACATGATACGTAGACGAGTCAGCCGCTCATGTATTATTAATTTTCGCCTTTTCGTCACGTGTATATACATGTATGTACGTATGTATACATGTATGTGATATAATATTGTATAGCGTCATTCGAATATCATATCGCCTCGGTCATCCTCACATCGAAAGACCTGCAGTGTAGCGACAGCATGTACCTTCCACAAAAAAAGCAACAATCTTGCAGATCACTAAAACACTTTTTTAAATACAAAAATATATAGAATTAATGATAAATATAATAATAATAAATATAAAAAATAAATTTAATTTTCCTTTCCGGGCAAGACTATCATTGATAGAAATAATAAATATAATAAATATCTTAAATGGAGAATTCAAAGTCGACCTTTAAAGGGTTATGTACAGTTAGAATTTTCGAAAAACCGACTTTTAAAAAATGTTATTTTCGTAATGAACATATATTTAAGTACACACACAGAAAATGCCTTGTCAATCCGGCGAATATTCAAGATTTCTCGGAAACGGCTGAACCGATCAGTCTCAAATTTTAACACAATCTTTTCAAGTACATTTTTTAGTAATTAGTCTAAGGTTTTTCTTACCGACAAATATTTTCCATTTTATAAACGAAGGCGTAATTTTTTGTCAAAAACCGATTTTTTTTAGCAGCCGCCATTTTGTCAAGAATTATTATTTTGCTTATTCCTTCGATCAATTACAAGATAATCCATTATATTGACGAAATATTTTGGTTTTTTTTTAAATTTTAGATGATCCAGTCCAGAGATATCGTGCTCACCGCAAGACGCCTTTTTTTAGAGGTGCTCCCGGGGATCAGCTATAGCAACTTTCAAAATAATTATTTTTACAAATAAAAAATGTTAATATACAGTAAAAAGTTACTATAATATGTGTACAAATTTTTACGTTATTATATTTAAAAGTCTTCTCAAGAAAAATTCTTGAAAAATCGATCTTTTTGGCCTTCTGACTGTATACAGCCCCTTAAAGACGGTTTTCTCAAAATTTCTTTTCCAAAATCAGTGACCACGATATCTCAATAATCACCGCACCGTACCACTTCAATTTTTATAAGCTTCTTTTACATACCAAAAAAAGTGCTTAAATAAAGCGTTTTTTTTCGATGCATCGTTTTTTTATTAACGAAAATGAAGCGTTTTTTCACCGAAAATCGATACTTGGACTTTGGACTGCCATGTTTTCGAAAATAAATATTTTGTAAAGTCCCTCGTCCAAGCAGTGGATAATTTCATGCAAAAACCAACTGCGTTTGATTATTTTATTTCGGATGATTCGTTTCCGAGCAGCAGTGGTCACTGCCCAGGACGATTTTCAAACAGCGGTCGGCACAAACCATTGTATCTACCACAGTTATAAATATTTTTTAATACAAAAATGGTAAAACTTACTTAAAAACATATGCTTTATTGCAAAAAAAAATTAATAACCTGGACACGTTTTCCTTTTTTACACAATGGAACTCAGCAAATAAGAATACTATTTAATATAAAGATACATAATAAATTAAGTGATAAAAACGACAAAGAGCATGAATACAATGAACTGTGAAACATAAAAGTAGAGAGATTCAGATGAGATCTCTTATTTATAGGGCAGTGTTCTTTTTATGCATTCTTAAACTTAAAAAAATACACAATTTTCGCCATGCTGTTTTATATTTATATTTTATATTATTTTATAATAAAAAATATATTTATATATTTTTTAGATATTATATTTATATATTTTTTAGGTATTTTATGTTATTTTATGTTATCCATGCAATTATGACGTTTCTGGAGGATAATATTCTATTTATGTACTTGAAAGTATCAGTATATAATTTGTTCGCCTCTTGACACTTGTCACTATCGCAGTCGTTCTTGCAGGAATTATTTCAATGAATTTCGAGGCCACGTGGCCCGGCATATTGTCCAAGTCCCAATCGACAAGGATTGCCCAGTAATACGACACGTGACCGCACCAACCTCAAAAACCCTCCACAAACTTTGCGCACTTCTTTCTCCCACCCTCTCTCTCTCACACACTCTCTCTCTTTCTCTTGCTCTCTCTCTCTCTCCCTCGCATTATTTCTCAAACCCGATCGAGGGGTAACGTATATGTGTAACCATTAGATACTGTTTACATGATTCCGAGAGTCGATCTGTGCAGAGTTGTTTCGACTTGCCGAAAATGCATCACATATACACATATGTGATATTCTTCCGTGCGATCGAGTGCGTGCATCGAACACGTGGCGCAACTCTTGGACACGTGTCACAACGGCTTCAACATACTCAGCATCCCCAATTTTATCGTAATGTAAAACTGTTTGCAGCATGGTGACATTTTCGGAAATTCGTTCGTCCATACGATATAAGCGACTGTAAAATGCAATTGGTATAAGGCACTTACGAAACTCACCTCTAGGGTTCATTAATTCTTTTGCAAAAGAATCAATGGAGATCGCATCCGTGTAATACGAAAAGAAGGCATTCTAATTTCATGGAATTCAGGGGCCAATTGTACAATTGCCACACCGAAGGATTAAAAAACATTTCACTCCTGTCCTTTTAGTTCGTGTACCGAAAATGATTATGATGAATACGTTTTTTGTTCTTTTACAATCAATTAGCATTTAATGAAAATATTGATTGTTATGATAATTTCAATAATGATAATAATAATATATGAGATCGATCTTTTTTGTAAATTCTATATGTGATTATATTGATTAGGGAAAGTAAAGCAACATTTTGATAGACAAATATTTGTATAGTAACTGATATTTAACAATAATAAATATGCTAATATTTGTAATATTTAAGGCGGAACACCACCGTGACAGGTAAAAAACAACAATCTTGTTTGAATTTTTTTCAAATGTACGTGTTTAATAATATGTGAGAAAAAATTCAAGTTGAAATATTAAAAATTGACCAGGTTGCAGACGATTTAGTGAGAACAGGTAGCGCAACTATTTACTTTTAGTAAAACTTTCAATCGCGTTTTCTTACAATGTTACGAAAACGTTGGTTTTTCAATTTTGAAAAACCAACGTTTTTCAAAATTGAAAAACGTTGAGATGTTGAATTTTTCAAGCCCCCGAATATAAGTGAAAATTTCGACAAAACTGTACTTTCTTTAACACCCGCCATGTTGAAGTGTTTTTTCGAAAAACGGCTAGGTAGCACAAGAACTACATTTATATAGATTATAATACATTTTTGTTTTTAGTTTTCGGAACAACCATCAGCCAAGTTATCTATCCAGCCGTTGGACCACATTTTTATACAGAGGTTCTCAGTAACCATGGTAATTTTGAGATTTTTAATAATAGTATTCGACCCGAAATAAGCTCAATGTATGCTTAATAACATGCCCTTTTTTCCAATCCCAAGTAAATAATCTAGGAGACAAAAAACGACATTTTTCGGCCGGTCACAGTGGCGTCCTCCCTTAATTAAGGCCCTAAAATATTTAATCACTTAAAATGCAAATCAATTTTTTATTAATTAATATTTTCTCCGATGTGTTTATATAATCAAAGATTCTTCGAAGAGAAAGATCGAACAAACTACTCAAGTATTTCCGTCCACGTAGAATTCGTAAATTCCAAATTTTGATCTTCCATCGAAGTTCGCAACCGCACGAATCTTTTAAAGGGTTACAGTTCGACTTCCGAATAAGAAACCCGGCAATAAGAAACTTTCCCCAGTTTCTCACTCGGGCGCTTCCCCCACTCCGACTCGACCTCCGAGCTCGAGAATTTTGTGCGCGGAAACCTCTGGTTAAGAAACCAGCCTGGGAGAGATTATTCGGGCAAAATAGAGTGAACGTTGTAGTGTAAATTGATGTGTGCATGCGTGCGTGAGTATGTGTGTGTGCGTGTGTGAATGTAACAAAAAATCTACAAGTTTATTAGAATTTTTTGTATTCATTAAAAAGATACATATATGTGTTGACTTCATATAAAATGTACCACAGTCTGATCTCTTACGCTTCTTTACAGTTTCAGTCATTTTATGACGGTTAAGGCGTACCCCCACTTGTAGCGCAAAAAAGGCCTTTTTCATGAATTTTTTTAAAGAAAGCTACAAAACTTTTTTAATCGATAAATATACCATCTTAAAGAACACATCTTGAAGAACTTTCAGTAGTTTTTTTATTGAAAAATATTACATTGTTTAGTGGCAAATGGCCGTCAATGAAATAATGTTTTTATATACACGGTTTGCGGTGACCAACATTGCGGCGAAGTGGATCATCTGAAAAAAAAATGCGGATGGATTTAGTCAAATATAAGTATAAACTAGTCTTTAATCGAAGGATTTTAAAAAATATTCATTTTTCACAAAATGGCGGACAGTCAAAGTTAATGGTTCGATTTTAACGAAAAAAAACGGCCGTTTTTTGGCTATAAAACGGCCATTTTTTTCGAAAAAAAAAATCGAACGATTAACGACTACATTTTTATGTATTAAATAAGCCTGCAAAGTTTCAAGAAGATCGGTTCATTAGTGTTCGAGTAATCTTGGTCACCGACTTCAGAAATGCCATTTTGAGAAAAACGCGTTTAAAGTTTCAATTTCAGTTTACACGAAGAAAATATTTTTTTTTGTAAACTTACATAGAGTCATCTATTCCGGGCCCATACAGAAGTATGGGCCCGGATACTTATACTTCAAAA
Organism: Ophion slaviceki; assembly: GCA_944452715.1. Classification (NCBI taxonomy): domain Eukaryota; kingdom Metazoa; phylum Arthropoda; class Insecta; order Hymenoptera; family Ichneumonidae; genus Ophion; species Ophion slaviceki. The sequence goes on along the minus strand of OX101792.1, from coordinate 12,332,537 downwards.
AAATGCAATAAAAAAAATCGATTTTTTCAAAATCGCAAGTGGGGTAACCCCTTAATAGTAATTCAGACACAGTAGTACACAATAATATTCAATAGTATGAATTCAATAGTATGAATGAATAATATTCAATAGTATGAATGAACGTGAAACAAAAATTCGCTAAATAAATGTCCACGCGCAATCGAAAACGTATTTACATGAGCGATGTGAATACTAAGTTGCAACTCGTTCGAGCGAGTTTCTTGTTGAGAGGATCGCATACGGAAAAGTGAGAGAGACAGAGGTGGTGAGCGCAGAGCGCGCGCCTGGTGGGGGTATGCGTTATATAAGAAAAACTCTTCCCCTTGGGGGCTTTTGGTTTCTGATTCGGAGGTCGGACTGTATATACAGTGAAACTTTTTGAAAAATCGATTAAAAAAAATCGCGATGTACGTACATTTAGTTACACACACAGAAAATTTCTTGTCAATCCGGCGGATATTCTCGAAGTTACACGCACAGTTGTAATGACGTGTCAGAGCGTTGGAAAGGGCTTTTGAAACTTCAAACGCGTTTTTCTCAAAACTGTACTTTTAAAGTCGGTGAGCAAGATTTCTCGGAAACGGCTGAACAGATCAGTCTCTAATTTCAACACAATCTTTTCAAGTATACTTTTTAGTAATTAATCGAAGGCTTTTTCTCACCGATAAATATTTTCCATTTTATAATCAATTTAAGGCCTAAATTTTTGTCAAAAAATATTATTTTGCTTATTCCTTCGATCAATTACAATATAATCCATTATATTAACAAAAAATTTTGGTTTTTTCATGTTAGATGATCCAGTCCAGAGATATCGCGTTCGCCGCAAGACGCCTTTTTTTAGAGGTGCTCCCGGAGATCAGCTATAGCAGCTTTCAAAATAATTATTTTTACAAATAAAAAATGTTAACATACAGTTATAAGTTACCATAATATGTGTACAAATTTTCACGTTAATAGATTTAAAGGTCTTGTGAAGAAAAATTCTTGAAAAATCGCTCTTTTTGGGCCTCCTGACTGTATATAACCCCTTAAATCAATTGACAGCGCAACTATGCGGGTGCGGATCGAAATATTGATTTATACGAGACAAAAAGGGAGTGCTAGGCGAAAAAGAGAATTGCGCAAAAGATAAAAGAATAATAGTGTGTTTGATACGAGAGGAAGGAAAGAAGAAAAAAAATCACGTGGAGAGCAGGTGACACGGGTCACATGACAAAATAATATTGGAACCCCTTGCGGAAGGGATCTTCGTACCACGAGCCTAAGAGCAATAGCATCGGGCGCCCCCGAGTTTTCCCCCTTCCTCTCTCGCCAACGTGTGCCCCCTTTAAAACACGACTCACTTGGCACACAAGTTGCTTGCATGCAGAGCACATAACGCAACTCTCCCTTGAACGTGTATCACCCTAATGCTTAATTTAATCCAATACAATATGTCCCTCTCGCTTAAGCGTGCCCCACCGCCCCCTTTTACTCCATTTTATATATACGAAAATGTGTGTGTGTGTGTGCGTGTGCAGGCGGAGGGGTGCATTAAAAACGGTGGGTGGCTTTTTAAAACTTTTATACTCCGGCCTCAATTCACCGTGAAACCTCATCCTATTATGATTGATCTAATCCTGATTGGATCGGACAGGTTTGTCTTTGCGGTAAACGCGCAAAAGTAACCCCCTGGATCCTGTTGCCATTGCCGTGGAAATTTGCAGCTGATATTTTTCTTTCGATGTCTAGGACGAGTCATCGTGAATGATAACGCGCAAGATCGGCAAGGCGGTGACCAGCCCGGAGATCACATAATGTCGAGATTACCAAAGATATTGATATGGCAATCCGGTTCATCGGTTAGATGTTTGACAAGGAACATCCCTCAGGTGACACCCTTCGATTTTGTTGAAATTTGGATATGTTATAAAGCACCGAAAAGTAAGCGATACGTATTTTTTTATCGGCGGAAAAACGGTTTTAAGGGGTGAAACGAACCCTCGAAAATAGGGGTGTTTTTCGTCGATAACGTCATTGTTCTCATCTCCAATGTATAGTGCACAAAAAAATAAACATTGTTGCAATTTGAAATTTTTTAATATTTCGTACCGTTGAAACGTTATCGACGAAAAAATCGCTTTCTTTTTTTTTCTTTAAGGGGCGATTCTTTAATCTATCGATTAAAAAATCGATTTTTTGGCCTTTTTCGATAGTTTATACTTTCAAGAATATCATTATCATTTATATCATTTCATCTTGCAAAAATCGATAGGTAAATGTTTAAACGCGTTTTTCTCGAGATTTTTCAAATTTGCTGACATTGTAACTCAAAGAGCAATTATCCGATTTACTTGAAATTTGAACTGAGGACTCTTGAATATATTTACTCTACAACGACGTAGGATATTTTTGATTGGATGAAAATTGACGATTTGGCATTGAAAAAAACGACCATTTTATAGGCAAGAAAACAGACTTTTTTCATAACTACGCCATTTTGTTAGATTTTGATATTTTTCGAAAATCCTACGTCATCGTACAGGGAATACTTTCCAGTTTAACGACATTTTTTCCTTTTTCGGTTTCAGCGACTCAATCGGCCGGAATCATGTCAGAGGTGGAGGATCTTTTTTTCGCGTCTCCGAAGGCAGCGCATAAGTCGCTTGGATCTCAATATTTTTCTATGAAAAAATTATGTAATATAGGTGAAATATAGCCAAATATATTTTCAATTTTCCGAAACATTTAGTTGAGTACTTTTCTTCCAAAAAATTCCCGAAAATCACCCAAATTTTCGGTGTTCACACTGGTATAGCCCTTTAAACGAAATAACTATATATGTCGAATAGTTTCCTAAACATTCAAAGCGAAATTCGAAAAACTTCAAACGTTACAGCCCGTTAACGCTGTGCCCCACTGCGCGGATTCGGAGCGGGCGTGAACTTCAAACGCGTTTTTCTCAAAACTGCATTATCGAAATTGGCGTGCAGGATTACTCAAAAACTATTAAGCCGATTGAGTTGAAACTTGGTAGAAATATTGATAATATTGGTACATTGTACTTGGCGAGAATGGTTTTTGAAAAATTACAAAAAAACTACTTTTTCAATCCACATTTTACAGAAATGTTGCGTAAAATGTTGATTTTTTTTGTAAATGCGTGCCATTTTCTTGAATTTTCATTTTCGTCATTTTAATTACCGTCACAAAGAAACTATACATGTTCTAACTGAAAAAATGTTTGAACTTTTTTGCAAATCAAAGTCTACTGGGAGCTATACTGCACGCCGATTCGCAACTCCCGCGGCGACTTTGCTGCAACGCTCTGCCACAGCATCGTTATCTTGATGATGAATTAAAGCGGTCCTCGGTCCTCTAGTTTCTCGGGTCGAAAAAATCGATTTTTTTTTCATAAATCACATCTACAACATGTGTAGAAAATGTGTGCCAAAGGATTCTTCGATATTCGAAGTGGTTCACAAGTTACGGCCCTGGAACGGAGCAGGTATACGGAGCAGGTATACTTTCAAACGCGTTTTTCTCGAAACACCATTTTTCGAAACGGTGACCACGATATTTCAGAAACTACTGCACCGATCTTGTTCAAATTTATACAGCATCTTTAATATGTTATAAGCCAGCGATTGAACTAGGATTATCATGATTGCTTCGATAGTTTTTTTTGCACGAGCGAAAAACTTAAGAAAAAATGAGTAAAAAATATAATGTAATTTTCAAAAGTGTATAAAAAAGTCAATTTTTGTAATTTAGAATTCACTCTAGTTCAATCGCTAGTCTTAAATATGAAGATTAAAATGCTGTTTGGTTTTTTGATTTCAGACAAGCAGTACAGCCGCAATCTTGGTCACCGTCAAGCACCTCTTTTACTTGATGTCTTCCTGTCGGCTACTATAACGTTTATTCTATTATATATTTTGACTTCAAAAAATTTGTAAAGCTTATTTAAATGTTAATAAAGATTATGCAAAAACAATGAGATTGATTATTTCGATGCTTTGCCCGTAAAAAATTATTGAAAAAGCCGTAAAAAAACAGCCGAGAAACTAGAGGACCGCGTTAATATTAAAAAATTCTTTTGTATACTTAAATAAACTATTGAAGTATACCTAAAGTTTGATAATTGTAGAATAATTATTTCTTAGTTCAAAAAATCCCTCAATATTGCTTATTTTTTCCTGTCCAAATGTATATCCCGCCTTAAGGTTGAGTGCAAAGCTCCGGTACGTTGACGAACATTGAATTGTTCGTCCAATATTTCATGCCCACGTACGTCCCCGAAAATATATAGGCATATACCAGTGAAATCGCCTGGACTGGCGCACCTAGAGAATACCGGCGTGCCCGTAAAATAAAGCTCGTTCCTAATTACGGCGCGGCGCTGGTGGCCGATACTTTCGGAGGGTGCGACGATCCTTGCTGTCGCCACCGAGCGAATTTTTATAGAGGATCGTCGCGACGTCCAGAAGATTACGAACAATGGCCAGAGGATCTTCGCGACTCAACTCGGCTCGACTTGTTCAAAGAATAATTAGGCACACCAACCGATCGTGCGATCTTCGAGCCTCCAACCAACCGTAGTTCTCGTAGAACCCAGTTTGCAGCTGCATTATACTGCGATTTTATCGATTTCGAACGCTACGATCATCGCATTGGCTACAACATTTTTATAATTATTTTTATTTCAATTTTTTATAATAATCGCGAAGTTTTTGGTATTTGTTTAAGTTTATTTGACGTTTGTTTCAACCGAATTGCACAATTTAGCGGTTAGGAGAAAATAATCATTTTCATTAGAAGAACTTTCGGAAAATCGGTTGAGCTTTAACGTCATTGTTTCGCGGTACTTTGTGACTGTAAGAATTAATGTTTATTATTAAACAATAGTTCTTAACATTAATGTTTAAGGGATCATCATGGTGAAAAATTTACAAAAAATCGACGTTTTTTTGCAATACCAGATAATATAGACGGTTGTTCATATACTTACGTAACATAACAATACAGACATGTCGTTCATATACTTACATAAACGTAAGTAGACAATTTATATGAAAATTCCGCACTCGAAACTTTAAACGCGTTTTTTCTCGAAATGTCGTTTTTCAAAACGGTGTACACTCTCAAAAAAGAGTTTTCAAGCTATCTGTCTCAAATTTTGACACAACATTCTTCACGCCATTCTTTATCATGCTATGGAAACTTTTTTCAAAATCTTCATATTTCTTTTAACGAAAAACTGTCGAAAAATACGCTGAATTCGATACTTTTTTTTCCAAGCATCGCCATTTTGTCAGTTTTGATTTTTTTTAACTCCATAGCAAGATAGCGGCTTCTCAAAATTTCTCAAAAGATTATTAATCATTATGAACTGATTAATAATCTTTTGAGAAATTTTGTTTTGGATAATATTTACGGCCACAACCGTGTACACCGTGAGGACTCCTTTTTTTCAGACATTTCCAACCATACAAATAATGTAAAAAAACAAAATAACCGTTTAAAAATGTAATTTCTGTTCTTCGTGAGTGCTTTGATTTTACAAAAAAATCAGACTGATCAGCGTATTTTAAACTTTGAAAAAAGAAATCGCGATAATCAGTTATTTTCGACGCGTTACACTGTGATGATTCTTTAATAATAAAAATAAACATTTCTCAAAAATAAACGATTGATAAAATAAAAAAATTTCTCGCTAGATATTTATTTATTCAATAATTTGTTGTCTTTCTGTCTTTTTGGGCCAGTTGAATATCTTTTTCATTTTTTGAATAATCTTTTGTAGCCAAAGACCTTAACATTTTCTACCCCTCCGGCTGACCTGCCATTGCTTCGTCAAAGCCCCCCAGCAGTTTAACGAAACTGAAACAAATTTTGAATTTCGTCCACTCAATTTCTTCGTACTCACGATCGTTAACGCAAAGATTCGAGAGAGATATTCAATTTTTCCATCCCAAGGGAACCGAAGATAGCGTAAATCTCGTCTACAAACGACCAGTGCCCTCGAGTATTTGTCTTCAAAATTTTTTCGCATTCTCAGTGCGACTGCGGAACGTGAGAAAAATGTGCACGAATGCGCACGAGGGCCATTGCGATAATATAAAGAAGTCGAGGCTAATGTTTGTCCAAGAAATAGGAAAGTGCTTATGCCTACATGGCGCAGGATTAAAAATATTTAACGATGTCTCACGTCCCTAAGACTTAACGTTTTACGGTGAAATCGACGTTGGAAAATTGTAGACAGCAACCTGGTGAAAATGCCCGCCACTTGCCAAGCTTCACGAAACGATCGCAAATGAGTTATCTCCTTCGACGGGTATACGAGACAGGTGATTCAGCCTTAATGCGGAGAAAGGAGCCTCCGTGACTTGGAGAAGCGAAATTGGAGTCGGAAAAATCGTCGAGTTGCGTTTTCCTCAACATTGATGGTCGTCAAATGGAAATTCAGCGTCCATTTGAGCACTTCCGGCAGAATTAATAATGCTTTAAGGCGGGATAATTTACAACGATAAAAAAACCGATTTCTTTTTTTTCTTTCTTTAAACGATAGAACACTATATGTAGAATATTTTCCTAAAGATTCAAAACGAAATTCGAAAAACTTCACACGGTACAGCCCGTCAACGCTGTGCCTCACGGCTCGGATTCGGAGCGGGCGTGCACTTCAAGTGTTTTTCTCATAACTGCATTATCGAAATTGGCGTGCAGGATTACTCAAAAACTATTACGCCGATTGAGTTGAAACTTGGTAGAAATATTGATAATATTGGTACCTTCTACTTGACGAGAATTGTTCTTGAAAAATTGGAAAAAAAACTACGTTTTTAATCCACATTTTACAGAAATGTTGCGTGAAATGTTGATTTTTTTTGTAAATGCGTGACATTTTCTTAAAATTGCATTTTCTTCATTTTAATTACCGTCACATAGAAACTATACATGTTCTAACTGAAAAAATGTTTGAACTTTTTTGCAAATCAAAGTCTACGGGAAGCTAGACTGCACGCCGATTCGCAACTCCCGCGGCGACCTTACTGTAACACTCTGCCACAGCTCCGTCATTTTGAAGATGAATTAATTTAAAAAAATTGTTTTGTATACTTAAAGATACTATTAAAGCATACCTAAAGTTTGATAATTGTAGAATAAATATTTCCTAGTTTAAGGGGTTACCCCCACTTGCGATTTTGAAAAAATCGATTTTTTTTTATTGCATTTTTTTGAAGTATAAGTATCCGGGCCCATACTTCTGTATGGGCCCGGAATAGATGACTCTATGTAAGTTTACAAAAAAAAATATTTTCTTCGTGTAAACTGAAATTGAAACTTTAAACGCGTTTTTCTCAAAATGGCATTTCTGAAGTCGGTGACCAAGATTACTCGAACACTAATGAACCGATCTTCTTGAAATTGTGCAAGCTTATTTAATACATAAAAATGTAGTCTTTAATCGTTCGATTTTTTTTTTTAAACATGGCCGTTTTATAGCCAAAAAACGGCCGTTTTTTTTCGTTAAAATCGAACCATTAACTTTGACCGTCCGCCATTTTGTGAAAAATGAATATTTTTTAAAATCCTTCGATTAAAGACTAGTTTATACTTATATTTGACTAAATCCATCCGCATTTTTTTTTTCAGATGATCCACTTCGCCGCAGTGTTGGTCACCGCAGACCGTGTATATAAAAACATTATTTCATTGACGGCCATTTGCCACTAAACAATGTAATATTTTTCAATAAAAAAATTACTGAAAGTTCTTCAAGATGTGTTCTTTAAGATGGTATATTGATCGATTAAAAAAGTTTTGTAGTTTTCTTTAAAAAAATTCATGAAAAAGGCCTTTTTTTGCGCTAGAAGTGGGGGTAACGCCTTAAAAAATCGCCCAATATTGCTTATTTTCTTCCTGTCAAAATGTATATCCCGCCTTAATTTATAGTCATCGTATTTAATTTTTTTCCCGCGACATATTGCAATTTTCCATATCGAATAGAATTTTGGCAGGTAATTGAAAATTTATGGTCATGGGAGTCTTACAAGGAACCTTAAAGGGGCGATACTTTTGAGCGAGGGAAAGATTTGCTAATTATCATGATTTTTTTGTTAGGAAAGACTTCTCCACCATTTTTTAGGCTTAGGGCAGGTTTATAACTGCTTTTGGCTGTTACATGATATTTTTGTTGTTAATCTTTAAAAATGGCGGAGGCATGGCACGATCTTCTAAACTGCATTTTCAAAACTGGCGAGTCGTCTAGTTAAAAAACTAATCGACTAATATAACTGAAAAAAAAAGTATTTTTTATCGCAAACTGTGGCTATTTTTTCGGAAAGTTCAATCTTTTTGTTTCAAAGCCGACCATTTCATCGAGTATAAACATTTTTTACTTTTTCTTGGTTCATATTCTGCGCATGAGTGTTAATGAAAGAAAAGTTTTTGTTTGTTTTTTTGTCACATTAATTTCGCCGACGCTACGTGTCACGCCGTCTGACAACATCCACGGCAACTCATTTAGAAGACCGTGCCACACCTCCACCATTTTGAAAGATTAATAAAAAAAACAAATAAAAATTTATAAAGATTAATAAAAAAAACAAAAAAATAAATAAAGATTAATAAAAAAAAACAAATAAAGATTAATAAAAAAAAAACAAGTTAAAAAAATGCCGAAGAAATATTTCCTTTAAAAAAAAATCATGAAAATCCGTAATTTTTTCCTCGCCTAAACGTATCTCCCCCCTCAAGCGTCCGCCTTTAATTTTGTTAAAACTCATCCATGTGATAAAGCATTAGCTATTAGACACATCTTTTTTATCAGCGGAAAAACGGTTTTAAGGGAGGAAACCACCCCTTAAAGAAAAGCGCGTCACCCCTTAATTATTTTTTTTCAATACTTCTATAGTGGATTTTTCATCGCTTGATATTAGAAGAATTTTAGTTTTTATTTCATTTAGATCGGTGAACTACTTATGGTTGAAACTGCAAAATCACTCCTCGACACGACTTTCTTTGAAGGATGGTTTCCCCCTTTAAAACCGTTTTTCCGCTGATAAAAAAATACGTATCTAATAGTTTCAACGAAATCGAAGGTGGACAATCAAGTGATGTTCCTTATTAGTCACGTTGCTCTGCACAATTACTTGGAATTGGTATGGAAATATTTGATTCGTATTTGGTAATGATACGATTTTTTTAATCACTTCTCAGATCAGTCGAAGAAATGGTTCAGCATTTTTCCTACCGATAGAAGCAACCATTTAACATGGTTTGCCAAGACTGGTAAACATGACCGTCAGAAGATAAAATCGAGCTTTGATGGACTACATGTATGTTTACGAAATCATGTTTTTTTTCTTCTCGATATTCAATTAATATTAATTGGATTAATTATATTAATTTTTGGTACGATATTAATTAATTAATTAATTAATTAATTGTACGATATTATTTTTGCACAGGCTGATGAACCGTCTTTCCAAATCCTTCCAGTCTTCCATTGTAAGACCAGGACCATTTCGAAACTCGGTAACGTCATTTCGCTAATGTTACTTACGTCGTTAAGGCGTGACGCCATTTATCGGTCATCGCAGCGATTTCAGAGACGTTTTTAACGTTTCGCTGGACGTCGTTGGGGATCGTTCGGGGTAAAAGAAAAAATGCGACAGTACATGGACGTATGTATATATTTAGAACAAATTTATTCTTCGAGCGGAATATCTGGCAGCCCTAATGACCGCTTTCCCATTGGAAGTACCTGAAGAAAAAAAACAATCATTTAACCCGATTTCTCGAGAGGTTTTTAATAATAAGAGCATAAAAGTAACACTTTTAACTCTCGCGGGATTACAAAGCATCCCGTGGAGAAATTGTAGCGATCCAACTGGATTCCCATACTTGTTCCCACTTCCTGATAGGGATCCAATGGGTCATCGCATTCGATCGCTATACTAAAACGTCACGCTCGTACATTGGATTTCAATCGCGATTCCCCATGGGAATCCATTTTTAATCCTGAGGGATTCCCACATTATCGAACGGAATCCAATACGATTCTTGATGGATCGCATCTCATTCTGCACGTTAAATTTGTTAAAAAAATATATATAGATATACAAAATAAGTGGATCTTTACAAAATACCATCTTAAGGGCGAGGTTTTTTTTCCAGAGAAGAAATTTCTTTACCCTTTTTGAGACGTAGAGTATGTTTTATTACTACTTTTGGCGGTTCCATAGTACTTTTTTTTATCAATCTTAAAAAAATATTGACGGTATGTCGCGGTCTTTAAAACTGCATTCTCAAAATTGGCGGCACATATAGCTCGAAAACTAATCGACCAATTCTGATGAAATATGGAATTAATCTTTCTAACCTTATTGTCTAAAACATGACCATGAACATGACCAAATGTTTTTGAAAATTTACTTTTCACATATTTTCAGTTCGAACGTGGTAAGAATTCTCAAATGGCGTTCATCGGGGTACAGTGCAGAATCCAATTGGATTCCAACAAAGACTTCCTGCGTGCGCCGTTCCAATCAAATCCCTAAAGCAATGTGGTAGGATCTGGGCACTCTCCAACAAATTTTTGCACGGGATAACATAAAATGATCATTCTCGCGCAATGATCAAGAATCATTTTTGTACTACTGTCATTGTAAATATTTTCTCGAGAATGTATGCGAATACACGTGTGCCATTTATTTGTTATTATAATTGTAGATTAGCTATCAATCAGTGGATTTTCATATTCGAACGTCGATGCTCCTCTTTTCGATCGATAATTAGTTTTTGATGCATGTGTGGGCTCGGTTTTCCCTGTTTTTCGAGACTTTCAATACGGTCCGGACCATGACGACGGGTGTATCCAGGCAAGCTTTGACGAGGGTTCGGAGTGGGTACACGTTCCGCAGTCACGTGGGGTGGAGATCGTGGCCGGTGGGAGAGATGAATTTGACGCGCAGCTGTGTACACTACGGGGCTTTTAATGCATCGTACAGGCGAAGAAAGTGGGCACCGATAGTAACCAGACGAGGGGGAGTATCGGGGAGGGCTTTGGTCCATCGCCTGCTGGTTAAGGTGTCCCTAAATCCGGAGTTAGTCGCTACTTGCTCTTTTACCTCTGTTTAATCAAGGCTCAAAGTGATTCGTGTCGTTTTTTTTTTATTAAGCTCGATAAATGGGCGTTAAATATATCGTCAAACATGCGCTACCGATCAGCAGCATTAGAATATCGTTACGGGATGATATTATAATACTTTTTCGACATTCATTTCTCTTGACACTTGATCAAATGTACGTTTACTTTGAAACAACAAAAGTCTCGTCGAATTAAATATTCGTATTTCACAATGAAATTATCCTTTTTTTAAGGGGTTACCCCCACTTGCGATTTTGAAAAAATCGATTTTTTTTATTGCATTTTTTTCCAAGCGACATCGTGGCCGGAAGAACTTCTGTATGGGCCCGGAATAGATGACTCTATGTAAGTTTGAAAAAAAAAAAAAAAAATTTCTTCGTGTAAACTGAAATTGAAACTTTAAACGCGTTTTTCTCAAAATGGCATTTCTGAAGACAGTGACCAAGATTACTCGAACACTAATGAACCGATCTTCTTGAAATTTTGCAGGCTTATTTAATACATAAAAATGTAGTCTTTAATCGTTCGATTTTTTTTTCGAAAAAATGGCCGTTTTATAGCCAAAAAACGGCCGTTTTTTTTTCGTTAAAATCGAACTATTAACTTTGACTGTCCGCCATTTTGTGAAAAATGAATATTTTTTAAAATCCTTCGATTAAAGACTAGTTTATACTTATATTTGACTAAATCCATCCGCATTTTTTTTTTTCAGATGATCCACTTCGCCGCAATGTTGGTCACCGCAAACCGTGTATATAAACACATTATTTCATTGACGGCCATTTGCCACTAAACAATGTAATATTTTTCAATAAAAAAATTACTGAAAATTCTTCAAGATGTGTTCTTTAAGATGGTATATTGATCGATTAAAAAAGTTTTGTAGTTTTCTTTAAAAAAAATCATGAAAAGGGCCTTTTTTGCGCTAGAAGTGGGGGTAACGCCTTAAGTAAATGGAATGAGGGCATTATTTTGTATTCTGTAAGTAAAATGGGAATAAACTCATTTATTTTATAGCAGAGGATTTTTCAAACTGGTGGACGCGTAAAAAATGCATTATATCCCGAGAAATATTTTCGAAATTATTGAGGAACTCGGTACGCAATGACATTGTAATTTAGCGAGAGATTGAGTGAAAGTTAAAAAACGAACGCCTTTTCCCTGGTCTTACGGACTAATGGTACACCTGAAAAATCTTAAGGGGGACACCACTGTGACGAGTGAAAAAAAATAGTTTTTTTTTTCATCTTCTCAAAACGTACATATTCAAGAATATGTGAAAAAAATCAAGTTAAAATATTGAAAATTGACCAAGTTGGAGAAGATTTAGTGAGAGCAGGGAGCGGACCCATTGATATATACTAACACTTTCAATCGCGTTTTTCTCGAAACGACTTTTTTCGACCTGGCCGGAATCACAATTCTAGCTATAATTGTCCGGTTTTCAATTTAAAAAAAAACACAAACTTTCCGTCATTGCCGTAGCTATCGTTGTACGTGCCCGCTTTTTTTGGTTTAGTATTTTAAGGGGCTATACCAGTGTGACACTTTCAAAAAATCGATTTTTTTGCCCTTTTCGACAGTTTGTACTTTAAAGAATGTCATTATTATTTATGTAATTTATATCAATATCATTTTATGTTGCAAAAATCGATAGTTAAATCTTTAAACGCGTTTTTCTCGAAATGCGATTTTTCAAATTTGCTGACATTGTAACTCAAAGAGCAATTATCCGATTGACTTGAAATTTTACCTGAGTACTCTTGAATATATTTACTCTACAATGACGTACGATATTTTTGATTGGATGAAAATTGACGATTTGGCATTGAAAAAAACGACCATTTTATAGGCAAGAAAACAGACTTTTTTTCATAACTACGCCATTTTGTTAGATTTTGATATTTTTCGAAAATCCTACGGCATTGTACAGGAAATACCTTCCAGTTTAACGACATTTTTTCCTTTGGTCTCAATTTTTCCTTGGATCTCAATATTTTTTTATGAAAAAAATATTTAATTTAGATCAAATATAGCCAAATATATTCTCAATTTTCCGAAACATTTAATTGAGTATTTTTCTTCCAAAAAATTCCCGAAAATCACCCAAATTTTCAGCGTTCACACTTAAAATTTCGCAAAAATTACACTTTTTTCTAACACCCGCCATTTTGGATTTTTTATTTTCCGAAAAACGACTACGTGCAACGAGAACTACATTTCTATACATTGTAAAACTTTTAGAGTTTCATCTTTCAGACCAACCATTGTCAAGTTATCGATCCGGCCGTTGGACCACATTTTTTAAACAGAGGCTCCATTATAGCTTAATAACGTTGTTAATTTTCAAGAATAAAAATAGAAATGAAATAAGTTCAATGTATATTGATGAAATGCCTTTTTTCCAAACCCCAAATAAATAATCCAGCAGACAAACAAGACGTCACACTCCCTCAAGGGACTTTAAAGTACATGCTAACAAAATTGCAGAATTTCTACCTTCAGAATTATACCTCTGATCTATAGAACGTTCGGTTGATCATCGGCATCGACGGGTGGCTCGTAATCGGTGAAATCAACGTCTCGACTTCCGCCCCCTTCGTCAGTCGGTGTCTCAATCTCAGCTTCGCTCGGGGTTTTATCGTCGGATTTGGCGCTTTCCCTCGCCCTGTCGTAATCCTCTCCTAACCTCGTATAAGTTTGCGCGCGATTTTCCAATATCTCTCTGATTATTTCTGAAAACAAAGCGGAAAACCTTCAAGAATTTTAATGCAATTGTTACAGTGGAGCAGGTTGAGTAAAAAAAAAAGCTTCGACGAAAATCGTTGAATCTAAGTGTCTGTCCATTTGATGTTGAAGCAAAAATCCTGGACATGAGATTCATGAAACGTGTGTCTACCTACTGACAAATGATTTTGATAAGAATTAATATTAATAAAGAATATTATTTTATCAATTTAAATTAATTAATTTATCAAATGTATGTCTATCTGCTAAAAAAGCAAGACCGATGGGAATTAATATTAATATAAGATATTAATTTATCAATTCGAGTAAAAATTTTATATTGTGAAACTTTTTAATTTTCATCTTTCTAGACGCTCTATTATACCTCAAAAACGTTGTTAATTTTTTTAAAGAACAATTAAAATGAAATAAGTATCAATTGAAATCAATTCATTTATCAGATGTATGTCTATCTGCTAAAAAATCAAGATCGATAGGAATTAATATTAATAAAAGATATTAATTTATCAATTCAACGCTTCGACTGCACACTGGGTTGTTTTGACTCCATTTTTTTTTCAACTGACTGTATGGCAAAACGGAGTAATCTATTCGGCCGCAGTACGGCGCTCGCATGTTCCCCCACTTCTACTCTATACGTGGACACGCGGACATCCTACATCCTGCCCGCGTACTGAGGACAGCTGTCGAAAAAGGGCCTGAGATCGAATCGACCCCGTTAACGCAGTAGTGCGTTGAAAGTGGAAAAAAAATTGTTGTGAAATTTGGTATTTTATTATCACATTTAAGTGAGTTACGATAAAAAATGCTCATAGAAATTTTTTTTTGCGCCACTATTCGTATCTACAAACCTTCCTCTTCAAAAACCTTAAAGGATTTTCTTTTATATTCTCAATAAAAAAATATATGATCTTTTTCATGCAACTACGTATTTTTCAACGCATCTTCCACTTTAAACGAATGTTTGGACACTTAATTTTGGTTTTTTCTTTAAAAAAAATGTTGGGCCATAAAATAAGGATGACTACAAAAAAATGCATATTTACCGAAGTACAGCGGTCTGAAAAACGTCTGGGGTCCAATTGACCCCATATGCAGACAGAAGTACGTGGTGGAAGTGTGCAGTCGAGGAATTAAATAAATCCATTAAAAAATGTAGGTCTACCCGATAAACAAATGAAACCGATAAGTATAATCCCCAGAACGATACAGTCCCCCAAATAAATGCAGTCGAAAGATCTACCCTTGTACTCGATACTCGATCAGCAACATTTTTTCTCGGCGTATACAATAATATTAAGAAGAATGAATAAGAATAAAATGTGTACCATAAAATAAGGATAACTACAAAAAAACGTCTCGACGAACAAACAAAAAATGCATATTTACCGAAATGCAACGATCTGAAAAACCCCTGGGGTCCGATTGACCCCATATGCAGTCAGAAGTACGTGGTGAAAGTGTGCAGTCGAGGAATTAAATAAATCCATTAAAAATGTACGTCTATCCGATAAAAAAAATTAAATCGATAAGAATACTCTCCAGATCGATAAAGTCCCCAAATAAATGCAGTCGGAAGATCCACCCTTTCACTCTATGCTCGATCGGCAACAACATTTTTATCTCGTCAACGAACTCGACGTATATAATAATAATAAGAAGAATAAAATTTGGGCAATAAAATAAGGATCACTGCAAAAAACGTCTCGACAAACAAACAAAAATGCATATTTACCGAAATACAACGATCTGAAAACCGTCTGGGGTCCGATTGACCCCACATACAATCAGAGGTTCATGGCAGCAGTGTGCAGTCGAAGGGTTAAATAAGTCGATTAAAAAATGTACTTTTACCCGATAAACAAATTAAATCGATAAGAAAAATCCTCAGAGCGATACAGTCCCCTGATAAATGCAGTCTATCTACCCTTTTACTCGAAACTCGATCGGCAACATTTTTTTTCTCGGCGTATTTAATAATACTAAGAAGAATAAATAAGAATAAAATGTGTACCATAAAATAAGGATCACTACAAAAAAACGTCTCGACGAACAAACAAAAAATGCATATTTACCGAAAGGCAACGATCTGAAAAACCCCTGGGGTCCGATTGACCCCATATGCAGTCAGAAGTACGTGGTGAAAGTGTGCAGTCGAGGAATTAAATAAATCCATTAAAAATGTACGTCTATCCGATAAAAAAAATTAAATCGATAAGAATACTCTCCAGATCGATAAAGTCCCCAAATAAATGCAGTCGGAAGATCCACCCTTTCACTCTATGCTCGATCGGCAACAACATTTTTATCTCGTCAACGAACTCGACGTATATAATAATAATAAGAAGAATAAAATTTGGGCAATAAAATAAGGATCACTGCAAAAAACGTCTCGACAAACAAACAAAAAATGCATATTTACCGAAATACAACGATCTGAAAACTGTCTGGGGTCCGATTGACCCCACATACAATCAGAGGTTCGTGGCAGCAGTGTGCAGTCGAAGGGTTAAATAAGTCGATTAAAAAATGTACTTTTACCCGATAAACAAATTAAATCGATAAGAAAAATCCTCAGAGCGATACAGTCCCCTGATAAATGCAGTCTATCTACCCTTTGACTCGAAACTCGATCGGCAACATTTTTTTTCTCGGCGTATTTAATAATACTAAGAAGAATAAATAAGAATAAAATGTGTACCATAAAATAAGGATCACTACAAAAAAACGTCTCGACGAACAAACAAAAAATGCATATTTACCGAAATGCAACGATCTGAAAAACCCCTGGGGTCCGATTGACCCCATATGCAGTCAGAAGTACGTGGTGAAAGTGTGCAGTCGAGGAATTAAATAAATCCATTAAAAATGTACGTCTATCCGATAAAAAAAATTAAATCGATAAGAATACTCTCCAGATCGATAAAGTCCCCAAATAAATGCAGTCGGAAGATCCACCCTTTCACTCTATGCTTGATCGGCAACAACATTTTTTTCTCGTCAACGTGATCGACGTATTGAAAGGAAATCGATAACGCTATTTGAAAAATTAGCAAGATGGTACGAAGAAGAAGCGAACAATAAGTACGTAAGACTTTAGCAGAGCTACCTAACTCAACTACAAGTGCCATCAAGCCACCCTCCTTTTCGGATTTGCTTTACCTGCCGGCGCTAGATAAGATCTGATATAACGACATAGCCGAAAGTCCAGTCGTATTGTCTCACTTTGCATTTATTTTCCTCATTTCTCTCTCACTCCCTCCATCTCCAACCTGTAAATTTTCCTTTCGCTCGCTGTGTCTCTCTTTATTTCCTGCCAATGAACATGTTCACTCCCCCCTCTACCTCTTCCCGCAACAGCAGCCCCGAAAAATCGTTCGTTCTCCGGCATACGCATGCCAGCAAGGCTCATAACGATCAAGATACGCGATTATTTATGAGCATTCAGGTTGCAAAATTGTGGCCCCCGAGGCGTAAGGATTTCGGATGATCCGGTGCATGTCGCGACACAGTGGCGACTCATAGTTACTTGTTTCGACGTGGTGAACCAGACAGACCCGCTCGGCGCCGATTCCACATCGGCGCAGGGTGATGGAACAGATTTTCCGCTAGCCTGCTTTCTCACTAGTCCTATTTTCTTTATAAGCTGTTCATTCGTCATTTTTCATGCTCTGGCAAAAATGGGCACCGGAAAACTACCATTGGTGCTGTTGCAATATGACTTTCGTTGCTTTCGAAAGTGACGTCTGAACGTACTGCGCTTGCAATCCCTGAGCATACTGCGTGTCTACGCGTTGTTTTTTTTCCCCTCGACCTGAATGAAACCGACCATCGTGTGCACACCGGTCGCACGGAGTTTAGTTCTCGCAGACCCATTATTTGTTGCACTTCGACAAACGTCGTAAAATCATCGGGAGCTAGTGCAGTACCGAGAATTTTCAACCCTCTTAATTCGCGGGTACGAGACGAGGGGATATTCTTAACGTCCAATTATTCGGGCGCTTGAATAGTTTTGCGTCGTTGTGGGTCACGGGCGGAATAAAAAATCGTATCAAATGCGAAATTGAAGTTTGGATCGTTGCAACGATTTTTTTCCTCCCAATTCGCGAGTTTTTATATTCATTGGCTTTGTACGTTTGGCGTATAAAAAACATGTGAAAAAGGAACAAAATTTCATCCCCTAAAAAACGGTTCCATTGGGGTGTGTGCATCCCAACGATGCAAACTGACTGACTGACTGACAGATCAACGCGGAGCCCATACCACTGAAGATGGAAACGTGAAATTTGGACACTAGTTTCCCTTTATGATGTAAACACCCACTAAGGAAAGGTTGCGAGGTCGATCTCTCCGATTTCGATGAAATTTTGCATGCTTGTAGAATGGGTAAAAATAGGCGACACGTATTTTTTTATATTTGCGGAACTCGATTTTTAAGGGATGAAACGCACCCTCGAAAATAGGGGTGTTTTCGTTGATAACTTTATCGTTCTCATCTCCAATGTATAGTACACGAATAAATAAATATTGTTGCAATTTGAATTTTTTCATATCTCGTACCGTTCAAACGTTATGGGCAAAAAATACCCCAATTTTCGAGGGTGCGTTACAACCCTTAAAAATCGGGTTACGCAGATATAAAAAAATACGTGTCGCCTATTTTTACCCATTCTACAAGCATGCCAATTTTCATCGAAATCGGAGATTCCGATGATAATGTTTCCTTTTATAATGTAAACACCCACTAAGGAAAGGTTGCGAGGTCGATCTCTCCGATTTCGATGAAATTTTGCATACTTGTAGAATGGGTAAAAATAGGCGACACGTATTTTTTTATATTTGGGGAACCCGATTTTTAAGGGATGAAACGCACCCTCGAAAATTGGGGTGTTTTCGTTTTTCGTTGATAACTTTATCGTTCTCATCTCCAATGTATAGTACACGAATAAATAAATATTGTTGCAATTTGAATTTTTTCATATCTCGTACCGTTCAAACGTTATGGGCGAAAAATACCCCAATTTTCAAGGGTGCGTTACAACCCTTAAAAATCAAGTTACGCAGATATAAAAAAATACGTGTCGCCTATTTTTACCCATTCTACAGGCATGCCAATTTTCATCGAAATCGGAGATTCCGATGATAATGTTTCCTTTTATAATGTAAACACCCACTAAGGAAAGGTTACTAGGTCGATCTCTCCGATTTCGATTAAATTTGGCATGCTTGTAGAATGGGTAAAAATAGGCGACACGTATTTTTTTATATTTGCGGAACCCGATTTTTAAGGGATGAAACGCACCCTCGAAAATAGGGGTGTTTTTCGTTGATAACTTTATCGTTCTCATCTCCAATGTATAGTACACGAATAACTAAATATTGTTGCAATTTGAATTTTTTTCATATCTCGTACCGTTCAAACGTTATGGACGAAAAATACCCCAATTTTCGAGGGTGCGTTACAACCCTTAAAAATCGGGTTACGCAGGTATAAAAAAATACGTGTCGCCTATTTTTACCCATTCTACAAGCATGCCAAATTTCATCGAAATCGGAGAGATCGACCTCGCAACCTTTCCTTAAAGAAGGAATTTCTGATATTCAACCCCTAAAGGGGTAAAAGGGGTTGTTAAAGTTTGTATGGAACATTTTATTCTATTGAGCCAATTGACTTGAAACTCGGCATAAATAATCTTTGAAGGAAATAATTAAACACGTGTTTGGCTTTTTTCGTAACAACCCTATTTAAGGGGTGAAAAAGGGTGTTGAAGGTTGTACGGAAAAAAGTCCTTGTTATTTATATATAAAAGGCAAAATCGTAACTGACTGACTAACTCATCATCGCCCAGCTTAAACCGCTAAACGTAGAAACGTGACATTTGGAGGCATGTTGATTTTATTATATCGGCACCATTTAAGAAGGTTTTTTTTAAAATTCAACCCTTAAGGGGGAAAAAGGGCTGACAAAGTTTGTACGGAAAATGAAAAAAATCGGGCCAAATCTACTGGAAACATTGTGTAACTGCTCCTGGACACAATTAATGAAATTCCAGCGTTTTTGGAAATTCAATCCTTAAGGGAAAAAGGGGGTAGCCAAGTTTGTATGGTAAAAGAAATACGTGGTCAGATTTACTTGAAACTTAGTATTAATGCTCTTCAATGCAATTCTACGTGTTCCTTAATTAAACGTTTCAGGAGCACATTTCATTAAGGGACGTTTAACACAAGTCTACGCGAGCGAAGCCGCGAGCGGTAAACCTAGTAAAATATATGTCAATTACTTTCTGAATGTTCCAAGTACGGGAAAAAGATAGTTGCTTATCTTATTGTTCGAAAAGAAAAACATTAATGGAGTGTGAGAAAGAGGGAAGAAACGTTTTTGGAACTCACCCATCAAAAGTTCTCGACTCTCGATCACCGAGCCCATTTCTTTTTTGACTTCCTTCATCAGCCACGGCATGAAACCTTCCTCGACATCTGCGTTTTACATCAAATGAACATTTTCAGCTGAACGTTTAGTTCCTGGATAATGTTTGATACAAATTCTCGTGATTAAATGGAGACGTAATGATGACGACGTACCAACCATGGCATCAATTATGGAATGATCATTTGTGACTGTATGCCAGTTCAAGGAAAGATTATGGAAATTGATTTTGACGTTGAAAGAAGTTAGGGAAACGAGCGCTTAATAACGACCTATTCAAATATTTCGATGTGTCGTTAGATGGCGGCCACTCGATCAATAATAATGATTCAGAACAGTTCATAGTTCAATCGTTGACGAATTTTTAGAGTGGCCATGTCAACGAAAATTGGGTGCTGTGATGTAGAACCAAACAATTCTCAATCAAAGTCAATTTATTTTTCAACATTGCTTCAATTAATTCAATTCATTTTCAATATCATCTTAGTTCGCTGGAATTTCTATGAAAATTTGGGACTTTCGACCATCTACCTAATCGCACAATTTAAATAAACATGATCAAAATCGAATAATTGACGATATAACAGAATGAACTTGGATTTTTTTTCACTTGATATACTAAGTTCATAATATTGCTCAATTTTCGAACCAGTTTGGTGGCTCTCTGAAGCAAGACTCGAACTTTGCTTATTTTTCGCTTAATTTAAAGGGCCGTATTTACTATTTGCATATTTTTTCAAAAATCGCATCTTTGCTCAACCAAATACGTGATTGTACCGACGTCTATTTGTTGAATATTCTTTTGTCTCTCCCATTGTGTCCGTCAGGAAAACCCACTAAATTATCCACTAAATGTCTTCGAAAAATCGTTGAGAACTCATTGCGTTTTTCTATCGTGAGGTTCTCACAAGGAACTTCACTTGAGTGTCCGCCTTCGATTTTGCTGAAACTCTCTGAATATATATATGTGATAAAGCATTGAAAACTATTAGAAACGTGATTTTTTTATCGGCGGAAAACGACTTTAAGGGGGGAAACCACCCGTCAAAGAAAGGCGTGTCGAGAGGTAATTTTGCAGTTTTACTCACAATCAGTCCACCGATCTGAATAAAACCAACATTCTTCTAATGTAAAGCGATAAAAAATCCACTGTAGAAGTATTGAGAACAAAATTAAGAGGCCTTTCTTTAAGGGGTGGTTTACCCCTTAAAATCGTTTTTTCACCGATGAAATAAAGGAGGCTTCTCATAGTGTTCAATGCTTCATCACATACATGAATTTCAACAAAATCGAAAGTGGTCACTTAAGGGAGGAGATACCTTTAGGCAAGGCAAAAAATTTCTTCACATTTTAGAGACTTAAGGTACGTTTTATTACTGATTTTGGCTGATACATGGTATTTTTTCATTTTTTATTAATCTTTAAAAATGGCGGAGATAAGGCACGGTTTTCTAAACTGAATTTTTTAAACTGGCGTGACGTATAGCTAAAAAACTAATCGACCGATTCTGATACAATTCGGTATAAAGTTTTTAAACTTTGTTGTCTAAAACATGACCCTACATATTTTTGAAAATGAAAAAAAAATTATTGCAAAATGTAGCCATTTTTTTTGAAAAATTCAATCTCTGATTTCAAAGCGTACCATTCCAACGATTTTCAACATTTTTCACTTTTTCTTGGTTCATATTCTCCGTATGATTGTTAATGAAAGAAAAATGTTCGTTAGTTTTTTTAGATTTACCCGCCGACGAGAAGATGAACCCACATCGCGACCATTTAAAAAAAAAATAAAAAAATACCATGTAACAGGCAAAAGTAGTAATAAAACATACCCTAAGTCTCAAAAATGGTGACGCAATTTTTCTTTGAAAAAAAAATCATGTAAATAAGCAAATTTTGTTGCTCGTCTAAAGGTGTCTCCCCCCATGAGTGATGTTTCTTGTCAGTAGAACTGACGGTGCGTTGAAAGTATTTCGGGAATTATCTACCAACGTATATTAGAGAATAACGCAAGTATTGTACATGATCTTGGAAGCTGAAAAATTTTCACATACATTCGAGGAATATGCAGATACAGCGCGGACTCTGTTGAAATTGGCTTAAGGGGTTATACACAGTTAAAATTTTCGAAAAATCGATTTTTTATTTATTTTATTTTCGTAATAAAATAAAAACTACATGGAAAAGAGACCAAAAATGGCAGTTGCCAATTCCGGTGGCGAATTATATTTATTTTGGCAATGTTTTTGCCTTTCCTAAAATACAAATAAAATGTTTCTGCACGCAATGCAAGGAGGTACTGAAATAATGTTCGCATTAAATATCGTAATACGAAGAGAAAAAAATGGTCATTGGAACGCGCTCTTTGAAGGATAATTGAAAATGAACGGGCGAAGACGTTAAAAGTTATTTAAGGGGTTATATACAGTTGAAATTTTCGAAAAATCGATTTTGAATAAAAAAATTTCCGTAATGTACATATATTTAAGTACACACAGAAAATTTCTCGTCAATCCGGCGAATATTCTCGAAGTTACACGCACATTTGTAATGACGTGTCAAAGCGTTCGAAAGTGCTTTTGAAACTTTAAACGCGTTTTTCTCAAAACTGTGTTTTTGAAGTCGGTGAGGAAGATTTCTCGGAAACGGCTGAACCGATCAGTCTCAAATTTTAACACCAATCTTTTCAAGTATATTTTTTAGTAATTAATCGAAGGTTTTTTCTCACCGATAAATATTTTCCATTTTATAAACAATTTAAGGCCTACATTTTTTGTCAAAAATCGATTTTTTTTAGAAGCCGCCATTTTGTCAGAAATTATTATTTTGCTTATTCCTTCGATCAATTCCAAGATAATCCATTATATTAACGTTTTTGGTTTTTTCATTTTAGATGATCCAGTCCAATTATTTTTACAAATAAAAAATGTTAAAATACAGTTAAAAGTTACCATAATACGTGTACTATTTTTTACGTTGATAGATTTAAAGGTCTTCTCGAGAAAAATTCTTGAAAAATCGATCTTTTTGGGCCTCCTGACTGTATATAACCCCATAAGGATAACAGGGCACTTCAGTTGTTACTTTCTTGCGCATAATAATATCGCTCAACTTACCAGCCTTTATTTCGTCCAGCAAAAAACCGGACATTTTGAGACCTTCGAGAACCGCGGGTAGTAATTCCGCGATGTAACCGGTCAATAAAACCGCAGCCGAGACACGTTCCTCCGTCTCTTTTTGCACTTTGACCGCCTCCTCGTGTTGTTTCACGCGACGACACTGAAATGGCAATTTTGAGGAAAAAAATGTCCAAATTCGAAATTCCTCTCGGATCTGAAATTGCATCGCGAGAAGGAGCAAAAGTTTTTACTTTTTCTTCTCGAAGACGTCTCTCCTGCTCCTCGAGTCTTTGCTGCTCGGCCTTTTCTGCAGCTCGAAGTTCGCGGAATCTTCTCTGCTGCTCCTTCAGAGCGGCGAGTTCCTCCTCCTCGAGAACTTCGATCAGAGCCTGCTCGATCGTCTTTCCCACGAGGACTTCGAGGATCGGTTGAACCTCGACATCGTAATCGAAGAGCTAAATGTTTTCCGAAAAAAAGACACAAAAATTCGTCGTATCTTCGTGAAAATTCGATATTTTATTCAATTCGATGAAAAACAATTGCAGAATTTGTAGGAAATGTGCACGAAAAAAGTGTGAAGAATATAAAGAATAAAGTCATCGAATTATTGATGTTAAGGGATCGTCACGGTGGAACATTTTCAAAAAATTGTTTTTTTTTGCATTATCGAATAGTATAGACGGTTATCAATATGCTGTGCAATTTTTGGGGCGAAATTCGAATAATTTCGGTCGCTACAGCCTTTCTTCGAGAAAGTGATTCGAGCGGCGTGCGCACTCGAAACTTTAAGGATGTATGGCAGCTACTGCAGAGTCGTTACAGAACTGATTATGCAATTTGCAAAAATCGCATTTAAAGACTAAATAAAATAATTGTAGTATTCATTGAAGCTAAAAAGGAGATTTACCACAGCTCAAAGTAAAACATGCGGTACAGAAAGAAGAATTTTCAATTTTTAACTGCAAATTTAGTTGCTGATTTGATGTACGTTTTCCCTGACGTTGTCGTGGTTACGACATACGAGCTAAAGAAATACGAAAACGGTCCCATTTAACTCGCAATATCTCGCAAAATATATGGGCACATGTCGATTTTTTTTTAACGTATCATGCATATTACAGCGATACCGCACAAAAGTTTTTTTTACAAAAGAGTACTCCGGAAATACCTTTTTTTGCCAATGTAAAGGGAATTTTGGACGTACAGTCCTATGTTCCCCGTGTTAAATGACCCAACTTTGAATTCGTTTATCTCAGCATTCACGTGGGCAAATTTTGTTTTTTTAATCTCAAAAAGTTCTCGATATTTTCCTTTACAATATCAGTGAGTTTCAATTCGAACAGTAGTAAATAACTTAGTTGCCATACATCCTTAAGGCGGGATATACATTTACAACGATCAAAAAATCGATTATTTTTTTTTCTCTTTAAACGACATAACTATATATGTACAATTTTTTCCCCAAGTTTCAAAGCGAAATTCGAAAAACTTCAAACGTTACGGCCCGTCAACGCTGTGCCTCACCGCTCGGATTCGGAGCGGGCGTCAACTTCAAACGCGTTTTTCTCAAAACTGCATTATCGAAATTGGCGTGCAGAATTACTCAAAAACTATTAAGCCGATTGAGTTGAAACTTGGTAGAAATGTTGATAATACTCGTACCTTCTACTTGACGAGAATTGTTTTTGAAAAATTGGAAAAAAAGCTACTATTTTATTCCACATTTTACATAAATGTTGCGTGAAATGTTGATTTTTTTTTGTAAATGCGTGCCATTTTCTAGAATTTGCATTTTCTTCATTTTAATTACCGTCACATACTATACATGTTCTAACTGAAAAAATGTTTGAACTTTTTTGCAAATCGAAGTCTACGGAAAGCTAGACTGCACGCCGATTCTCAACTCTCGCGGCGACCTTGCAGTAGCACTCTGCCGCAGCTCCGCCATTTCGATGATGAATTAATTTCAAGAAATTGTTTCGTGTAATTAAATATACTATTAAAGAATACCTAAAGTTTGATAATTGTAGAATAATTATTTCTTGGTTGAAAAAATCCCTCAATATTGCTTATGTTCTTCCTGTCTAAATGTATATCCCGCCTTAAACGTGTTTTTATCGAAATGTCGTTTTTCAAAACGGTGTACACTCTCAAAGAAGGAGTTTTCAAGCTATCCGTCTCAAATTTTGACACAACATTCTTCACGCCATTCTTTATCATGCTATGGGAGCGTTTTTTATCTTCATGTTTTTTTTAACGAAAAACTGTCGAAAAAATAGGCCGAATTCGATACTTTTTTAACCGCCGCCATTTTGTCAATTTTGATTTTTAAAAAACCTCCATAGCAAGATAGCAGCTTTTATACCGATTAATAATCTTTTACAAATTTTGTTTTACATAATATTTACGGCCACAAATGTGTACACCGTGAGGACTCCGTTTTTCGAAGACATTTTCAACCGTTAAGAAAAATATTTTAAAAAATAGAAATAAACGATAAAAAATGTATTTTCTGTTCTTCATGAGTGCTTTGATTTGACATGAAAAAATCCGACTGATTAGCGCATATTAACCATCGAAAAAAAAATTGCGAAAATCAGCTATTTTTCGATACGTTACACTGTGACCCTTAACGTATTCCTTTCGCGGAGGGCCCTGTTTTGTATTTAAATTTAGACATTTTTAAATTTTCTGTGATAAGTCGCGGCAACGTCAATTCTTCTACTCACATTTTTCTAAATTTTATCATCAATATTTTCTTCAAACATTCGGCGACCCCATGTTTTTATTATCGTCTCGAAATCTTTAGATTTTTTGACACGTGTGAACAGTTTATCTCAAGTTACTTACAATTGTTGTATAAATTATTAGATAGAGATGTGGCCAGCGTGTCATCTCCACAAAGCGCCGTATAAATGAGACGATTTTTAGAGTCGTAATTTTTCGTTAAAAGTTCGGTAACTTAGCTTGAAATTTTACCAGTATACTGGGATGTTTTTTTATTTGTTTATACACGAAAGACAGTAAATTGTTGACTATTTGGGTTTGTAAAAAGAATACCTGAATGATACAACTATTTAAGTCAGTCAAAGAAATGAAAAAGAAGAAAATAAAAATTCACTTTGCATCGTGAAATATGGAATAAATAAATAAATCTTACATCGTCAGGCCCAATTTGCGTTTCGGCATCTTGACCTATTTTCCCCGGACAAAAGATCGGCGTCGCCGGCTTGTCCAGGAAATAATCCGTTTGAGTAGCGACTTCAGACTCATCGGGTTTGTCGTACAGCTGTAAAAAAGACCGCACGCCTTTTTTTCCGTGGTCACAATTATCACTATGTCGCATATTGTTCGTAGAAGTTATAAGAAGTGGGTATTCGTAATATTAAATAATATTGTTACAACTATACAATAATAAATTAAACGACAACGTCCATTGGACGCAAACAAGTTTCTTAACAATCATTCGTTATTGATTATTTATCCGAACTTTTTCAACAACGATTATTATGTTATACTAACCGTTGACAGTCGATTATTATATTATTACAATCGTTAATAATAATTATATGTTTATCAAACTTAACTCTAATCGTGCCATTGAGGTAGTCCTATCGCCAGGCTCCAATCCATAGGATTTTCATAATTTTTTTTTTGAGCTCACTGAATATGTTAATAATCGTCTCTGTAAAATGTCAGGGTCGTTTATCGATCTAATTACAGAGAAAAGAAATATTGAAATTGCGAATTTTTGTAAAGGAATTCCGAGACGATATACAAAAACTCAATTTCCGGTTGCTACAAAAGGGTATATAATAGTGGGAATGTGTCAGATTCTTTAAAATAAACAGATTTACATACTTAACACCTGTAGTAATACAGTGGTCTCTGAAAAAATTACGTTTATTGACCTAACTTTTATGTAATATCAAGTTTAATTTGAACTTCCGGTATTGGATTTATTACCACTTGCTACGATAAAGAGACGTGACAGCGAGGCAACCGCTGACTGTAGTCCTAACCTCATCTCACTCATTCGAATTTCCACACATATTTCATTTTTAACCGACATATTTGGCCGATACAAATTTTCCACGCTTTTTACCAGTCGTGGCCCGAATACAATGCTTTATATTTCCCGCACCTGACATTGTTTTGACAGATCGACGTTGAAAAGCATGGAGGTTAAACTCGCCTGGTTGAGTAAAAAGACACGGAGATAGAACCAATATTGCCAAATATCAAACCTAGAACTACTGCGCGAATCGTTGGAATAACTATTTTTTCATTTTTCCAATTAAATGTGAACATTCATTAAACAGTTTACACATGGAAAATTTAGTTATTACAAATTTTTTTTGCATATGTTAAAAATATAAATTGCACAAGTCTCAAGTATGATCAGTGGTATGACTAGTGTGAAGCGATAGGACTACCTTAAGGGAGACTTTGTCCTTGAAATTTTCTAAAAATCAATTTGAGCTCAACATGAGCAGCTAGAAGAAGAGGAGGGATGCCTCTATGGAACAGGCATTGCCGATTAGCGGTAATTATAAACACATTTGTGTAAACACATTACAAAACTTTAAACGCGTTTTTCCCGAAAACACGTTTTTAAAAATGGCTGACATTCTCCTGACCGCTGTAATTAACATATCGACCTGAAATTTGGAGAGCATACTCAGAAAATATGTCTTCACGGAATGACGGATCGTTTTTTCGATAGATACATTTTTGCATTTATTATTTATCTTTTTGTGCGAAAAAAACGCGAAAATCCGATTTTTTTTTAAATGCCGCTATTTTCCGAAATTTGTACTAAACGAAAAACCGATCCGTCATTCCATGACCAAAAGGTCACAGATTGATAATATGCTTTGAATTTGTGTTTCAGATCAACAAAGAGGGGTCAGTGATGTCAGCCGTTTACCTCCCGCGATTTGAGGACCTGTTTTCGCGAAGCTGCAATGGCCGCCATTTTGGTTTTTTTTTAAATTTTTTAACGTTCTGTATATCATGAATAAAAGCAAGAAAAAACCGCACTCAAAAAGCTTTACTCGTTTCCTTTAAAAAAAATAAAATGTAAACACCTGAAATATGGCACTCCAAGGACGAAGTCTCCGTTAAGGCAGGACACCATTTTGACGGATAGAAAAATCGATTTTTTTGCATTTTTCGAAGCATACATATTCAAGGAAATGTGAAACAATTTCAAGTTAAAGTATTGAATATTGACTGAAATCACAACTCTAGCTATAATTATCCGATCTTCAATTCTAAAGGACTAAAATTTCCGTCATTACATTAGCCATCGTTGTACATAGCGTTTTTTTTCGTTTGAAATTTAGTATTTTCTGAGCCCCCGAGTATGAATTAAAAATTTCGCCAAAATTACACCCTTTTTAGAATTCGCTATTTGTGACTTTTTTTCGAAAATCGGCTTCGTACAACGAGAACTACATTTATATAGATTAAAAAACTTTTTTATTCAGACCAACCATCGTTGAGTTATCGGTCCGGCCGTTCCATCACATTTTTACACAGAGGCTCTATTATTCCTCAATAACGTTGTCAATTGTTAATTTTTTGCAAATAAAAGTTCACCCGAAACAATGTTGATGTTTGCTCAATAAAATATCTTTCTTCCAAATCGCAAATACATAATGTAGCAAACAAAACAAAAATCGGAAAAAAACTAGCTTTTTCGGCTCGTCACAGTGGTGTCCTGCCTATTACATTAGAGACGTGAAATATGATTTTCATTTTACAATCTTCTGAACAATCTGAACCGCGAGAATAAATGGAATCAAGCACCAAACTACATGGAAAAGAGACCAAAAATGGCAATTGCGAATTCCGGTGGCGAATTATATTTATTTCGGCAATTTTTTTGCCTTCCCTAAAATACAAATAAAATGTTTCTGCACGCAATGCAAGGAGGTACTGAAATAATGTTCGCATTAAATATCGTAATACGAAGAAAAAAAATGGTCATCGGAACGTGCTCTTTGAAGGATAATAGAAAATGAACGGGCGAAGACGTTAAAAGTTATTTAAGGGGTTATATACAGTTAAAATTTTCGAAAAATCGATTTTGAATAAAAAAATTTCCGTAATGTACATATATTCAAGTACACACACAGAAAATTTCTTGTCAATCCGGCGAATATTCTCGAAGTTACACGCACATTTGTAATGACGTGTCAAAGCGTTCGAAAGTGCTTTTGAAACTTTAAACGCGTTTTTCTCAAAACTGTGTTTTTAAAGTCGGTGAGCAAGATTTCTCGGCAACGGCTGAACCGATCAGTCTCAAATTTTAACACAATCTTTTCAAGTATATTTTTTATCAATTAATCGAAGGTTTTTTCTCTCTGATAAATATTTTTCATTTTATAAACAATTCAAGGCCTAAATTTTTGTCAAAAATCGACTTTTCTTTAGAAGCCGCCATTTTGTCAAAAATTATTATTTTGCTTATTCCTTCGATCAATTACAAGATAATCCTTTGTATTAACGAAATATTTTTGGTTCTTTCATTTTAGATGATCCAGCCCAGAGATATCGTGCTCACCGCAAGACGCCTTTTTTAGTGGTGCTCCCGGAGATCAGCTATAGCAGCTTTAAAAATAATTATTTTTACAAATAAAAAATGTTAAAATACAGTTAAAAGTTACCATAATATGTGTACAAATTTTAACGTTAATGGATGTAAATGTCTTCTCAAGAAAAATTCTTGAAAAATCGACCTTTTTTGGCCTCTTGACTGTATATAACCCCTTAAAGAAAACGTCCACGTTTCGTCTTAGCAAACAAAAAATCAAGTTCACATTAAATATGAAATATTCAATATCGCGCTGATACCTCCTCAAGATAAAGTTCCGTTTGAACCGGTTCGTGCTTTCGTCCGGGAACCGGCGGTGGGGTACCGATTCTCATCATCATCAATCTCGCGGCTTGCGACTGGGCACGCTTTTTCGCAATTTGTTTTCTCTTCGCCTCGGCCTGCCTCGCGGCTTGTGATCGATCAGCGTCGATCTAGCCGCAGAAAAATTGAATGAAAAAAAAACGACCAGTCAATTAATTCTACGTTGATTATACGATCGATTAAAAAAGGTTGATTCGGTGGAAGAGAAACGTTGACGAAATATTTATTGACGAGGAAATACATTGATGATGAAGGGAGTAGAGAATAAATTTGTTTGAGAAGTAAACTCACGAGCATGGGAGCCGAGGCGAAAGTACTACCGCGGACGACTCGTCGATCAAACATGATATTCCCAAAAGGAAGCGGTTGATCACTGCAAAGCAGAAAATATGCATAGGGACCTTGATTTCAATACGACTCGATAGCGATGCCGCACGTTCTATTCTACTTGTTAATTCACTTGTACGTAACGTACTCTAAATTTTGCTGCATCGAGGTCAAGCTCGACAGCAGCAGCAGGTTCTATATCAATTAATACAGAATAAACGAAAGGATTGTGCCCAAATATAGCCTAGTGTAGCAGGCATCGAAAAACTTTCCACTATCTCGTCTGACGAATGATTTTACACTTCATCGCATTCTATGGTCTTGATGTTTGCATCGTTGAAACGCAACGAAAATTCTTCTTTTTCTTCTACTTTTTTTCTCACCTGAAAGATTTTTTTTGCCAACTGTGGAACTCCGAAAAAATCCTTTAGAAAAATGCTCTTGAAGTTTGCATCGTTCGACGGAAAATCTTTTTCGTATTTTTAATTCCTAATTTTTATTATTTTGCCATTTTTTCATATTGTAATTCGAGAATAATAAATTCTATAAAATAAACCCTAGAAATAGTAAAAATGAGAAAATACAAAAAGAAATTACGTTGCATTCCAACGATGCAAACTTCAAGACCATTCAACAAAGTGATGCTCGTGGCCTAAAACTTGGACGTTTCATAGGATAAAGCTGTATGATGATTGGTAATGCAAAAAGTGAATATTTTTTGCAGTTTTGTGGGGCTTGAAAAAATTCCCAAAAAAATATGATTGTCGTAGTAAAAAATGTGGTGGATGATGGCACGAATTCTAAAAAAAATGAACTCTGGTTGCATTTCAAAGATGCAGACTTCTACGTCATCTCATACTCCCAAATGTTCATTCAAATAAATTTCCAAGCACCTTCTCTTTTTCTTACCGAAGACTTCCTGCGTTTCCCGTATTCGTGCATCGAGGCAAAGAGTGGCGACGCCCTCAAAAACTCACAACGAAAATGGAAACACAGTAGCGAAAAATTGCGCGTAGAGTAAAAAAACAAAATTGGTCAGCAAAAGAATTCACGTAGCTCACGCAATTGCGAAAAATAATAAAAGGAGAGAGAGAGAGGGCGAAAAAAACGGGAGAGCTTAATGCAAAGCCACACAATGTTGCTCAATCGTTACCCAGGGCTCGGCAGCATACTCATCATACCCTCGATCGGTGCCAATTTTTTCGGCAACACTCGTTGCGTCTTCGTGAATTCTCTAGAAAAATATAATTCCCCCACTTGTATCGCAGCATATATCCTACAGTTTTCTTTCTTCGCACAACCCAAAACGATAGTTTTCCCTTGTCATTTTATTTTAGAAAGAACCCCCAAATTTCTGGAATACCGTGCCATTTCGAAAATACGTAACACTTTGTTGGACCAATCAAAGTGAATTACAGAATTGAAAAAGTCCCGATACTAAAATTATTGGACATGAAGATTCGCGAAAGAATAATTTCCTCAGCAACTACCCCTGTGCCTCAAGCCGATGACGTTGGAGTTTGTGTATCGTTGGATGGCGATAAAAATTATTTTTTTTCCATTGCTCGAATCTCTTTGGCAAAGTTAGGCCACGAAAATGACGCGAACATTTTTTAAGATTATTATTCAGCAATCTACGACCTATATATGCAAAATATGATTTTAGATAATGATGGAAATAAAGGAATTTTTATTACATTCCAACGATGCAAACTTCAAAGCATCCCAAGCAGTCGCTAGATCTAGAATTTCACAGTAGCTTTCTGTCAAAAGCATTTCTTCCTAAAAAATGTGTGAACCTCAATAGTCCTATTTCCTCTTAACATTGAAGTTTCCGGTTATCAAGACGTTTAGTCGAAAATTCTACTTTTCACATATAGATTTGGCAGTAAATACATACTACGTGTACGAGGCGAGATAACTAGATGACGTTGAAGCTTGCATCGTTAGGATGCAACGAAAATTAATGTTTTTTATTGCTCAACATTGTTTTTTTGCCGATTTGGGCTGTGAAAATTACTTAAGGGGCTATACCAGTGTGACACTTAAAAAAATCGATTTTTTTGCCTTTTTGACAGTTTATACTTTCAAGAATATCATTATCATTTATATCATTTATATCAATATCATTTTATCTTACAAAAATCGATAGTTAAATGTTTAAACGCGTTTTTCTCGAAATGAGATTTTTCAAATTTGCTGACATTGTAACTCAAAGAGCAATTATCCGATTAACTTGAAATTTGAACTGAGTACTCTTGAATATATTTACTCTACAATGCCGTAGGATACTTTTGATTGGATGAAAATTGACGATTTGGCATTGAAAAAAACGACCATTCTATGGGCAAGAAAACAGACTTTTTTTCACAACTACGCCATTTTGTTAGATTTTGATATTTTTCGAAAATCGTACGTCATTGTACAGGAAATACCTTCCAGTTTAACGAATTTTTTTTCCTTTTTCGGTTTCAGCTACTCAATTGGCCGAAATCATGTCAGCTGTGGAGGAACTTGCGAAGGCAGCGCATAAGTCTCTTGGATCTCAATATTTTTCTATGAAAAAATTATGTAATATAGGTCAAATATAGCCAAATATATTCTTAATTTTCCGAAACATTTAATTGAGTACTTTTCTTCCAAAAAATTCGTGAAAATCACCCAAATTTTCAGCGTTCACACTGGTATAGCCCCTTAAACGTTTTCACGTATTCTTATTAGAGATTTATGACCTCATTTCGAAAATGAAAAGGCTTTGGATAATGATGAAAATAGAGAAATGAATAAAGAAGCAAAAAAAACCATCGTTGCATTCCAACGATGGGAACATCAACGTCATCGAGCTGGTATACATAAACTACGCAGTGCTACGGTAAAAAATCACTAGATATGCATATGGGCATCCATACGTATATATAGACATATATGGCATTGAAGTATGCATCGTTGGAATGCAACGAAATTACTTTTTTCCCTATCGCCAAATTTTTTTGTTGCCAAATTTGGGCTACAAATATCATTGAAATATTTTTCAAGATCTTTATTGAGGATCGATAACCTAAAAATGCGAAAGAGGAATTTAGATTGTAATAAGGATGAAGAAATGAAAAAAAAAAAAGGATTTTCGTTGCGTTCCAACGATGCAAACTTCAACACCATACGTATATGCATAGATGTGCGTTTGAAATTTAATCATAATGTTGATAATCAGGCTGTACAAGTGACATCCAAAGCCTCTTAGGTAGCTAAATTTAAAAAATAGCAGATTTATCATCTGCTTTATCTGCATCTATTTATCTGTTATAGCAGAGCATTTTTACAACACCGGCATCTAAATGAGAAGCTGGCGAACAGTACCGGACTTTTCCACACTACGGCAATTATTTTTTATTCTCAAATTTCATCTATTTTTGTGCCTAAAAACTGCTTTTTCGGTGGAAAAGGCAGATTTTAGCAAATATTGAAGTGTTTAGAGCCGGATTTGATTTGAAATATTTCGGAAGCTTGGGGCTACTTTAATAGAGCGCTAAAATACGGTTTAAATGTGTGCGCATTTTAATGTATTTAAATTTGTTGTTCGAGTTTATTATAATGTTGGTAAAGTTGATTGGAATGTTGTTCAAGTTGATTTTGATCTCAATGATAATTATACGACTGATTAAGTGTTTATAATAGTACCCTAGGTGCTTGATATTGTTATGGAAAATGTTTCCTTAATAAAGATGACAATTTGATTGTAAAAAATCGTTGTTTTTTCATTTAATTCCACGTATAATGCATAAAATATATATTTTTTTAAATGTTGAAGTGATGTCGAAGAAACCCCGCGCTCGAGGTGATTTTACAGCTTTTTTTTAATGTATAAAATTGTGCGGGTTTGGCGGGACTTGACTTTCTTCATTTGATAGCCGAAGGACACATTGTTCTATTGGAGCAAAAAAGTTGGAATTTTGGATGGTAAAAAAAAGTTACATACCTCGCAAACCTGTTTAAAGTAACCTCATTTTACGGTACTCGAAAAACACGAAAAATTTACAAAATTTGGTCGAGTCCGGTTTTGTTTACCAGCTCCTCATATACAGATATACGATTGTCTATACATTTACTTCTGATCGACAAGGGCGCGTAAATGTCTCTATATATATATTTTATAATTTATTTTCTTATATAACAAATTTTCCCACTTTTTTGCTGCGCCACGAATTGTTTCCTAATTGCAGAATAAGGTCTATTGAGCTTAAGGGGTCTTCTCACTTTAGACGCTAAAAAAAGCTACTATCATGATTTTTTTTATAGGTTTATATACGTTCAATTTTTCAATAGGTTTATATATTGATATATATTGATATAAAAGTTGTTACACTCAATAAATGCACTTTCGAAATGCATTTTTTTAAAATTATTTATTCAAGTCACTATTTATAGACGAAAATGGTAGTTAAAAAAATGTCCTAAAAAAATTGTATCCGAAACAAAAAAATCAAACGGTTTTAGATTCGGTATGTCAATGGCTATAGCGCATATCATACGATTTTTGATATTTGCAAAACTAACAAAATGGCGAACATTTTTCGAAAAAACAAAAAGACGTGTTTTTTTCCACCGTTTTTGGCAAAAAAAGTAAATATCAAAATTAAAAAAAATCCTTGATACGTGCTATAGCTAAAGTTGTAAAGAATATGTGGTTAACATTTCATAAGGATCGGTTCAGTAGTTTCGAAGATTTTATCAACAAGCCCTCGAAAAACGTAGTTTCGAGAAAAACGCGTTTAAAGTTGGTTTGGGTTACAAAAACGCAATAAAAAAAAAATTTCATGTATTTCGAAAGTGTATTAAGGCATGGATTTTTTATAGGTTTATATTATAGATATTGATACGAAAGTTGTTACACTCAATTGAGGCGTTAGGCCACAGTAACGGGTATAAAATCATGTGCGAATTTAACAATTTTTTTCGTATGAAAAAGTGATTCAGTCATAAAATTAATTACACATCTATTTAATCTGAATATCAAGCTGTTATAATTTTTTTTCGTCGTACAAAATGGCCAACTACTCGAAACTTCTCGAAACAATTTTTTTCCAATTGGCATGACAAATAACTTCAACAATTTTCACTCGATGTACTTCAAATTTAAAAGTTACGTTCCTAATTGCATTTCGCAGAGAAGTCCGTACGGAATTTCCGATTAATCGAAAACTTTTCATTTTGTGAGCAGTTTATGAGCAGTTATAACGAAATTTTTCACTGAAAATTCATTTCTTAAGTTCAAATACCTACAACTTTCGAATAAAACAATATTTTTTAAATTCCGTACGTACTTCTCTAGGTATTCTAATGTAGATTGACGCGAATTTTTATTTTTTGTTCTAGGTAAAAAATTGTGGATGCTAAATGTCACGCCGCGGAGCGCTCAAAAAAAAAAGATAAAAGAAAATATTAGTAGTCGGCCATTTTGTACATCGAAAGAAATTTTCTTTTTTCCAACAGCTTGATATTCATACTAAATAAGATGTGTAATTAATTTTACGAGTGAATCACTTTTTCGCGCGAAAAAAAATTGTTAAATTCGCACATGATTTTATACCCGTTACTGTGGCCTAACGCCTCAATTGAGTGTAGCAACTTTCGTATCAACATCTATAATATAATCCTATCAAAAAATCCATGACAATAGCCTTTTTCAGCGTGTCAAGTGAGAACACCCTTTAAAATAATAACAATAATCAAGCTTTATAGCTTGATTCCGCGATCGGTATGTATTCCCTCGAGAGCAAAGACACTTCATACGTCAATTGGCGATAATTTCGTTAAAAACTTACATTTCCGTAAATGTGAGCCTGTTGGCTCTACGAGCTCGTTCATATTGCGGACACAACAAGCCGCTCGTAGCGTTAATGTTATTGTTATTGATAATATTATCGCGTATAATATTATTATTTGTGCTATTGGATTGGAGTAGATTGGAGGCGAAGTCGACGGTCGCCTTGAGGGCAGCCGGACATCTCGCGTTGTGACTACTGTGGCGTACTTCCGGTCGACGTCCAAGCGAGATCAACCGGCGAAATCTCGATCGTGGAAGTGAGCCAATATCATTATCGGAGCTCTCGTTGTTATCCCCGAAGCCACCGATCCACGAGCCATTGGGTGACATGCCGAGAATCGCCGCGACTTCCGGTGGTGGCATTAAAAATTCACCGCTCTTCACCGTCGTTATAAATGGCTTTTTTCCAAGATCGACATTTTTTTTGCATCCTCGTCGAGCGGCCACTCTCTCGTCGTCGCGTTCCTGAATTTTTCGCAACTTAGCGTTCAACACGTCGTTGAAATCCTCGGTCGACAGACTCATGGGAGTGTGACGATGATTTCCGGTATGGTTCGTGATTTCGTCGCGGTTTCGTCCCTTGACGACGTTCTCCCCGAGATTCTCGTGGCTCTTGCTCTGCTGCTTCTTGCGGAGTGGATTGGCCTGATGATTCTGCAGATCGGCCAGTATAAGATGATCGTTCGATCGGCTCATCCTCTTTCGTCGCGAATAATCGTTCGTCGCGGTTTTCCCGTCGACCTTTCTCGACGACCCTTTCCAGGCTCCATTCTCGCAGCCCTCGTCATCGTCAATCGCGTCGCCGTTCGTGTGGCTCATGTGGAGCAACGGAAGAGTCATCGTGTGGCCGTCTTTGTGCACTATCGTGAAGGCTGGAGGATCTTTGCCGATCTCGTGGACGAACGAATTTTTCATCTCCGGCGGTGGCGCCAGCTTCGATATTCCCGCTGGCATTTTCGTCACGTAAACTTTGGTTTGCCAGGCCCTTTTTATTCCTGCGCAAAATCCTTTTTCGCTCGTCTTCTGGGGGGGATCGTCGCCTAGCTTTTTACCCGAGAAAATTAACCTGCTGATCTTTCGATACCAAAAGCCTCGAGCTGATAAGCTTTCCTCGGACTTTTCGTTCGATCAACCTCTTCGATAATTTGCTTCAACGACTTTTATGATAATCTCTCACTTCCGATCTTTGAGAGAGCGAAACTTCTGGGCGTAGAAGTTCACCTTGGCCTTTTTTTCTGCCCGTTTCGAAAATTACCGTGTAAGTACGTCCTTTCAGGGACGACGTTTTGGTCTCTCTCTCTCTCTCTCTCTCTCTCTCACACACACTCTCTCTCTCTGGGTGTCAATAGTTTTTCGTTTCGTCTTCGCGTGACCGAGTGACGAGTCTTTGCGAGTCACGAGAGTAAAGTCTGCGATAATACGAAGCGGGGCTCTCGATGGGATTTTTTACGCGAGTTCTCTCGGTGGGTGTCGGGGACTCGTTATCGTTGAACATTGACGGATCGCCTGTGACGATAAGAAAAAAAAACGAAGTATTTCGCTGTGGAAAGAACGGTCGGAGCTTTTTTTCGCGTGTTCTCCGTTGCCGGGTGAGAATAATTTATTGGGAGGTCTACAGATCGAAGAGTAGCGTGGACGGTTGTTTATCGTTCGGACACAATTGGTAGGCTAATGGGCGAGTTGTGGTAACGTTTTCTTCCTGCCCTTTCTTCGTATCACGAATGCAGAAATTATTAACGGTTCATTGGTCTTGGCCCAGTCGTCACGAACTCTCGCGAAACATATAGCCCGTTTCGTACGTGTTACGTGTGATGGTCATTCATCGACCTGCTGGCCGGCCACAATCGCCGCTCAGTGGTAAAGATCCGCCAGCGATCAGACGAGCCGTGCACTCGTTAACTTCGCAGCTTTAACTTTGTAGTTTTTTTCACCTCGGGTATAACGTTGCCCCGCATCGTTGAATAGTAATCGGGTAGGAGGAATATCGATTGATAAACGAGGAAAAATTAATTCCAATGAGCACTGGTCGTTCACGCTGGTCTTCGGGTAATCTCAGCCGTCGTAGGCGTCTTCATACGTCTGGACAACATTCTCAACGATTTCGACAATCAACACTTGCTCTTATCCCAACATCTAAGCCGTCCAGTTCCATATACTCGTTTGGTACTTTACTGTATTTCGAAATGCATTCGAATTCGAATATTCTTCGACACGGAGCTTTTTCTTCTCCTGACCTCTTCCGAAGTTAACCGAAGCTGAAATTCTTCACGCAGCTCAAGTTTGCATACTTTACCGCTGAGTGTTCTTCTCGGGTAAATCCTGTCAGCGTCACTCTCTCCGGTCGAATTTGTGCTTTCGCTCGTCGTGGTCAAAATTCACTTCAACGACGCGTGGCCGTTGTTCGCCGGACTTTCAACGCGAAACTTCCGCTCCGAATGTAAATGCTCTCGGAAGCAAAGTTCCCTCGGAATTTCGTATCTTCGTCGAGCCGGAAACCATCGTATTTCGATGGACAAGAGTATATCGTCCGATTGGAAATCAAGTCTGATTTTGGAAATTGCCCAACTTTGACACTAGTGTAGAAAAGACTGGCGAGACTTTGGAGGCGCGAAGGCTAGTTTTATTTTCCGTTGTTTTACACGAGCGGGCGAGGTTCGACGACGAGACTCGCGGCACTACTGAACTCTCCTCGTAGAGAGAGCGAGAGATGTGGTGCGAGGGGTCGTGAAGAAATTACCCGCTGGACATCGTCCGCGAGGTTAGTCCGATATAGATAGATATGCACAGACCCGTGTATGTCGATTCTCACACACACTGTATCAGGTGAATATTTCGAGCGGCTTGTCCACTCAATACGAGTTGACCGGGCAGTGTATGGTCAGCCGAGCGCATGCTCCATACGTTTGTGACCATACGACCTGTATGCAAAGACACGGGGAAAACCAAGAGGTTCTCCATCGTCTTCTTTGCCTTTTACTTGTAGAATCGAGCACATACACCCACGCAGCAGACACACACACACCCACGCACACACACACACACACACACACACCTACGCAAGCAGAGAACATACACCCACACCCAAGCAGACACACACCCACGCACGCACACGCACACACACATACACCTATGCAAGCAGAAAACATACACCCACACCCAAGCAGACACACCCACCCACGCACGCACAGGCACACACACACACACACACCTACGCAAGCAGAAAACATACACCCACACCCAAGCAGACACACACCCACGGATGCACACATACACACACACCCACACACACACACACACCCACCCAAGCACACGCACACACAAACACACCTACGCAAGCAGAAAACATACACCCACACCCAAGCAGACACACCCACCCACGCAAGCACACGCACACACAAACACACCTACGCAAGCAGAAAACATACACCCACACCCAAGCAGACACACACCCACGGATGCACACACACACACCCACGGATGCACACACACACACACCCACACACACACACACACCCACCCAAGCACACGCACACACAAACACACCTACGCAAGCAGAAAACATACACCCACACCCAAGCAGACACACACCCACGGATGTACACACACACACCCACGGATGCACAGACACACACCCACACACACACACACACACACACACACGCGCGCGCGCGCACACGCGCAAGCAGACGCACACCCATGCCCGTACACGCACACACACACCTACGCAAGCAGACACACACACCCGCGCACCCACACCCAGACACCCACGCACGTACACGCACACACAGACACCTACGCAAGCAGACGCACACACCCACACGCAAGCAGACACACACCCACGCACATACACACACATACACGTACATACACCCCCACGCAAGCACGCACACACACCCACATGTGGACTTTTCGTGGTCTGGGTCTGGCCTTACTCGGCTGATGGGGCATTAGGAATTCTCACAAGGGTAGCCAAGCCCTTAGCAGCCATCTTCAAGGAGAAAGCTCGGACCTTCCTTCACCTTCGATCGTCCCCGGCCAAATGATACGCAAAAATTACTCGGTTCCCAGGCACAGCACACAAAAGGGCCGCCCGGGAACTTCTTATCAACGTATCCTTCGCAACGCTGGACACACGCACGAAATGGTAATGGATTCGATCCACCGGTGAAACGAGTGTATTTTATTTTTAACGATTTTTTTGCATTCCGATACCAAGGACTATCGATCAGTCG
Organism: Ophion slaviceki; assembly: GCA_944452715.1. Lineage (NCBI taxonomy): Eukaryota > Metazoa > Arthropoda > Insecta > Hymenoptera > Ichneumonidae > Ophion > Ophion slaviceki. The sequence goes on along the minus strand of OX101792.1, from coordinate 12,291,771 downwards.
GGTGATGTTGAAGCCTCGTTGGAATGCGATAATGACATTTTTTTTTGGAACAATGTTTCGGATCACTCAGAGGCTTTTTTAGGATTCTCGTTGCAGATGTAGAATCTCGATGTGCAAATGAGATTTTGGTTAATAGGGAACATGAAAGATATGAGAAGGAATTCTCGGTGCATACGGACGATGCAAATTTCAACACCGTCCAATCGCATGCACACACGAGTTTCCTAGAAAATACAACAGACATGCTACCAAGTGGGGCACACTTTGTGGCACATGCCAGTGCATTTCATTTTTATTATGTCGCTAACAAGGAACGTTATTTAAATGACCGTTTTCGATTTTGTTGAACCTCAAATTTGTAATAAAGCATTGAAAACTATTAGAGACGTTTTTTTTATCGGCGGAAAAACGGATTTTACGGGGGAAACCATCCCACAAAGAAAGGCGAGTCGAGGGGTGGTTTTGCAATTTCACCCACAAGCAGTCTACCGATATGAATGAAAGAAAAACCAAATTTCTTGTAATGTAAAGCGATGAAAAATCCCCTATGGAAGTGGTGGAGGATAAATAAATTAAGGGGTGGTTTCCTCCCTCAAAACCGTTTCTCCGCCGATAAAAAGATACGATTCTAATAGTTTTCAATGCTTCATCACAGATATGAGTTTTAACAGAATCGAAGGCGGACTCTTAAGTGATGTTCTTTTTTAGATCGTTAAGCGAACGGTGCCCATCGAATATTGATTGATTGGAATCGTATTTCAAAGGAGTACATTTTGTACAAATAGGGCACATGAAGTTGTTGCCAAGAAGATTTACGATAATTGAATGTTGCGAGGTAATTAATAAATGTGGATGGCGTTGAAGTTTGAACAGTTGAGTTGCAACAAAAAAGTTTTTTTTTATTTTCGAAATTTTCTTTGGCAGTTTTGAGCTACGAAAATCGATCATACATTTTTTTAGGATTCGTATTTAGCGATCTATGACTATGGAAAAATATAGCGATATTCAGCAGTTTTTACAACCTAAAATGGACGAAAAATTTGACCAATCAAAAAGGATTCATGTTCGTTGCGTTCCAACGATGCAAACTTCAACGTCATTGAATTACACCCAAATTATCTTCACAGCTACTACGATGAAATTCCCATATTGTACTACCCAAATGGTCATTATAAGATATCGCGCTGTATCGACAATTGACATATTTTATCGGATCAATGCTTTAAGGGAAGTTCTACTTTGTTAGGCCAAAGAAAAATTCTTTGCTTTTGCTGTATCAGATTAGGCGTAAGTATGAAACTCTTCATTTTATTCACACATAAACTTCAGTTTGACTTTGAACGTGTTTTTCTCGAAACAACCTTTTCCAAGTTTGCGGAAGTGCTCCTACACGCCCTAGATGAGCAATCGGTATGAAATTTGGCAGGCACGTGTACAACAACTGTCTTCATAAGTTGAACTAGAATTATCCAAAATATTCGAATGTTTTTATTTGATGAACAAAAAAACTGCAAACAATTTTGGTAAAACACTAAACTTCCCCTTCGATCGCTCACTATTTTTGGAGTTTCCAATGTTTTCTTCTTGATTCTAGTTCGACTTGTACACAATATTGTACAAAGTAAAAATATGTTTGATTTTTTTGCTTCACATCACCTGAACAGTGGCTCATGCCACTCCGAGTACCATGTTTTGTCAAACTTCAAAAAATATTATTATGTTCAATAAATAACGCTTAGTAAACATGCCAAATTTCAACATTCCATGTTTAATATTTTTCGCATAAAAAATTGGTCAAAAATCGAACATTTTTTCGCTCAACAAAGTCGAAACCCCCCTTAACAGATGCAAACAAACTAACAATGAACATCATTTAAGGCGGGATATACATTTACAACGATTAAAAAAATCGATTTCTTTTTTTTTCTTTAAATGATAGAACTGTATACGTAGAATATTTTCCCAAAGTTTCAAAGCGAAATTCGAAAAACTTCAAACGTTACAGCCCGTCAACGCTGTGCCTCACCGCTCGGATTCGGAGCGGGCGTGAAGTTCAACGCGTTTTTCTCAAAACTGCATTATCGAAATTGGCGTGCAGGATTACTCAAAAACTATTAAGCCGATTAAGTTGAAACTTGGTAGAAGTATTGATAATATTCGTACCTTCCACTAGACGAGAACTGTATGTGAAAAATTGGAAAAAAGTACTCTTTTAAGGGGAGATATACACCTTGATGGTCGAAATTAGAATTAGGTCGATTTAGAAGCTATGAACATTCCGTCGACCGTAGAAGATCTACACTATGGGCCTGATATCGATGATTCCATGTAAGTTGACAAATTTCATGATTTATTCATTCCCAAATTTTCAAACGCGTTTTTCTCAAAACCACGTTTTTCAAAACGGTACTCAAAATTTCTCGAAAACCAATTAATCGATTGCCTTGAGGTTTTTTGTGGTTATTCTATACACCATTATCTAGTACTTGTCATACGATTTTATTTCCGTTACTTAGTTTTTGTTTTATAGGCAAAATAACAACTAATTTTTGGCCAAAAAATCAATATTTATGTTCAAACGTCCGCCATTTTGTCACAAATCGATATTTTCAAAATCGGCTATGACAAGTACTAGATTATAGTATCTAATTTAATAATCTTTTTGGTTTCTTTTTTCAGATGATTTTTGAAGAAACGCCAGTGGGTACCGTATAAGCAGATTTTTTTGCGACGCTCCAAGGATCATACAATATCCTTGTATATTTTTGATATTTTTAAATAAAGAAAATTAAACATATTTTTTAATGAATATACTTTTAGATAATTAAAACCCCAATCCGAAATTTCAAACAGATTTTCTTCAAAAAATTCACAAAAATGACCTTTTTTCCGGCTCCTAGGTGTATATCTCCCCTTAAAAAAATTGTTTTGTATACTTAAATATACTATTAAAGTATACCTAATGTTTGATAGTTGTAGAATAATTATTTCTTAGTTTACAAAATCCCTCAATATTGCTTATTCTTTTCCTGTTTAAATGTATATCTCGCCTTAAGTGTCCGCCGTCGATTTTTTTGAAACTCACACATGTGATAAGGCATTGAACACTATTAGACACGTATTTTTCTTTTATCTGCGGAAAAACGGTTTTGAGAGGGAAAACCACCCCTCGAAGAAAGGCGTGTCAAGGGGTGTTTTTGCAATTTCACCCACAAGCAGCCTACCGATCAGAATGAAACGAAAACCAAAATTCTTCTCATGTAAAGCGATAAAAAATCCACTATAGAATAATTGAAAAAAAAATGAAATTAAGGGGTGACACTCCTTTCTTTGAGTGGTCGTTTCCGCACTTAAAAACGTTTTTCCACAGACAAAAAAAAATACGTGTCTAATGGTTTTCAATGCTTCATCACACATGTGAGTTTCAACAAAATCGGAGGCGGACATACGATGTTCCTTGTAAGTGGACCTATGAGAGAATTGAACGGAAACAAGCCTGTATTTTATATTTGGGAATGAATCGCAAGTAGTCTCATCGCATTCAACGATTTTATCACCAAAATGACGATTTATTGGGATGGAACTTTCGTGCTCCCTTTTTTCCATGTCTGCCCCTACAGATCACGATGTGGAAGTTAATGCCTCACGTCCTTGTAACATACTTGGAGCTTTTTTTTCTTTTTAAGTGGCTTGACAGCTCTGCGGATATTGTGTCTGCGGGCTATTCGTTGCGTGAATAGAACAGACTCGGCTGATAAAATCTCGCAACCGCGGTCATTCCCTTCGCGGATCACCCTGCTGGGCAGGATGTGGGTTGGGGGGGGGGGTGATGGTTGTGTTGTATGTCCGTCGTGTCCGATAATGGTAGTTCGTGTTTTACGTACCCCACCGTATTCCCCTGTGCATATGTACCATTACCAAGGTACATTATTTTCTTGCGATCGATACACGCATTCCACATGGAGGAAAATCACGAAATTTTCACATACTATTTCCGTAATTCGAGGAAAAGGCAATATTGGGTCGTGTTGCTCTTTATGAACGGGGCGAATTAGGTTAGGAGCAAATGTCAGGTGTATTTATTCGATGACGTAGTTTGCATCGTTGGAATGCAACGAAAATGATTTTTTTTTTCATTTCGCTTATTTTCTTTGGCAGATTAAAGCTACGAAAAACACGCAAACATTTCTTATCATTTTTATTTAGCACTCTATGACAAATCTGTGAAGTATGATTTTGGATAATGACGGAAATAATAAATTAACAACAATTTTTCGTTGCATTCCAACGATGCAAACTTCAACCCCATTTTATTGGGGCGAGGATTTGCAGGGAAAGACGGATTGTAGGAGTGCGACGAATTCGTTGTACTGGGAATGAATTGAAAAATAATTGATCAATCAATGAACACATGGTGAAACTATAATAATAAAACTAGGTAGCGTACTTTTATATATTGTGTATATTTTATTTCCATCGTCGGCTTTTGTTGTTATAGCTATAGTGCAAATTGAAGGTATAACAGTATTTGATGACGTTGAAGTTTACATTGTTAAAATGCAACGATTTTTAATTCTTTAAATTTTTATCACTATTCAATTTTTTTGTAGATTTAGGTATAAGATAACGGATAAAGATCCGAAAAAATGTTTACGCGATTTACATAGCCTAAATCAGCTGGAAATGTGAGTAAGGATACGAAAAATAAAATGTTGCATTGAAACGGTGCAAACGTTAACGTCATAGTATTTGGTACCACGTAACTCGTTATAAAACCAGTTTTGTCGATGATATTATACATTGTATATTAAAAAAAATCATTTGTCGAGTTTCTACATATACTTTTGCAGGTTTTTACGGATTACCTGTTCCCAACTCGAGCCTTTCACTCCCTACCCGCACATTACTAACCCAACCTAAAATTGCGTTACGTTCACAGGGGGCCGGGTTGAAATTCCGAACTTTGAATGCTCCGACGGTTTAAAATTCCGAATTTTAATGTTCCGAAATTAAAGATGGGGCCGGGTTAAAATTCCGAACTTTGAATGGTCAGAGCGCTCAAAACTCCGAAAGAATAGTACCCCGAAAGATCAAAACTCCGAAAGAATTTTACACGGAAGACCAAAACTCCGAAAATCTCAACACCGTCGGAATAATTCGGCTATGGAAGTTTTGAAAGTTTCAAAATTTTCAATAAATCGACGAATTATTTCAAGAATTTTTTTTTATTAAGAAGTGATTTTGCGTCAATTTTTAAATTTGTCTAGACAATATTATACGTTTTACATCATTTACAGTCAACTGTGTAGACTTTCGCTGGCATGATCTTGACATGAGGGTCGGGTTGAAATTTCGAACTTTGAATGCGCCGACGGTTTAAAATTCCTAACTTTAATGTTCCGAAATTACAAGGTTCGTCAAGATTGTGCCAGCGAAAGTCTACACCGTTGACTGTAAATGATGTTGAACGTATAACATTGTCTAGACAAATTTCAAAATTGCTGTTAAATCAGTTCTTAATAAATAAAAATTCTCGAAATAATTCGTCGATTTATTGAAAATGTTGACACTTTTAAAACTTCCATAGCCAAATTATTTTGACGGTGTTCAGATTTTCGAAGTTTTGGTCTTTCGTGTAAAATTCTTTCGCAGTTTTGATCTTTCGGGCTAGCATATTTTCGGAGTTTTGAGGGTTCTGATCGTTTAAACCTCGGAATTTCAACCCGGCCCCGTTCACAGCCGTTTTTAAGGGGAAGACACCTTAAGCGACGAAACAATTTACTGATTTTTTTTTAAAGGAAGTATTTTTTCACCATTTTTGAGACTTAGCATATGTTTTATTACTACTTTAGGATAGGGTTTTTTTATTGACTTTTAAAAATCGCGAAAGTATGGCATGGTCTCCGAAACCGCATTTTCAAAACTGGTGTAACGTATAGCTAAAAAACGAATCCACCAATTCTGTCAAAATTCCGTATAAATCTTTCCAACCTTATTGTCTAAAACATGAGCCTAAACGTTTATGAAAATTAAAAAAACTATTTTTTTATTGCACAATGTAGTCATTGTTTTTTGAAAAATTCAATCTTTTTGTTTCAAAGCGTACCATTTAATTGATTTTCACCATTTCTTACTTTTCCTTGATTCATATTCTGCGTTTGAGTGTTAATGAAAAAAATCTTCATTACCCCCTTAAGCTTCGCTATAGCGCATTTGCCGAGGGTACGGGGAAACTGTGGAAAACCCGTGCCGGTATAGACGGGCCTATATTCTTCCGATTCTCTGGTCCACAGCCTTTTACCAAAGTTTCTAGACCGAGGTTTCAGAAAGTTTTGTAGCCCCCATTTTTCTGGCGAATTTGGGCTACGGAAGGCACTCAAACGTTTCTCAAGATTCTCATTAGAGATCGACAGCCCAAATTTGCAAACAAACGATCTTGGATTATAAACTGATAGAATTAAAAAAAAAAAGAAATTCTCGTTGCAGTCCATCGATGCAAACTTCAACATCGTATTTATTTACTATCTTACAAATACAACATTATATGCTATTTTATATATTTATCCATATTATATATAAAATGATTAAAAGTCCAACCTCACGATGTAGTTCTCTGACTTTATCTAAATGCAGGACTATTCATTCTCGTGAGACCGATTTTTTTATCCGCACTCTATCGTATAGACAGGTAACCATAAATATTCTTCAAACGTCAACATCCCCCACTTATTTTATAAATATTTCAACTCTAATCGTCATCCAACATAAAATTACGTGCTATTCCAGATAAAAAGCTGAACGGCACAAAGTACTAAAACTGCGACCACAGTCAGCGCTACTTGACTTCGTGCACGAAGTAAAATTCCAAACAGGATTCACGAATATATATGTGCTATTTTCGAGACCAACTTTATTCCAAGTTTTTCTATAAATAAACCGCTCGAAGACTCGGTGCGACTTACCTACCGTTTAAAGGCATTATTTGCGTCACACGATTAAGTGCGAGGGGATTCAACACTACATGTGCGTTACGTGCGTTCCGGATAAAAAGGCTCTACCCTCGGCGAACATTTATTTCCATGGCCATGAACGTTAACTGGTCTTCTCACTTTAGAGACTAAAATAAGGCTATTTCATGCATTTTTTGATAGGTTTATATTATAGATATTGATATAAAAGTTGTTACACTTAATAAATACACTTTCGAAATACATTTAAAAAAATGATTTCATGTACTTGTGTAACTCAAACAAACTTTACACGCGTTTTTTTTCGGAACAACGTATTTCGACGGCTTGTTGATAAAATCTTCGAAACTACTAAATCGATCCTTATGAAATTTTAACCACATATTCTTTACAACTATAGCTATAGCGCATATCAAGAATTGTTTTGAAATTTTGATATTTACTAATTTTTTTTGCCAAAAACGGTGAAAAAACACGTTTTTTTGTTTTTTTTTTCGAAAAATGTCCGCCATTTTGTTTTTTTGCATATATCCAAAATCATATGATATGCGCTATAGCCATTAACATACTCAATCCAAAACCGTTTGATTTTTTTGTTTCGGATGATCTATCTCCGAGATTTCATCAACAGCGCAGACCTACCATTTTTTAGGAGATTTTTTCAACTACCATTTTCGTCTATAAATAGTGACTTAAATAAATAACTTTAAAAAAAATGTATTTCGAAAGTGTATTCATTAAGGGGATAGGCCACAGTAACGGGTGTAAAATCATGTGCGAATTTAACAATCTTTTTTCGTATGAAAAAGTGATTCATTCATAAAATTAATTACACATCTATTTAGTATGAATATCAAGCTGTTAGAAAATATTATAATTTTTTTCGATGTAAAAAATGGCCGAGTACTTCTACTACTACGAAACTTCTCGAAACAGCTTTTTTTCAATCGGCGTGACAAATAACTTTAACAATTTTCACTCGATTTACTTCAAATTTAAAAATTATGTTCCTAATTGCATTTCGCAGCGAAGTACGTACGGAATTTCTGATTAATCGAAAACTTTTCATTTTATGAGCAGTTATAACAAAATTTTTCACTGAAAATTCATTTCTTAAGTTCAAATACCTAGAACTTTTGAATGAAACAATATTTTTTAAATTCCGTACGTACTTCTCTAGGTATTCTAATGTAGATTGACGAGAATTTTTGTTTTTTGTTCTAGGTAAAAAATTGTGCATGCTAAATGTCACGCCGCGGAGCGCCTAAAAAACGATAACAAAAGAAAATATCAGTAGTCGGCCATTTTGTACACCGAAAAAAAATGTATATTTTCTAACAGCTTGATATTCATACTAAATAGATATGTAATTAATTCAATGAGTGAATCACTTTTGCATACGAAAAAAATTGTTAAATTGGCACATGATTTTATACCCGTTACTGTGGCCTAACCCCTTAAGTGTAACAACTGTGATATCAATATCTATAATATAAATCTATCAAAAAATTCATGAAAATAGCCTTTTTAGCGTCTAAAGTGAGAAGACCCCTTAATATATGAGGACCTGGCAAATAAAAACTTGTCCACACTTCGGCAAATTAAATTTTTATTTGAATTTTATTTATTTTTGTGCCTAAAAACTGCTGGTGCGCTCAAGAAGGCAGTTTAGAACAAATTTTGAGGTGTTTAGAGCCGGATTTGATTTAAAATATTTCCGGAGTTCATCAAGGTGTGCTTGAAAAATGAAAAAAAATAAAATTTGTCGTGGTGTGGACAAGTCCTGTTTTATTCGCCATCTGCTAATATTGAAAGTACATGTTTGCAACTTTTTTAAAGGCATACATTCCAAAAAGAGTTTTTTTTTCAAAGTACATTTTTTTTTAACTGACAGAATCTCTGTGTATGGATTTTTCCATTTATTTCTATTAATTAGTAGGATTATTCTTACATGGGTGGATTCCGGTATCTCTTTTGTACGTGGAGTATCGCCCTCGGACTCTTCACGAAAGTGTACGTTTCTCCTTTGGTCGTTTGGGTTATCGACGGTATATTGTACGGTTGCATACCCCTGTTGCACATTTGACACTGCTGGCTCGTTCTCGCAGCCATCTTTTTGTCGATCAATCAAGTCAAACGTCTTTATAAAATTAATCAAAGTTTCAAGAATGCGCGGCGTCGGGAGACTGACGTCTTCTCCTTGTTGGTTAATTTCATCTGACAACTCGTTCTCGCGACGATTGCGGAGCCGCTTCGTTTCATCCCGGTGTTAAAGTCCCCTTGGGGGTTGCTATAGGAACATAACAGACGAAAATTATATCCCCGAATTATCGACATATTCTCCGTTGTTTGCCAGAAGTACGTCTTCAGGTAAGAACGCGGAATACCGATAGAGCACACTAAATGGTACCAGTCGATGGTACCATTTTTCGTCCCATTCGGTATCGTACCAAATCACGAAAATGTGAGAGCAATAAAAACGGAGAAAGTGGATTTTTCTTTCTGTATTAACAAAAAGAAAAATCCACTTCCTCCTTTTTTACTGCTCTCACCATTTCGTGATTGAACGGAATTTGAACGTCAACGGCGGTAATTAATATTGCCGCCATTGACGTTCAAATTCCAGTGAAGGGAAGATTTTCCAAAAAAAAAAAAACTGCGCTCTGCTTAAAGTGATTGAAGCGTTAGGCACAATGCTAGATTAAATTTTTTGAATATATATGTATTATTGTCGAGACTATACTGAGTATATAAGAATTTTTTCAAATTTTTTCACCATAAAGCACCAGAGATGAAAAATAGTTTAATGTGTATAATTTTCCGTGCGATTAGATGGGCAAGACGTTCATGTTACAGGTGATGTAATTTTTTGGCTTTTTAGCCCCGGGATAAACCATTTCTACCAACGGATTAACGCAAACTAAACCTTTGTAAAGATTCAGAACAAAGCCCCCATCTTGCCCATTGTAAACCATATATATTCAATGTTAAACCATCAAGGTTTGATGAAAGATTACGAATCTTGGCTGGCGAATGAAGAGCATTGCTGCCAACCTCAATGTCCGCGAAGTTGCCTATTTCGGCAATACTTAACATGAATCAAAGGTAATAATAAATAATCTCGTGACATAAATAGAAATAGGCATAATTATAAATCACTTAAAATTTCATTCTGAGTTGTATGAAACATTCGCCCATGCAGTTTTTTCATAATAATCAGCAATAATGTTATACTTTTTCAAGTTGGTAGTAACACAAAAGTTTTTCTTAAGTATTTATGTACTAAAAATATAAAAATTCATAATTTTGCTCTTTAAGGGGTTAGGCCACTGTAACGGTCCAAAAAAAAGGTTTTTTCACGAATTTTTTGCTTCCGAAATTGAAGGTAATTGAAAAAAAACTTTTAAGGGTGTTATCGGGCATACATTAAACTTTATTATCAAATTTTTTTACAGCAAAAAAAAACAAAATGGCGGTTCCGCAGCTATCTTCCCGGGGCATGTTTTGCTTGCAGGGCTCCGCGGCACGCAGCACCACTGGTGCACTTTTGAATCTAGAACAAAAAAAAACCATCAATCTAGAGGGTTATAGCTAGAGAATGTCGATCGGATTTTAAAACGTATCAATTTTTGTGGATTTGGCGTGCGTTTGAAAAAAAAATTGATTTTTGACGAAAAAAACGGCTAGTTTTTTGTTAATAAAAAATCAATAAATAAAGTTATTGAAAATCCCGATCGACATTCTCAAGATAATGTTAATGTTCACATCTGGTCAAAATTTCAAGTAAAAAAAATGAAAATTGTTCGAGTGATGCTGCGTGCCATTTTGAAAAACCGTATTTCGAGAAAAACGCGTTTAAAGTTTTGCGAATAGCTCTATTTCCTAAGGAAAAAACTATTGCGAATTGCTCTATTTCCGAAGGAAAAAATTTTTTTCTCGCACGGGACCTTTTTTTCCTTATTCTAGAGGGTTTAAACTATTTTTGAAACCAATAAAAAAATCGATTTTTCAAAAAATTTACAGTGGCCTTACCCCTTAATGATACATTTTCTAAAAAAATTGCATCTGCAGAATAAATCTATACTTCGTATCCATTTTTTTGAGGTTCGTTGAAAAAACAATTCATAAACCGTCGTTGGACTCAACTGTAGCGCTCGAACCTCCTAAATTTGGCTTTTTCTCGAAAACCATGCTACGATAGTGGACTAATTTGTAATAACTTCCAAAAGGTGTCTCAAAATGACCTGACGTTTTAAATTGCGCGCCATTTTTTTGTGTGACGAACATAGAGTGTTAGTCTTTGGCAACTGGCATCAGAAAATATTGAGGTTTAGTCATGGAGCATTACACAAGCGAGCAACGCATAAACATTGTTATTTTTGCATTGTTACTGCATAGTTATTGCAGACGAAGTTTCATGGTCGTGTTATCTCGCGCTGCGGCGATGTAAATTGGCCACCAAGATCTCTCATTTGCCGCCATTGGACTTCTTTTTTTTGGGTTTTCTGAAAGGAAAAGTGTATGCCAATGATCCACGGACCATTTCGGAGCTCGAGGAAGCAATTGGACGCACCATTGATCAAATTAGTCCGCCATTATGCCGAAATGTTATTGAAAATTTCGTCAAAAGAGTGAACGTTTGAAAACAGGAATGAGGCGGTCATTTATCCGATATTGTGTTGCACACATAACCTCCATGTTTGTACCTTATATTGAAATAAAAATATTCGTACTTTTGAAATAAATAATACGTTTTATTAATAAATTTCAATGTCAGGTAATTTTGAGACACCATTTCTCAGGTGTACATTGGAACCTGTCGTTCGGCTGTACGTGTCTCTAGGTGTTTTATACTTTAGCACAGACAGGTGTAGCTCGTGTCATCTTGACGAGTGGCCGTGTGCCACTAACTTCCAGTCACTCGTCGTACTCAGTTGAGACACTTGCCTCGAACGAGGAAGTTAAAAATTGACTGTGGCAAGGTATTTTTCCGATATGTACGTTTGTACTGCTTCGATTTGGAAAAAAGTCGAGCTAAAACCCACTGATTGCTTACTGCACACTGAGAAAAAAAACCAATTGAATCGAAAAAATATATTGGTTGATTTAAATAAATGTCTGATTGCGGAATGCCACCGACATATGAAATTGTTAAAATACTATAAAATATGGGAAGATGTGATTGATTCAAATAACATATTATTTGATTTGAAAATCTCTCCTGTTCTCTGAATATCTACATTAACCTTCAAGTAAAATTGTATTCTATTGAAATCATTCTATATACAATCCGTAGATGTATGGATGAAATAGTTAAGCGGTTGCTATAACATTTTTTATTTCGTACAAAAATATAATAAACAGAATGAATTATTTAGAATGAATTATTATAGAATGAATTATTAAATACTTTACTATATTGAAACGAATATGCCATGAGACGTAAGTTTTTCAATTTGTTTTAAATCTTAAATAAAAAGTGAGCATTAGAATGATCATCCACGATAATAGTGGAGAGAATATCAGATGTCCAATGGAATATCCATGGAGAGAATATCAGATATTCAACTGATTAGAACAGATACTACACTTTGATCTTAGCCACAGGCCAAGAAGCGATAGTCTTTAGAGTTTCTCCGGCGTTTAAGATTTTCGGTTCGCGCTACGCTTACGAGGAACGAGCGCGCGTGCGGCTTCTAGCGGTTACTCCGAGAACTACGGGTTTCCTCGCACTTATAATTTCGGTGGCGCTCGGCCATGATTTGGTTGAATTTTTTCCACCAAGTGCGCAAGAAACAAATTTTATTTTCGCACAATTTTTTAACCAATTCAGACATTTACTTAATATTTTTCAATCAAAATATTAATATTTTAACGAATAATGTAATTGAAAATCAATATCGGATATGGTGAAAAAAATTAAATAATATATGTACTCAATAGAAATTTTATCTGAATCAAACGCGTGAAATTCAATTTTTTTTGTGTACTCGAATCAACAATATTCGTTATGAATTCAAACGTTTTTTTTGTTCGTTCCAAAAAATGCATTCAAAACTATTTAATTTGTTCGCGATAATTTTTTAGATAGTTTCAATGATACATTGTTCTCGGCTAACAATATATCTTTTGAATGAAACAAAACTTTTCATTTTATCATGTTGATTAAAGTCAATAGCGTTTTGTTTGAACTAATAAATCCGATTATTTACACCAACAATTTTACCATAGAATTAACGAAATTTCATTCAATAACACCAATGATATTGGAACAATGAATTCTTTTCTCAGTGCAGATATTGGTTTCGACCATACAAAAGTGGCAATTGTGCCTCTTATGATAATCAACTACCACGTCGGTCGAACAAATTTCAAGACGCCAAATTTAAAAGTTTGCTGGATGAAAACTCTTCTCAAACACTTGGAAAATCGGTTGAATAGCTCAGTGTTGGCGAGTCAACGGTATGTCAATGTTTGCATGCCATAGAAAAGGTGCAGAAGTACGGAAAACGACTGCCACGCGAGCTGACTGAGAACGCCATTGCGAGTCGACTAAACATCAACATTTCTTTACTTGCAAGCCACAGAAAACGAGTCAAAGTTTGTTTGTTTGGGTTTATTTTATGAAATAAGATCAAATGGGAAAAAAGTAAGATTTTGTATCATCTCATGTGAGAGATCGTGCAGGATTTATCAGACTTGAACTCTCGCTAAAACTTTTCGGCACCAATTTGCCTTTTCACCAACAAGCTGCATAAATTCCACAAAAGAGGAATCCCTCAGCTACCAAAAAAGATCGAAGATCATCGATCAAAATGGCCACTACATAATTATCACTCATAAATAACTTGAATCAGCTGATTGAACTTATGTTTACGAATGCAGCAATCTGCGATATATGAGCGTAGTTCGACAAGTATCTTGGCTCGCCTCCGAAGAGAGAATGACAGCGACATCTGTATGTGGGGTTCTGAAGCTTCCTTCCTGCGAATGAAAACTCTATGGTTAACGTCATTCTAACTTCACCGGTATTATGTCGAAAACCAAAGATGTAAAACTCTGTGTGGTTCGTATCGAACCCTTGTATGTTACGACCAATATGTATAACACAAAGTTACGATATCTGTTTAGGTTTTAGGCAACTGTGAACATTTCAATAAATCGATAGTCGCTTGAGGCAACTCAAATTTAAGAGGAAGTTTTCCCGTCCAATATATGGTACGGGAATCGCAGATTGGAGGTTAACTTATGATTACAATTATAGAACTGCTAGGAAAAATTTGAACGGGGTTTTCTCGAAACTTTGTTTTTCAAAGTGGTGTACACGATTTCTCGACATCTAATGGACGGATTCGTAACATTTTCTTCGTTAGTTATTAACAACAATGATGTCATTTTTCCTCGGAAACTCGAGGAAAAACATTTTTTTTATGATTGAAGCACGATACCAATAAAAAGGTCCGTCAAGTCTCGAAGCCAATATTATCTATTTTAAGAAAAAAAAATCGTTTTTTTTTTATTTCGTGAAGGTCCTTCACGGGATTGTTTATAACTTCTTTAATTATTAATATTTTTCATAAAATTTGGTACCCAACTTTGTTAATGTCTTACATTGATACAAATAATACAAATAAATGTCCAAATGACTTTCCAATCATGTTACATATTCCTTCAAAATTAATTTGTTTTCGGATCGTCAGAGTAGTCTAATCCCTTAAAGCGATAAAAACTTGATTTTAACACGATGAGCTGTAAAAAGGAGCACATCGAAAAAAAATCCAAACTTCATTGACAATATGAAGTCCTCCGAGTCGTGTGACCCGTGCGTGACATTTTGGGGTTAATGGCGAAACCGCAGCTATTCCCCTTCGAGCTTCATCTTGCAACTAGTAAACTTTTTTTAAATGTCTCTCGAGATGCGATCCTACGGACTTCTCTGCACTAACAGAAAATACGATTCTCAATTCTCAAGCAAAGCCTCGTATGACCCATGTGCACTCGCTCGGATCGACCACGACCGAAAATAAACTCAACTTTGCACGCTCAGCGTCCGTAGAAGACTCGTCAACGAATACGAGCACGAAATTGACCAAGCCTAAAGACGATTCACGAACGATGCATGAAGATGAATTTTAACGTGAATTATTTTAGAGCCCACGATTTGAAAGGTTTTAAGGGTTAAGGTAAAGGTTTTGAGGAGGGCCCGTCTCAATCGTTGGTTGAATTACAGTGGCGCTAAATAAAAATAAGTCACAATCAATTATCATACCCAACGATAAAATGGAATAAGAAAATTCCCGAAACATTTAATAGATTTAGACATTTTTACATTGTCTCTGAAAACTCGCGGCTACGAAAATTCTTCTGCTAGTCACATTTCCCGGCAATTCTTTAGATAAATTACTTTTCCGAAAAATGAGTTTGTTTGGATTTTCGATTTTGGATTTTGGAAAAGTCACTTATCTGAAGAATTACACATTACCCATGTTGGGTTTGTTTGGGTTGAATCCAAACTCATTTTTCAAAAAAGATTGTTTGGATTTGTTTGTGTTTAACCCAAACAAACAAACACATTTTTCAGAAGTCACTTATCTAAACAATTACCCATTTTTCCAAGTTTTGTTATTAATATTTTCTCTAATCATTCGGTGACCCCCTCTTTTTATCGTCGTTACGGAATTTTTAGATTTTTTTATACGCCCGAACAGTTTATATCAGCCAGCTGATATAAACTGCATTCCTTACTGTACAACGTGGCTTAAAATTTTACCAGTATACTGAGATGTATTTTGACTTGATTGTAGACGAAAATGAGTCAATTGTTAAATATTCAGGTTCGTGAAAGGTGAAATGGAAGATAAATAATATTTTGCCCAACAAAGATGTTTGTGCCCCTTAAAAAAAAATCCTCGCTACGCACCTGCGAGCTGCTCCAATCCCGTGTAAAATCCCGTTGCACCGGTGACGCCAATTGGCTGCAAGCGCGATCCAGATTTGGCAAAGTACCACGCGCGACGCGAAAAGCGCGCTTCGTCCAATGAACTACGTCTCGTGATTGAATGTTCCCCTGCCCTCCCTACTTGGTGGCAATACACTAGTCCGATATTAAAAAAGAAAAAAGAATCTGCCTCATGCGAGAAGAGTCGGTGGCGTTCTCGTTATTTATCGCACGGAGAAACAGACGAATAAACGCGATCAGCGTTAGAATCGGGGATCCTTCATCCCCTCGTGTTCGTTCTTGCCCTCGGCCTCGGGCATTCCTGTATACCTTTTGTTCCGTAACAAGTACGAGCGAAAGGCTCATCCCGTTGAATCTCATCGGAAAGTTGCAAGTGTGTACGGTAATGGGTTCGAAATCGAGCGGGGAGTGGTTGCAACGCTAAGATATCGTGCATCCTGCGTGCAAATTTATTCTCGTCGATAAAGAACGAAAAATCGCGTAGTATCGGCCGTTTCGCCGTGACGCGGCGAACGTACGGCGAAATTGTCACGGTGTGGGAAAAAAAAATGACGTGAGTGCGTTGCGTCCTTTTGCGTGGAGCGAGCAAGAAGCAAAAAGCAGCCAGTTATTCTCGACGTAGACACACGGATATTGTTCTCGAGTGAGTGACGCGTATACATGCACGCTTCGAGTGTATGCCCGTGTGCGCGCGCGACTTCGCGACATGTGTCGGTGGATGAATTACTCCAATTTTCTCAACAGCTAATGGACTGAAAAATAATACGTGTACGAAAAAAATATTCTAGTGCTGTGCCAATGTGACATGTTCATGCATTCGAAGTATTTTATTATACTGACGTTCATCAGCCTCGGGTTGTTAGGTAATAACAAAACAGTGATCGTTTCGCATTGCAAAGCTCGTGGCCCTGGATCCTTGATTATTATTATCATTATTTGCAATTGCCATCGGGAATTCGACTCGTCGTTTCGATGTTTCCGTCTCGATTCTTTGCACCCGAAATTCATTGCCGATGTCGACTGAGACTTGTTGCCCACTTGTTTATCGCTTGTTTGTCTCGATAATTCGTTTTTTTTCAGGCGGTACGGGCTGAACGTTTTTGAAAAAATTCTTCGTTTTTCATTCGAAAAATTGTTTCCTTTCAATGTACTTACTTTATTTACAAAAAAAGAGCTTTTTAATTACAAAAATTGGGGAGCCTAAAAATCGAACATTTGTCTTTTGGAGATAAGGAAAGAGTCCGTTGAGAACGAAATTCGAGAATTCTGTTGACACGAGAAGAAAGCGCTGATAATTGTAACAGGCGATAAAGAATGCAATGTCAGTGATTATTTCGCTCGTCGATACTTTTTTTTTCTCAGTTTCGTATTTTCGACAATTTTGTCTTCCGAATACGCCAATGTATGTTGGATTTTGATGACGAAGTTTGCATCGTTGGAACGCAACGAAAATGATTTTTTTTTAACTTTGCCAATTTCCTCCGGCACATTCAAGCTACAAAAGTCACGCAAATACTTTTTTAGGCTTCTTATTTATCTACAATAAATCTAGAAAACATGATTTTGGATAATAATGAAAATTGGAAATCAACATTTTTCTTGCATCCCAAAGATGCAAACTTCAGCCCCATATATCTTTTGTGGCGAATGGTTTTTTATTCCGAGAATGGGGAATAAGGAAGTAACGGTAACAGGGATAACTTTTTTGCGGTGGAACGTGTGTAGGCACGACGCACGGACACGATGTCAAAGGCTCGACGTACTGCGAGTTTTACAATGAGACTATGTGCGCGGAGTCGCAGCAGGGATGTTCGGAGAGGGAGGAGTGCATACCGCACGATCCGGACAAGAGAAATCACTGCTACGTCCTGTGGCAGTTCGACAGCGCTAGCAAAAAGTCCACCATAAAGCTGAAGGTTATGCCGCGTCTCCTAGTAGCGTTTGTCTGAATTATAAAGGGTGTCTCAAAATGACCTGACCTTTTTAATTGCGATTGCAATTTTTTTATGGCGAACATAGAGTACTAATCTTTGACAACTGGCATCAGGAAGTGCTGAGGTTTAGTCATGGAGAATTCTACGATCGAGCAACGCATAGAAATTGTTATTTGCTGCATTGTTACTACATAGTTGCTGCAGTCAAAGTTTCATGGTTTTTTTGGGTTTTCTGGAAGGAAAAGTGTTTGCCAATGATCCACAGACCATTCCGGAGCTCAAGGAAGCAATTGGACGCACCATTAAAGAAATTAGTCCGCCATTATACCAAAATGTTATTGAAAATTTCGTCAAAAGAGTGAACGTTTGCAAACAGGGACCAGGCGGCCATTTATCGGGTATTGTGTTCCACACATAACCTCCTCGTTTGTACCTTATATTAAAATAAACGTATTTGCACTTTTCAAATAAATGATACATTCTATTGATAAACTTAAATGTCAGGTCATTTCGAGGCCCCCCATATTTTCTATAACCGAGAGCGCTGAGAGGATGAACATAGTGACAAACATATGTTTGCTATTTCCAGGGATGTTTTCTAGATAGCAAAGAGTGTTACGACAAGACCCACTGCGTCGAAAAAAATGCAGACAGAAAGAAAAAGCTGTTTTTTTGCTGCTGCGACGGCAACATGTGCAACCAGAATTTCACGTGGGATCCACAGCCCACCGAGAGGCCACATACGGAACGTAAGATATTGTTTAACTCGTTTAAAAATTGGGGTGAAACGGGGGTGGAAGAAAGCGTCGTGGGGACTGGCGGAATATTCACTTTTATTTTCCATTCTTGGCCACTAGGACCGAAGGTGGTGCCGCACGACGATCAACAATATCTTACAATGATGCTGTCCATATCGGTTCCTATGCTACTACTCTTCGTTGTTCTGACGTCGATATTCTGGTGCTTCAAACGCCGTAAGTTGGGATACTTCAATGAGGCAAGTGGAACACTCGAGACAGATGTGTTTTTTTTGTACTTCTGCTTACTTATGTGGAAATCGTCCTTTTGGACAAATGTTTTGAAACGTCAAAAATAGATATAGGGTACAAATAGCTGTACCTTAACCGATATTTGCACACCAATGTGGAAATATACGAATCATAGGGAGTACGTTCTAAACGAATTTAGTAAAAATCGGTGAAACATTAAAAATTTTAAAGGTTTGGGCTACTGTGAGGACCCACAAATTTGGGTGAAAAAAATTAGTTTCAAAGGAATAAGTTATTGAAATATCGTTTGGACATTTATTTGTATGTACATTAACGAAGGTGTGTAGTACATTTTATAAAAACATAACAATTGAAGAAGTTATAAACAACCTCGTGAAGGACCTTCGAACGTGAGGGGCTCAGCGGTGTACTTGATTTTGGCCACCTGGTTGATCTAAAACTAACGAGTTTTTTTTTTTTCTTAAAATAGATAATATTGGCTAAGAGTTGACCGAGCTTTCTATGGTCATCGTGTTCCACTAAAAAATAATTTGAATTTTTTATAGATTGTTCGCGGAAAAATTACATTATTGTTATTGACCAATAAGAAATCTTTATTTTTTCTCAAAATAGATAATATTGGCTAAGACTTGACCGAGATTTATTTTTGTTATCGTGTTTCAATCATCAAAAAAAAATATTTCAATCTTTTTTTCGACTTTTCGAGGAACAATTACATCATTATTGTTGATAACTAAAGAAAAAAAATGTTAAAAAAAACGTTGGTCAAGACTAATCTACTATTACACTGAAAGAGTGTGCCAAGTTTCAAGTCAATTCGTTCATTAGAAGTCGAGAAATAGATAGTTTCTTAGAAATTCTTAGAAATAGATAGAGAAGAATATAGTTTCAAGAAAAACGCGTCCGAACTTTTACTAGCAGTTCTGCCTTCAATCTGCGATTCCCGCACCATATGTCTGACCTTCCTCTTTAATGTGAGTTGCCTGAAGCGAGGGACGATTTTTTTTAATTTGCACTGTAGCCATACCACTAGTACAATATTTCAGAAAAACTTTTTCTCGTTTACTTACGTTCCACTGTCGTTGCAATGAATTATGGACATCCGAAACATTTACCAAACAAGTGTACGAGAGAATATATATTAGGATCGAATTTTTATAAACTCGTTGAAAAGATTTGGTTTTGAGAGTGTTTAAATTTACCGAAAACTGCGTGTCTCGATGCTATCGAAATGTTGCTTTTTAAGGGGTTAGGCCACAGTAACGGGTATAAAATCATGTGCGAATTTAACAATTTTTTTTTCGTATGAAAAAGTGACTCACTCGGAAAATTAATTACACATCTATTTAGTATGAATATTAAGCTGTTAGAATTTTTTTTCAATGTACAAAATGGCCGATTACCAATATTTTCTTTTGTTATCTTTTTTTGGGCGCTCCGCGACGTGACATTCAGCATCCACAATGTTCGACCTAGAACAAAAAACAAAAATTCTCGTCAATCTACATTAGAATACCTAGAGAAATACGTACGGAATTTAAAAAAGACTGTTTTATGCAAAAGTTGTAGGTATTTGAATGAATTTTCAGTGAAAAATTTCGTATAAAACTGCTCATAAGATGAAAAGTTTTCGATTAATCAGAAATTCCATACGTATTTCTCTGCGGATTGCAATTAGGGACATAACATTTAAATTTAAAGTAAATCGAGTGAAAATTGTTGAAGTTATTTGTCACGCCAATTGGAAAAAAGATGTTTCGAGAAAAACGCGTTTAAAGTTTTAGGTACTCTATGGCCGTGCCAGAGGTGGGCTTACGTTATACGGTCAAACTCGGTGGAAAAAAAATGTCTTGCTATAAATCGAACAGTAACTTATTCTTATGATGATAAAGCACCGTTTTAGCGAGAAAAAAAATCGATTTTTTGAAAATTCTACTGTGGCCTTACCCCTTAAATTAAGGGATCATCGCAGGGTAACGGGTCGAAAAATAGCTGATTTTCGCAATTTTTCTTTCGATGGTCAAAATACGCCAATCAGTCTGATTCGTTTATGTCAAATCAAAGCACTCATGAAGAACAGAAAATAAATTCTATTTTCGTTCATTTTTACGTTTTTACATTTCTTTAACAGTTGAAAATGTCTTCGAAAAAAGGAGTCCTCACGGTGTACACAGTTGTGGTCGTAAATATTATCCGAAACAAAATTTGTAAAAAGATTATTGATCAGTATGAAAGCCGCCATCTTGCCATGAAGGTTTTTTTAAATAGAAATTAACAAAATGGCGGCGGTTTGAAAAAAAAGTTTTGAATTTAGCCTATTTTTTCGACAGTTTTTCGTTAAAAAAATATAAAGATTTAAAAAAAGCGTCCATAGCACGATAAAGAATGGTGTGAAGAATGTTGTGTCAAAATTTGAGACGGATAGCTTGAAAACTCTTCCTTTGAGGGTGTACGCTGCTTTGAAAAGCGACATTTCGAGAAAAACGCGTTTAAAATTTCGAGTCGCGGAATTTTCATATAAATTGTCTACTTACGTTTATGTAAGTATATGACCAGCATGTTCATAACCGTCTAACTATCTGATAATGGAAAAAAATCGATATTTTGACAATTTTACACTGTGTTGATCCCTCACAGATGCCTGGATATATTTCAATGCACGCAAGCTTATTTCATTTCGCTGAAAAAGCTTCATGGTGGGCCAATTTCGAAAAACCAGCTCATGATTTCGAGAGATTCCGCGATCCTCGATACTGACGAGCAATTGACTTATCCAGCAGGTACCCACGCTCGAGCCGTTGCCGTTGCCCCAGCCGTCGCCGAATCTGGGCCTGCGGCCTATACAACTGATCGAGATAAAGGCTCGCGGGCGTTTCGGTGCCGTTTGGAAAGCGCAATACAGAAGCGAGGTCGTCGCTGTCAAGGTATTTCCGATACAGGACAAACAGTCGTGGCAGACGGAACAGGAGATATTCAAGCTCGCTCACATGGACCACCAGAATATTCTGAATTTCATCGGCGTCGAGAAGAGAGGCGACAATCTTCAGGCTGAATTTTGGCTGATCACGGCTTATCACGAGAAAGGCTCCCTCTGCGATTTCCTCAAGGCTAACGTCGTTACGTGGCCGGAAATGTGCCGAATCGCGGAATCTATGGCGTACGGATTGATGCATCTGCACGAGGAAGTTCCGGCCAACAAGGTGGACGGCTATAAACCGGCTGTCGCCCACAGAGACTTCAAATCCAAAAACGTTCTTCTCAAGTCCAATATGAGCGCATGCATAGCCGATTTTGGACTTGCACTCATATTTCATCCTGGAAAACCCTGCGGTGACACTCATGGTCAGGTACGTTGATGTTGAGCTCATCTAAATCAGTTTTTCTTCATCGTCGTCATTGAACGCGTAGCTCGTTCGTCAAACAGTCTGTGTATTTTTTCCGCCAACAAAAGCAAAGCGTGCGAATGAAAATTACTTTTCTATCGATATGAAATATCAATTAAGGCCGTCGTCTAGTGTGAAGGCCGTTTTAAATGCTTTTTTGGGGATTTTTTTTCGACCAACCATTAAAATAAAATAATTTATAAATTGTATATCATTTTTATTAACATTTAAACAAACTTTGTGAATTTTCCGCCATGATTCCGGCCGTTCTGCTTATCTGAAATCAAAAAACCAAACGCAATTTTAATCGTGAGACTTGAGGCTCTACATGGAACTAAAATAAAGTTAGAATTCCAAAAAAATAATTTTTTTTTACGCTTTGGAAAAAAAATTCAATTTTTCGTATTTTTTTGGGGTCTATATAGCTGACAAAAAGAAAACTAACGAAGCAATTTTAATTATTTTAGTTCGACTTGTAGTTATATATGTACTAAAGATGCTGTAAAAATTCGAGCAGAATCAATCAAATAGTTTTTGAGATATCATGGTAGCAGTTTGAAAAAATCGTGTTTTGAGAAAAATGTGTTTGAAAGTTGTTGTATATAATTTATATTTAAAAAAATGGTCTCACCATCAATCTGCTATGCCTGGACCATAGAGTACACCTTCCTCTTCTTCAAAGAAGTCATGCAAGGCCGTTTTCTCTTCTTTTGATCCGACACACTAGACGACCCCCTTAAAAAAACAGACGGCGTTCGTGGCAAGCTACGAAATTCCACTCCATTGCTTCGTCCGACACGCACTTGATCGTGCTTTTTTATTGTACAAATGAATCTCTCAGGTTGGAACTCGAAGATACATGGCACCGGAAGTTCTTGAAGGTGCGATAAACTTTACTCGAGACTCGTTTCTACGCATCGATATGTACGCCTGTGGTCTCGTCCTTTGGGAACTGGCTTCTCGATGTACGGCTCAAGACGTGAGTACCGCAATATTTCAATTCAAGGAGCTTGGAGCCGTCCAGTTGAGTCAAATGAGAGTTCATGCATTTTTTTTTCAATGAACCTCAACAAAAATGCATACGAGGTATAGATTTATTCTGTAGATGCAAATTTTCTGTAAAATATATAACTAAACTGCAAAATTATGCATTTTTATGTTTTTATTACGTAAATTGGAAACACTTTTGTGTTACTACCAACTGATACCGATGACGGTGATACCGATACCGATACAATGTACAAGAAAACTTGATATAATGAAAATTATTCTTTTTGTACATTAACCAATTACCTGAACATTCAAAAGGTACTTAAGTAAGAAGATGAAAATGTGAAAAATTATTCACATACCTTCCAGAAGCGAAAGGAGTGTCAAAATTAAACAGAAATATAATTATACTTTTATATTTATTATTAGAGTAAAGTTTAGTGCTTGAAGTAATCTAAACTTGAAATTATACTAACTAAACTTGAAATTGAACTGAACTCTAAAAAGACAAGTTTCTACAGGGTTTTAAAGTAAGTAGCTTTTAGCTGTGACGTAGATAGTCAATCAAATTTGACCTTAGGGACGTTTTTGTTAAGAAAGCAGAGCTTATTAACGTTATTTGCTGACAATCGGTTGCGCAAATAATTTTGAATAAGACCTGCAGGTGAAAAAAAGTCGCCCTGAAGCAACCGAGGTCAATTAATAGGATAGATATCTTTGGCCAATCTTTCGCGTGGCAAGATTGGCAAGAAAGCCATCGCAACAGAAAGTGCGATATTTAAATTGGCGAAGAACATATCGGCGATGCCGATATGTCGGTCCTGCCGATATATCGGCCGATCCATCGGTATCGTTACATCCCTAAACATTATCGATGATTATTATAAGAAAACTGCGTCAGCGAGTGTTTTATACAACTCAAAATGAAATGTTGAGTCATTTATATTTATGTCACGAGATTATTTATTATTGCCATTAATTAATATTAAGTGTTCCCGAAATACGGGACCTTTGCGGACATTGCGGTTGGCAGCAATGCTCTTCATTCGCCAGCCGAGATTCGTAATCTTTTATCAAACTTTGATGGTTCAGTATTGAATATATATGGTTTACGATGGGCAAGATGGGGGCTTTTTTTCTAAATGTTTACCAAGGTTTAGTTTGCGTTAATCTGTTGTTAGAAATGGTTTATCTTGATCCTACATAGCCAAAAAAATACATCGCCTGTAGGGTGAACGTCTTGCATACTTAACCGCACGTAAGATTATATACATTCAACTACTTTTATCTCGAGTGCTTTATCATGAAAAAAATTCGTCAACACTCAGGCTAGTCTAGACAATAACATATACTTTTAAAAAAATATTTAATATTGGATTGTGGCTAACGCGTGTACTGTGACGACCCGAAAATTAGGATTATTGAAAATATTAGTTTTAAAGGAATAAGTGAGATGATTGAATAATCGTTTGGACATTTATCTGTATGTTTATTAACGAAGTTGTGGCTTAGTAAAAAGCCGAAACGTCGATGCAAATAAAACTTCTTACTACTAACAAAGTTGTGTACCGAATTTCATACAAAATATTAATAATTTAAAAAGTTATGAACAATCTCGTGACCTTTGGACGTGAGGGGCTCAACGGTGTACTTGATTTTGGCAAAGCAAACGAGTTTTTTTCCCCTCAAAATAAACAATATTTGCTAAGACTTGACCGAGCTTTCTTTTTCGTTACAGTGGTTCAGTCATAAAAAAAATTGAATTTATCGATTTTTCGACGAGAAATGATACTATTGTTAATAAATAATGAAAAAATGTTAAGCAGAAAAACGACGGTCAAGACTAAACTACTATCACACTGAATAAGTGTACCAAATTTCAAGTCAACTCGTTCACCAGATGTCGAGAAATCGTGTACACCGTTTTGAAAAACAACGTTTCGAGAAAAACGCGTTTAAAGTTTTACTAGCAGTTCGATCGTTATACTGATAAGTTAACTTTCAATCTGCGATTCCCGCACGATTTTCTTCAAATTTTCACACCAGCCCCTTAAAATACTAGAAACTCGATACAAGATTTCGCCGGAAAAATGAATTACGTCCGAGCATCGATGACCGCGTTTTTATTTGTTTCAGGGACCGATCGGCGAGTACAGGTTGCCCTTCGAGGAGGAAGTTGGTCTTCATCCAACCCTGGAGGATATGCAGGAGAGCGTAGTACACAAAAAAGAACGACCGTTGATACAGGAAACGTGGCGAATGCATCCTGTAAGTACTTCGTTATTTACAATCCTTTACACAACCAAACGCGATTGCCAGAATCATTAGCGGAATTCAGATGACGTGAGAGACGTTTTCGACCAAGGGAAAACGCTCCTTCACCTCCGTGTAGAATAATTCTCAATATTAAAAAAAAACTCACCTAATTTGTTCACCCGCAAACTCAGGGTCTCTTTTCCCTCTGTGACACGATGGAGGAATGCTGGGATCATGATGCCGAGGCGCGCTTGTCCGCCTCGTGCGTCATGGAAAGGGTCGCAACGCTGAGCAGAACTCTGGTGATAAATTCGTCGGCGTTGATACGCGTCGACAATACAAACGAGTCTATCACCACTAAGGAGTCCAGCATGTAGGTAGCCTGAGTATGTATTATAGCTCTAGTTCAACTGCACAACAAGCCAGTTCTCTCGTACCAAAACTTTTTATTTTTTCGTAAAAAAAAAAGAAAGGAAATTCACACAAAACACGAGTAAGATAGAGGGATGACGGGAAGCGTTGAAATCGTAGAGCGCTGTGTTTCCCAATCGACGACTATCGTTTCCCGCCCACTCCCTGCTCATACCTGAATTGATCTTCACATTTTCGTTACCCCGTTGCTGAGGGATCACGTAAAATTACGTTTCTCGCGAACGTTATTTCACGTAAATGTCATGCGATAAAAAATCCACGATAAAATTATTGACAAAAAATTGAATTAAGGGGTGGTTTACCCCCCTTAAATACGTTTTTCCGCCGATACGAAAAAAATACGTGTCTAATCGTTTTCAATGCTTTATCACATATCTGAGTTTCGACCAAATTGAAGGCGGATACTGAGGGGGAGATATCTTTAGGCGAGGAAAAAATTTTACTTTTTAAAGAAAATCTTTTTTTTTCAAGAAAAGATTTCTTATCTTATTACTCCTTTTGGCTGTTACGTGGTCTTTTTTTTTATTAATCCTTATAAATGGCGGGGGTATGGCACGGTCTTCTAAACGGGTTGCGGATGTGTCAGACGGCGTGACGCGTAGCGTCGGCGAGATTAATCTGCGAAAAAACCAACGAAGATTTTTCTTCCATTAATACTCATACGAAGAATATGAACCAAGAAAAAGTGAGGAATGTTGAAAATCGATGAAATGGTACGCTTTGAGACAAAAAGATTGAACTTTCCGAAAAAAATAGCTACATTTTGCAATGAAAAATCACTTTTTTTATCTTCAAAAACATTTAGGCTCATTTTTTAAACAATAAGGTTAGAGACATTTCTACCAAGTTTCGTCAGAAGCGGGAAATTAGTTTTTTTAGCTATACGTCACGGCAGTTTTGAAAATCCAGTTTGGAAGAATGTGCCATACCTCCGCCATTTTTAAAGATTAATTGAACAAAGCCATGGAAAAGCCGAAAGTAGTAACAAGACAGACCTCAAGTCTGAAAAATAGTGAAGAAATATTTTCCTTTAAAAAAAAACATCATGAAAGTCAGCAAATGTTTTCCTCGCCTCCTTTAAATCATTTTTACGCGACGCTACGTCACACGTTTGCCTTTCTCGCCCAACCATCATCAAAACACAGACGGAATCTCAAAAATTAATTATCGTTGAACTGTTCTGAGAACGTTTTCCTCGCTTAGCCAATTCCCCGAATGTCAGCATTTTTTTCTTCCAATATAATCGTCCAAACTTTATTAATTCCTTTCGATCGTCTCATTCGCTCGTAGATAGCGGAAATTCGTTTAGGGGTTATATACAGTCAGGAGGCTCGAAAATATCGATTTTTCAAGAATTTTTCTTGAGAAGACCTCTACATCTATTAACGTAAAAATTTGTACACATATTATGGTAACTTTTAACTGTATTTTAACATTTTTTATTTGTAAAAATGATCATTTTGAAAGCTGCTATACCTGATCTCCGGGAGGACCTCTAAAAAAAGGCGTCTTGCGGTGAGCACGATATCTCTGGATTGGACCATCTAAAATGAAAGAACCAAAAATATTTCGTTAATATAATGGATTATCTTGTAATTTATCGAAGGAATAAGCAAAATAATAATTTTTGACAAAATGGCGGCTTCTAAAGAAAAATCGATTTTTGACAAAAATTTAGGCCTTAAATTGTTTATAAAATGGAAAATATTTATCGGTGAGAAAAAACCTTCGATCAATTACTAAAAAATATACTTGAAAAAATTGTGTTAAAATTTAAGACTGATCGGTTCAGCCGTTTCCGAGAAATCTTGCTCACCGACTTTAAAACACACAGTTTTGAGAAAAACGCGTTCAAAGTTTCAAAAGCACTTTCGAATGCTCTGACACGTCATTACAAATGTGCATGTAACTTCGAGAATATTCGCCAGATTGACAAGAAATTTTGTCTGTGTGTACCAAAATATATGTACATTACGAAAATAGAATTAAAAAAATCGATTTTTCGAAAACTTCAACTGTATATAACCCCTTAATATTAAAAAAAACGGAAACAGAATTCAAACTCTCGGCCATTGTAAATAAATCCGGATAACGATGCCCCACTCTCATTTTTATTTAACGACGTTTTCCGTCTTTGCGAATCTTTCAACATCGTTTAGGAATATAAAAATAAATAAATTCGCGTCCGAGCGTTGCAAGAACAATTTCGACAAATCCAAACTTGTTTTCTCGGCAAAATCTTCCCGCTGTTCGGATCAATTTTGTTTCCCCTGTAAGAAGAAGATTCCAGGTTTCCCGCCCCTCGAGTCAATCCCCGAATACCCTAAGTTAGTGACTATTGTTGCCTTCGAACGACACGAAATCGTACCATCCGATTTTTTTGCACATCTTTCCTCTCTCCCACAAACCCTGATCCTCGTTTTTCATTCGAAACTCAGGATTTTAACGCACCCGTTCTCTTATTGTGATACCAATCTCTATACGTAATTTATTGTACAGGTAAATCGAGGGAGGCGTGCGGAGTGTGTGGTTAGGATTGAACGAGTTTGCGAACAAATGAGGAAAGCCGAAAAAGTTGAAATACAGTTACAACATCGTTATACAGAGGATGAGAAAGAAAGAAGAAAAAGAAAACGACGAGAAAATGGTATCGTGTCCGCCCGGTATCTCGCTTGTTCCAACGTGTCTTTACTTTTTCGCACCCATGATGCTTCTTTTTTTTTGCCGAACATCATGACTGCCATATTGCGGCAAAATACTCGCTGGCCACGACTGTACGAACGGGACACGTGCGTTCGACGATCTGTTGTATTTCGAGACTACGTATACGTTGTCCACGTCGACCGAACTGAAAGACGTACGTTTTGTTTTATTCTGCCGAGTCCAAACGCATTTGTCTCTGGTACTGGGTCTCGACAGTGCCAAATAGTCGTACGATAAACACACAGTGCATACAACACACGCTTATCTTGATGGAGACGTTTGTATATTCATTAATACGTAAGATTCGAGAGAATTGAGGAGAAGTGGGCTGTAGGAAGAATTGGAATGAAGGAGAGAAGTTAACAGGCTACATCTACCTAGAGGCCCGAAAAAAATGGAAAAACTACGGAAAAGAAACGCATTTTTTTACACGAAGGTACACATATTGAGAGCCTTAAAAAAAATCACCAAAAAATACAGAAAAACAACAAAATCATGGCCGTCGTACGATGATGACATTTTTTTCGCAATGTTTGGCGGTGGACACTCTCCAGCTTAAACGGTCCATTTGAAATCTAAAAACCAAACGGGTTATTCAAGTTACCAACAAATACGAGTTATTGACGAGTGTCGGTATTTCAAATATTTTTTTAACGACGTGGCGACCAATTGAAAATTGAGCATACAAAATTTATGAGAAAAGACGTTATTTTGACGTAACTATTTAAAAAAATAAAGGTCGATTAAAAAAAAAAGTAAGATCGTCAACAACCTTTAAATGTTTCTCATCGTATCTCCTGTAAGTTTGGAAACAATTCATCAATGGTTCTCGAGATATGTCCACCGACTTCAAAAACAGTGTTTCGAGAAAAACGCGCTTAAGGCCGGGGCCTGAATTAGAAGGTCCAAAAAAGCGTTTTTCGGGCATTTTTTCAAAAGGGAAAACAGCAAGTGAGCCCAGTAAACGTTGAGGTATCTGTTCATATACATTTTAAGTGTATAAAAAAAATTCACGACTACAGATTTATCAGCCTATTCCATGTGCGACTTGCCACTGCAATCCCCAATCGGCGGGAAAGATGCAGCTCGTAATTCTTGATTGAAACGAAAAAAAAAAACCAATAAAATTTTCAATCGTCATATATTTTTCTTCTGGGTGAACTAAGAAAAAGCTGAAAAATCGAGAAATTATAACTTTTCTCAGGTTTGAAAAAATTTTTTGGTTAACGTGCTATAAAAACGATTTAAAAAGACTTTTTCAACGACTTTTTTAGTTCACTTTGAAGAGATTTTCATTCCGAAGAAAATAAATCTTGGTTTGATTGAATGGGTCGTTTAGTTTTCTTGCTATCACGCCCGCCAATTTGGAAAAATCGTGAAAATGAAAACTGGAGAAAACGCGCTTCAAAGTTTTCAATAGGAGAAAATATCAATCGCTTCTCTGCTTTTTGCCTTGTATATTCGAAAATATTTACAATTGGCGTCTGCAACTTTGTAAATATATTCTTGGATAGTGTATCTATCGATTTAAAGGGTTAGGCCGCAGTAACGGGTATAAAATCATGTGCGAATTTGACAATTTTTTTCGCATGAAAAACTAATTCGATCATAAAATTAATTACACATCTATTTAGTATGAATATCAAGCTGTTAGAAAATATATATATATTTTTTTCGATGTACGAAATGGCCGACTACTAATATTTTCTTTTGTTATCTTTTTTTTAGGTGCTCCGCAGCGTGACATTTAGCATCCACAATTTTTTACCTAGAACAAAAAACAAAAATTCTCGTCAATCTACATTAGAATACCTAGAGAAGTACGTACGGAATTAAAAAATATTGTTTTATTCAAAAGTTGTAGGTATTTGAATTGAGTTGTAGGTATTTGAATGCATTTTCAGTGAAAAATTTCGTATAAAACTGCTCATAAAATGATAAGTTTTCGATTAATCAGAAATTCTGTACGTACTTCTCTGCGAAATGCAATTAGGAACATAACTTTTAAATTTGAAGTAACTCGAGTGAAAATTGTTGAAGTTATTTGTCACGCCAATTAGGAAAGTTTAAAGTTTTAGGTACTCTGTCGCCGTGTCAGAGGTGGGCTTACGTTATACGCTTACGTTATAAGCTCAAGTTATACGCTCAAAGTCGGTGAAAAAAAATGTGTTACTATAAATCGAATAGTAACTTATTCTTCTGATGATATGGCACCGTTTTAGCGAAAAAAATCGATTTTTTGAAAATTCCGCTGTGGCCTCACCCCTTAAGCAATTAAAAAAACGATTTTTCGGACCTTCTAATTCAGGCGCGGGCCTTGAAGTTTGCAGTATGTATGACTATTAAAAGCTGTAAATCATTCATTTTTAGGAATATTTCAATGAATTTTTCAGCGAATATAGCTCAAAGGTGATACTAACGAATAAAAATATTTTTGGAAACTGCAATTTTTCGACCCGCCTAGGTAGATGTAGCCCGTCAAGCGGCGAGAAATCTTGTTGAGTCTCGATGCGCATCGAACACTAAGCAGCATCGTGAAAGCCGAAAGATCCAAACGATTTACATTTGTCCCGACCCATCGAACGATGGGCCGGAAAAGCGATTTTTGACCACCTTCGAACTTTCGACACATGTATTTCTCCAGCGGTGCGAAGATTTTTTTCGATCGATCGAATTTATGAGGGACGATTAGTTCGTAGATATAAATAATACAGGGTTTTTAAATGTAATATTTATTAGACATTCCACGCCGAATCAACCTGCTACTCGAACCCTCACACTGTACGCTATTTTTTCTTTCTTTTCTCTCTCGCTAAGATGTAAAAATGCGAAAAAAAATGACCGACGTGAAATGGCAATTTAGTTTTCTCCCTGAGAAACCACTTTGTAATCGTCACGAATGGATCGACCTTAGAATTTCTCACGCGTTTTATTTTTAAGGAATTTCTTTTCTCCACTGCCGAATTGTGTCCTCAATGAGGCACTCGAACTTTTCGTAACACGTGCTCGATCGAGTTTCCATTCACTCGAATATTCGTAAATTGACCGGTTTGGCGGACACCGCGATCGTATCCACGCAAACTTTGAAGGATCTCGCGATGGCTTTCTCTACAATTTGATATGTTGGATAATAATGCAACATTTGAACAAAAATGAGTATAAGATAGATAGCGTTTTTACGGCGAACACGCGTACGAAATTGATAACAAACATTGTGAAAAATTAAGGTTTTTTTTTTCATTTAAAAATCAACGATTACTCGAGTTCTCGTGACGTTTCTTAACCGAAAAGAAAAGAATTTCAATAGTTTGCTCGTTTGCAATATTTGTCATACTTCATAGTGGACGATTGTAATGGATGAATGGGCGACTTTGGTTTCAGTGTGCTATTCTGTTAAGGGGTTAGGCTACTGTGACGACCCGAAAATCAAGATCATTTAAAATAATTAATTTCGAAGGAAAGGTAAGATTGAAAAATCTTTTGGACTGATATTTGAATATACGTTAACAAATTTGTGTACCGAATTTTATTAAAAATATCAATAATTAAAGAAGTTATCACTTGATTTTGGCCACCCGGTTTATCTGAAACACAAAAATGGGTTTTTTTTTCTTAAAATAAATAATATTGGCTAATAGCCGACCGAGCAATTTTTGTTATCATGTTCCAATCGTTAAAAACGAATTTTTGAATTTTCCCCCCGATTTTTAGAGAAAAAATGATATTGTTTGTAACTAATGAAAAAAAATGCTAGGAAAAAAAACGTCGGTCAAGACTAAACTACTATCACATTAATTAGTCTAAGAAATTTCGAGTCAATCCGTTCATTAGATGTCGAGTACACCGTTTTGAAAAAATATCCTGTCGAGAAAAATTCATTTAGGGAGTTTTGGGACAATTGACGATATGTTACCATTTGATTCAAATTTATACAGTAAATTCTCCGTTATATACTAAATGCACACTCTACATTTTAAATCGATCGTCTACACTGTTTCCATAAAATTTACAATTGAAAAAAAATAATTTTTAACATACAGAGATGCCTAATTGTCATAATGAGTGATTTGACAGTTTTCCATAACATTTTTTCATACCACTTTGTGCGTAAAACTGCCATTCAGCGATGAATCTAGGCATCTCCCTACGTTAAGGGATCATCACAGTGTAACGGGTCGAAAAATAGCTGATTTTCGCGATTTTTTTTCGATGGTTAGAATACGCTGGTCTGATTTTTTCAGGTCAAATCAAAGTGCTCCTGGAGAACAGAAAATAAATTTTTAAACGTTAATTTTTATTTTCTTTACATTTTTTAACGGTTCAAAATGTCTGAAAAAAGGTGTCTTCACGGTGTACGCGGTTGTGGCCGTGAATATTATCTGAAACAAAATGTGTAAAAAGATTATTAATCAGTATGAAAGCCGCTATCTTGCTATGAAGGTTTTTTAAAATCAAAATTGACAAAATGGCAGCGGTTTGAAAAAAAAGTCTCGAATTTAGCCTATTTTTCGACAGTTTTTCGTTAAAAAAAATATAAAGATTTCAGCAAAAGCTTCCATAGCATAAAGAATGGCGTAAAGAACACCGTTTTGAAAAACGACATTTCGAGAAAAACGCGTTTAAAGTTTCGAGTGCGGAATTTTCATATAATTTGTCTACTTACGATAAACCGGCGATGCCAGGTCGATGTTTATAACCGTCTATGCTATCGGATAATGCAAAAAAAAATCGATTTTTTGAGTATTTTACACTGAGACGATCCCTTAAAAAGTGTTTCTTCAATTGTAATTTTTTCTAAAAACGTTGTAGAAGATCGATTTGAAAATTGGAGGGTGCATTCAGTACATGACAATGAATTTAGTGTATAAATTTGAATCAAGTGTCAACATACTGTCAACTGTACCGAACCTCCTTAAAGTTTTACTAGCAGTTCTATCATAGTAATCATAACTTGACCTTCAATCTTCGATTTCTGCACCATATGTCAGACTTTCTTCTTCAATTTGAGTTGCCTCAAGCGACGACTGATTTTTACAAAAATTCACAGTAGCCTAACCCC
This sequence comes from Ophion slaviceki, assembly GCA_944452715.1. Taxonomy (NCBI): domain Eukaryota; kingdom Metazoa; phylum Arthropoda; class Insecta; order Hymenoptera; family Ichneumonidae; genus Ophion; species Ophion slaviceki. The sequence goes on along the minus strand of OX101792.1, from coordinate 12,258,077 downwards.
TTGATTTTAGATCGAACTTTCATGTGTCACGCGGTTTATTCGTCATTTATTCATCACGACAGCTCAGTTTCGTCGACTAGGCGATAATCGATTCTTCCTCAGTGGACCACCGAGAGTCAAATTACTCGATCCTTTTTCCATCCTCATTGAGTCCGTCTGATTCGATTATTTCCCCCATCGTCACATCCAGTTTTTCCCATTCAGATGACGCAGACTGAGCCTGAAAAAAAAACCATTGCGAGGTTTTATATAAACACAGTAAAACACAGCGAATCTACGAGATTGAAAATATACCGATTGTTTTTTGGTACTGTTGTTGTTAGTCTAGGTATGTAAGCAATTTCAAATAATTCATTGCATCGTAATTTTCTAATCACCAGAAAAAAGACGCCATCTGAACTCGGATACGGTATATTTTTGAAGATTCAAAGGTGACGGGGTAACCACGCTCCACGTTGACTGATTGTATTTCCCAACCGAAAAGTCAATGGAGCTTCGATAATCAAGATCGTGAATTTACGAATATAAATTTTAAGGGGTTAGGCCACAGTAACGGGTATAAAATCATGTGCGAATTTAACAATTTGTTTTCGTATGAAAAAGTGATTCACTCATAATATTAATTACACATATATTTAGTATGCATATCAAGCTGTTAGAAAATACATATATATATTTTTTTTCCATGTACAAAATGGCCGACTATTAATATTTTCTTTTGTTATCTTTTTTTAGCCGCTCCGCAGCGTGACATTTAGCATACACAATTTTTTACCCAGCACAAAAAACAAAAATTCTCGTCAATCTACATTAGAATAACTAAAGAAGTACGTACGGAATTTAAAAAATATTGTTTTATTCAAAAGTTGTAGGTATTTGAATTGAGTTGTAGGTATTTGAATGAATTTTCAGTGAAAAATTTCGTATGAAACTGCTCATAAAATGAAAAGTTTTCGATTAATCAGAAATTCCGTACGTACTTCTCTGCGAAACGCAACTAGGAACACAACTTTTAAATTTGAAGTAGATCGAGTGAAAATTGTTGAAGTTATTTGTCACGCCAATTGGAATAAAGCTGTTTCGAGAAAAACGCGTTTAAAGTTTTAGGTACTCTATGGCCGTGCCAGAGGCGAGCTTACGTTATACGCTCAAAGTCGGTGAAAAAAAATTCTCGCTATAAATCGAATAGTAACTTATTCTTATGATGATAACGCACCGTTTAAGCGAAGAAAAATCGATTTTTTGAAAATTCTACTGTGGCCTTACCCCGTAAACAAAATTAGTGGGAGAAAATTCACTTTTCAAGGGAATGAAAAAAAAAAATTGTTTGCTGATATTTGTAAAGCATTTTGACAATTTCTTTTCGACAGATATAATAACTAGGATCATTGTTATTCATCGTTCGAGCGTGACATTTCCCACCCCTCGAGACAACACATGCGTTAGTGTGAACGTTAAGATTCAAATTGGACGTGGCTCGAATTCGATTAACTTGTAAATAAAATTACGTGATTATCTAAGAGATTTAAGACTATGTTATTTTTAAGGTTATCGATATAGCATTTTATTTATCACCCAAAAGTACGAATTGTATATATTAGGACGTTCCTACCGTGCGAAAAAGAAAAACCAAATACAACCTTGAACGTGTGAAACAGTCGCAGAATTTATTTTCTCCTAGATAACCTGAAATCTTTCGTAAAATCGTTTAGTAAAAAAATCGAAGTAGCCTTTTATCGTCCCGAGTTTTCCCGATAGTTAATTTTTCGCGGTGAATATCGAAATGTGCTTCTTTTCATGGTGAAAGTCGAAACGTGCTAGTTTTCGTGTCGGAAGCCGAAACGTGCTAGTTTTATAATACAATCTCATATCAAACGTGCTTGTTTTCGTAAGAATTCTGAAACATGCTACTTTTCGGATACAGCGTCGATATATAGTTCTATCTTTTAAAGAAAAAAAAAGAAATCGATTTTTTTATCATTATAAATGTAACCCGCCTTAATAATCATCAGTGTCGATTAATAATCATCATAAGTTCAAGTTGAAGGCTTCAATCTGTCATTCCTGCACCACATGCAGACCTTCCGCTTTAATTTGAGTTACCTCAAGCGACTATCGATTTTTTTTACATTTTCACAGTAGCCTAACCCCTTAAGATCACGGGAAACATTCCCACAAAAGAAATAATATTAACATCAGCCCGCGTGAAAGTTGGACCGGAGCGAACAATTTTTTAAGGGGAGAGATGCAGTCAGAATTTTGAAAAAATCAATTTTTTAAAACATTTTCTTGAAGTATGATGTTTCGAAAATATTACCTGAAAATTTCAAGTCAATCCGATTAATAGTTTCCGGGATATCCCACTATTAGTGAAGGGGCGTCGATTCTCGACGTATAGACCCAAACAAACCCAAACGTGCAAACTATAATACCCGGGAAGGCAGAATGCTTCAAAGGCAACAACAAATCGATATTTTGGAAGTTTCCACATCGGCAGAAACCCTATTGTATGGACCAGGAATTGATGATTCGATGTAAGTAATTTTTTAATTAGTATTTCTATACATAAATCAAGTGTAAAATTGGAAAACTCTTTCAGAAATTTTAAAAAATGTTTTACTAAAAAACTATGAACTTTAGCAACATTCTGTAAATAATACTTTCGTTTTAAAATTGGCCAAAATGTTAAAAATTCATCCCGAAAAACGTTAATTTGTTGAAAAATTATTTTAACAATTGGCAATTTAAAAATTGGCAAAACAATTTTAACAATTGAATGCTCGACTTTTCGGCAAAAAAATTGCGCTATTCGGATTCAGCGGATCAAAATACTTAAAAAAAGTTTAGCTTCATCCATCGAGCTCAAAATTTTACGAACATATAATACCGTATCCACATCGAAAAACTCTAAACGCGTTTTTTCGAAACTATGTTTTTCAAGTCGGTGACCACTATAATTCAAAAACCATTCGATGGATTTTGATGAAATTTGGTGTGCTCATTGACAGCATTAAAAACTAGTCCTGAATCGAAGGATTTTCATTTTTGTTGAAAATTTCTATTTTTTTAAACAATAAACGAGCGATTTTTTGTCGAAAATCGAAAGTTATCTGTTGGAAGCCGCCATTTTGTTAATTTTTGAAAAAAAAACTTCGATTAAGAATTAGATATATCATTAAACTAATCATTTTTTTTTGGTTTTTTGATTTCGGATGATCCAGTAAAATTTTATGATGGTCACCGCAAAGCACTACATACCGAAGGGGGTCCGACAAAGATGGCGATATTTTTTATAAATAATCAATATTTTTCTTTGAAAATTTGTACAAGTCAAGTTGCAATACAACATAAAAAGTCTGTGTAACCACTTTTGTAAAACAAACTAAACTACTATAAAAAAAAATGATTGAAAATGCTCGTTTTTTGACGCCTCTGATTGCACTTGCCCCTCAATTTACTCATACTTACAAACACGTTGTCATGTTGACTGTACATTCGTTCTATCGTATAAAGTATGACGACAATGCGCCATGCTTCTCAAATGTTGAGAAAATTGTTTTTCCAATCATTGCTCGTCAAGAGTGACTACGACAGCAGAACCTCAAATATTTTTTCTCAAATCCCATTCCGTATGTTTCAAATAAAAGACAAAAAAAAAACAATTCTCTGCGGTTCGAAGCCCAATGTGGACTTTCGAAAAACTCGTGAGTGGGAACATTTCATTGATTGAACATGAAGCATTATATGATCATTTTATTTATACCAACGTATACATAATTGTACGTTACTTCGATTACGAACGTATTAATAAACTTGATACGAGGCCAATGTTCTTTCCGTCTTGCAGCGAATATTCCTATTACTTTTTATTTTTCTTTTGTACGGTGCCCTCGAGGTATATGTCGCCGAGGCACTGAATCCACGAAAAAACGAATAAACATCGGGCGTGTGTTTTTCCCTTTCTCGAAGTAAATACGCGTCATCCATGGGGCGGGAGTATTTTCCGGACTGGTACAACCGCACGAGCATTCCGCTCTCGATGCGGAAAGGATATTGCAACGAAAAAAAAAAGAAAAAAAAAAGTAACAGCGTGGTTATAACTTTACTTAAAATTTTCCTCATATTCCGTTATAAGCCAAAGAGAAGCATACACTCGCACATAGAGGTTTATGTACATTTCGTAGTCCTGGTTCTCTTTCCGCATTGTCCCTGGACAAAGTCTCGACGCTCGTCTCTCGATTCCAATGACAAATCAAACATTTCTTTTCTCCCTCGTCCTCCACGGAGTCAACTGTACAGACGATTAATTACAACAACGTGTTTCTTTTCTTTTCGTTTGACTTTCACATCTTATTGTATTCGTATATAGTAGTGTGCACTAAAGAATACAAGAAGCAAGTAAAAAAACATCATTATTTCACGAATCACGCAAGCGTCCCTGGACATTTTACAAAACGCCCTTAAATTGTTTCTTTTTTTCGTCATTTGTTTGTTTATACATCGAAACTTAAAAAATGTTTTTTAAACTATCGCAAATATATTTGCGCGTCACGACATTATCACGCGAAATAAAGGAGGAGCCGGATGGGAAAACCGAGACAACGAGATAACATTAACAAAATTATAAGAGTGACAATGTGTTTCTTTTTCTTCTTTTCTTTGAAGGGAACGAATGTCATCTTTCGGTAATAAACTTATTCGCCTATTCGCTATGATCACAGTTACATTTATGATAATAATGGTATATGAGTTTATTACTTTTCGCTCGTCGTACCGTGCCTTCCTCCTCCACTGTCACTGTATATAATATTTACATTCCGGCGAGCGATTGGGCATTTTATAAATAGGTTTATGTTCAAATAATTAAATACAATCTGGTTTTCGAGAGTCTATTGTGACTAGCCGAGTGTTGCTCTTAACTCTTGATGTTCTTTGTTTTTTTTTATCTTATCTTCATCCTCATCTACAACCAGTAATCGCTTTTTTCTTCCCTTTCGATGAAAATACTAAATACGCCGTAGTACACGATACGAACCAATCTCTCGTCGGTTGAATACGTATTTTTTGTCTTTCGGGAAACGAGGGAAAGGAGGAAGGGGAGGGGGGTTAAACTATGGTAAGTGCGTCGTCCGCGGATAAAACGACTCTAAACTTCTGCTTTGATACACTGTACAATATAGTCTTGATTTCTTCCTCATACCTTATCGCTCGACATTATTTTTCACGTTTATCTTAATTTGCCGTCTCTCGCGAGTCTCGTCGCCATTTCTCGTTTACAAACGTGCCGTGAACAGAGCTCGCATTATGAAGCCAAGCTCGCGATATTCCCTCAGTCGATGGGCGATCGAGACCTCACTTCCATATATATTTGGATCTTGCTGTCGCATCTCGTCGTTCGTTCGATCATAGATAAGCCGTGGGTTAGGAGTGAATCGGATGAACGCAGGATCTCGGTACGAGGCCCTTTCTGTCGCCTCTTGCGCAGAGCAGCCACTTGTTGTCGACCTCGAGAATGACCTTGAGCTTCTCGCCCTCGTTGAAAGACAGATGGCCATTGTCGGACGGCAATCTGTGCGTCAGTGTTCGAACTTCCCTGCAAAGCATCGGAAAAACGTATGAGACACAAGTTTCCATCATTGAAATCCAATGGGAATTACTATTTCTTAATTGCAATTTTTTTGTACCGGATACGTTGATACGAAAATGCCTAAACCCTTCTTTTAAATTGCTTATTCGGATATACGTAATGTAAATTTGGAAAAAAAGATTTGGAAGACGATTTTTTGTCAAGTGACTACTGGTGATACCTCGACCAACCTACATTTCAAGTTACTACACAGGGTTTTTGAATGAATTTTTGTTTCATAGTGTCGTTAGCAGTTCACTTAAGATAGTCCTATCGCTTTACACTAGTCATACCACTGATCATACTTGAGACTTGTGCAATTTATATTTTTAACATATGCAAAAAAAATTTGTAATAACTAAATTTTCCATGTGTAAACTGTTTAATGAATGTTCACATTTAATTGGAAAAATGAAAAAATAGTTATTCCAACGATTCGCGCAGTAGTTCTAGGTTTGATATTTGGCAATATTGGTTCTATCTCCGTGTCTTTTTACTCAACCAGGCGAGTTTAACCTCCATGCTTTTCAACGTCGATCTGTCAAAACAATGTCAGGTGCGGGAAATATAAAGCATTGTATTCGGGCCACGACTGGTAAAAAGCGTGGAAAATTTGTATCGGCCAAATATGTCGGTTAAAAATGAAATATGTGTGGAAATTCGAATGAGTGAGATGAGGTTAGGACTACAGTCAGCGGTTGCCTCGCTGTCACGTCTCTTTATCGTAGCAAGTGGTAATAAATCCAATACCGGAAGTTCAAATTAAACTTGATATTACATAAAAATTAGGTCAATAAGCGTAATTTTTTTCTGACAGCACTGGATCACTACAAGTGTTAAGTATGTAAATCTGATTACTTTTGAGAATCTGACGGATTCCCACTATTATTTACACTTTTGTAGCGACCGGAAATTGGGTTTTTGTATGTCGTCTCGGACTTCTTTCACAAAAATACGCAATTTTAATATTTCTTTCCTTTGTAATTCGGTCGATAAACGAGCCTTAAATTTTACAGAGACGATTATTAATATATTAAGTGAAGCTCAAAAAAAAATTATGAAAATCCTATGGATCGAAGCCTGGCGATAGGATTACCTTAAGAATTTTTTCTTTTTTTAAATTTATTATTTGTTGTTATAAATGAATTCAGTGATACCGCGACAGTAGCAAAGCAAAGACGAGCTTGATTGAACTACCCTAATAAATTTTGTTACATTTGCTGATGGTATGTAATTCAAAAATTTAGAAAAACGATTACAGATTTCGTGAAAATTGCTTTTTTATTTTGTTATTTCGGGATGGAAATAAAGGATCGAGACAAATTCGTAGAAAATCTTGGCTCGTTTTAGTGAAGAGTGAGTAGAACACTCCGACCAAGCATGGAAATCATGGAAAATAGGTATCAGGGGAGATGGAACACACACAAATGATGGCTGATTACGTGTGGAGTTTGATGCGCGACTGTCTTGCCAAGTCTCACACACGAAAATCACGAAAAAGAAGCTTAGGGTCAAAGTGGGAACAGTGGCAAAAGTGGGTGCATTGAACCTTTTCTGTTTCTCAGAAGTGGACATGTATGTATGTGCGTCTTTTTCCAGTCTGTGAGCCGCTCCCGCGCAATTCGGTTGTGAGAGGTGATTTTATATTATTTTTGGTGTCAAACGTTGAAAAACCAGCCGAGTTTGTATGTTTTTGCTTCTTTACGGCTTGTCGGATTTTGTCCAAATTTGGATACAATATTGTTCGATAGTTCTTCTCGTTCGCCACGTAGGGGTTTTCCATTTGATTGAACCATTGCTTTTTTAAGCAATGTGTATGAAATCCAAAATCGTCGAAAATTGCGAACGAAAAAGGAATGTTAAATTTGAACGGTCGCAATTTCGTCAAAAATGAAAATTTCAAAAAAATCCTACGTGGCGAACGAGAACAACTATCGAAGAATATTCTCCAAATTTGGAGAAAATCGGCCGAGCCATTTTCGAGATACATCTGGCACCGACTTTGAAAACTATGTTTCGAGATAATCGCGTTTGAATCGCTTCCAGTCAACGAATTTATTTTAAAAAATTCCTAAACGTACCTCAGTATACATATTTTCCAATAAAAAAAACCCGGATCCAATCGAAACATTAGTTTTTGAGATTAAAATTCCCGAAGTTTACCTGTGTTTCTCGCCGTTTACTCAGGTACCTCCCCTTAAGGGGCCAGAGCACTTTGAGAAATTCGAAAAATCGAAAGCAAGCAAGACTTGAAGAAATCGACGATCATGAGCAATCAGAAGGGATTTTGTACGGTGCAGGAATTGCCGATTGAGTTTAGGTAAGAGTTTTTCATAGTATAAACTTCAAACGCGTTTTTCTCGAAACAACGTTTTCAAAATCTAGCTCCATCGTATCTCTAAAACTAATAAACCTATTCTTTCGAAATCTGAACCACATATTGTAAACATGATTTGCAACAAGATGACCCTGGATGGTTTTAAAATTTTGTTTTTTACTCTTTTTTAGCGAAAAAACGCGATTTTTTACTTTTTTCGTTTTTCATCTGCCATTTTTTTTATTTTTTGATAAAACTTTATATCCGAGGGTCATTTTGTGTAGCTGGTGTCATACTGAATCTAATGGACTTTGATTTTTTTGTTTCAGACAAGCCGTTGCCGAGTTGCGATGGAGCTACCTAGCCCACCTATTTTTGAGGCGTTACGTTAAACTATAGTCTTTGTACTTAAAAATGAATAAAAATGAATTAAATTTGTTTAAATGTATTTCAAGATTTTATTTATCAAGCCCAACAACTTTTATATTCATATCTTTTATAAAATCCTCCAAAAAATCGCGAAAATAGCCTTTTTCGTAGCTCCAAAGTGGCCCCTCAAGTCCTTCGGTCGGTTTTTGTTAAAGATCAGGGACACACACCAAACCTTCCTCAATACGTCTGCATCATTAAAATTCGGCAAACATCAAGCGAATTCGTTGAAAAATATTTACTTTTGGAAACGTAGGAATTAGCTTACTTGACCGGTTGTTTAATAATCGCGCTAGCCCTGGAGCTAGTGGGTGCGGTAGGCCTCGGTAAGGAAGTGGACGCGGCTCGTCGATGGGGCGAGACGAGGCTCTTGTCTCTGGCCGTGACACCGTGAGACTTGTACGGTAGTGAGCTCGGTCGTGTGAGTATTCTCGGTGGGCCAGTTGGATCCTGATCGACTCTGCTCGTGCGTCGTGTCACGTCTTTGGTGCTGAGCTTCAAATCCGTAGGTTTCTTCAGTCCCAATTTGGCGGTAGCAACGATCGCGGGTTTTTTCAACGAGGGTATACCGGAAACCGGTGACTTGGTCGTTTTAGGTGGGACGGGTAGGCAGCTCGGGGCTTGTTTGATCGGCGAGGCGAGCAATCTCGGGATTTTCGATTTGCTCGCACTCGTCGGTGTCTGATTAGGCGAATTGAGTGTCGTGGCGATGGGTTCCCTCGTTTCTTCCTTCTCCGCCATTAATTCCCACTTTTCCTGAAGTTTGCGAAACTTCAATTCCCGTGGCCTCGAGTCTTCGTCGTCCTGTTGCCTGATGTCGGGACTGGACATTCTGTTGGGTGTGTTTTGCCGTGGATGGCTGCCACCGGGACGATTAACGGACGTGTGCTCGAGGCTGTCGGTGTAATCTTCCGAGTCTTCGGACGTTAGTTTCTCGAGGCCCGGATACATCTTCGTACCACCGGGCAAGTGACTCCAGCGTTTCTTCGCCTCCGCGTCGGTCTTCGAAATTCGTTTCTCGTCATTGTAATAGATACCGCACGAGCGTGGACGTATCTTTTTTGGACTCGGTGCAACGTTGCTGGACTGTGTTTCGCTCGTTGCAACGAAATCTCGCTCTTTCGGCGACTCGAGGATTCTGAATGGCGCGGTATTGCCGATGACAGCGTGGCTGTTCATGCTGCCGAAGCTGTTGTGCAACTGACGATACTGATAGAGAAGATCAAGCTGGAATGGACAGCATACGAGGGGCTGGAGTGTACTGAGAAAAGTGTCGACGACCTCGCGTGCGTTCGGACAAGCGAGCGCACCCACGAACAGACTGCTGCTGTCGTAGTGCTTTCGCAGTATCGTCTCGCGGGTGCACAGATATGCGAACCAAGCGTCGAGTGCTCGCAAATTCAACAGGCCAAACACGAACGCGTGAAACTTGAGCATTCCCTCGGTTATCAGATCCTCCCCGTTGATCTTTTGCACCAATTCGTTGAGCGTGTTGGTGAGCGGACCCTGCTGCGACGACGCCTCGACCACTTGCCACACGCTGTTCGAGATTGGCCCAAACGTCGAGCTCAACTGCGGCTTCAAACCATCCGACATCAGGGCGTACAACGCCGGGCACAAATTACTGACGCAGAGCTGGGCGCACTCGTTCTTGTCCGTGTAATCCCGTGGGCTCGTCGGCATCGGTTGGGTGTGCCAGTACTTCACCAGAAGATACGTCGCCTTGTTCACCGACCATATCATCTCTGGATAAGGAAAATATGAAAGGTCACGTTAGCAGGCGCAATTTGGAGCTTTTGCCAGCATACAAGATTAAGGGCTCAGGCCACAGTAACGGGTATAAAATCATGGGCGAATTTAACAATTTGTTTTCGTATGATAAAGTGATTCACTCGTAAAATTAATTACACATCTATTTAGTATGAATATCAAGCTGTTGGGAAATATGTATTTTTTTTTTCGATGCACAAAATGGCCGACTGCTAATATTTTCTTTTGTTATCTTTTTTTAGGCGCTCCGCGGCGTGACATTTAGCATCCACAATTTTTTACCTAGAACGAAAAAACAAAAATTCTCGTCAATCTACATTAGAATACCTAGAGAAGTACGTACGGAATTAAAAAAATTTTACTTTATTCAAAAGTTGTAGGTATTTGAATTGAGTTGTAGGTATTTGAATGAATTTTCAGTGAAAAATTTCGTATAAAACTGCTCATAAAATGAAAAGTTTTCGATTAATCAGAAATTCCGTACGTACTTCTCTGCGAAATGCAATTGGGAACATAACTTTTAAATTCGAATTAAATCGAGTGAAAATTGTTGAAGTTATTTGTCACGCCAATTGGAAAAAAGCTGTTTCGAGAAGAACGCGTTTAAAGTTTTAGGTACTCTATGGCCGTGCCAGAGGTGGGCTTACGTCATACGCTCAAAGTCGGTGAAAATAAATGTTCTTGCTATAAATCGAATAGTAACTTATTCTTATGATGATAAAGCACCGTTTTAGCGAGAAAAAAAATCGATTTTTTGAAAATTCTATTGTGGCCTTACCCCTTAAAGTAAAATAATTACTGCATATACACTTTTCACATACAAACACAGTCAACTGAGAATTTATTTGTATGTGTTGGTGAGATTTTATATGGATGATTAGATATTGCTAATTTTACATGAAAAGTTGAAAATGTTATGCATATATCGACGCTGCTTACGAAAAGTAGCATGAGGCGATGTGAAAAATGAGCACGTAACATACGAGTGCGAGAGTAATAGTAGAAAACAACAATCAACTTTTCTCCGCGACGTCTGACATTTCCGAAAGAAGAAACACTTTCCTTTCTATTAACAGACGAACCGCGTCTATTTCGTTTTTTTCTTCTCGAAGTCTATTCAAGAGAAAACTCGGCAACGGGATCTCGATCACCGGACGTGTTTCGCATTGCCTTAATTTGTAATTACGTTTGCAGAAAGTGAGCGCATGTCGTACAGAAACAACACTTTTTGCGCTCCTCCAAGCCTCGTTTCAGATCAATCGTGGTCATAATTTCGTGTATTTAACTCTCGAAGTTGGGCGTAAATAGTTTTATGCCAGTCTAAAAGTAACTAGCCACCGCCACGGTCGCCCTCAGTTCAATCGATTATAAAGAACGAAGAGAAAAAAAAGTGCCACTTACTCTTCTTCTCCTCCAAGTCAATTGGTTTCGATTCAGCACTTTTTACCGCTGAGTCGAGTGTCGCTGGGCATTCTTTCGTATCGACCAGTCCAGCCAAAACGTTTGCCTTAAAGAAACATCCCACAGAGTTAAAAAATTCCGATGCTTGTCGAAATTGTGGATATGTTTGTGTTTGCGTTTGTTCAGGCACCGAAAGACGAGCCAAATGAGTGTCGTAACTATTGAAAAGTTTAAGGGGGAAGTTCAGGCGAGGAAAACATTTGCTGATTTTCATTATTTTTTTTCAAAAGGAAAGATTTCGTCACCTTTTTTCGACTTATTATGTTTATTATTACTTTTTGCTGTTGCTTGGTATTTTATTTTATTTTTATTAATCTTCATGAAAGACGGAGGTCTAAACTGCATTTTCAATACTAGCGTGTAATATTTCCAAAATCTTTATTGTCTAAAACATGACCCCAAATGGAATTTGAACATAAGAAAAGTTTTTTCTTTTTTAGAAAATGTAGCCATTTTTATCGGAAGGTTCAATCTTTTTGTTTCAAAGCGTACCTTTCCGTCGATTTTCAACATTTCACACTTTTTCTTGTTTTATATTCTGCGCATGAGTGTTAACGAAAGAAAAATCTACGTTGGTTTTTTTCTTCAGATTAATCCCGCCAACGCTATGTGTCACGACGCCTGGCAACATCCGCCGCAACCCATCTAGAAGACCGTACCACACCTCCGCCATTTTTAAAGATTAATAAAATAAAAAGTACCATGTAACAGCCAAAATTATTAAGGAATACTACATTTACAACGATAAAAAAATCGATTTATTTTTTTTTCTTTCTTTAAACGATAGAACTATATATGTAGAATATTTTCCCAAAGTTTCAAAGCGAAATTCGAAAACTTCAAACGTTACAGCCCGTCAACGTTGTGCCTCACCGCTCGGATTCGGAGCGGGCGTGAACTTCAAACGCGTTTTTCGCAAAACTGCATTATCGAAATTGGCGTGCAGGATTATTCAAAAAGTATTCAGCCGATTGAGTTGAAACTTAGTAGAAATATTGATAACATTGGTACATTCTACTTGACGGGAATTGTTTTTGAAAAATTGTAAAAAAAAAACTTATTTTTTAATCCCCATTTTACAGAAATGTTGATTTTTCTTTGTAAATGCATGCCATTTTCTTAAATTTGCATTTTCTTCATTTTAGTTACCGTCACATAGAAACTATACATGTTCTAATTGAAAAAATGTTTGAACTTTTTTGGAAATCAAAGTCTACGGGAAGCTACACTGCCGATGCGCAACTCCCGCGGCGACCTTGCTGTAGGTCGCAATTTCCCCAGGTAGCAATTTCAAAATAGTTGTCTATTGGTTGTCCAAATGGGTACCAAATGTCCGCTTGGAAGTTACCTATAAGTTATCATGTGCCCAACAGTTATCTTTTTGGATGGTTGTTGACTTTAAGATAACTTCCGGGCGGACATTTGGCACCCTTTTAGCCGACTTTTGGACAACTTTTTGAAAATTGCTACCTGGGACTCTGCCACAGCTCCGCCATTTTAATGATGAATTACTTAAAAAAAATTGTTTTGTATACTTAAATATACTATTAAGGCCTTAGGCCACAGTAACGGGTATAAAATCATGTGCGAATTTGAAGAAAAAAAATCGTATGAAAAAGTGATTCACTCATAAAATTAATTACACATCTATTTACTATGAATATCAAGCTGTTAGAATTTTTTTCGATGTACAAAATGGCCGACTACTCGAAACATCTCGAAACAGTTTTTTTCCAATTGGCGTGACAAATAACTTCAACAATTTTCACTCGATTTACTTCAAATTTAAAAGTTATGTTCCTAATTGCATTTCGCAGAGAAGTACGTACGGAATTTCCGATTAATCGTAAACTTTTCATTTTATGAGCAGTTTATGAGCAGTTATAACGAAATTTTTCACTGAAAATTCATTTAAGTTAAAATACCTACAACTTTTGAATAAAACAATATTTTTTAAATTCCGTATGTACGTCTCTAGGTATTCTAATGTAGATTGACGAGAATTTTTGTTTTTTGTGCTAGGTAAAAAATTGTGGATGCTAAATGTCACGCCGCGGAGCGCCTAAAAAACAGATAACAAAATAAATTATTAGTAGTCGGCCATTTTGTACATCGAAAAAAAATATATATATTTTGTAAAAGTTTGATATTCATGCTAAATAGATGTGTAATTAATTTTATGAGTGAATCACTTTTTCATACACAAAAAATTGTTAAATTCGCACATGATTTTATACCCGTTACTGTGGCCTAAGGCCTTAAAGTATATCTAAAGTTTGATAATTGTAGAATAATTATTTCTTAATTTAAAAAATCCCTCAATATTGCTTATTTTTTCCTGTCTAAATGTGTGTACTGCCTTAGTAAAACACAATAAATAAAACAAAGAAATCATGAAAATCGGCAATGTTTTTCCTCGCCCAAAGGTATCTGCCCTAAGTAGGCGTACTTCGAGAATGTTCAAGCGTGATCATTTTTTAAACGAAACCGTCTCTACAACGCGTATCTGGTTCAAGTTCGTCCGCGAGTTGTCTCATCTTTCGAATTACCGCGTTCGCAACGATAAATGACTCCTAAAAAGAGTCCGATCCAACCACGCGAATGAATACATTCAACCCGAGGCCTCTCTTTCGCGCCATAGTCCGTGCATTGCAGCATGACCGAGAGAGCTCGTACCTTATTCGCGAGATAAGCTTTCCTCTGATGTACGGCAAAGCTGACAGTTTTTTTGTGCGATTCCATCATATCGGCAGCTCGACCGATATCCTTGTTCATCCGTAGTGCCAAAAATTTTCTCACGTAAGATCGCAACTTGAGATCGGGATCCTCGTTATCGCCGTCGCTGCTCTGCGACGAGAAGCCGCTGCGTTTGAGAAATTCTTCGAGTTGCCTGACATCGTCGCCGCTGGAATCGAGTCCGTCGCTCTCGGCATTGACACCGTAGGTGGCGCCGTTTTCCCTCAGTCTTTCCGCGTAGCGTCTCTCCTCGACCTCGTCGACGTCCTTCTCCGAATCCACGATCCTACCGTGTTTGAGCAGTTGCAAATCGTTGTTCATGTAGTACGGCTCTTGGAGGGACATTCTCTTCGAGGGTTCGGGTGATTGGCGATCGTCGACTTCCTCGACACCGCCCATCTCGAACATGCTGTATCGTTTGTTCGCGGCGGCGCGATTCTTCCGAAGAATGCTTTTCGGCAATGGCGGCCTTGGTGGAACTTTGCCGCCGTTGCTCGTTGGATCGTTCGTTTCTCCCTGCGGCAGAGACATCGATCGTTTGGCAAAATTGCCACCGGCGCTTCTACCAGCGACGAGTGTACGATGTGACTTTTTCTCCTGACCGACGAGACTGGCCTCGGCCGAGCTCATGCTGTCGTAACGATACAGATAGAGCGGATTCGTGGCGTTGCCAACGTTATTGCTTGCCGGAGGATTCTGCGAGGAGGAATCCGTGAGTATCGTGGAGGAGCCTCTGTAGCCCGAGGAGGGTTGGGTCCCGGTGCTGCTGCTTGACGAAAAGTTCGACGGCATGATTTCGCTTATCGGGCGTGCGCGATGACGCATAGGTGGCGAGAGGCAAAAGAGGGGCTTCTTGGTGTCGTCACCGAGGTTTATGTGGTGCGAAACTTCGGGCACGTCGTGAAGCACCTTCTTGTATTCCGAGGGCAAAAGAAACGTCAACGATTCCCAATCTTTGACGTGTGAGAAGCCACGTTGACGGAGAGCATCGATATCGTTGCAAGAAAACG
This sequence comes from Ophion slaviceki, assembly GCA_944452715.1. Classification (NCBI taxonomy): domain Eukaryota; kingdom Metazoa; phylum Arthropoda; class Insecta; order Hymenoptera; family Ichneumonidae; genus Ophion; species Ophion slaviceki. Next base: position 12,242,728 of record OX101792.1, on the reverse strand, counting down.
GTCTTCCACCTTTCGCGTTTCGCTTCCAGCCGGTTTTTTCTCTGTCGTAGACCTGTGGCTTCAGAGCAACGTTTTCCATTCCACTGCCGGCAGCGCCACCGCCACCGCCGCGGCTGGCGTCTTTCGCATTCAAGAATGACAAATCCGGCAACGCGTAGTTTGGATAAACGACGTAAACGGGTTTTTTGTCAACTATGGTCTCGCGCAAATGCGGATAATCGAGTTTTGCCGGGATCGGATAAATGAGCGAGGTCTGTACGCCGTTTTCCTCGACTTCGATTATCGCCTGTATACCAGTTGTCTTCGAAAGCGGAGCTTCCTTGCATCTGGCGGGACGATTCTTCATGTGATCGTCGCTACGAGGCTCGTTCTCGTGTTCATTCTTCGAACTGTCGATACCCGACTTCGTGAGACTCTCGGAAAGCTCCTCCACCGATGGCGAATCCTCGCGGTATTCCCTGATCGATCCTATACGCTTCGACGTGTTGTCGCTCGAGCTTGCCTCGTGTGAACTCTTGTAACAATCCGTCTTGACCCAATTGATGGAGAAATCATTTTCCGGTATCTCGTTGCTGTTGGACGACGATGCGACGGTCGCGTTTGCGTTAACGTGACGCGGTATCTGGGTGGTAGTGTTCGCGGTGGCGCTCTCGCTGTTGCTACTCGTGGGCCAGCCACTCTCGCTAACCGAGTCCGACTGATCGAGCGTCAGGCTCATACCCTCGGCGCTCATGCTCTTTTGCTTCATAAATAGACGCACGAGGCTTAGATTTTGCAATTTCTTGCCCGTTACGGCATGATCGACGCTACCGGTGCTGTCCTCGTTTACCGAACGACTCATTGCCGAGCCCGAGCTCTGGAGATTCGTCGGGTGAGCGTTACTGCTGTCCGCGGAATCGACCTGCGAATTGGAGGCAACATTTGGTGATAAAAGGGGATAAACGAACACGTTTCGCGACAATGACTTTATCGAGCTGTACACTTGTCGATATTTAAGGCCTTATGTACCTTTGGAGAAAATAAGTGTATCGTTTTTTTTTGCCTGGCTTAGATTATGTATAAACATTCCGAGAATGGTGTTGAAGTTTGCATCGTTAGAGGGCAACGAAAATTGATTTTTCAAAATTGTTTCAATTTTTGTGCCGAATAAGGCTTCGAAATTCACTGAAATGTTTTTATGAATTCTTATTGGAGAATTGCGATTTCAATTTGCAGCAAAAAGGCTTTGGATAATGGATAAGATTAAAGGAATGAAAAATGAACAAAAAATTTGTCGCATTTCAACGATGAAAAACTTCATCGTCATAGAATGGTGTGGTTGATATGTATAAACGTCACGAGGATCGTAGGATCCGAAGAAAAACGGTTTTGAAACTTTAAGGGGCTATACCAGTGTGACACTTTCGAAAAATCGATTTTTTTGCCTCTTTCGACAGTTTATACTTTCAAGAATATGAAATGAGATTTTTCAAATTTGCTGAGATTGTAACTCAAAGAGCTATTATCCGATTGACTTGAAATTTGAAGTGAGTACTCTTGAATATATTTACTCTACAATGACGTAGGATATTTTTGATTGGATGAAAATTGACGATTTGGCATTGAAAAAAACGACCATTTTATAGGCAAGAAAACAGACTTTTTTTGCATAACTACGCCATTTTGTTAGATTTTGATATTTTTCGAAAATCCTACGTCATTGTACAGGAAATACTTTCCAGTTTAACGACATTTTTTTCCTTTTTCGGTTTCAGCTACTCAATCGGCCGGAATCATGTCAGCAGTGGAGGAACTTTTTTTGGCGCCTTCGAAGGCAGCGCATAAGTCGCTTGGATCTCAACATTTTTCTATGAAAAAATTATGTAATATAGGTCAAATATAGCCAAATATATTCTTAATTTGCCGAAACATTTAATTGAGTACTTTTTTTCCAAAGAATTCCCGAAAATCATCCAAATTTCCAGCGTTCACACTGGTATATCCCCTTAAACGCGATTTTCTTCAAACCATGTCTTCACAATTGAGGAGCTACGAGCCGGGCGGGCTCGTAGCTCCTAAAATGTTCACCCGACTGACTCCAAGTTTTAACTGTCGCTTCTTAGAGATTTTCTAGCGAAGTACACACGATTTTTACGAACGATTAACAATTACGCTTTTTATAAACAATTTAAGGCCGTTTTTAGTCGAAAATGTGTTTTTTTTTCTTCTAAATGATGCCAAATTGGAAAAATAAATTGAAAAACCGTTGTTTATAGTTGCTTTTTTTTCCATAAGTTCTCGAAAACTGCGAATCGTTGCAGGACAATTATCAACGACGCTGAAGTTTGGATTGCTAGGATGCGAGGAAAATTTCTTTTTTTTCCAATTGCCCAAATTTCCTTCAGCGGATTTAAGCAACGAAAATTGTAATTTACTCGGTTTCGTTGAACGCTCAGGTTCAAAAGTATAGTATGTTCAATCGTTGAATTTTGCATTACCCGGATCTTAGCATCAGATACTTTTTTGGACGTCACAGCGTTATGTGCCTCATAGCGACCAGTTTCAGGTATCGTTTATTCACGTATTGTTTTCCACATAAGTTATTATTATCAGCATTGTCCCTAGGGTCTCTAAAACATTGATTATTACTCGAAATATATTTTTTTGAGTTTCAGTCGATCGTTTTTTGTTTGCCTTTCGGCTTAGGGGTCGTCCATTAATCACGTGAGACTCAAATAGGGGGAGGTGGGGTTTGGATAACATCACGATTGATCACGCTAGGGAGGGGGGGGGGGGGGGGGGGTTGTGACATATCACGTGTACTTTTTTTGTGTAACTGCGTGAACCGGAGAGCATCCGCTGTGAGCTATTGAACAGACAAGTTGTGCCCAGGGGGCTGGCACCTTTTGGAATTTTTGCTACGCAAAATGACCGCATTTTTAGTGACGTACTCTGCCACTCGCAGCGCTAGTTATACTCTTACAATCTGATGCGTGCGCAGGGGCTATGTATATAATACGGTCGGTATGTACGCTGTGCGGGCCTCGCGCCTGCGCAATAAGAATATTGTAAGATGACTGCTAGCGCCACGGGGAGAGGTAGAACTAAAAAAGCGGTCAAAAAGAGCAGCATTTGTATGCCGGTAGGGGATAGAAGGTTTCAACCCCCTGGTTGTGCCCAACAATGAAACCTAACCAACTGTTTTTAGTGCTATTTAATTTCGACTGGCCACCTACTTAAAGTGAAGTGCCTACATCTGATCCACAAAAGGCTTGTCCATTTGTTACTGTAGAAAACACGCAAATGAGCCAATGATCCTAGGACAATGCCATTTAAATATATTGACAATATATATTATTTCGTTGTTGACAATCAAATACCGTACTCCCTATCGGTTGTGTCTGACATTTCTTAACACAAAAATATACACGTGATGTGGGCGGGGGGGGGGGGTGCTGAAAACCTCACCACATATCACCACGGGGGAGGGGGGCTCAGAAAGTGGCCTAAAAAACCTCACGTGATTAATGGACGACCCCTTAGTCATAGCGACCGCCTGCAAAATAACGACAAGTCATAAACTGACGACGTTGAAGTTTGCATCGTTGGAATGCAACGAAAATCAACTATTTTCAATTGTTGAAATTACTTTTGGCTGTGAAAATGATTCAACCGTTTTTACGTTCTCTTATCAAAGATTTTCAACTTAAATTTTCAACAAAAAAAGAAGGCGTTAGGTAAGCATAAAAATAACGAACAAAAAAATCGTTGCATTTCAACCACACAAACTTCACCGTCATATAAACTGTAGGAGTAATGAAATTGTGATAGACGAAATTCCCAGTAGCTGCGAAACCCTAAAAACGCTCGAGGCTCTAAATAATCCGGATTATCTCAATAATAACGGCACACTTACGGAAAAATTCAAAGGGACGTTGATCCGTTGAAGTTGTCGGGTTTTTCTAAGGTCCGGCAGACTGAGGCTGCGCTTGTGCGAGGTTAGCATGATATTTCCGGCTCCGGTTAGAAAATTCGGTATCGTATTATTGTTGCCCGATGGATGACGCGTCATGACTTTGTTGGACGACGAGCGTTTCAGATTGCTCCATGTGGTGTAGATCTTTGAGTCGGAGCAGGCCATCGACAGATCCAACATGTTTTTCAAATCGAGTTTCGTGTTGTAATAAGTTTCCCGGGCTTCGTACATTTTTTGTTTTTCTGAAATGACAATTATTTCGTTTGTTCGTTGAGGCTGCGGAGGCGTAACTTTCCAGTGGTCGGTTTTCGGTGTCGAACGAAGAATATCACCTTGACTCTCGAAGTCTTGGGAACCATCGGAATACATGGTCATGCTGCCTTCGAACGCGATCGTATAATTGTTTTTGTTGTTCGTTTGGCATGTCAGTAGCATATCTTCGCAGTCCAGGGAGTCGACGCTGTAGCTGCCTCCTGGAGGCAGGACAGGTGTCTCCTTCACGGGTGAGAATAGCAACGACGACTTGCATATGGATATCGTATCGGTCGTCGAACACGCCGAGTCTTCTCCCTTTGGATAAATTGCAAAACATTCGTATTTTTATTTCCGTTTCATCGTCGATACGGGACAGCCGAACCAAGTGCTTTGGTATGGATCGATACAACGACCAACGACATGCTTTCGTTCAAAATAAACGTTTAGAGGAAATACTGGCGTTCGTAGAGAGCAAAGAATATTCGGAATATAATTTTGTTGCGGATAATTTTCTTCGCGAAGTACTTGTCATCGTGGATTATACGTGCAGGAAAGGACAGACTCGTTATGACGCTGTAGCATTCTGCATCTGTCAACATTTGCATTCACATTTTTCAGCATCCAAACTGCTTCTTTCGCGGACTTCGAATACGGAAAATTTACGAATCTTCATTCGTACGTGCTTTTTGACAGTACAGTCGTGCTGTCGCTGAAAAACCCCGCAATCGGAAAAAATTATAAGGCTAGTTTTTTGACAGGTGATTTTGTAGGTGCCGCGGGTGCTAAATCCAAGTTTGCCTAAAAATCGTGGGGGGGGGGGGCAGGGTTTTTTTAGGGGATGAAAGGAGATGGGGATGGATTAATGCTAAACTACAACCCCTACGAGGTCGGCGTCGTGAAACAAAATGTGCAAAAAAATCCGGGCTTTAGTTTTGTCCACAGCGCCGAAGTCGTGAAAGTTCATTTTGTGGGTGAAAAAGTGGGGTGAAATTTTGGAAAATCAGTTTTAATGCAATAACTCTTTAGAAAAAATTCGTACACTTTTTGTTCCAATGGAAACGTTGTAGCCCTTGAAAAGACGCGTCGATCGAGTATTTGATCATCACTCTCCTATAATATCTTCACCCCCAAAAAAATTGTTTATCGAATAAATAGAAAACAATCGATTTTTCGGGTATGGTTCAAATGTACGAAATGTAGAGAATAATTTTCTCTATATATTCGTTTCTATGGACCACCCTTGAATTTTGATATTTCAACCCCACTCGGGGGTTGAAAATTCAAAATGAAATTCTGGGAAAACTATTGGCCGCACGAATTCGCCGCCATTGGAGGATTCGTAGCTTGAACCCTCAGCTATATTTTTGTCCACAGCGCCAAACTTGTATCTCTTTATTTTCGGTCAATAGTTTACCCAGAATTTCATTTTGAATTTTCAACCCCTGACAGGAGTTCGGAAAAGCAAAATTCAAGGGTGGTCCATAGGAACGAAAATATAGAGAAAATTATTCTCTATATTTCGTACATTTAAACCATCCCCGAAGAATCGATTGTTTCTAAGTTATTCATTAAATTTTTTTTTTTTTTATACTTCAACAATTCTTTCGGTGGTGAAGATATTATTGGAGGGGGATGATCAAATGCTTGATCGACGCGTCTTTTCAAGGGCTACAACGTTCCCATTTGAACAAAAAGTGTACGAAATTTTTCCTAAAGAGTTATCGAATGAAAACTTGTTTTTCATAATTTCACCCCACTTTTTCACCCCCAAAACAAACTTCCACGAGTTGTAGTTTGGCATTAATCCACCCCCATCCCCTTTCATGCCCTAAAAAAAACCTGTACCCCGATTTTTGGGCAAACTTGGATTTAGCACCCGCGGCACCTACAAAATCACCTGTCAAAAAACGACCCTTCTTCTAATTTTTTCCGATTCCAATATACAGCACGACTGTACTAAGTGACAGTTTTTTTCGGAGCCAATATATCCTCGAACGGCCTGTGTTACGAAATAAAAACATTAATGGTTATCTCACTTTTGACCTTTTTTGGTTTTCAGGCAATGCATTAAAATGATCGTGTCGAAGTTTGCATCGTTGGAATGTAACGAAAAATAATTCTTGTTTATTTTTTTTTTAATCATGACGGACATGGGCTATGAATAATTGCAGACACATTTTTACGTATTCCTATTAGAGATTCACGACCTCAATTGGCAAAATAAAAGTCTTGGATAAAGATAAAAACATTTTTAATGAAAAAGGAGGGAAAAATTCATTGCATTCCAACGATGCAAACTTCAACGTCTATTAAAATGGGCAGTGCAGAGATATATTTGGGCGTTTAGAGTTCGCATTACGACGATTAGAATAGTTTTTGTTTTGCATACAAAGGTTCGATTTTCGCATGCCTGGGATTCATATCACAAGCAAATTGCTACATTCTCGCACAGCAACGTCAAAAATTGGGCTCGCGGAAAACGTTCTCTCTGGCTCTGGGGATGCATAGGCTGTTCTATCTTGTTCTCTTGTTCATTCGTATTTTTTGTTTGTTCTATTTGCTTGGTTTCGCGGCAGGCGCCTAGCACATTCTCGCGTACCTGGCTGCTCGAATGAGGACTGATAGAGGAACCAATGTCGATTTTTTCGATGACGGAGCCAGATATACTGGCGTAACGTTCCCTCTGATAGTTAAACTGTGTGAAATCGAGAATTGATATTTCGATTAAGTGTTATCTATCGGCGAGCAGATCGCGGGAGAAAAGAGGCGAAGAAAGACAGATTCATCGTTCGACCAGAGTTGCTATTTTTCGTACTGACAAGCCTAGACCATTTTTGCTACACGATTTTGTTCTTTTTTTTCACCGATCAAGCTGTTTTTGTCGGGTTAGGAAACGTTATTATCGCAATTTTGCTTCGACACCGGCAGCGTCCTGATTCACAGATAATTCTTAAGGGATCATCACAGTGTAAAATTTTCCAAAAATCGATTCTTTTTTGTTGCTTTATTCGATAGTGTAGACGGTTATAAATATAGGCCTGGCATCGCCGATTGATCGTAAGTAGACAATTTATATGAAAATTCCGCACTCGAAACTTTAAGGGGCTATACCAATGTGACACTTTCGAAAAATCGATTTTTTGCCTTTTTCGACAGTTTATACTTCAAGAATATCCAGTGAAAATTTCAACGCCGTATCTCTATCATGTTGTCTTGAAAAAATCGATAGTTGAATCTTCAAACGCGTTTTTCTCGAAATGATATTTTTCAAATTTGCAGACATTGTAACTCAAAGAGCAATTATCCGATTGACTTGAAATTTGAACTGAGTACTCTTGAATATATTTACTCTACAATGACGTAGGATATTTTTGATTGGATGAAAATTGACGATTTGGCATTGAAAAAAACGACCATTTTATAGGCAAGAAAACAGACTTTTTTGCATAACTACGCCATTTTGTTAGATTTTGATATTTTTCGAAAATCCTACGTCATTGTACAGGAAATACCTTCCAGTTTAACGAAATTTTTTCCTTTTTCGGTTTCAGTTACTCAATCGGCCGGAATCATGTCAGCAGTGGAGGAACTTTTTTTTGGCGCCTCCGAAGGCAGCGCACAAGTCGCTTGGATCTCAATATTTTTCTATGAAAAATGTAATATAGGTCAAATATAGCCAAATATATTCTTAATTTTCTGAAACATTTAATTGAGTACTTTTCTTCCAAAACATTCCCGAAAATCACCCAAATTTTCAGCGTTCACACTGGTATAGCCCCTTAAACGCGTTTTTTTCGAAATGTCGTTTTTCAAAACGGTGTACACTCTCAAAGGAAGAGTTTTCAAGCTATCCGTCTCAAATTTTGACACAGCGTTCTTCATCTCGCTATGAAGGCTTTTTTTTTAATCTTTATATTTTTTTAACGAAAAAATAGGCTGAATTCGATACTTTTTTTTCGAAAACGCCGCCATTTTGTCAATTTTGATTTTAAAAAACTTCCATAGCAAGGTAGCGGCTTTCACACTGATTAATATTCTTTTTACAAATTTTGTTTCAGATAATATTAACGGCCACAACCGTGAGAACTCCTTTTTTTTTCGAAGACATTTTCAACCGTTGAAAAAAAATATAAATACACGTTAAAATTTTTATTTTCCATTTCTCATGAGTGCTTTGATTTGACATAAAAAAAATCAGACGGATTAGCGTATTTTAACCATCGAAAAAAAATGGCGCATATCAGCTATTTTTCGACTGGTCAGACTGTGATGATCCCTTGAAAGCTCTTAGATCTTTGTGCTTGGACGCTAGTGAAGTTTCGATGATTGCACCGGCGAGACATTTTTCGATGGGAATCAACCTAAATTTACGTCGAATGCATTAGTTTTCGAATGACATTTGTCTATTATCCATAGGAACTTTGAGTTTACGTTGCGTCGTTAACGATGAATATCTCACCTCCGAATGCTGGACAGGGTCGGTACACATGACCGGCAGAGCAGTGAGCAGAGTGTGAATGTCGGCCGTTCTGAAGCTCTCCATGTCGACTTCCGCCAAATTTGCGTCCAAGTTTCTCGCGAGATCGTCGTAGTATCCAAGATCATCTTGGGTGTAGGAAGTCGACAGGGAGGATAGAACACTTGGATGAACGTGGAGTCCGCCATCCCTGTAACTGAACATTACAGTGAATTTTTCGTCAGCTGACAATGCGACAAGGTCGAATACTTTTCTCCGAATACTTCGACACAGGAGGCATTTTTTTCTAGTCCCGGATTGAAAATAAAACGTTCGAGTAAACTAATTTTTCCATTCTACGCTTTCTTATTCGTGAGGTTGAAGTTTCGTTGGAATGGAGCGATTTTTTTTTCATCAATTTTTCATTTCTTTATCTTTTATCATTAGCGAGAGAGTTTTGGCAAATGGCGGTCGCAAATCTCCAATAAGAACATTCAAAAACGTTTGAACGATTTTGATAGCCTGAACCGGTCGAAAAAATGTCAGAAATTCATAAGATTTAATGTTCGTTCCATTCCAACGAGTCCATTCTTATTCAGCTTATATTACTTTCATAATGGCGTCAATTATCAGAAAATCAAGAAATATCGTGGGCTTGAAATTTGCATCTTTGGAACGCAACAAAAGTTATTTTCATTGTATTCCAACAATGCAAACCTCAACATCATGAAATATCGCATTAAGGCCTTAGGCCACAGTAACGGGTATAAAATCATGTGCGAATTTAACAATTTTTTTCGTATGAAAAAGTGATTCACTCATAAAATTAATTACACATCTATTTAGTATGAAGATCCAGCTGTTAGAAAATATACATATTTTTTTTTCGATGTACAAAATGGCCGACTACTCGAAACTTCTCGAAACAGCTTTTTTCCAATTGGCGTGACGAATAACTTCAACAATTTTCATTCGATTTACTTCAAATTTAAAAGCTATGTTCATAATTGCATTTCGCAGAGAAGTACGTACGGAATTTCTGATTAATCGAAAACTTTTCATTTTATGAGCAGTTTATGAGCAGTTGTAACGAAATTTTTCACTGAAAATTCATTTCTCAAGTTCAAATACCTACAACTTTTGAATAAAACAATAATTTTTAAATTCCGTACGTACTTCTCTAGGTATTCTAATGTAGATTGACGAGAATTTTTGTTTTTTGTTCTCGGTAAAAATTGTGGATGCTAAATGTCACGCCGCGGGGCGCCTAAAAAAAAGATAACAAAATAAAATATTAGTAATCGGCCATTTTGTACACCGAAAAAAGAAGAAAATATTTTCTAACAGCTTGATATTCATACTAAATAGATGTGTAATTAATTTTAGGAGAGAATCACTTTTTCATACGAAAAAAAATTGTTAAATTCGCACATGATTTTATACCCGTTACTGTGGCCTAAGGCCTTGAAGTTTGCGTCATTGGAATACAGATAAAATGCTTTTTCTCCATTTCCCCATTTTTCTTATTCCACAAATTATTTTGTGGCAGTTTCAGACAGTAGACTTCAAAATAAGCAATTTAAAAAATGGTCGAGCCATTTTCGTATCTAAGATTTCCTGATAGAAATTCGAGCAATCAAAAAATAATCATTCCCATTGCATTCCATGCAGATTCCAATCTCACGGCAGCATACGTTTTATTTTTTTAAATTATGAAACTATGATGTTGAAGTTATCGTTGAAGTGCAACGAAACTTAATTCTATTTATTGTTTACATTTGGCCACTTTAGGCCCATAAAGTTACTCAAACGTTTTCACGAATTCTTATTCGAGATTTACCACTTGAATTTGCAGAAAAACGGCTCACGGTTAATGACAAAAATGAAGAAATGAAAAATAAACAAAGAAGCTGTAGCGTTCCAACGATGCAAACTTCAAACTCCTTGAAACTATCAGACAGAAACACTGCGCCAAATTTCTACTGACTCAATTCGAACGTTATGCACCATGCGTTGTCTTTTTGGAGCTAGAAAGGCCACCATCGTCAAACTTTCCAACGCAATGCCTGAGCCGTAGCCTTTTCCGTTCTACCATCCTTGAGTTTCTAGAACCTTCGGTTATCTTACCCGCAGTCAATGAACCATTGGTATTCGGAATTATCCTGGACAAATTCGGAACCGATGAGATCCTGCGATATTGGGTCGGCAGGATTCGAGTTACAATCGGAACCCGGTGTCTGTGGATCTTCCATTACTGCGGCTCCCTTGACAGTGCCTTCAAGACAAAACAAAAAAACATTGCCGGCGAATGAGTGAGAGTATTATTTGAATAATTCATAGTCGTTGAATAGTCGCGCTTGCCTTTATTCGTTAATTAATTCAATGAGAGAGAAATAATAATCGGCACATTGGTACGAATTTCTGAATATAGCTGATACGACGTTTAGTCGGTACTTATATAGAAACGACGTTACTAGTAAGGATTACTAGTAATTGACTGTACTAGTAAGTAAGTTACTAGTAATTGACGTTACTAGTAAGAAAGTTACTAGTAAGTCGTAGTAGTTTTATAGTCGTTACTTCATGTTGATCAGTATAACTACTGTGATGTTATTATAACGGCTATTATAATTATAACGATTGTTATAATCACATATTATCATGTAATTGCTTTAATTGTAATGAGAAGTATAATAACATTACTTATAACAAGTGTTAAAATTGCATTACTCATAACTAGTGTTTTAATCACATATTATGTCATTGTTATAATTATAACAAGTGTTATAATTACGTTACTTATAACTAGTGTTACAATTATAACGAGTGTTATAATTACAAACATAATTACTGTAATATAATTATAATACTTGTTATCATTAAATTACGGTAATGATTTTTTTTATCGATAAGTGTATAGAGTATTATTGGTTGCTCAGACAAAATAAAAATTGTCATATTAACATGAATCGCGAGAATGCAATGATGTCTATTTTAATCGAGGGCTATAAAAATCATCGATCAAGTAACAGTGTTCGAAATTTGCGTCCATTTGAATTACGTCGTTTCATTTTGGATGGTATGCGACGTAAAGTTTTTCCCTATATTTTTATTCCCTCATTTTTATCATTCCGCACAATATTTTTTACTCATGCAGATCGTAGATCTCTAAATGAGCAGTAAAAAAAATTGTTGAGGGTCTTCAATAGATAAGATCCACAACAAAAATTTACCAACTAAAAAAGAAACATTTTCATTGCATTCCAACTATGCAAATTCCAATCTTATTCTGAATTCATTGATCACCCAACGCCAATTGTTTGTACACGCGTACAATTAATATAGCTCAAAAAGTACAAAACAAATTGTATCTTGTGATGTATCAGTGAACCGACTATACCTTATTCACTAAGGACAACAATAACTTTTCGAAACTGCAGCCGCGATGACAGACATAAGCTGAATATGCAACAGCAAAGAAGTGTCTCGGCAGTGATTCATAATGAACACCAGACCTGTATCCAATGAATCACAGCACTAACAGAATTGTAGAGAACACGAGTGTATGAATGCCACAATAATGTAGCTATACGATAGAAATTAACCCATTATTTCCATGGTGTTGGAGTTTTCTTCATTGGGATGCGACGAAAATAATTTTTTCTTATTTTCCAAATGTCCTCAGGCAGATTTCAACTACGAAAAGGGGGCAAAGATTTTTTAGGATTCTCATTTAGCGATCTACTGATTAAATCCGCGAAATATTTATAATTTTGGATAATAATGAAAATGAAAATTTAGATGAAACATTAAATGATTCTTATTTAGCGATCTACTGATTCAATCTGTGAAATATTTATAATTTTGGATAATAATGAAAATGAAAATATTCCAAAGAATTTGCGTTGAATTCCAGCTATGCAAACTTATCGTGATGAAGTTTGCATCGTTGGAATGCAACAAAAGTTCCTTTTGCATTCTCATTTCCTGATTTTTATTATCGTTCAAAATCTTTTTTTGCAGATTGATATTGTCGAACTCTTGATAAGGTTCTTAAAAAACGGTTGAACGATCCTTGTCCGCAAAATCATCAAATAGCAATTGGAGCGATTTGGAAAATTTATTTTTCATTGCATTACAACGATGCAAACTTTAGTCTCATGCAAACTTCAATATCGTTAATGTCCAATTTATTATGCTTTGCCATACTATCCAGCTATACAAAGAAATCGATGAGATTGAAGTTCGCCTCGGAACGCAATGAAAATTAATATTTTTGAATTCCTTCAACTTCTTTCGGCAGATTTTCCTTACAAGAATCCTTCAATCATTTGTAAGATATTTTTTCAGCGAACTACAATATAATTCTAAAAAAAGCATCCCCCATAATAAAAAAAATTAGAAAAATAAAATGTAAATAAGAGCTTTCGTCGTGTTCCAGCAACACAAACTTCAATACCATGAAAAATTAATTATTCTATCCAGACTTTTGCAGTTCATAATAATGATTCAATAGTAACATATTCTCTATTAAGAATATTACACAAAATAAAATAACAAATGTGTTCGAGGAGTCACTAAATTCATTTGGTACCCTCAATAAGGATGGTGTTGAAGTTTGCATAGTTGGTACGCAACGAAAGTTCTTGTTCACATTTTATTTTCCATATTTTTATTCTTATAGATATTTTTTTACAGATTTATATTGTACATCGCTAAACAAATATCTTAAAAAATGGCTGTAGAATTTTTGTAAGCAAAACCTGCTAAAATAAATTAAAGGAATTCGGAAATATTAATCTTCGTTGCATTCCAACGTTGCAAACTTCTTTCTCGTTAATAAGGAAGAAAAACAAAGTAAATTCTTTGCTTTAGTCACTGAGTATCGTGAGTGCAGGATTTGTGTATTCATCCTCACTCACAAAGCCTCTCACGTTCAAAGGCCCTTTACAAAATTGTTTATAACTTCTTTAATTATTAATATCTTTCATTAAATTCAACTTTGTTAATTTACACATGAAATTATTTTTTCACGAAATTCAACTTTGTTAATGTACACACAAATGTCCAAAAGTCACAGTAGCCTAACCCCTTAATAAACACATATTCACACGTACACCTCAGTTGCACGAAACATTGACGTTTCATACAGCAAATGGCTAGAATCATTCAAAACTGTTGCAGAATTGTCGAAACGTTAAATTCAAAAGACACGTAGCGCTCGATCGAGGCCTGGTTAGAGGGAAATAAAATCTAGGGCGTGTTTTGAAATGTTATCTCTGCAATTAGACATCTTCACGAGCTTGGGCGTCAAAGCATTCGATCCCCTCCTACAGAACGTTGTGAGCCGCGTATGAGTCGGTTAAATAATTTTCCTTTCGCGAAACGTCTCACTTTTACCATTTAGACACGCCATACGGAGCAACGAGAGTAGATTGTTATCATTATCGCGATGTTTTTCCTAAGATAACACGGCATCGATTATCGGTCAATTATATCGACGTGTCAGCGGCAAAACTTTTGTTCATCGTTTGAGTCACACCTCGCGACAATGGGCCGAAAATGTTCTTGGACCACGAAGAGGCAAGTTACTAACCTTTTCTCTTACATGGTAATCGCACGGCGATCGATCCGTTCTGCTCAGCTTAGTACACGCAGCAGACGAAAGCGAAACATTTTTCTTTTCTTTCTTTATTCCCACACCCACACGATTGATCACTGAATCACAAGCCCGACGCACATTTGCCTAAATATTTGCGTTTTTCGAGTCATAAAGATCCGAAGCAATTTACAGAGTGTTTGGCTTGAACGAGGAGGCGGTAGGAAGGATAGAAATATGTAATAAGAGAAACAGTCGAGACCGCGCCACGAGCGCGAACGATCCCCCCAGCTCGGCGTTCCGGAATGTACTGATGTCCGTCCATCCGTCTGCTGTAACATCGAGTACTGGTACTTGTGACGTCACGCAGCGCGATATGGCTGCCGCATCGATGCGCTCGCGCACGCGCACTCGCGCGCCCTCGAGAAGTCTAAGCGTCCAAAAGTCTGCGCCCTTTTTTCTGCTCGGAGATCCTCCTCTCGTTCGATACGAAATGTTTTTCGTATATCAAAAGGCTTCTGGGCGCACATTTTCAAGAGAAAAGCGGTATTTGTCGTGTTGAATCATTGGCTTTGAATTTCTTCTTGCAAGGGGCTTCTTTCGGAGGCTAGGCCAGTGTGAAAATAACGAACACTTGGGAGCTCGGGGCAACTCAAATTGAAGAGGAAGGCCCATATCGTGCGGAAATTGCAGATTGAAGGTAACTTATGATTACAACGATAGCACTGGTGGAAAAACTTTGAACGCGTTTTCCTTGAAACTGTCTTTTAATACGGTGTACACGATTTCTCGACATCTAACGAACGGATTGACTTGAAATTTGGTACATGTATTCAGTGTAATAGTAGTTTAGTCTTGACCGACGTTTTTTATATTAAAATTTTTCTTTTATTAGTTATTAACAATTACAATGTCATTTTAAACGCGTTTTTCTTGAAACTGTCTTTTAATACGGTGTACGCGATTTCTCGACATCTAATGAACGGATTGACTTGAAATTTGGTGCACTTATTCAGTGTAATAGTAGTTTAGTTTTGACCGACGTTTTTCTTCTTAACATTTTTATTTCATTAGTTATTAACGATAATAATGTCACTTTTCCTGGAAAAATCGAAAAAAATTCAACATTTTTATTTTTATGATTGAAACACTATAACAAAAAAAGCTCGGTCAAATCTTAGCTAACATAACGTATTTTAAAAAAATAGCGGGTTTTTCCTTTTCGGATCGATCCGCTAGCAAAAATTAAGTACACCGTTGGCCCCTCACGTTCAAAGGTCCTTCGCGAGATTGTTTATAACTTCTTTAATTATTAATATTTTTTAATGAAATTTGGTACACAACTTTGTTAATGCACATACAAAAAAATGTCCGAGGGATTTTTCAATCATCTTACTTAATCCTTCAACATTTTTTTAAAAATAAGTCTGATTTTCGGGTAGTCACAGTACCATAACGCGTTAACTTGTAACTAAGTTTTAAAAGAGCGGGGTTTTTCGATCATCGTCATTTTGTATTGGGTCAAATTCATAAAAACGAAGATTAGCTCCGTTATACGTGACATTGGTTCTGTAAGCCTTAAGATATCGTTTTTCTTATACTAAAACTATTCTCTTGTAACTCGAATAGAAAAAAGCCTTTTTGCGTTGAGGTCGTAACCCCGAATTTACGTATTCTCTATATAGGGAAGTGAATTTTGTATTCAGAACGTTTCTTCCGAAATTCTAAAGTTTTCGTGGGACACACAGGTGCAGATGGCAATAACGATGGTTGAAACGAAATACGGAATGTTTGAGGATGTACAGTCCGGCTGAAAAGTCATCAGCTCTGGAAAATTGTTTTGCGCAAGCCGTCCACGAGCAGACTACGTTATCAATTACACTTTTTTGAAAGTCAAACTAATGCAACTTAAAAAATCAAAACTTGCCTGTTTTTCAAATTGTTTTTCATGATTTCAGTCAAAATCATCTTTTGATATTAAGGGGTTAGACCACGGAAAATTTCAAAAAATCGTTTGTCGCTTGGGGCAACTCCAATTGATGAGAAAGATCCAGCATATGGTGCGGGAATCGCAGATTAAAGGTAAACTTACGATTACAACTATAGAACTGCTGGAAAAACTTTGAACGCGTTTTTCTCGAAACTTTGTTTTTGAAAACGGTGTACACGATTTCTCGACATCTAATGAACGGATTGACTTGAAATTTGATACAGTCATTCAGTGTAATAGTAGTTTAGTCGTGACCGACGTTTTTCTTCTTAACAATTTTTTTTCATTAGTTATTAACAATAATGTCATTTTTAATAGAAAATTTGGACAAAATACATTTTTTTGGATGATTGAAACACGATAACAAAAAAGGGCTCGGTCAAGTCTTAGCCAATATTATGTATTTTAAGAAAAAAACTCGATCTTTTTATTTCTGATCGACCGGGTGGCAAAAATCAAGTACACCGTTGAGCCCTTCACGTTCGAAGGTCCCCCGCGAGATTGTTTATAATTCCTTCACTCATTCATAATTTGGAATAAAATTTGGCACACAACTTTGTCACTGTACATACAAATAAATGTCCAAACGATTTTTCAATCACTAATTCCTGCACAATTAATTTGGCTGAATAACCCTTATTTTCACGTCGTCACAGTAGCCTAACCCCTCAATGCTCTAAATATTCCATTCAAGTGCAAAATTAACTTTACAAAATTAAACTTCGGTGAGGCGATTCGCGCTTGCTCGAAGAATTCACAGAATAACTATCGAAACTGACAATTGATATCAGAATTGTGATTAGGAAAACGATTTTTTTGGTACCGGAATAAATTATTGAAAAGTGTCCGTGGTTGCAAAAAAAAATAAACATGGATGTCATATTCTAAAATGTTCCTATGTCCCCGGATTTCGTGCCCAATGAAAAAAGCGGGGAAAAAATATCGATATAAAAATAAAAATACACCAAACGTAAAAAAAACAACGTCATTGCCCAAAATTTTCGACGACCTATTTATACTTTTTTCCGCTACATTGTGAGGCGTGTTTTTCTTTACTTTTTCAAAGGGAAGTCCTTTGTGGGTAAAATACTCCAAATTGTGAGTTGCATTTTATTAACAATTTTTTTGAGAAGGCGTTACAGCGATCTCTACAGTTCGCTGCCGACATGAAAGTTTTCGATATTGTTATGGTAAGTACACGCCAAGATATAACATGTGACCTCGCCCGTCTCAACTTGTGGGAAATGTACTCGTGGAAGCTCCGAGCCTCAATAAAGTTTAGAGAATAGTGTTTCATTTATTTTTTATGACGCCCATTACAGTTAGCATGCCACTTATGGAAGAGCACGTTACAAACCGTTTACGACAAAAACAAAACATGAATACAATTAAAGTAATTGCCTTTTAAAATCAATTCTTCACAAATTTTTTTACGAAGAAATTTTCTTTTGGTATTCCGTAAACAACAGTGTAAACTTTGAGAACAAATGTTGAAAGAAACAATAGTTCTACGTTTTCTCAATATTAGAAATTATACTGTTGGCCGCTATGCCTTTAATTATTGAATAATTTTATTTTCGAGCTATTTATTAAATAACTGTAACGTTTTGATCGATGAAATGAACTTTGTATTTAGTACGATAGAGATTCGATTAACTGTGATCGAAGCACGATATTCGTTTAAAAAAATATCGAACGTCCAGAATTATGATACGTCTTTTAAAAAATTCCAAAATTATGAGTCCAAAAATCAGAACTTCTCGTGCTAAAAATGATCTCTCGGCCATATATATATATTGTAGAAGTATCAAGAAAATAAAAAGCAAGTGAAAAGTTCGGTCGATCAATCATTCAATTAGATAAGGATTTTATTCAGTGCTTTCTGGAACTCATTTTTTTTAGTTCAATTTTTATCGGACGAAAACATTCGCAGGTACATGTATATTTTGTCCTATTCATATCAATTATTATAATAAATATCCACTATAAAAATATAACAACTAATTACCATAATAAATTACAGCTACAAAAATATAATATCCAATTTATGTTAAGGGGTTCCCCCACTTGCGATTTTGAAAGAATCGATTTTTTTTTATTGCATTTTTTTGAAGTGCAGTTTTTTTTTGATGCCCGGTATAGATAACTCTATGTAAGTTTACGAAAAAAAAATATTTTCTTCGTGTAAAGTGAAATTGAAACTTTAAACGCGTTTTTCTCAAAATGGCATTTCTGAAGTCGGTGACCAAGATTACTCGAACACTAATGAACCGATCTTCTTGAAATTTTGCAGGCTTATTTAATACATAAAAATGTAGTCTTTAATCGTTCGATTTTTTTTCGAAAAAAAAAATGGCCGTTTTATAGCCAAAAAACGGCCGTTTTTTTTCGTCAAAATCGAACCATTAACTTTGACTGTCCGCCATTTTGTGAAAAATGAATATTTTTTAAAATCCTTCGATTAAAGACTAGTTTATACTTATATTTGACTAAATCCATCCGCATTTTTTTTTCAAATGATCCACTTCGCCGCAATGTTGGTCACCGCAAACCGTGTATATAAAAACATTATTTCATTGACGGCCATTTGCCACTAAACAATGTAATATTTTTCAATAAAAAAATTACTGAAAGTTCTTCAAGATGTGTTCTTTAAGATGGTATATTGATCGATTAAAAAAGTTTTGTAGTTTTCTTTAAAAAAAATCATGAAAAAGGCCTTTTTTGCGCTACAAGTGGGGGTAACGCCATAATAACTCGTAGATTTTATCGCATTAATATTGTGTCAATTTTTCCAAGGCAGCTTTGAATAACTTATCGTTATTAATAAATAGATCATTTAAATGTGCTGAGTGGGCCCAAAAAAGTCACTCAAATTTCTACCAATTCAGCTGATACATTCGAAATAAACGAGAGAGGAAAAAAAAGTTGAAAAAAAATTTGACGATCGATAGCGATCGGTATTTCAATTAGAGCAGACTTTTAATTCTCGCATTATCGGTTGACACTCGTTCGAGCGTGTGCCCGTCAAAGTTTCCATCGCCATATTTGTACAGACACAAGAGGATCGCCCACCTGAACGCACGACAGTTTTTAATCTCATTATAACTGTCGTGGTGTGACGTTGTTGAGAGACGAAGTAAAACAACAGCACCGATTTGAGCAGATAACATTTACACTCGTTAAACGTTAACCGAAATCCATGGGTGATCGTCACCGTCCATATGGCCTCAACTGCCTCGCGCTCACTGCACACTCTCTCGAATCTTTCTTGCTACTGTCGCGAATGGAATTTCATTCTTGTCGTTTATAAGCCTACACGGGTGTCTATGCGCGTGTGTACGTTACAAGTGTACATACCGTTTCACCATAACATCATCATGGATGAAACAATGTGCGCATGAGCAATGAACAATAGGGATTGCGTTATATTGAATACTAATACCATCGAGACATGTATTAATGATACGGGTCGCCAATGATCGTATTCGAGCCTAGAGCTCGCTTCTGTGCCAGATATTGCGCGTGTGGGTATGTGTATGTGAATTTATTTTATTTTCCTGGGTCCCAACGTATGCCCTCACGGGTTCTCGCGTACCCTTCCCAATTGGACCCTTTTCCATCACTGCCTACTCGCACTTCGCTCATCCAACCTAACGATCCGGTGCGTCCACAGTCGTCTTAAGGAGGTTGGAGCGATAGCCACAATACAAGATTAAGTTTCGAAAAAAATATATGTTATTGGCTGGACTATACTGAGTCTTTAGAAATTTTTTGAATTTTTTTCACCCCTAAACGCCGGAGATAAAAAATAGTTTAATGTGTGTAATTTTACGCGCGGTTAAATGGGCAAGACGTTCACGCTATGGGGACTGTCATTTTTTTTGGCCATTTGGCACTAAGATAGACCCTTTCTAACAACCGTTTAACGCAAAATAAACCTTTGTAAACATTTAGAAAAAAAACATCTTGCCCATCGTAAACTTCAATCGTAAAATTCAATATTGAAGCATCGAGGTTTGATGAAAGATTATGAATCTTGGCTGCCGAATGAAGAGCGTTGCTGCTAATCTCAATGTCCGTGAAGTTGCCGTATTTCGGCGACACTTAATATTTATTATTATTATAATTATTATATATATATTATAATTATTAAATATTATATATAAGATAATGTTATACTTATTCATGTTGGTAGTAACACGAAAGTTTTTCCTATTTACGTAATAAAAATATAAAAATGCATAATTTTGCTTTTTAATTATGTATTTTATGAAAAATCAGAATCTACGCAGTAAATCGGCACCTTGCATGCATTTTTTGGGATTCATTGAAAAAAAGGCATAAATCTTCATTTGACTCAACTGGAACTAGAAAGTAGGACCATTGCGATCTTCTAAAAAAACATTTCCAAAAATAAGTTGCTTCCGACTGTTACAATTAGGCGTAACCCGTTAAGGGGTTATATACAGTTAGAATTTTCGAAAAATCGTTTTTTTTCTTCGTAATGTACATATATTTAAGTACACGCACAGAAAATTTCTTGTCAATCCGGCGAATATTCTCGAAGTTAGACGCACATTTGTAATGACGTGTCAGAACGTTCAAAAGTGCTTGTGAAACTTTAAACACCTTTTTCTCAAAACTGTGTTTATTGAGTCTTTTCAAGTATATTTTTTCGTAATTAATCGAAGGTTTTTTCTTACCCATAAATATTTTTCATTTTATAAACAATTTAAGTCGTAAATTTTCGTCAAAAATCGATTTTTTTTAGAAGCCGTCATTTCGTCAAAAATGATTATTTTGCTTATTTCTTCGATCAATTACAAAATAATCCATTATATTAACGAAATATTTTTGGTTTTTTTAGAGGCACTCCCGGTGATCAGCTATAGCAGTTTTCAAAATAATTATTTTTACAAATAAAAAATGTTAAAATACAGTTAAAAGTTACCATAATATGTGAACAAATTTTTACGCTAATAGATTTCAAGGTCTTGTCAAGAAAAATTCTTGAAAAAATTGATCTTTTTGGGCCTCCTGATTGTATATAACCCCTTAAGCTACACTATACCGCAATTGCCGCGGGCACGGGGAAACTGTGGGAAACCCGTACTGGTATATACGGCCCCATATTCTTCCGATTTTCCGGTGCACAGACGTTTTACTCAAGTATCTGGACCAAGGTCTCGGACGTATTGGTCTTCCGCTGACTGGTTGATGCGTCAGCCAGTGCACGTCTAAGCGGTCACCGATCCGAGTATCGGCCATGCACAACGCTACTTAACTCGAAGGTTGGTTTACGCGTACTTGCACATTGATAAAAGAAAAGTTTATTCATTAAAGAATTTCCTTCCATCGCGAACCGCAAGTTTTCAGCCCGGCACACATTCTGCAAGTGTGCATGATGCACTTCATTGCAATGAGGGACTTGTCAAACGTCAATCATTATCTGTGTACCGTTTTGTTTATTTGTTTCTTTTTAATCGAAAATCTTACCACATATCATTGTGCACAATAATTTTCTCACTATGTAAGAAATCGTATAGAGGTAATTCAGCCTGTGCAGGTAAAAAATGTGAATTTAGTGCTGGTGTAAAATATTCATACCTAAAACGAGAAAAAACCATAATAAATGGAGAAAAAAATATTACAAATGCTTTTTTTCTCCATTTGATGTGCAACGTTCGTCTGAGAGAATGTTGAAGAACTTAGAATAATTGATCGTTGAGGTTTTCCAATACGACTTTCTGTTCAACCATCAAAGAAAAAGAGCATTCGATGAATTTCTGCTTATGGCATTCTTTCGAATGTAGCTTTTCTTCAGCGTTAGTGTCAATTCACGCTTATGAAGAAATATTTCGTTTTTCTTAAGGGGTTAACCCCACTTGCGATTTTGAAAAAATCGATTTTTTTTTATTGCATTTTTTTGAAGTTCACTTTGAAGTGCAGTTTTTTTTTATGCCCAGAATAGATGACTCTATGTAAGTTTACAAAAAAAAATATTTTCTTCGTGTAAACTGAAATTGAAACTTTAAACGCGTTTTTCTCAAAATGGCATTTCTGAAGTAGGTGACCAAGATTACTCGAACACTAATGAACCGATCTTCTTGAAATTTTGCAGGCTTATTTAATACATAAAAATGTAGTCTTCAATCGTTCGATTTTTTTTTCGAAAAAAATGGCCGTTTTATAGCCAAAAAACGGCCGTTTTTTTTCATTAAAATCGAACCATTAACTTTGACTGTCCGCCATTTTGTGAAAAACGAATATTTTTTAAAATCCTTCGATTAGACTAGTTTATACTTATATTTGACTAAAACCATCCGCATTTTTTTTCAGATGATCCACTTCGCCGCAATGTTGGTCACCGCAAACCGTGTATATAAAAACATTATTTCATTGACGGCCATTTGCCACTAAACAATGTAATATTTTTCAATAAAAAAATTACTGAAAGTTCTTCAAGATGTGTTCTTTAAGATGGTATATTGATCGATTAAAAAAGTTTTGTAGTTTTCTTTTAAAAAATCATGAAAAAGGCCTTTTTTGCGTTACAAGTGGGGGTAACGCCTTAAACATTTTCATTTATCGAGAGACAAAAAGTTGCTCTCGAAAAATAAAAAAATCACGACCGTTTTTATTGCCTCGAAAAGATCATACGAATTTTTGATTTTCCTCAAACATTCTCATTTATTGGGAGACAGAAAATTAGTCTTGGAAATAAAAATTTCGGGACCGTTTTGCCTCGAAAAGATCATAGTGCAAATTAGGGGCGTGCTGAAAATGCTAAAAACGCTCGATCCTGTAAAAAAAATATTATCTACAAATATACCTTCAATGCAATCGATTGCACTTTCGGACGCATTCTTTTTTTAATGGGTTAGGCCACAGTAAGGGGTATAAAATCATGTGCGAATTTAACAATTTGTTTTCGTATGAAAAAGTTATTCACTCATAAAATTAATTACATATCTATTTAGTATGAATATCAAGCTGTTAGAATTTTTTTTTTCAATATTCAAAATGGCCGACTACTAATATTTTCTGTTATCTTTTTTTTTAGGCGCTCCGCGGCGTGACATTTAGCATCCACAATTTTTTACCTATGACAAAAAACAAAAATTCTCGTCAAACTACATTAGAATACCTAGAGATGTACGTATGGAATTTAAAAAATATTGTTTCATTCAAAAGTTGCAGGTATTTGAACTGAAGAAATGAATTTTCAGTGAAAAATTTCGTTATGACTGCTCATAAACTGCTCATAAAATGAAAAGTTTTCGATTAATCAGAAATTCCGTACGTACTTCTCTGCGAAATGCAATTAGGAACATAACTATTAAATTTGAAGTAAATCGAGTGAAAATTGTTGAAGTTATTTGTCACGCCAATTGTAAAAAAGCTGTTTCTAGAAGTTTCGAGTAGTCGGGCATTTTGTACATCAAAAAAAAATTCTAACAGCTTGATATTCATACTAAATAGATGTGTAATTAATTTTATGAGTGAATCACTTTTTCGTACGAAAAAAATGGTTAAATTCGCACATGATTTTATACCCGTTAGTGTGGCCTAACCCCTTAAGCAATAACCATACGGGTCTTGATAAAAAAAAATTACGATTTTTTCGTCAATTGGGTTCTTGGCGTATGCTCTCGAAGAGTCGTAGCCCTTCGAGCCAGAAGAAACTTTCAGCTACTCGTGAATTTAGCTGATTCGAACCACGATCCGATTTCGTTATCCATCGAAATTCTCTGCATTCGCAAAATCCTCTACGATACGGAAAAGAGAATAACAAAAAGTGGTTCAAGTGCGAGAGAATATTTTCGAAATAGTACCGAGCCAGAAAACAGCTCGACGCTGGGGGGGTGTAATTTTAGACGCGCAGCACAACCAACGCGAGCGAGGGAAACGTTTAAGAGTCACGCATCGAATGCGAACTTTTGCCGCACGTGTCGGCCCGCGAATTTCATTTATTCACCACGAAATTCAATCCGACGTGACTTTACGTCGCTGCATCGCCTTTTTCGGGTCAATAACAAATTTTTTTTCACGTCGCGAATATCGTTGGTTTACTTTCGTTGCAATTGAGTTCATGAAATCTTTATCTTGACAACAGGCCTGAAGATTTTGACGACATGTGATGGGTCCACTTTTTTTTGGACGTAAGAAAGCTATTTAGATAAGGACTTTGCGAAAATTAATTTAAGGGCTTACACCTGGTTGACCTTTTTTTTTAATATCGACTTTTGGTGTTCGGTGCATTATCAAAATGTACATTTTCAAAAAGATTCTCAGAAAATTTCAAGTCGATCCGTTCAAAATTGAAGTAGTAATGGGTAGATTTCGCGAACCGGAGAACTTTAAGGGGTCTTCTCTCTTTAGACGCTAAAAAGGCTATTTTCATGATTTTTTTGATAGGTTTATATAGAGATATTGATATAAAAGTTGTTACACTTAATAAATACACTTTCAAAGTACTTTTAAAAAAATGTCATGTATTTATGTAACCCAAGCAGACTTTAAACGCGTTTTTCTCGAAACAACGTTTTTCGACGACTTGTTCCTTATGAATTTTAAACCACATATTCTTTACAACTATAGCTATAGCGCATATCAAGCATAAAAAAATTGATATTTACTTTTTTTGCCAAAACGGTGAAAAAACACGTGTTTTTTGGGAGAAATGTCCGCCATTTTGTTGTTTTTGCATATACAAAAAATCGTATGATATGCGTTATATCCATTAAGGGGTTACCGCCACTTGCGATTTTGAAAAAAATCGATTTTTTTTTATTGCATGTTTTTGAAGTATAAGTATCCGGGCCCATACTTCTGTATGGGCCCGGAATAGATGACTCTATGTAAGTTTACAAAAAAAAATATTTTTTTCGTGTAAACTGAAATTGAAACTTTAAACGCGTTTTTCTCAAAATGGCATTTCTGAAGTCGGTGACCAAGATTACTCGAACACTAATGAACCGATCTTCTTGAAATTTTGCAGGCTTATTTAATACATAAAAATGTTGTCTTTAATCGTTCGATTTTTTTCGTCAAAATCGAACCATTAACTTTGACTGTCCGCCATTTTGTGAAAAATGAATATTTTTTAAAATTCTTCGATTAAAAACTAGTTTATACTTATATTTGACTAAAACCATCCGCATTTTTTTTCAGATGATCCACTTCGCCGCAATGTTGGTCACCGCAAACCGTGTATATAAAAACATTATTTCATTGACGGCCATTTGCCACTAAACAATGTAATATTTTTCAATAAAAAAATTACTGAAAGTTCTTCAAGATGTGTTCTTTAAGATGGTATATTGATCGATTAAAAAAGTTTTGTAGTTTTCTTTAAAAAAATTCATGAAAAAGGCCTTTTTTGCGCTACAAGTGGGGGTAACGCCTTAATATACTGAATATAAAACCGTTTGATGTTTTTGTTTTGGATGATCCATCTCCGAGGTTTCATTAACAGCGCAGACCTACCATTTTTCAGGTCATTTTTTTAACGACCATTTTCGTCTATAAATGGTGCCTTAAATAAATAAATTTTTTAAAATGTCTTTCGAAAGTGTGTTTATTAAGTGTAACAACTTTTATATCAATATCTATAATATAAACCTGTCAAAAAATTCATAAAAATAGCCTTTTTCAGCGTCTAAAGTGAAAAGACCCCTTAAACGCGTTTTTTCTCAAAATTACTTTTTCAAAATCGATGACTACGATATCTCAAGAAACACTGCACCGATGAACTTCAAATTTTACCAGCTTCGTTTAGATGTCGAAAAGCAGGGCTTGAACGGAGGATCTTTTTATGCATAGTTTTTTATCAATTGATATAGAGCGTTTTTTTTTACCAAAAATCGATACTGTCACTTTGGACGGTGGCCATTTCTTCAAAAATCAATTTTTGAATTAAATCCTTTGTCCCAGCACGACACTGTAAAAAAAATCTGTATTAAAATTAATATAAAAGTGTAGGAAGTCTTTTTACAGATACCGTTTATGAATTTTAATATTGTCATTTGAAAATCAATGGGCTGCTTTTCGAATGTCTAATAATCGTTCAGTAATATCGCAACACTTAAGTACTGGAAAAATCATATACGTATCGCAAGGTATCTATTGTGAGCGTATTAAAATTAATACGCACAGATTGCATTTTTTAATAAAAAAAAAAGTAAAATTGGCATAGAAAAGTGTATTTATTTTACGGTGCGTATTAAAATGAATATAAAAGTGTAGGAAGTCTCTTTACAGATACCGTTTATGAATTTTAATATTGTCATTTGAAAATCAATGGGCTGCTTTTCGAATGTCTAATAATCGTTCAGTAATATCGCAACACTTAAGTACTGGAAAAATCATATACGTATCGCAAGGTATCTATTGTGAGCGTATTAAAATTAATACGCACAGATTGCATTTTTTAATTAAAAAAAAGTAAAATTGGCATAGAAAAGTGTATTAATTTTACGGTGTTAGGTTAGTGTAATTGTTATTATTTACTTTCTGCGATAAAAATTAATGCGAATCGATTTGGGTTTTTAATTAGACTTGCTGCTTTTGTTCGGTGTTAATTTCTCGCGTTTATTCCTATCCTACCCCTTCATTGTGACCGTTACCCCTCTACTTTCCCCTGTTCTCCTTGCGGCCGCAGGCACTCCCCCCCGCCACTCTGTATTATGTTCATCATGACTACAATCGTATTTCTAACTTAGTTGTATTTTCGCCGTGAAATGCCGAAGAAAAACATTTCACGACGAAATGTACGCGACTAGGATTCGAACCCGGGATCTTCCCCGTCCGCTGGTTCAGTGGCGAGCACGCTAACCACTAGACCATGACAGCGGGTGTTAATCACTTACTTTAGATTTGGTATTACTCGATACGTTTTTTTATGATTTGATTTAACATGCTGACCAAAGCACGAATTTGAAGTTTTCTGCACTGAATTATATATTAAATCAGACTATCCGAATAAACACATACTAACAAGGAGAAGGCAGAGCCTGGATGTCGCGAATTGGTTTCTCCTTTCGCGTGGTGAAAGTTGAAGACCTCTGAATTAACGTCGTTTTTTATTTTTGTTCTAATAGGCCTTAGTTGCTGAGATAGCGCGATTTGAAAATTTGGGAGTTTCGGATGGAGCCAAGCAGGTTTCGGCTGGCGCGTAGAGTACGTTGAGCGTTAATGCTTGACACAAGAGCGGCCGTAGCTAAGACGGTAAGACGACGGGTTGGCACTTGAAAAGTCACGGTTCGCGTCCCCGTCCTTTTTTTAATTCAATTTTTATTTTATTTTATAATCTCTCATGACTGCATGTGCAGGTAAATAAGAAAATTCGAAAATATGTATTACTAGTTTTATTTATCTATTATATTAAAATAATTAATGTGGTTGCGGTGGTATTGCGTTCATCTTATGTTCGTGGTGTCGTAAGCCTTTGTGCTTCCCTTGCTTTTACGATGGTTTCCTCCCTCCAATTTGTCAGCATACCGATCTGATAGAAGAAGAATCAGAATAATTACCTGCCGCGAAATTTGCAAGTGTGAATTAGATTAATTATTTATTTTTTATACCATATTATTTTGCTTTGTAATTGTGACTTGATTATTAGATTAATTATTTGTTATACAATATTATTTTGCTATGTAATTGTGACTTCATTTTTGGATTAATTATTTTAATATAATAGATAAATAAAACTAGTAATACATATTTTCGAATTTTCTTATTTATCTGCACATGCAAAGTCTTAAAAGAGATTAGAAAGAAAAAAAATTGAATTAAAAAAAAGCACGGGGACGCGAACCATGAACTTTCAGTGCCAGTCCGTCGTATTACCGTACTAGCTACGGCCGCTCTTGTCTCAAGTATCAACGCTCAACGTACTCTACGCGCGAGCCGAAACCGGCTTGGCTCCGTCCGAAATTCCCAAATTTTCAAATCGCGATATCTCAGCAACTAAGGCCTATTGGAACAAAAATAAAAAACGACGTTAATTCGGAGGTCTTCAACTTTCACCCCGCGAAAGGAGAACCCGATTCGCGAGATCCAGGCTCAGCAGTCTCGTTGTAAATCAGAAAATGTAGGTGCCTTCGTATTGTAAATGTCCTATTCATTTCTAAATATTCTCCAGTCTATCAGAATCTACATTGTATATATTCAAAACGCTTGTTGTATTTTTCAACTAAGAATATTCATTTTTCTATTAGATGCCTTGAAAAATTGTAGATATTGTATTAATATTCAATTCGTACGTATTACGAAATGTAAAACCGTATGAAATGTAGGTCCGGTATTGAATTTTACAACACTAAAGCCTAAATATTCATTCATATACTAAGTTTTGAAATTTCATTTGCCATAGTATTGTAAAAGTATTTTAAATTTCATATTTCTTTAAACAGTTTTTTGTAATATTCAATGTACAAGGTATTGTACTTTTCAACAGAATGAAGTTAAAAATAATAGTCATATTGTGATTTTAAAACTTTTTGTGTAAATATGGAAATCATATACGTTTGTTGCATTAATCAAACAAATATTTGTATGATTATGATGCGCGTTGAAAAACTCATACGCAGCATACTAATATTCAATGACCCATATATTAAAATGTATACGCATCTATGAAAATTCATTTCCATTACTGAAGTTTCCATTACTGAAGTGCGAATTTGCGTTTCATATTCCGAGTTTAGAAATTTTCAATTGTAAAAGTATAGTAAATTTAATGACTTTTTTTACAGTGGAGATAATTTCATGCAAAAACTAAATGCGTTTGGTTTTTTTTCGGATGATTTGTTTCCGAGCTGCAGTGGTCCAAGAGCACAAACCATTGTATCTACAATATTTATAAATAATTTCCGATAGGAAAATTGTGAACGATACTTAAAAACATGCTCTCCAATGTTAAAAAGAATTGAAAATCTGCACACGTATTCCCAGAACAAAATTCCTGAATATTCCTCTTTTTTCAGCTACGAGCTAGGTGTTATACCTTAAGGTTTCAATTGCTAGATTTATTTTTACGAATTATTGATCTACTAACAATGGAGTAATTTTGCCTCTGATACACTTTAGGGTGTCAACCTTGGTGACTGCAACTCGGCATTGCAGTTCTGGAAATAACGTTGCAAAATATAACATTTTTAATGCCATCAGCTTGCCTTCACGGAGAAACGTTCGGGGTTACAGGTACGTGAGAGTAGCGGTTGTTTGTAATTTCGGATGAAAAAAATTGAAATTTTCCGATTCTGATTGTATGTTGTACGACTTTTATTTCTATTACTCAATTTAAATTAAATCTTAATTCTCTATTGTAAGTTTGTCAATCGAATCAAAGCAATCAAATAATCAAATATCAAATCAACCAAATCATCAAATAATCAAATATCAAATAAATTTTTATCAAATATATATTTCGATAAATTTGATTGATTTGATAATATCAAATCAATCAAATCATCAAATATGAAATCAATTAAATTTTCAAATATCATATCAATCAAATCATCAAATATCAAATCAATTAAATTATCAAATATCATATCAATCAAATCATCAAATATCAAATCAATCAAATTATCAAATATCAAATCAATCAAATCATCGAATATCAAATCAATCAAATCATCAAATATCAAAGAAAATCTTTTCTAGAACAAATTGTTGATAGTTCGATCACATTCGATTGTTCGGACATATTTCTCACTTGCATTGGCGCTACCAAAATAGCTGAAAAAATTACAAACTCCATACAAATCTTGGAAGAATTCAGGAATGCTTGCAAAAATCAAGAAATTCACAATCGTGCAGTACTTTCTCGAATATAATGTTTGGAAGCGATTTTTCCACCAGACACATCATCTGTTTTATTCACTTTCATTAAAATATTCCATACGAAAAACGCGCTACGTATAATTTCAAAATAATACAAATAGTTGTGCCCCGCTCGATAAATACGAGGGTTACACTCGTTTCTAGATGATTTTGCCAAATGGCGATCTTCCCAGCCGCGGGGACCACTATAGGTTTGTCACTTGGAGTGCATTCACGATGACGTCATCGCAACATATACCAGTACAGGGTATCAAAACGAGAGAAGAATGGATTCTCAATTTCGTTATCCAACAACTGCAGCATTGAAAAATACAATAAAATAGGTTACCAAACTTCCGAAGAACATTTTTACCAGTACGGTTATGCAATTAAAGCGAAAAAAGAACGTGCCGTGACGTCTGTTGAAGGAGACCTAAAAGAGTTATTCATCCGATGTTATGGCGATATTATGAATTAATCGATCGGTAGATGAAAATGTCCACTTTGAGAATACGAGCGTTGTAATAAATATGAATCGGCTGGCTCGTTAGGGTCCGAGTATTAAGACATGGCGGGTATATTCCTGGGCCATTGCATGGCTGATTACTCATCGAGGGCAAACTCCATACATCGGATGGAGGGGAAAAAAATACCACTCGACGTTCAGCCAGAGTGCCAGTTAAAGTTACTTTATTATAAGAGGGGAACAAGTCTATTAACCAGTGAACTGGTAAAATGATCTTCCTACATGGACACGCTATGCATTTGGATAATACTAAAATTACGGTATTATTTTCTTTCGATTGCGAAACAAGATTTTTTAATATTATATAATTATTATTATAAGATAATCTTATGCAGTTAATTCGTATTTTATGCTATATTTTTTTTCTCCCTTTTTTCAGAATATTCTTGCGGGTTTTACGTAGTGCCTGTTCCTAATTGAACACTTTCCTATCAATCCCTACCCCCACTTCAGGCGAGGAAAAAATTTGCTGATTTTTATTATTTTTTTTCAAAGGCAAGACTTCACACCATTTTTGAGACTCAGAGTATGTTTTATTACTTCTTTTGACTGTTACATGGTATTTTTTTTATTAATCTTTGAAAATGGCGGAGGTATGGCACGATCTTTTAAACTGCATTTTCAAAACTGACGTGACGTTCAAAAACTAATCGACCGATTCTGATGAAATTTGGTATAAATCTTCCTAACCTTATTGTCTAAAACATTACCCTGAATGTTTGTGAAAATTGAAAAAAAGTGTTCTTTAATTGCAAAATATAGCCATTTTTTATGGTAAATTCAATCTTTTTGTTTCAAAGCGTACCATTTCATCGATTTTCAACATTTCTCACTTTTTATTGGTTCAAATTCTGCGTATGAGTGTTAAGGCAAGAAAAATCTTTGTTGGTTTTTTTCAAGATCAATCCCGCCGACGCTACGTTTCACGCCGTTTGACAACATCCGTCGCAACCCGTTTAAAAGACCGTGCCACACCCACGCCATTTTCAAAGATGAATAAAAAATGTCATGTAACAGCCATAATAAAACATACCTTAAGGGGTCAGGCTACAGTAACGGGTATAAAATCATGTGCGAATTTAACAATTTTTTTTGTATGAAAAAGTGATTAACTCGTAAAATTAATTACACATCTATTTAGTATGAATATCAAACTGTTAGAAAATATTTTTTTTTCGATGTACAAAATGGCCGACTACTCGAAACTTCTCGAAACAGCTTTTTTCCAATTGGCGTGACAAATAACTTCAACAATTTTCACTCGATTTACTTCAAATTTAAAAGTTATGTTTCTAATTGCATTTTGCAGAGAAGTACGTACGGAATTTCTGATTATTTGGAAACTTTTCATTTTATGAGCAGTTATAATGAAATTTTTCACTGAAAATTCATTTCTCATGTTCAAATACCTACAACTTTTGAATAAAAAAATATTTTTTAAATTCCGTACATACTCCTCTAGGTATTCTAATGTAGATTGACGAGAATTTTTGTTTTTTGTTCGAGGTAAAAAAATTGTGGACGCTAAATGTCACGCCGCGGAGCGCCTAAAAAAAGATAACAAAAGAAAATATTAGTAGTCGACCATTTTGTGAATCGAAAAAAATAAAAAATTCTAACAGCTTGATAGTTATAATAAATAGATGTGTAATTAATTTTTTAAGTGAATCACTTTTTCATACGAAAAACATTGTTAAATGCGCACATGTTTTTATACACGTAACTGTGGCCTAACCCC
The DNA here is from genome assembly GCA_944452715.1 of Ophion slaviceki. Lineage (NCBI taxonomy): Eukaryota > Metazoa > Arthropoda > Insecta > Hymenoptera > Ichneumonidae > Ophion > Ophion slaviceki. The sequence goes on along the minus strand of OX101792.1, from coordinate 12,210,376 downwards.
TTAAGTCTCAAAAATGGTAAAGAAACCTTACCTTTAAAAAAATAGTGGTAATCATGAATCTTTTCCTCACCTGAAGTTATCTACCCCCTTAAGCTACACTATACTGCATTTGCCGAGGGCACGGGGAAACTGTGGAAAACCCGTACCGGTATAGACGGTGCCATATTCTTCTGATTCTCTGGTGCACAGACGTTTTACTCAAGTATCCAGGTTGATGCGCCAGCCGGTGCACGGCTAAGCGGCTACCGCTCCGAGTATCGGCCATGCACAACGCTGCATAACTCGAAGAACCGCTGGAGCCGAACCCGACCGCCCATCCCCCAGGATTGGTTTTGCATCTCATTATAATGTATAGGATTGTCTATTCAAACCTAATACCTGAATATCTGCCTTGAATTTGAACACAAGTGAATATCTTTTTAACGAAAGTTGAAATAAAGCGGGCCACGTTCGTTGCATTAAAAATATTTTTCCAAGGGCGCTTTTTTCGGGACATCATGGTCATCAATGTTTTGTTTAAATAAAATGAAACTATGTGTTTTATTTTCATTTTAATTCGTTAAAGTGCTAATTAAGATGAATTCGATTATGTATGACAAATTCGTATTTTCCGTGCAAATTTTTAAATAATACGGTATCATTTGTATAATATTGCAAAACATTGATGACCTTGATAACTTTGGAAAAAAAATATTTTTGAAGAGCAGTTTTCTTTACAGCTATTTAACTTTTGTTTAAAACCTGTTCAGGTGTTTTTTTAAATTCAAGGGAGAGATTCGTTTGTTCGGTTTTAAGGTAGAGCGAGCGCGCGCTCTTGATTTCTGTAGATTTTGTTTAAATGTTAACCAGACATTGTTCATATCATTATGCATGTTTGAGTGAAATTTCAGAACAGTCGACTATTTAGATTGGGAGATGATGGGTTTTAAAATTGCAACTTTCGACCCTGCAGGGTCTGCATTGAGCGAAAGTCAGGTCACACAATTCGTCGTACCATGCTATTATGTTTCTAAATAAATTTAAAAAAATTATGGTTAGATAGCAAACTAGTTAGGGAAAGAGTAAAAAAGGTTAGATTGCCTTTACTATTCACTTTTGCTAAAAACGTTCAGTAAGGATAGAATAATTCTCCGTAAAATAAATTAAAAAAAAATCGCTATCGCAAGTAATTGTTCTGCTTGCGATATCGTCCCTCATAATAAAAAGACATATGGCAACACCGCAGAACAGTATAGTTTAATATTTCGAGAAAAAAAAATTATCGCGTTCCTAAAGTTAAAAACTTTTATCATAAAAAAATATATGCGTTATAAATATTAATATTTTATATCGTTTATGTCATCTTCAATAACAAATGAGAGTGTTGGTTAATTTATAACTAATTAAAAACTTTGTTCGATTAAAAATTACTTCCAAATAAAAATGTGTGTTGCAGTATTATTTTAAATATGCCGCGCAAACTTACGTCATTGGATACGTGAAACGATGCGGTGTTGCCATATGTCTTCTTATTATAGGGGACAAATATTTTTTACGGAAAATTATTCTGTTTAAATTTCATTGCAGACCCTGCAGTGTTAAAAGTTGCAATTTTAAAACCCATTATCTCCCATTATCTCAAACATGCATAATTATATGAACAATGCCTGGTTAAAATTTGAAGAAAATCGATCGATCGTCCGAAAGTTTTTCGAATGATCGATTTATAATTTGTGGATTCTCGATCAGAAAACATTTATGGCACTGAAGCCTCGTTGGTATATTTGCTACAAATTTTCCCACAGAAAATACCTCGAAACAGCACTTTAGTGAGTCTTTATATCGAATTACTGGGGACTTAAGTGCAAACTTCGAAAATTCTTGAAACGTCGTGACATATTCGCTCGAGAGTACCTCGCCTACGTCTCGGCTGACCTATCCACTGTCACCGACTATATTTTTAAATCTGATCGATTATTGATATTTATGAACATTTACAAAGCACTGCCCACACTTTGTACTTTCACAGAAAAAAATATAAGGATGCACGTCAATCGATTTCTTTTCAAAAGAGCGATCTTTCCTTGTTTAAAAAATTTCGCTGTATCGATTACTTCATGGTTTTTTTTCTGATAGAACATGAAAAAAGTATTTGCAAGCAAGTGTAACGAATCGAAAGATCGGTCGGTGAATTCTATATTTCCACGACTTTTTTTCCAATCATCTGGGCCTACTTTTATAAATTGAAAAATAACCAAAATGAACGAAACGAATAAAATTAATAATCAACGGTTTAATAATTATCGTATATATCCGTATACATATTATGTTTTTCAAGAGCTTTGTACATATGAAAAATCTTTGAAAAAAATCGAAATATGCTTTGTTTGAAAAAATCCTCGATTTTCGCTGAAATCTCAACAAACAAAAAAAAACAGAAAATTTTCTTACGTTTTAGACTTATGCATCTGCATCTCTCGTTCATGTTTCTGTTGTTCTGCTTGCGATATGGTCTCTTTCGTTTGTTGCAACAAACCGGCATAACTTGCTGTCCCGGAAATGCTGGCAAAGGCGGACTCCCACGACCGACCGAGAACTCTGCTATCTTCATTATGACGCACAATAGAAGCACTAGCATCATTTGACAAATGTTTTACGGTGCTAGCTTTTTTACAGCATAATCGCACCTTATGCTGTTGCCTTTTCTTTTGCTCGTCCCCCTTTTTCTCCCGTGTTGGACCGCGCGCGCAATGTTCGTCCCTTTGATGCGGTCTAATGCGTCGTTGCACAAGTACACGATAAAAAAAAACGTGCTGCAACACTCACGAAAAGTGCACTAACGCAGTCCACTAGGTTTTTTCAGATTTTAGAGTGGTCGTAACGAGATGGAACGTTGAGATCAACATTTCTATAGTTTTAGTTCCAAATTTGACGCCTACAATGATTGTTGAAAAAATTAAATAAATTATTATGAATTTTAAATATAATGTAAAGTGTTATAAATAATAATATCAGAAAAATCGTAATAAAAATATTTATAAAACTAGTAATATTAAATAGTTATAAAATTTATAAAATCATAATGGTACACTAAAAATAGTAAATAGTTATAACATTTATAAAACGTTTTAACAAAAGTGTAGGTTTTAGTGTTGAAAAAAAGTATTTAAAAAAATTATTGAGTTGTTATAAAATCGATAAAATAATAATAGGAAACTCAAAATAATAAATAGCTATTACATTTATAAAATGTTTTGAAAAAATTTAGTTTTAAGTGTTGAAAAAAGTGTATTATGAGAATAGTAAATATTTCCAAAATTTATAAAATAATAATAGTAAACTACAAATAGTAAATAGTTATAACATTTATGAAACGTTTTATAAAAGAATAGGTTCGAGTGTTGAAAAAAAAACGTATTATAAAATATTTTTAAGGAGTTCTAAAATGTATAAATTACTAATAGTAAACTCAAAATAATAAACAGCAATTACATTCATAAAATGTTTTGGAAAAGTTTAGTTTCAAGTGTTGAAAAAAGTGTTTTACGAAAATAGTCGATAGTTATAAAATTTATAAAATAATAATAGTAAACTAAAAATAGTAAATAGTCATGACATTTATAAAAATGTTTTGAAAAAGTTTAGTTTTAGGTGTTGAAAAAAATGTCACAGAAAGTAGTCAGTAGTTATAACATTTATAAAATAATAATAAATAGTATACTAAAAATAGTGAATAGTTATAACATGCATACAATGTTTTCAAAAAGTTTAGTTTTAAGGGTTGAAAAAAATGTCAAAGAAAGTAGTCAGTAGTTATAACATTTATAAAATAATAATAGTAAACTAAAAATAGTAAACGCGAATAAGATGCAAATATAAATGAAAGTGATCTTTTACACGATAATCACTATAGGGAACACTCGAGACTGAATAAACTCCTTGAGAATTTCATTATAGTATCTTCATCCTCGAGTTATCTTTCGTCAGAATAATGATATCGATATACCTAGCTGTCCTATAGGATAGGGAGTGACGATGCAGAGAGTATGTGACGTGCAAGCGAAATACCGTGTTATAATGCGGCGAATAAAGTCGAGTCAACAGAGATAATGTGAGGCATTGAAGATGCGGAGAGCACATTGTTATTCATTATCTCAAGTTGCTGTTATTATGAGACGATTTTTATCTTCTCTCTTTAAAGACGCAGATGACTCACTAAGCCCTTCATTATCTTTTGAATACTCTAATTTAATCACAATTCGTAATCTTCAAATTTCAAATTTTAGTCAATAAAGGAATGAAAACTTCATTTCTCTGTACATTTACGGGCAGTTTATTGTGATTTTTCATTTTCATCTTATGTTATTGAATTACTATCCTTTTCAGCAAAGCACTTGCCCTTTATTCTTAAAATTTGAGTTACTAACAAAGAACATCACTTTGGTTTACGCCTTCGATTTTGTTGAAATTTATGTACATGGTAGAGCATTAAAAACTAGATACGTATTTTATTTTTAGTGGCGGAGAAAATGTTTCAAGGGATGCAACCACCCCTTAGGTGAAACATGTCAAGGGTTGATTCTGCAGTTTCACCCGCAAGCAGCCCACCGACTTCAGTGAAACAAAAACGAAAATTCTTCTCGTGCAAAACGATCAAAAATGCACTATGATTACGGTGAAAAACCACAGAAATTAGGGGATGAAACACCCCTTTATTTTTCTCTCTCTCACACCCCATTTGAAAGGGGTGCATTGAATTGAACGAGACTGGTGACATTTTGAAAGGGGGATGAAATGAAAATTTATGTTTTTTGTATTCTGCCGGATAGCAAGCTTAAGGGGATGAAGTTCCTGATTGCAGTTATTTATCTTTTTCTATATTTAAAATGTGCATGCTGATTGAAATTATTGCTTTAAACTCTAAATCAATGTTTAGAGTAGCTAAAGGAATGCGTGCAGAGCTGAGTTTTAAATCGAAACCGAGAAGAAATAATCGCCGAATAGTGAAGGCACTTATTTGTAGAAGTGATGGCATTTGTTTTTAATTTTCAATATTGTTTTTCTAATTCTAAATCGATATGTTTTTACCCCTGAACACTTATTTGCCGTTAATTTTCCTCAAAACGCAAAATTGTTATAAAAAGATCTCAAAAGTGTGTGGAATGACGTTATCCGCCTTTGGCTCTCGTAATTTTGAGCTTTCGACAAAATCTCGGTGATATTCGTAATCAGCGGACAAATTTTACATATGACAGACGTTGAAATGGCTAAAAAATTAAAAGAATGTTTTTCGATCCGTTCGGCCACTTTTTCGGAACCGCCAAAATCGCTAAATTTCAAACAGCCGTAGCGCCGGTTCTATTTGAGTCACATATTTTTGATGGAGAAGTTTTAAAAGAGATTTAGATAGACTTAGAAAATGCCGTTTGATTTATCCCGATATCTCAATAAGTTTTCTCGGAAAGTCCACTTGAAGAGTGTCTTAAAAGGAGGCAAGGGAATGGAAAATTTGGTATGGAAAAATTGGCAAAAATCGATGGCCCGTCTTTGAAATTCTGTCAAAAATCGAAAAATCGTCGGAACTCTGTCAATCAAGCGGCATTCAGAGAAAATGGCAGCGAAGAGGATGAGTGCACAGTGGGGTTCCAAATCGTAATAGAAAATAAATCATTGTCGATTCAATGAAGCCACTTATTTTTGGCCGAAAAGAGAAGAGATGTGGATTTAACATTTTTTTTACAAGTCCATATCGATGTACCTTTACCTCCTGAATACGAATTCACCATTTATTTCCCCCGAACACCTCAATGTTTACCTTAAGGGGTTAGGCCACTCCAGAATTTTCGAAAAATTGATTTTGTTTAATGGTCCCCTAGGACCTCAAAAATGATGTCCCAAAAGATTATGGCCGGGAAAAATCTCTAAGTACTCGGTTTTCGAATTTTAGTACAAGGCCGCCTGGTCCGCAGCTCACTACTCAAAACTTCAAACGCGTTTATCTCAAAACTTCATTTTTTAAGTTGGCCGGAAACATAACTCAGACAATTTTCAACCGATTCACTTGAAATGTTGAATATATCTTGAAAAATACATTGCCTATGGAAGTACGTAGGATTTTTTTTATATTGCATAGTTCATTTGTTATTAACAATTATCTGACGATTTTTAGGCAAATTTTTCACTTTCCACTTTAGAAGTGCGCCGTTTGGCCAAAAATCAATATATAGAAAAAATCCTACGCACTTCTATAGCAGTTATTATATATAATCGAAAAAAATTCATTGGCTCATTATAATTAAAAAATTACAAAATATATACATAAAATATTATAAAATATATATATATATATATATATATATATATATATATATATATATATATATATATATATATAATACAAAATATAACTATAACTATATAACTATATAACTATATATATATATATATATATATATATAATACGAAAACGCTGCACAGCCGCCATTTTGAAATGAATCGCTTCAAAAAATTTTTGTATACAGTCACTGATATGTATGATAAGCACCCTTTTTTGTAATCTCGATTTATTTTCTAGTTTTTCTGAAAAAAAAATCCCCAAAAAGCGTATTTTTTCGGCCTCTAGAGTGGCCTAAGCTTGCTATCCCGCGAAAACACGTAAGCTTCAATTGTACGCCCCCTTCAATGTGTTACCAGTTAGGTTCAATTGAATGCACCTCTTTTAAATGTGGGGCGTGAGAAAGAATAACAAAGGGGTGGTTCATCCCTTAATTTTTGTGTTTTTTTTCAACCTCCTATTCAATTCTTCACCCTACGGGTGAATTTCTGATAGTTTTGCACAGTAGGAATTTTCGTTTCTGCTCCACTGAAACCAGTGGACCGCTTGCGGATGAAACTGCAAAATCAGCCCTTGATGATGCATTCTAAGTGGCCTCACCCCTTACAACCGTTGTTATGCCGATAAAAAACGTATCTAATAGCTTTTGAAACTGCAATAAAATAACTGGAATTTACGAAACTGAAAATTCACGGGACCAATTCTGTTCATTTCTTGCGCGGGACGGGGGGTGGGGGTATGGGAGTAACCCAATAGATTGGCTTTGCACGTAACCGCTTGGCGCAAAAAATGATTGATTGCGATAAGCCATTGGTTACGGCGTGCGGGAAAATCGAATTTTGGCATCACCGCCTCGATTTTGTTACCGCACTACGATAATAGAAGTTACGTCAGTGCAGGCCGGCCGGAGCGTTTAAATTGCAACAAGTGACGAGCCCAATTGTTCCAGTTAATCGAATGGCTAGCGCGATAGCGACGCTCCATTCCCACTCGATTATCAAGAGAGCACGAATAGTATTCGCCGACGATCGACTTCCTATTTTTTTTCCCCGCCCGCTCAATCACGATCTAGACACATCAATTCGCGCTTATTCGAGCTTACAAATAAAAAAAATGGCGTTTGAAAAGAGTCGTCTGTAGCTTGCCTTTCACACAAAATTAAAAAAAAAAAACAAATTCACCAAACTGCAGTCAATCGAACGAGTATTCCAAAATATGTACGTATATATATGTATATATTAGACACAGTGTGCACAAACGTCACGAAACCTCACTTTTGTAATCCCAGGAAAAATGAGTATTAAAAAAAAGCACAATACGCTGATAAGCGTCCGAGTCGAGTCCAAAGTCTATCGAGACATCGAGCGATTTTTCACAAAAGTCACGGGAATGAGAGAGCCACCGATCGAACGATCTACCGATCGAATCTCCAAAATCAATCCACTCAATCGCGATGTATCGCGCACCGTAAATTTTACCGAAGAGAGAGAGACAAAAAAAACAAACTGGACTATCGGAAGAACGGCGTTTTATCTTCGCGATGAAAAATGGCGGCGCACTCTTTCTCTGTCTTTCACAAGCCACGATTGCCCAGAGTAGAACCGACTGTGTACAGGGTTGAAGAGCATAAAACGCGTAAGAGTGTAGATGCGTATCGTGGTCCACAGTCTGACTCAGACTGCCTCGCTTGCGTGAGAGCAGCGCGGGAGAGCTCTTGCACACGACACTACACGACGCGAAGTTTAATCTCTATTAATAATACCCCGCCCGCTTTTGCCACGAATAGAGACGAGACTCTTTACAACTCTCCCGGCTTCATTGAATTTAACCATTGCCATCAACCGGACACAAGTTATCATCGGAAAACTTTCGAAATATATATTTTTTCGTACTCGTGTGCGATAGCTGGGCCGTGTTGAAAAAAAACTATACAGGGGACGTTGGAGCATAATCGATTACGAGTTATCGGCCTGCGTAGGAACGGAACCCGAAGGAATTATCCTTCGGGTTCCGTTCTAGCAAAAGTATACTTTGCTGCAGAAATATATATACAGGGTGTTAGGAAGGTCGGTGCAAAACCTTAAGGCGAGGGGGGGTTTGCACTTTTGAAAAATCGAATTTTTTGCCTTTTCTTATAGTTAAACATTTGAAGAATATGATCCCAAAATTTCAAGTCAATCAGAGCAAAACTCTCGAAGTTATTGACTATTTAGTCCCGTTCCTCTAACACTGGAGCTCCGACCCAGGTAGGAATTGACGATGAAAAAAGGGCTCGCCAAGCTCTGAAACAAGGCTCACATTTTTTAATCCAGGCTGAGCACCAGCCTGATTTCAGGCCTAGCTGAACCTCTGAATGATAACGCGGTTTCAGGCTCTTGCACACAGGCTTGACCAAAGGCTGGTAGAAAAGCCTGTACTAAGCCTGAAACGACGAAACAACAAGGCTCAAGACGAGCCTTAATGAAGCCTTCACGAGCATTTATGACCAGGCTTTTCCCAAACTCTTCCCGAGGCTATATGAGGCCTGTTTTTAGTTTTCTATATTCTACATTGGGGTAAATTTAATAAATCTGTGAAGAATTCATTTGATTTATTATATATATTTATTATTTGTTATATTATTTGTTACAAAATATATATAAAAAATATTTTAAAAAACAATACTTTATTTTATTGCGTACTTTTATTTTCGTATACACTTTTTTGTGTACCTCATAAATATCGATAAGAGAATATGTTTAAATGTTCTGAGCTGCCTCCTTCGCTTTCGTTTTTCGTGCCTTCGCACCCGACAAATTTATTGCTAAATTTTTTTTTCATAAAAGTACAGAAAATATGTTATTTTAAACTTATTTTATTTTATCACAACCTGAAACAAGCCTGCATCCAGCTTTGATTTTTCAGCCTCAAAACTCACCGGCTGAATAAAGCTTGAAATAACCCTGAGTTTAGGCTAAGCAGCCAGTCTTGGTTCCAGGCTGCTCCAAACGATGCAATGAAACCTGGGCCAGGTCTGTCTCACTCAGGCTCGGTGAAACAAGGCTCGTACAAGCTTGTTTCCATCGTCAGCCTTTTAATTTCCTACCTGGGGACTTCTCTAAACTTCAAACGCGTTTTTCTCGAAACGACTTTTTCAAAGTCCGTGTTCACTGCCATTTGAAAACTACATGACCGATTTATTTCAAACTTGGTACACACTTCCTACATATAAAATACCGCCCCCTAACGGTTAGTTTGAGATTTTTTTTTACACTGAGGGGGTTTTCCACCCCCAAAATGGCGGAATTTTTCGTGAAAATTAGCACTTTTCACTTTACATGACCACCAAAAATTTAGAAATGAAAAAAAAAAATTATCAAAGACCGTTGGGGGGAGGATTTGATGATGCTTTGACTAAATTTTAATGGTACTTGATTTCAGATAATTTCTAGCTGAGATACAGTGAACACCGCAAATCGTGTTTTTCCAAAGGCGTTCTTGGAAAAGCTCTGTCACCGGCTTGTTTGTGGATATTTTCGCTTACAAATTTCACGAAATGTTCTTGAAATGACACTTAACAATGTACAAAAGGTTTCAATAAATTTACTCTATCCATATAGATGAAAAAAATCGCAAAAAAGTGTTTTTTTTTTTCACGGTGAAACCCCTACCCTCCCCTTAAGGAGGTGATAGGTCACCTCGTTAGGAACATATCTAACCTATGTTACTTTAGGCCAAAGTCTAAGCATTTCGAGTTATCGTGGTAAGTATGATTTTTGGAAAATTTCCCAAAATTAGGTACTAACTCGTTCTTAATGTTCAAACTGACAATAATTTGTAACTAAAAACTTATTTGCGTCTTAGTTTAATGTGTATTCAACCGACAAACACCAATACAATCATTTGTATCGACACGACTAACTAAATGGGAAGTGTTGAATAATTTAAAACTTGTCAAAAAATAAAAATATCTTCTATGTTAAAGCAATTAAAAAAATAACATTAACATAAGAGGTGAACGAGTTAGTACCAAATTTTGAGAAATTTCTCAAAAATCATTCTTACCATGATAGTCCGAAATACTTAGACTTTGGACTGAGGTAACCTGGGTTAGATATGTTCCTAACGAGGTGACCTATCACCCCCTTAAGGCTTTGCATCGACCTTGATCACACCCTGTATATATTGATTTTTTCATTGAATATATTTATTAAATTTTGTTTTTACCTATTTTTCATGTTCATGAGAAATAAATGTATCATTCTTATTTTCATTTTATGTATTTATCAAATTTTATTTGCATATATTTTTTATTTTCATTAAAAATGAGTGTATTATTCACATTTTCATTTAATATATTCATATTAAATGAAAAAATGAATGATGTATACTTCTGCTCCTAACATAAGTATACTTTTTGACTCAGAAGGATAATTCATTCGACCTCCGTTCGCATCCGGAGTGATAACGTAAACTTTTATGATCTAATGCACTCTATAATCGATTTTTCCAAAAAATATGGCGTCATTAACGCCGACGAGTATGGAAAACAAATTTCAAAGGTTTTTTGAGGAGTATTTGTGTCGATGGCAATGCCTGAATTCACTGAATTCCATAAATGGACATATAGAGTGTGTCCCATTTTGAACTTACCCCTGATTTATCTCGAAAATTACTGCTTCGACCACGTATTGAGTATAATAAAACTTTTAGGGTTCAAAAACTTTTTTGGTCAAAAATTTAAAATGGCGAAGTAAGATGGGCGACGTGTTTTTTAAACTGGGATCATGAATTTTTTTTTCTGCCAAAAAATTTGTCAGGCCAAAACTAACAACTTTGGTAGGAAAAGTTTTTTGACAAGGTTCATAATTTTTAGGTTAGAATACCATTTTTTACTATTTTAGCTTTATCCAGAACGTAGCACACGGAGGTAAAGTCTTTAACATCCCTAGTGTAAGTGTGTGCGTGGGTGTGAGTTTGTTTGCGTTAGTTTCGGTTAGTTCGATAACCCAATGATCGGAGCAGTATTTTTCGAGACAAATCGAGGGTTAGATTAAAATGGGACACCCGATTTATCTAGAAGATAAAAATAATATACGCACATGTTATAATGTTCGCATATTTTATTTGAGTTCTGAACAGTTTCTTGATACTTCACTTCATAAGTGGGCAGAGAAAATTTATTTATTAGTTCTGTCGTGAATGTACGAAGGGTGATTGATTGAAGTTATTTTTTAAATGTCAAACGAAGTTAGACTAGTAAAGCATCTTCTATATGGATGTTCACTGCTCAAGTTATGGAAAATGTATTTTCCAATTGAATCTTTCTTATCGCCTTTTTTAACAATAAACATACTTTTACGTTCACTTACGTTCCACACAGTAATCTCTTATAATATTTACTTATAGTAATTAATAGTCCACTTTTATTATATATTTATTTTTGTAACCAATTATTATTAACTACATATATAGTTATTTATTTATTACTTAATGGTAATTAGTGATTCACTTATACTCATACATACAATCTCTTGCATTTATTTTCAGATATATTTATTCAACCCTTTTTCAAAAGCGAGCCTTCCTTTTAAAATTACATTCAAATTATCGTAAGTTGGTTTTAAATTTCAAAAATTAAATTTCCGTACCGCAAGCTTCGTCAAGCGTTGGAAACTTCTTCAGCCCTCAAGACTCTCTTCTATGTCCATTAAGACGGAAGGTTTTATTCTATCTTGCCGGAGGAATTGTCTCGACTCGCAACCGCATACTCGCTGCAAGGCATAATCATTCAAATTGAACTCTCTCGTAGAGAAACGCTTGAGAACCGTTCCTTTTTTTCCTGTTGTGAGAACGACGTTTCTCTTTCTCGAAAAAAAGAATTAAATTCAACCGCGGAAAGTCTTTTCACTTGAAACGCGAACGTTGTCAGTGAAAAGTTTCACGGGTCTGTTTTTTTTGCGCGGTGAACGATCGAGATTGAAATCGGAAAAGATCGTGAAGCCAATGAGGGAAAAACGTGTGTCCGATCGGCGCTCCGAGACGAAACGAGTGTGAATCGTACCGATTGAATTTTCATTAGGAAGCCTATGTTAAGGGGCTATACCAGTGTGACACTTTCGAAAAATCGATTTTTTTGTTGCCTTTTTCGACAGTTTATACTTTCCAGAATATCCTGTAAACATTTCAAGGCCGTATCTCCATCATTTTATCTTGCAAAAATTGATAGTTAAATCTTTAAACGCGTTTTTCTCGAAATGAGATTTTTCAAATTTGCTGACATTGTAACTCAGAGACCAATTATCCGATTGACTTGAAATTTGAACTGAGTACTCTTGAATATATTTACTCCACAATGACGTAGGATATTTTTGATTGGATGAAAATTGACGATTTGGCATTGAAAAAAACGACCATTTCATAGGCAAGAAAACATACTTATTTTTCACAACTACGCCATTTTGTTAGATTTTGATATTTTCCGAAAATCCTACGTCATTGTACAGGAAATACCTTCCAGTTTAACGACATTTTTCCTTTTTCAGTTTCAGCTACTCAATCGGCCGGAATCATGTCAACAGTGGAGGAACTTTTTTTTGCGCCTCTGAAAGCAGCGCATAAGTCGCATGGATCACAATATTTTTCTATGAAAAAATTATGTAATATAGGTCAAATATAGCCAAATATATTCTTAATTTTCCGAAACATTTAATTGGGTACTTTCCTTCCAAAAAATTCCCGCAAGTGAAACTTTCGGCGTTCACACTGGTATAGCCCCTTAAAAGAAAAAGTGCAGCGGAACAGTGGCCCTACGGTTCCCCATAGGAAAACAAAACCCAACCGCGGCGTTCAGTGATGTGTGGGAATATCGTAATTGCCAGGATCCCTGGGGATAAGCACGGAAAGTGATAGAGAGTGGCTGAGAGACTGAACGTCGTTTTTGACGAAAGACATGTGGTTTCTCTATCCATACCATAGTCGTGATACTATTTCTGTCATCGAAAAATGCTGGCGAGGTTTTATCAGGCTGAACAAAAAGATCCATATAACGGAGAGAAGAAATTCCAGCGCTAGGCAGACAAAAAAAGTTTTTCAAAGATGAAAGTAATTTTAGAAATAAATTCTTAGTGATCACGGAGTTTGCTCTTTCTGAAAATCGACTGTAGTTTGATTTGCTAAATCTTACGAATATATTAAAATTGGAGTATCAGTTAGATTCCATTTTTTAGGCTGAAATTAAGCTGGTAGGGTTGACTTAAGATGCTGAAAGGATTATGTTGATTGTTTTTGAAAATTTAGTCCCTTTAGTCAAAGTTGGCGTGAAAGAGACTTCCCTAAACCTTTGGTATTTGGAAATTAACGCTTTCAGAATTTTTCTGCACTTCGTTTTATCGGGATCCGTTAATGAGAATTTGAGAATTTTACCTGTCAGTATTTATAAGAAAGCTCTCCATTAAGGCGGGACACGACTGTGACGAACAAAACGATCGGTTACATTTTTTTTCTTTCAAAGTATACAAATTCAAGAATATGTGAAAAAAGTGTTCAAGTTTACATATTGAAAATTGACCAAGTTACAGACGATTTAGTGAGACCGGGTTGCGCACCGATTTAAGTATACTAAAACTTTCAATCGCGTTTTTCTCAAACAACTTTTATCGACCTAGCTGGAATGATAATTCTAGCTATAATCGTACAATTTTCAATTTAAAAAAATCATAATTTCCATAATTGCAGTAGCTATCGTTGTACGTAACCGTTTTTTTTTTGTTGAAGTTTAGTATTTTTAAGCCCCCCGAATATAAATAAACATTTCGCCAAAATTATACTTTTTTTTAAACCTACCATCATGTGAACAAATTTTGTTCCGAAAACGGCTACGTACAAAAGGAGATTAATATAGATTATAAAACTTTTTACTTTTCAGTTTTCAGACCAACCATTGTCAAGTTATCGATCCGGCCGTTGGATCACATTTTTATACAGCGGCTATCTTTATGCCTCGATAATGTTGTTAATTTTTAATGTTTTTTTCAATGAAAATTTGCACTGAAGTAGTTCAATGTATGCTTAATAACATACCTTTTTCCAAATCCAAAATAAGTAACCTAGTAGACAAAAAAATTGGTAAAAAATTACCCTTTTTTCGGCCCGTCATTAAATGTAAAACATAGTCATGAGTTTTAAAAAATTACAATATTTTACCAATATAATGGAAACAGAACGACGTCATTTAAAAATATTTTATATTTCCTGAGTTCCAACGTATGCCCTCGGGATTTTTACGTATTACCTTTCCCAATCCTCTTTCCTATCACTCCCTACACACAGCCGTCTTAAGAGGTCTTCTCACTTTAGACGCTAAAAAGAAGGCTATTTTCATGAATTTTTTTGATAGGTTTATATTATGTATATTGATATAAAAGTTGTTACACTTAATAAATACACTTTCGAAATACATACAAAAAAAAAATATTTATTTAAGGCACTATTTATCGATGAAAATGGTAGTTGAAAAAATGTCCTAAAACATTTGTAGGTCTGCACTGTTGATGAAATCTCGCAGATGGATCATCCGAAACAAAAAAATCAAACGGTTTTAGATTCAGTATGTTTATGGCTATAGAACGTATCACACGATTTTTAATATATGCAAAAATAACAAAACGGCGAACATATTTCGAAAAAACAAAAAAAAACGTGTTTTTTCACCGTTTTTGGCAAAAAAAAACCATCGAACACCATAAACCATCGAAAAAAATCGCAAAAATCAGCTATTTTCGACCCGCAACACTGTGATGATTCCTTAACTCAAGTATCTACACCAAGGTCTCAGAAGGATTTAATGCACGGCTAAGCGGTCACCGCTCCGAGTATCGGCCATGCGCGCCGCTGCTTGACTCGAAGCACCGCCGAGCCGAATCCACCAATGTCGATGTGATTTCAAAACATATACACGACAATGAAACTTCAAACCTTCAACTGTCATTCGTTATGCCGAACACCAGTGATGGAGGGAACCTTGTCGAAATCGTTGGACAAATTGAACACCCCATCAATTTCCAAAATGTACGGAAGATAATATGAGCAAACAGAATGATCTCTTAATGGAAATTGCTTGCATGCATAGCAGTGTGAAACTTGGTAGGGCAATATTGTACACCTTTTTGACAGATCTCAATGTAGACAACAATGATTTCTCCAGAATGTCGTAATTGGCTCTTGGCTCGGTTTTCCCAAGATCTTTCGAAGGCAGAAACAAATGAACGCAGGGGCTTCATTCTCAGGTCGAGGCATTTGTCACGCTTGTGGAAGGGTGCATAGATGTTGGGGATTGGTGTGTACTTTAGGGGCAGTCACTTCACGCAAAACTTTTGTCGGCATTTCTATGAGAGCGTCAGCGTTTCAGGGGGCCACGTGTATCATTCCATACCACTTCTATATTCGTTTTGTGCTGTTGTATATCGTCCGTATCTTCTCATGGCATGTGGAGAGCACACATGTGGGAGAAATACTCCGTTTAAAATAACAACCCTCATGATTCTTGCTTTCCCTCTCTTCCTCTCGCTCTCTCACTCTCTTCCCTGACTCGAAAAGCAGACGGAGTCAAAAGACATATGCAGGGGGCAAGGAAGAGCGACTGGGGAGCGAAAATTCGTGCGTCTAGCTCAAACCTATCTTCTACCTTAAATTGATACGTGTGTATCTACTTTTTCTATCCTGGGAAACTCCAGTATAAAAGTTGTGAAAGGAGGCTTATCTCCGAATCAAATCGCCATCAAGAATTCATTAAGGGGGGATTGTCTTTTTTTTCGCAAAATTTACCGCTTTTTGGGAATTTTTTTTGTGAAGAAAGTATACAACGGAAGACTTATGAAACTTGGCATATAGTTTTATTGATCTGTTTACTAGATACAAAAAATTTTTTAAACAATTTCATCAAAAAATCCGCCTCCCACCCCCCTCGACGCGCGATGGTCCTTTTTTGATGGTGTGCACGATTTCTCAAAAACTATTCAACCGATTGCCTTCAAATTTGGACAGAATGCTCAGCTGACATCCTTTTATCGTTTGATGAAGCAAAAAAGCAATACGTTTAATAGTTTTTTTATTTATAACAAAAAATCGATCAATTTTTTTCGAAAAATCGATACTTCAAGTTCAAAACGTCACCAAATCGTCAATTTTTTTTTCCCTTCATCGAACGATAGCTATATGTGTCTAAAGTAAAATGCTTTTTGGGTTTTTGTTGCAGGATGAACGTGAAGGCTGTAATCGTGCACACCATCAAAAAAGGACCATCGCGCGTCGAGGGGGGTGGGAGGCGGATTTTTTTATGAAATTGTTTAAAAATTTTTTGTATGTAGTAAACAGATCAATAAAACTATATGCCAAGTTTCACAAGTTTTCCGTTGTATACTTTCTTCACAAAAAAATTCCCAAAAAGCGATAAATTTTGCGAAAAAAAAGACAATCCCCCCTTAAGGGGCTATACCAGTGTGACACTTTCAATAAATCGATTTTTTTGCCTTTTTCGACAGTTTATACTTTCAAGAATATCCTGTAAACATTTCAAGGCCGTATCTCTAATCATTTTATCTTGCAAAAATCGATAGTTAAATATTTAAACGCGTTATTCTCGAAATGAGATTTTTCAAATTTGCTGACATTGTAACTCAAAGAGCAATTATCCAATTGGCTTGAAATTTGAACTGAGTACTCTTGAATATATTTACTCTACAATGACGTAGGATATTTTTGATTGGATGAAAATTGACGATTTGGCATTGAAAAAAAACGACCATTTTATAGGAAAGAAAACAAACTTTTTTCTCAAAACTACGCCATTTTGTTAGATTTTGATATTTTTCGAAAATCCTACGTCATTGTACAGGAAATACCTCCTAGTTTAACGACATTTTTTCCTTTTTCGGTTTCAGCTACTCAATCGGTCGGAAGCATGTCAGCAGTGGAGGAACTTTTTTGTTGGGGCCTCCGAAGGCAGCGCATAATTCGCTTGGATCTCAACATTTTTCTATGAAAACAATTATGTAATATAGGTCAAATATAGCCCAATATATTCTTAATTTTCGAAAACATTTAATTGAGTATTTTTCTTCCGAAAAATTCCCGAAAATCACCCAAATTTTCAGCGTTCACACTGGGATAGCGCCTTAAGGGCATGTACAAGGTCAACATAACCTCACAAATTTTCCAACCCAATTTTCTCATCGATGGTTAACTTTTTTCGGAAAAACAAAGCATTAGGCTCTGGAGAGTTTCCTGACGCAGAGCTTGATGATTTCCTTTTGTCCTAAATGTTATTCATCTCTCTCGCACTCATATGTCACGTGGTAGATCTTTTACTTCGTCTTAAGGCCTTATATACACTTGTGATGTTCGGAAAAATGAGTTCCGCCATTTTGAAATATTTTTGAATAAACAAATTGTACAAGCACATGAAAATATGTACTAATCGATGTTGTTGACAGTTTTTCAATAACCATTTATTGTCCCGTCGAAAAAAAATCAAAAGTGTATACAGGGTGTCCCAGAACTCAACGTCAAGCCGAAATGGGGTGACAGGATTGATTGTAACCATCATGAGAAAAATCAGAAAAAAAATCTATTTTGAAAATTTTAAATTCATAGTTTAACAAAAAACAGTCTTAATTCTAGGAAACTTGGGGCAATTGTGTCATTATTTTTTACTGTGATTCTAGAAATGTTATTTAGGGTCACGGTTCCAAAGTTTAAATGAACAAAAATAATAAAAATTAACCACAATAACCGAAAAATGGTTACAGTTTGACCAAATTTCTAGGTTTTTCTTAAATGCCCAGATTTTTTTTCTGATTTTTCTCATGATGGTTACAATCAATCCTGTCACCCCGTTTCGGCTTGACGTTGAGTTCTGGGACACCCTGTATAAGGGCTTAAATGACTTTCATGTGATCTTATGGAAAAATGATGGAATTCCATTGTTCTGTTGGATCCTATTCGAGAGACGTAGAAGTAAGTGATGAAGAAAAAAAACGCAACACCCTGTGAAGAGCCCTGCAGCCACTAAAATATTTTTGAGAGGCACCAAATACGTTGATTTAGCCACATACTCGAGACATAACTTCCTAGTAGGTTTCTCAACGCCGAACACTTTCGAGCCTCTGGAACCCACTCCTACTTTATCGTGCTCGAAGATGACGAATCACCGGCGGTATAAGTATTTACAGTCGAGTGATTTAGTCCGCTCCCTCCGAGGAAATTCACCGCGTACACACCGATAAGGATTCGATGAACCGTATACTTCCGATCCGATATGCAATTGCTTGATCGAAGAGTTCATTCCGTGTGAATTATCACCTACTCCGAAATGGAGTAATTCATTTTTTACATGTTAATTATTTTTGAAGATCCCACTTGTGTTTCTCATTTTTTCGCGCATGAATAAAATACTTTTTGTCTTCGACAACGTTCTAGCAATGTCGTCATTATTTTAAAAAAATAATATTCTGATTTAATACCAACGTTTTACGACAATAAAAGTCCTTAATTTTTCTCTCTTATTTATACTTATCCATTATCTGTACATTATCGAAATTATTAATTATTACTGCCGTTGTGTTTTTTTTTACTAAACGTAAAACGAAAAATTATTTGTACATGCGATCAACTATTTTTCTAGATCTACCGTTTCCGGAGATTTGTGGATTTTTTGTTTTACTTCGCGTTTAAAACGACGCGAAGAAAAACATCGCTCGAGAATTCGTGAGTCAGCTACGCGAGGAAAAGGGTGCGCTTTGAACGTTTCGAGGAGCGATCTCGGTCTGGGGTGCTGAGAAAAGTCTTCCTAGTTTGTTATATTAACAGCGATAGAAAGAGTGCGGGGCGGGGACGAAGATAGGGTCTGTGGAGAGTTCCATTTTTGGACAGTGGGGCAACATAAGCCTTCTCGGTGAACTGCTTTAAAAGAGATTTATCGACTTTCTTCTCCATTGTCAGTATTCCTGGTAGTGGTCACACAGCAATGTGTATCGTCTCTCAAGGATTTATTAGCCTAGGGTGACGAATAATCAACGGGGAGAGGTTTGCATCGTCGATGTCTCACCTCGTGCATTTTTTTTTCTTACATCGTGATTCGAATATTTACCACACTGGTCAACGGATATACACGAATTTACCAAAACGTTATGAAATTTAAATAACTAAAATAATTACTAAATAGTTTTAATATTAAGGGGCTGTACCAGTCACTTTCAAAAAATCGATTTTTTTGCCTTTTTCGAAAGTTTATGCTTTCAAGAATGTCCTGTAAAAATTTCAAGACCGTATCTCATATAATTTTATCTTGCAAAAATCGATAGTTAAATCTTTAAACGAGTTTTTCTCGAAATGAGATTTTTCGAATTTGCTGACATTGTAACTCAAAGAGCAATTTTCCGATTGACTTGAAATTTGAACTGAGGACTCTTGAATATGTTTACTCTACAATGACGTAGGATATTTTTGATTGGATGAAAATTGACGATTTGGCATTGAAAACAACGACCATCTTATTGGTAAGAAAACAGATTTTTTTTTCATAACTACGCCATTTTGTTAGATTTTGATATTTTTCGAAAATTGTACTCCATTGTGGAGGAAATACCTTCCAGTTTAACGAAATCTTTTCCTTTTTCGGTTTCAGCTACTCAATCGGTCGGAATCATGTCAGCAGTGGAGAAACTTTTTTTTGGCATCTCCGGAGGCAGCGCATAAGTCGCATGAATCTCAATATTTTTCTATGAAAAATTATGTAATATAGGTCAAATATAGCCAAATATATTCTCAATTTTCCGAAACATTTAATTGAATACTTTTCTACCAAAAAATTCCCAAAATTCACCCAAATTTTCAGCGTTCACACTCGTATAGCCCTTTAATGTAATTACTAGAATAATTACTAAAATAGTTATCACGATAGCAAATCATAGCCAGTGTTTGAGCTCGGTTATTTTGGCAGGTCTGTTTGCTAATATTTACAACTTACATCGTCCGAAAAATTTCCGAAGCCTCAGTAATCGTTTCACCTTGTGCAAGAAAAAAAACAACACATATCGTAAATTCCAGAAGATTTTTATTGGCACACGATATTCCAACTATTCGACTGTTTTTCTCTTCCTACGCTACAAATATTTTTGGTACTGGCATGAACTTGTACACCCGCCCACTTTCACGGGACTACGGACTATCGAATACCGGTTGGAACATTTCCAATACCCGGTTGGCAAAGTGCATTTTCTGACTGTGGCTGCAGAGGCTTAAAACCGAATGCATTGTGAAGAAAGCAAAAAATCACGACCTCGTGTCAAGTGGTCTGGATTCCAGGGCGAAGCGTCAAAGGAACTTGGTTCAACGTCCAGTGTCTTGATTTTCGATTATCAAGACAACCCTGTATATTGTCATTCCACTTGCCCTCCTCATTATGGTGTTCGATCTCCAATCGTTGGAGGGCAACGAAAATTCGTTTTTTTTTCTTTCCAATTCCCGTCTTTTTTGTACAAAATTATCCAGGTTCATGCTTTGCAAAAAACGAAGCCAAGAAATCTTAGTGAAATATTTTAGTTCAACTCGGCCATAGGGAATTTAAGGGATAGCAAAAATTGAATATTGTATTCCAACAATGCAACTCCAAGTCGTCGAGTCAAAATGATTTTTTCTTTCAATCTCAATGTAGCGCGATATACCAAAACGTATAAATTGTTCTTTTAGGAATCTGGAATGGACAAGCCCTTATACTTTATATACGCGTCTATTTGATTTTTTAAAATTTGAGTTAACTAGATTTTCCGTGAAATCAAATTTTTCCTATTGCCTTCCATTATTGGAAATATCTATTCTAAACATAGTTATTTAATCGAATCAAAATCTATTTAAT
This sequence comes from Ophion slaviceki, assembly GCA_944452715.1. Taxonomy (NCBI): domain Eukaryota; kingdom Metazoa; phylum Arthropoda; class Insecta; order Hymenoptera; family Ichneumonidae; genus Ophion; species Ophion slaviceki. The sequence continues at coordinate 12,189,170 of OX101792.1, read as the reverse complement.
ATCGTCCAATAACTAAATATTTTATTTAATCCGAATAAATCTGTGATTCGGTTTCATCTGTTTGGAAAACAATTTAGTTGAAACCACAGAGCGTATCTATTTGATTGTAAAAAAATTAAATTAAATAGAATTTTCGTAGAATCAACCATCCTTCTATCTGATTGAACTAATGGTCTGTCTTTATTTCAACACACATATCAAAGGGGAGTGGGAGTAGAGAGTAATTATATATATATTAGGTGTAGTAACAAGAAGTCCATTATTTTTCATTTCCATTTTCCAATTTCCAATTATCCATTATTTACATATATTTATATGAGGCGTTCCATAACATTTCGAACGGTCAAAAAGTTTTCCACTCTCAAAAAAATTGAAATTTCGTCAAATTATTTAATTATATGAAAAAAAACAGTGTAAATATTTTCAAAATTTTTGGATCGCATTTTTTCAAGTTTTTCAAAATTTCAAAATTTTCAAAATACCTTTATATCTCGTGAGCATTTGATTTATCAGAAAAATGTTTAAGACAAAAAAGTTGCAATTTTACATGAACTTTGTGAAAAAATTTTGTTTTGAATTTTTCGAGTTTAAAAAATGCCCATTTTCACCAAAATTATGCAAAATATTTTTTTTTTCGGTCGGTATGTCACTTGATTTTTCTCAAAAAATTCCAGAAAATACTCTGAAGTGTATACAGTAACACCTATTTTTTTCAGAGTGGCTCGATTCGTTGTTCCAAAGCTGTCCTTTGTTTTATTATTATGAGATACTATATCTGCGACCAAGATGTTACAAGCACTCGGTAGCCAAGGGCAGCGTGCGTAGCTATGAGTAGGTAGGTTCTAGGTTCGATTTCATATAGGTGAAGTATTTTCTTCGGGAAAAATAATTTTCAAAGGCCAGGGATGACGAATTACGATACAAATTCGTTGCGGTAAACACTCAATTAAGTGTTTCGTTTCATTTTGGATGTACGAAATATTTTATGCATATAGTACACTTATATTTACAGACTACATTGTAAGCAAATAAAGATTTATTTGAATCGAATTTTCATTTATTCAATTTGAATATATTTAATATTTGAAAAGAATAGCTGAAACAAATAAAACACCTTTGAAACAAATAAGATCGTAGTAGGCCGTCAGACAAGGAAAAAACCAATTTGATTTAAATAAATCCCATTAAAATTAATTTTTTTTGGACAGCGTAGTAGTTTCTTAAAAGCTCGAGTCAACCTTTTTCAGATCAAAATGATGTGAAAAATGTTGATTGTTCGATACGATTCTACAAGACTGAACGATCTTGGACGAAGAAACGTACCAACGACCAGCGAGAACGCTATTACGATTGTGACTTGCGACAAGGACACGTTGATAATTGGATATGCAGAGGCGGATACAATTGTCAGCCGTGGCTCGTTCTCTCTTTAGCCAGGCTGCCAGATCTGTTCTATCCGCAGCGGCTTTGTCGAACCCAAGTGCGTAGTATTGTAATATTCTTTTTTGTTCTTTCTCCTCGTTCAATCTCCCACTTTGAGCGTCGTCCACGTTTCCGCCCCGGACGTGCATAAAACATTATTCCCGAAGATTTTCCTGACAGATTAGCCTACTAAAAATGTACAGCGTAGACCCAGTTCAGAAAAAAAACAACAGCTAAAAGTTCCGGGCAACCTCAGGGGTCACTGCCTTTGCTGTTTGACGTTTCCTAACATTTTTCTCCTGTCAAAAATGTTCACTGCTCTGGTTTTGGGGACATGCTGTTGCATATAGGGCTCAGACTCGATGCATACAGTTTCGTTAGTATGTTAGTATGCACCGTGAAGTCAGAGTTTTCGTTAATTAGCTAGAAGGCCATAAATTGGAGTTTCGAAAACGCCTTCCAAGATTTTTTCGTCGACGGAACTGTCAACAGCAAACTCTGAATGTGGAACGCCCGATTCTGTATCGGATGTGGAGATTCTGGAATGTATCGCAGGTCGAAAAACGGCTGGGGTTGATTCAACCCCCGATGACTGTTAAGGGTTAAGAAATAACTATCAAATGCCTAGACTTGAGAAGGAATTCGAGCGAATTTTCTGAAATTCCTTCATAAAAACCAAAGTTTAGCCGTACAAAAAAAAGAAAATCATTTCTCCTACTCACGTTCGTGCTGAAGTGCTCCGCAACGGCCAATCCATACGAAAACTCTGCGCACTCGAACTGCACAGTATTCACACTAGTCCATGATTCCGATGTTTTTTTTCCCCATCGTATCCCAAGTCTTCCTCTCGATACCGTGTACTTTTTTTTCGTCGATTAAGAAAAAAGTCTTCTCGAATGTCATCAACGGGAATCGTGGCGAGGGTTGAAACGCGTCACTTCCGGCATGGAACGGAATACGAGGATTTATTTTATGAAAGTTGTATTTCTGGGTTTAGAACGGACAGCGACTGAGTCACGCGCTACGATAGTGTGCCCCTCCCTGGGCACGTAACAACCCCCGTTGCAACGTTGTACGCGCATGCCTAGTTTGGAACTGTGCGCCTCACCGGCCATTTTCCCGATAAACGAGGGGATGATATTCTCTCTCCACGCTGTACAAGTTTCTACCTCGAGAGAGTGCTGTTCCCACACCATGCTACGCACAAGCACTTGCCCGGCGAAATATGGGGTTGCCACTTACCCCCGAGCACGTGTTGGTAGCACACACGATGGAGGAGGAAAGTGATAGGCCTTGGATAGTTGGAAGGTCGATAGCGATTTATTTTTCGTTGATTCGATGACTCGGATGGTAAGGAAGTCTTTCGGTACCCCGGTAGTCTTGCACGGGCCACGGTATATTTAAGGGAGACTTTGTCCTTGAAATTTTCAAAAAATTAATTTGGGCTCAACATGAGCAGCTAGAAGAAGAGGAGGGATGCCTCTATGGACCAGGCATTGCCGATTAGCGGTAATTATAAACACATTTGTGTAAACACATTACAAAACTTTAAACGCGTTTTTCTCGAAAACACGTTTTTTTAAATGGCTGACATTCTCCTGACCGCTGTAATTAACATATCGACCTGAAATTTGGAGAGCATACTCAGAAAATATGTCTTCACGGAATGACGGATCGTTTTTTCGATAGATACATTTTTGCATTTATTATTTATCTTTTTATGCGAAAAAAACGCGAAAATTCGATTTTTTTTAAATTGCCGCCATTTTCCGAAATTTGTACTAAACGAAAAACCCATCCGTCATTCCATGACCAAAGGGTCACAGATTGATAATATGCTTTGAATTTGTGTTTCAGATCAACAAAGAGGGGGCAGTGATGTCAGCCGTTTACCTCCCGCGATTTGAGGACCTGTTTTCGCGGAGCTGCAACGGCCGCCATTTTGGTTTTTTTTCAAAAAAAAATTTTTTTACGTTCTGTATATCATGAATAAAAGCAAGAAAAAAAAGCGCACTCAAAAAGCTTTACTCGTTTCCTTTAAAAAAAATTAAATGTAAACACCTGAAATATGGCACTCCAAGGACAAAGTCTACGTTAAAGGGATGACACATTTTGGGTTACGGAAGGCTTGGAATGGTGGCTTTCCTGGTGAAGGCACGGCTTCGTTGCTGTAGAGCCACGGGGAGTTGGATTTCAGGTAGAGATCTCGATAATGATGAAATTAGCAATGTCGAGGTGTCTTGTCTCAAAATCACCTGGCGTTTTAATTTATTAATAAAACGTATTATTTATTCGAAAAGTACGGATATTCGTATTTCAACATGAGGTACAAACATGGAGGTTATGTGGGGAACACAATATCCGATAAATGGCCGCCTCGTCCGTGTTTGCAAACGGTCACTCTTTTGACGAATTTTTAAATAACTTTTTGGCATAATTGCGGACTCATTTCATTATGGTGAGAGTCTGAATTGGAAGGTACGAAAAATCGTTTTTTTTGGTGTTTGAATCGATGAATAAACTATTCAAGAGTATATTTACAAAGTTACAGAAGCCAATTGTAGATATTTTCGAAGATACAGGGCCAAAAACAAAGTAGCTATTGACATTTGATATTGATATTTACTCCTATTGAAAACTTTGAAACGCATTTTCTCCAGTTTTCGTTTTTACGCTTTTTCCAAATTGGCGGGTGTGATAGCAAAACAACTAAACGACCTATTGAATGAAAGCAGTTTATTTGCTTCAGTATGAAAATCTCTTTAATGTGAATAAAAAAGACGCTGAAAAAGTCTTTTAAAAGCAATTTTATAGCACGTTATAGTGTTTTTTTATCACATTTTTTTTCAAACATAAGGAACGTTATGATTTCATGATTTTTTCAGCTTTTATTTAATTCACCCAGAAGAAAAATATATGGCAATTGAAAATTTTATTGGTTTATTTGGTTCAGTTAAGAATTACGAGCGGCATCTTTCCCGCCGATTGGAAACTGCAGTGGCAAGACGCACATGGAATAGGCTGATAAATCTGCAATAATTTATTGTTTCAAATATACATAAAAAGATACCTCAATGTTCACTGAGGTAACTTGTTTTCTTCCCATCTAAAAAAATTCCCGAAAAAAACGTTTTTTTCGGTCGAAAAATAGAAGATTTTCGTGATTTTTTTAATGGTTAAAATACGCTAATAAGTCTGATTTTTTTTATGTCAAATCGAAGCACATATGAAGAACAGAAAATAATTCTTCAACCGTTTATTTTTATTTTTTTTTGCATTTTTTTAACGGTTGAAAATGTCTTCGAAAAAAAGGAGTTCTCACGGTGCACACGGTTGTGGCCGTAAATATTATCTAAAACAAAATTTGTATAAAGATTATTAATCAGTATGAAAGCCGTTATCTTCCTATGGAAGTTTTTTAAAAATCGAAATTGTCAAAATGCCGGCGGTTGGAAAAAAAGTATCGAATTTAGCCTATTTTTCGACAGTTTTTCATTTTAAAAAATATGAAGATTTAAAAAAAGCTTCCACAGGAAGATAAACTCTTCCTTTGAGAGTGTACACCGTTTTGAAAAACCACATTTCGAGAATAACGCGTTTGGGGTTGTTTGAGTTTGGGTATTGGGGGAAGGCGCCGTATCCATCAGTTAATTTATTAATAAAGTGAAGAAGTGGTTTCAAAGATTCCGGAGAGGAAGTTTCGACCTCGAGAGTGGCGAGAGAGCAGGACGACTAAAAAAAATTTAAGATAAGAATTTGGAGCAGTTGCTGGTCGAAGATCCTTGCCAAACGCAATTGGAGCTTGCTACTACATTGGGAGTTACCCAACAAGACATTTCCAGTCGTTTAAAAAAGCTCGGCAAGATTCGTCAAGGCCTTACACAGGCAAAGGACCAAGGCTGATCATATTGCTGCATGACAATGCCAGACCACACACGGCAAAAGGGACCAGAGATGCTTTACATTCGTTTGGGTGGCAATTCTGCCACACCCGGCGTATGCACCAGACTTGGCTCCATCGGATTTTCACTTGTTCCGATCGCTCCAACATCAAATGGCTGATAGCCACTACAAAACGTTCGATGAAGTCAAACATTCCATTACTGACTTTATTGAACTCAAAATCATCATGTTTTTACCGCCAAGGAATTTGCAATCTGCCTGACAGGTGGCAGAAATGTGTGGAAGCAAACGGAGATTACTTTCCCGATTAAAACATACCTTGATTTTAAGTAAATAAATTATTATTTTCACGAATAAAGACGGAACATTTATTTGTTTATGAATTTAATGCGAAGAGGAAACTGACGAATTAGGCAAAGATATTTGCATTGATTTTTCGCCTTGTAACTCAATCAACAGCTTTGGAGTAGGAAAAGATGTTTGGTGAATTTGTCTCTTTGGAATAAATTCTTCTGCGAAAGGTCTAAAAATCGACAAATAACTGTATTAATTCCTCGCGTTAATGGGCTACATGTACCAAGGTAGGTAAAAAAATTGCATTTTCCAAAAATATTTTTATTCGATAGTATCATCATTTTTCAATATTCTCTGAAAATTTCAGCATCGAAAATGGCAGCACCATACTTCAAACTTTTAACGCGTTTTTGTCGAAACACTGTTTTCAAAGTCAGTGGACATCATATCTCGAGAACCACTTGATGGATTGTTTCAAAATTTACAGGAGATACGACGAGAAACATTTAAAGGTTGTTGACGATCTCACTTTTTCAAAATCGATCTTCGTTTTTTAATAGTTACGTAAAAATTACGACTTCTTTCATAAATGTTGTATGCGCGAATTACAATTCGTCACTACGTTGTTAAAAAAAGTGATTTTAAAAATTGTCGATCGTCAACGACTAGTATTTATTGATAACTTGAATAATTCGTTTGGGTTTTAGATTTCGGATGAACCGTTTAAGCTGGAGAGTGTCCACCGCCAAACGTCGCGAAAAAAATATTATAATCTGCTGACGGTCAAGTTTTTTTGTCATTTATCTGTATTTTTTTGAGATTTTTTTAAAGGCTTTCAATGTATCTACCTTTGTGTTTAGATTATTTAGTCACCTTAATATCATCTAAATTTTGTGTAATTATCTGGTGTACAAAAAATGCGTTTCTTTTGCACCAATCTTTCCCAGAAAAAAGATCGCAATTTGGCAATTTTTTCGGGCCTCTAGATAGATGTATTCCCTTGGGTATATTCTCTTCCCAATAAACTGTAGGACCTCGTACGCCGAGTGTACTTCGATTGTTTCCGTTTTTTCGGGACGCTCGAGGGACGCACAAAGCTGGGGAGAAACGTAAAGGGGTGTGTTCTTTTTTAATGTTTCGCATCGGGAATAAATAACTCTGAAGTTCTGAACTTCTGAAGGGGCTATACCAGTGTGAACGCTGAAAATTAGGGTGATTTTCGGGATTTTTTTTGGAAGAAAAGCACTCAATTAAATGTTTCAGAAAATTAAGAATATATTTGGCTATATTTCACCTATATTACATAATTTTTTCATAGAAAAATATTGAGATCCAAGCGACTTATGCGCTGTCTTCGGAGGCGCCAAAAAAGCTCCTCCACTGATGACATGATTCCGGCCGATTGAGTAGCTGAAACCGAAAAAGGAAAAATGTCGTTAAACTGGAAGGTATTTCCTGTACAATGATGTAGGATTTTCGAAAAATATCAAAATCTAACAAAATGGCGTGGTTATGAAAAAAGTCTGTTTTCTTGCCTATAAAAGGGTCGTTCTTTTCAATGCCAAATTGTCAATGTTCATCCAATCAAAAATATCCTACGTCATTGTAGAGTAAATATATTCAAGAGTACTCATTGCTATTTGAGTTACAATGTCAGCAAATTTGAAAAATCTCATTTTGAGAAAAACTCTTTTAAAGATTTAACTATCGATTTTTGCAAGATAAAATGATATTGACATAAATAATAATGATATTCTTGAAACATAAACTGTCAAAAAAGGCAAAAAAAATCGATTTTTCAAAAGTGTTTCACTGGTATAGCCCCTTAATGTTGGAGAAAATCGTGAAAAGGGTCTTCTTCAAAAATACTTCACATCACGAATATCCAACATTTTTTGCTCCTCGTTGTACAAAAATTTGGGTTTCCTTTCGAGATGAAGTAAAACAAAAAAGCTGCAGTGTTCTGCACCGCGAATCAAAGCGATTGCCCGAGGTTCCACAGCCTCGACCGATTAAAGCTGCGTGCTCGTCCTATGTATAGAATCTCGAGGGTGAAGGAGATGAGCGAGGGCGTGAAAAAATGCTTCCTCTTTCGCAGTGTTCATAGCCATTGCTGGCTCAGTCGGTAAAATGGTTTCCTGACATGATTCTCGTCGTCCCGAACAGCCCGCAACGTTCAAGGGGATGATGCATTAGAGCTGCAGCCCTTTTCGCGCAATTCCTGTGCCTCTCCGAACTCGCTAGAGTTCAAGCGATACGATTGACCCGGCTTGACGTATTTTCATTTGTTCCGACACCGCACATACGTTTGCCTGGCATATTGGAAGCTCTCGGAGATCGACTTTCTCTCGCCGCCCCCTGTGTGCATACATTTAGGGAGGGTGGCATAGGGACTTTAGTTTCAGGGAGAAGCCAAGCGGGAAGCACGTATTGATTTTCAGCGATTCGATACGAAGGTCTCCGAGGGTCATTTGCTCTTGAAGTTTTTACGTGCTAACCTACGTTCATTTTTTTTCCATTCTTCATTGTGAAATGCAGCGAAGCATCCTTGACGAGGCAACTCTCAAAGGGCCTACCGGCGGTCAAAATAAAAGCATCATGGTCCTTTTTTTAAATCTATTAGCAATATTCAGGTTAAGGGTATCCCTGTCTGCAAACTTCAAAAATCGTTTTTTTTGCCTATTGTTATAGTGTGAACTTTCAAGAATATTTTCGGACCAACCGGACCTTGAAATTCTAAGAATTGACGAACCCAGGTAGGAATTGACGATGAAAAAAGGGCTCGCCAAGCTCTGAAACAAGGCTCACATTTTTTAATTCAGGCTGAGCACCAGCCTGATTTCAGGCCTAGCTGAACCTCTGAATGATAACGCGGTTTCAGGCTCTTGCACACAGGCTTGACCAAAGGCTGGTAGAAAAGCCTGTACTAAGCCTGAAACGACGAAACAACAAGGCTCAAAATGAGCCTTAATGAAGCCTTCACGAGCATTTATGACCAGGCTTTTCCCAAACTCTTCCCGAGGCTATATGAGGCCTGTTTTTAGTTTTCAATATTCTACATTGGGGCAAATTTGATAAATTTACGAAGAATTCATTTGATTTGTTATATATATTTATTATTTGTTATATTATTTGTTACAAAATATATTTAAAAAATATTTTTAAAAACAAAACTTTATTTTATTGCGTACTTTTATTTTCGTATATACTTTTTTGTGTACCTCATAAATATCGATAAGAGCATATGTTTAAATGTTCTGAGCTGCCTCCTTCGCTTTCGTTTTTCGTGCCCTCACACCCGAAAAATTTATTGCTAAATTTTTTTTTCATAAAAGTCCAGAAAAAATATTATTTTAAACTTATTTTATTTTATCACAACCTGAAACAAGCCTGCATCCAGCCTTGATTTATCAGCCTCAAAATTCACCGGCTGAATAAAGCTTGAAATAACCCTGAGTTTAGGCTAAGTAGCCAGTCTTGGTTCCAGGCTGCTCCAAACGATGCAATGAAACCTGGGCCAGGTCTGTCTCACTCAGGCTCGGTGAAACAAGGCTCGCATAAGCTTGTTTCCATCGTCAGCCTCTTGATTTCCTACCTGGGAAGTTACACCTATTTTGGTGGAACAGTGCGCGTCGGGTTTAAACGCGATTATATCGAAACCACATATTTTGACACGGCGTGATTGATATATTGAGAAACGTCCACTGATGACTTAAATTTGCACAGTTAGCATTCAAACAGTGGTCATTTTCGCTTCACGATTGCATTTTTTAATTGGATGAAGCATTTGTTAATAACGACTTCGGCATGCTGTTTTTCAAGAGAAAAATGAGGTTTTCTTTGGAGACGCTGTCATTTTTCGTATTTTTCGAAATTTCGAAAAGTGGATCGTGAACCCATAACCAGTTGGATATATTTGAAGAATTTTTTTTTTGCTTTCGTTTCAAATTACATTTGAGCTTGGTAGAGATCCCGCCGTTTCGGGCCTCCCCGCTGGAGGACTGCAACGCCAACTGCAGCACCACGAACACGTTGAAAGATTTTCTTCCAAAAAAATTACATTGTAACCACAAACATGTGTACACTATGCTGGGAAATAATTTATTCCAACCGATGTGTTGCTAGGAAAAAATTCATCATTCTGGCCCTCCAAATTGGGCTTCCAGAGAGGAAGGTAAAGTGAGAGACCCCATGAAGGGGTCTCATCACCTCACACGCTAAAAAAAGGGCTATTTTCATGCATTTTTTTTATAGGTTTATATTATGGATATTGATATAAAAGTCGTTACACTTAATAAATACACTTTCGAAATACATAAAAATACATTTTTTTGTATTTATGTAACCCAAACAAACTTTAAACGCGTTTTTCTCGAAACAACGTTTTTCCACGGCTTGTTGATAAAATCTTCGAAACTACTGAACCGATTCTTATTAAATGTTAACCACATATTCTTTGCAACTATAGCTATAGCGCATACCAAGGATTTTTAAAATTTTGATATTCACTTTTTTTGCCATAAACGGTAAAAAACTCGTTTTTTGTTTTTTTTTTTTCGAAAAATGTCCGCCATTTTGTTATCTTTGCATATATAAAAAGTCGTATGGTATGCGTTTTAGCCATTGACATACTTAATCTAAAACTGTTCGATTTTTTTTTGTTTCGGATGATCCATCTCCGAGATTTCATCAACAGCGCAGACCTACAACTTTTTTAGGACATTTTTTTAACTACCATTTTTCGTCTATAAATAGCAACTTAAATAAATTTAAAAAAAATTTGATGTATTTCGGAAGTGTATTTATTAAGTGTAACTACTTTTATATCAATATCTATAATATAAACCTACCAAAAAAATTCACGAAAATAGCCTTTTTTAGAGTCTAAAGTGAGAAGACCCCTTAAGAAACTAAAAGATTGAACTAGACCCAGTGACCAGTTTTTTCACATGTCTCGTGATCCTATAAGAATGACAAGACTGAATCTACGAAATGGAATGGAGTTGAAGACAAACTGAATTTCCTCATCCGGGTGACAAGTCTGAATAAAAATCACTCTCTTATCTTGACATATGAATCAAATGCATTTTTATGCTGTACGGAGTGCATGATTCACAGAACGGGTAGAGTTTTGCGTAAGAACTTCCTTTTGGAAGTTTTTAAAGTTTTAAATACTTCCAAAAGGAAGTTTAAAATTCCAAAATTATTGGAAGTTTAAATTTCCTTTATTTTTAGTTTCAACCTTTACCTAAATTTCTTTCATTTATAGTTTTCAAACATTTCCTTTAGTTTGAAGTTTAAACCTCTTCCTAAATTTCCTCTGTTTTTAGTTTAGAAAAATTTTCTTTAGTTTGAAGTTAAAACTTCAAATTATTCGAAGTTTAAATTGGAAGTTTAAAATTCCAAAAAGAGGTTTAAAAATCCAAAATTAAAATCGTCCAAATGGAAGTTTTTACACACAGGAAGTTTTTACACAGTTTTTACAATAAAAACTTCCAAAAGAAACTTTTTATTTTTCAGGGGAGAGTCATATTTTGCAAGGTCGTATCGAATTGGACTAAGCCGTTGAGTGTGTAAGGAATGAATTGTTAATAAATCTCTAGCAGTTGGAAAATATTTTCGTGCACTTTTCGAGGCGTTCACTGCAGTTGTCCCAGTTGGCAACTAGGCTAGACAGAGATAGATGGAGGAAGAGAGAGAGAGAGTGAGTGAGACAGAAAGAGGGAGACCTTACTCCGATGGGCTTATATTGATTTTCCGGTTGCAGTTTTCCCTGTAGTTCAACACGGTGAGAAATTTGATTTGCCTTTCATTCGCGAACGAACGTCGAAATATGTAGTCTTCCATCAAGCTCACATGCAAAAATACTCTCTAACCTTGTTTCCTCTTCCGTTCTCATTGATCCCATATATCGTGGAGCGCCTTCGACGACGTAAACATCGTTAAAATAGTCACGGGAACCAAGCTCGCAGAGACACTCCGGGAGCATTTTTCTTCCTCGGTGGGATTTTCAGACGTAAATTAAATTCGAACAACTTTTTTTTTGCATTCGTGCCTCAACCAGATTTTTTTTTATTGCTCTCTTGGTATTCGCTCTCCCTTCAAATCCCACACACGCAGAATACAAAATAAATACTCTTAGAAAAATATAAATCTTTGTGCGATTTCTGTTTTTTTCTCTGCTCATAGAAAAATACACACATTTCTATTTACTCATTTTCCCATCTCCCCTGACGATTTTTCGCCAGTAACAGAACAGCATTTACAAATAGATAAATTTGTCTTCGTACTGCTGTGGAAAATGACCGTGGTAAAACGGACATATGGGCAATTCAAAGGAAAACAAAAAACATCGTGGAATATCTGTTCCGTTTGAGAAAAAAAAAGGTATTACGAATAAATCGACAAGAGATAAATGAAAAACGATCAAGTCGATTTTTAACGCTGTTGAAATTTGCATCGTTCGAAAGCAACGAAACTTTTTTTAATATTTCAATTTCCTTATTCTCGTTTTAATGCAAAATGACTTTTCGCATATTAAATTTATGGATCTCCGAAGGAACGTTTCAGAAAATAATTGCGGGATTTTTTTAGACGAAATGTGCCCATAGAAATGAATATAAATTCTCAAGTATTCATTTTCATTGCATTCCAACGATGCAAACTTCAATCTCATGGTTCTTACATTTTATGTACTTAATACTACGTACTAAAGATGCGCAGGCTTTGCAGTCTTATTCGAAAGTTAGATTCGATGATTCTCCATAGATCTCTTATTTTCAAAATTCCAACAATCTTGCGTTTGTCAAAAAAAAAAAATCACGATTTTTTTGTAATTAGATGGCAATTTGATTATTCAATATTCTTGATCTTTTCGTTATTATTTTTTACACTCAACCTATCTTGTCAGTTAAAAATCGTGTACTTATCTATAATTTGCAAAAAAATCCACCGAATTTAACTTCCGATATCAGCTGTGCAGGCTACTTAACGTAATCTAATTTGTGCTTTTAAATCGATTGAAGGAACTACTTCGGGGGTTAGCGCGACGAAGTTGGCAGAAATGGGCGACCTTGTACATTTTTAATTCGTTTTCTTTAGTGTTAATTGTTATTGAAAAAGTGACCATTGACGTTTGTGACAGCGCACGATCCTTCCGTGCTACATCGTGCAATTATTTCTCCGTCACATTGCACGAAATAGACAATTGAAGAAACAACGAGTGGCGGAAATAACTGACGACAGTTAACGTTTCGATAAGGACTTGCGGAGTAAAAAGTAATTGTACGTAGTTCACAAATACTCCGAATCCGTTCCATGAAATTTTCAATTATAACCAAACCGTGGGTAGTATTACGATATATGTGGCTCCAATTCTGACCACGCAGGCTTCGTATTTGACCCAAAATAAGACTTTTTTCACGAGTAGTAACAATCGAAATTCGATCCTTAAGGGGGTTAAACGAGGGTTTTTGAAGTTTATACGAGACAACATATTTTTTTGGTGTATTATAAATACACTCCAATACAAATGATTAAACATGAATTGTTTGGGTTTTTTTGGTGTATTTATGCCAACCCAAACAAACACAGTTAAGGGGTTTAAAGTACTGCTTGACTGTCTACGTGCACCGAGGAAAACATACAGTGTTATGTATAAAATAAATTTGGTAAGTTTCAAGTAATCTGGTCCAAAAATATGTTTTCTCGTACAAACGTTAACACTCCCGTTTAACCCCCTTAAAGGTTGAATTTTGGAAATTGCTGAAATGCGTATTCAATTATTTGCAATTTAGTGTATTTATGCGAAGTTTCAAGTATATCTGACAAAAAAATATGTTGTGTCATACAAACTTTAATACCCCCGGTTAAGCCTCTTAACGGTCGATTTTTAGGAAATGCTGAAATACGTGTTCAATTATTTGTATTTAAGTGTATTTATGCGAAGTTTCAAGTAAATCTGACAAAAAATATGGTGTGTCTTACAAACTTTAACACCCTAGTTTAACCCCCTTAAGGGTCGAATATTAGGAAATGCTGAAATACGTGTTCAATTATTTGTATTTAAGTATATTTGTGCGAGGTTTCAAGTAAATCTGACAAAAAAATATGTTTTGTCATACAAACTTTAACACCCTCGGTAACCCTCTTAAGGGTCGAATTTTAGGAAATGCTGAAACACGTGTTCAATTATTTGTATTGTAGAATATTTACGCCAAGTTTCAAGCAAATCTGACAAAAAAATGTGTTGTCTCATACAAGCCCCTGTTTCACCACCTTAAGGGTCGAATTGCGATTTTCACCACTCTTGAAAAGTCTTATTTTGAGTAAAATATGAAGACTGCGTGGTCAGAATGAGGGGCCACAGATATCGTAATATTCCCAAACCGTGAGAATAATAATCCAGAATTACTTTTTTCGAGTCCCATCTCTGCTCAACATTAATGAATTAATTATATTATTAAACCGCGAAAAGCTCATTAAATGACTATCGATTCCATAAATTAAATACCGCTATTAAATCTATCGTCTTTTCTCATTTTTGTGCTCTGTCGGTAGACTTCTTAAACTGTTCGCATCAACGAAGAACATCTCTTAATTGTCAACCGCAATATAGATATTGCTTGCATAAATATGACGTTTATTGGATTGGAACGGCGTTCAACCGTTTTTAAAATACTGTCAACTTCCGAACTATCTGCTACCCGGAAAAAAACAACGAAATAAGCACGCTATGTACATTTTATCTAAAGGACAATTAAGGACTTACTGGCCGGTAATGTCGGAAAAGTATGCACTTTTCGAAAGCTTTTCCTGCAAAACTCTCTCAGGTGCGAGCCACGTTATTTGCCTTTTTCGATTCAATAAACTTTCAGTTGATGGGAATGGAACTGGTGACGAGAAACTCGGGGCCGGGTTGAAATTCCGAACTTTGAATGATCAGAACGCTCAAAACTCCGAAAATATACTACCCCGAAAGATCAAAACTCCGAAAGAATTTTACACGAAAGACCGAAACTCCGAAAATCTGAACACCGTCAAAATAATTCGGCTATGGAAGTTTTAAAAGTTTCAAAATTTAGCGAAAGTCTACACAGTTGACTGTAAATGATGTAGAACGTATAACATTGTCTAGACAAATTTCAAAAATTCTTGAAATAATTCGTCGATTTATTGGAAATTTTGAAACTTTTAAAACTTCCATAGCCGAATTAATTTGTCGGTGTTAAGATTTTCGGACTTTTGGTCTTTCGTGTAAAATTCATTCGGAGTTTTGATCTTTCGGGGTACTATTCCTTCGGAGTTTTGAGCGTCTTGGCCATTCGGAATTTCAACCCGTCCCCAACATGAATTTCGGAACATCAAAATTCAGAACTTTAAACCGTCGGAGCATTCAAAATTCGGAATTTCAAACCAGCCCCATTCGATGGAAACAAAAAGAAAATTCAGCTTCTGGTCAGCTCAAGTCAATTCAGCTTTGACGTAATTAAGTCACGTGATGTTTGTGGGAATTCTTTATCCGTCCGCAATTATCATCGAACCGGACAACCGCAACACGATGATCAACGTATTACTCGGAACGAAATATTTCGTCGCGGCACTTTTTGTCTTTTGAAAGTCCTTTCCATAATCCTACATATCCAGCCCACCGTCAACTGAATGACGGAATTCTAAACAATCACATCATCGGTGGCACTGCTTGTGATTATTGCTTTCATTTTTCATTCGATGAATAAACGAATTAGGCCTTTTTGCAAAGCAAGTTTCCCATTGCGTTTAGACGCGAATCTATGGTGGAAACTGAGTGGTTCTGATGCAGCTTGGACATGAGAAAGGCATCGGCAAAAAGGAAACTAAAAAAAATATGCAATGTGCGAAGAATTATCGTGGAGACAGTGTCGCAAAATCGTTCGGTATCGAGTCCATTCTTCCCATTAGTGTTGTGACCCTAAATTCCATAGCACGTGAACAAAGAACCGTACGCCGAGTAATCGGCCAACTTTCCAGCGATATTGCCAGAAACTCGATTTCTGGCGACATCGTCGATTATCGAGAGCAAAAAAGGAACGAAATTTTTGTCTTGTCCCTACACGTATCTTCTATTCTTTGGCACCTTTCTGCATCTTCTTCGGCCGAAAATGGCAATTATGCAAATGGTAATAGTAGCTACCAGAACAGCAGCGACAGCCCAAACGGCTTTGCTGGTGTTTGGTTTCGGTTTCTCGTCGCTACTTTCAGCCTCCTCCGACAGCACGGTGTCCGTTGCAATCGGCATTTCCTTGGTCTCGTTGGCCGGTGGAATTTCGACGTCTCTCGAACTCGTCGAATCCTTCGCCTTGTCATCGGCCACCCGTGACTTTGTCGGTTCCACTCGATGATCGTTTCTCGTGGGAAGTTTGTCCGCCGATTTCGGCTTGGTCGGTCTTGATGTCGTACTCGTCATCGTGACTGCAGTCGCTTGCGTAGTCGTCGGCGGTGCGTTGAACAAACTTCGGTATTTGTCAGCGACAATATCCAACTCTTTTTCCTGCTCGTCGGCCACTGGAAAACTCTCGTTCATTTCCTCCTGCTCGTCGATGTAATCGATCAACGTGGAAAAATACGACAAGAGCGTGTCAGCGTTGACTTCCTCGAGACTCAAAGATTTCTTCATCACTGCCGTCCAATTGTCGGCGAAATCTTGACGTATCATTTTTCTGTAACAACACGAACGGTCGAGACTTCCGGACGGCGAAGATTCGGGGCTGTTTCGCCCGGGAAAAAATGGACATATATAAACATAAATAATCATGTATGATCATATCACATGTAATCATATATGATTATATGTGATGATGTATGGCTATATATTACATGATTATATAGAAATACATGATTATATAGAAACAAATTTCGTTCATGATTATTTATGACAAGGTCATACATGATTATTTATGTTTATACCAGGTGCATGGGGAAACCGGAATTTGCCCATAGGTGGCGCTAGATGTCGATGCAGTTACCGACACATGACGTCAGCGGTGTCTTGTTATTGTATTGATATCCGACAAAGATTTCCAACTCACAATAAGACGAGTTTCATTCAGTCGCATTAGTTTATTAGAGATAATCATGTCGAGTTTTGTGCCAACAAATTACGATTTGCGGACAGCACTACTTTTCTGTTTTCATCTGAAGAAAACCGCAGCCGAATCGCATCGAATGCTTGTGGAGGCGTTTGGTGAGCATGCTCTCGGTAAAACACAGTGTTTCGAGTGGTTCAAACGGTTCAAAAGTGGCGATTTTGACGTGAGGAACGAAGAACGTGGAAGACCACCGAAAAAGTTTGAAGACGCTGACCTGCAAGCCTTGTTGGACGAAGACGACGCTCAAACACAACAACAACTGGCGGATCAGTTAAAGGTGACCCGAGAAGCCATCTCCCTTCGGTTGAAAGCCATGGGAAAGATACAAAAGGTGGGGAAATGGGTTCCACATGAACTCAACGAAAGACAGCAGGAAAACCGCAAAACATCATGCGAAATGCTGCTCGCCAGGTTCAAAAGAAAGTCATTTCTCCATCGAATTGTGACTGGCGATGAAAAGTGGATATATTTCGAGAATCCTAAGCGCAAAAAGTCATGGGTTACTCCGGGTGAACCATCAACATCGACGGCAAGACCAAACCGCTGCGGACGAAAGACAATGCTGTGTGTTTGGTGGGATCAGAAGGGCGTAATCTACTACGAGCTGCTGAAACCTGGGGAAACTGTCAATACTCAACGCTACCGACAACAAATGACCGATTTGGATCGAGTTTTGCGTGAAAAACGACCAGAATACCAACAAAGACAACACAAGGTGATTTTGCTGCATGACAATGCACCAGCACACAAAGCAAAACAGGTCCAGGAAACGATAGAGTCGTTCCGTTGGGAGATTCTTCAGCACGCGCCTTACTCACCGGACCTTGCCCCATCCGATTACTACTTGTTTGCATCGATGGGACACGCACTTGCTGAGCAGCGCTTTACTTCTTACGAAGATGTACGAAAATGGCTCGATGACTGGTTTACCTCAAAAGAGCAATAGTTCTTTTGGCGCGGAATCCACAAATTGCCAGAAAGATGGGAAAAATGTATAGACAGCGACGGACAATACTTTGAAAGTTACTTTGTATCATATCATTACAATAAACGTGTTTTTTCTGTACAAAAATTCCGGTTTCGTACTTACACACCTGGTATATGTCCATTTTTTTCCGGGTATACAGATACAAATTTACCAATACTTTTTTTATAATACAAGTGTACAATATGATTATATGAAAAAGTACAATATGTGTTGACCTATTTAGGATATTATGCTGGTAAATAAATAATACCGAAAAAAATATTTATAACTTGTATATATTAACAATTATTTAAATCACCATTTTAGTACGTTTATAATAAAACAAAATATTATCAGCATCACATGCTGATTTTGCTGCTTATAGACAGTATTATATGAAAAATGACACGCAGTATATAAGATCTTGTATGATATTAAAATAGTCTGTAGTGGTATTATATATGGAATAATATCCATGGTCATATATGTTTTCGTTATTAGGGGCCGTCCATAAATTACGTAACACAAAGTTTCCCAATTTTTTACCCCCTCCCCCCACGTAACGGAACTGTAACGCTTGGCCAGACCCCCTCCCTATTCCGTTACGTAACGGGTGCTACGTCGTCAATAATTGCGATTTTTTTTCATAGACATAACTCATTATGATAGGATCGGGTTTATACTCATTTTGTGAAGTATACATTCATCAAGTTTTATACCAATTTTTATGACAAAATCTTGAAAATTAACCGAGATATATGCCTTGATTTGACGACGAGAAAAAAAAAATTCTCTTCATTGTCCCATCGATATCTTTATGAAAGGTTATCTGTAAATTGAACGTCAACAATTTATCGATATCTATACAACTGTAGCTGTCGTTATGCGTAACCGTTCTTTTATTTTGTTTTTTTTTTACATAATGCCGACAGTTTGAACATTTTTTTTTCTATTTTCAAGGCCCTTTTTCTGTATTCAAGCAGTCTTGAAAAATAGTAATTATCAAATGTTAAAAACGCGGATACGTACAGCCTTAGTCACTGCGATTACAAAAATGTTTTTTAAAAAATTGAAAATCGTTTGATAAGTTTTTAAGTATTTGCTCGAACAAGGTCGAAAAAACTAGTTTCGAGAAAAACGCGTTTAAAGTTTTCGTTCAGTGTTTCTTGATATAAAGTTACGATTTTTTCTGGAATATTGATACTTACATTGAAGTATCTAGTCGCGGGCGATATGACGGTTCTTCGTCTTCATGATAGTTCACAAAATAATAAGAGCCTGTACTTTATCTATTGTAAATGATGCCACACCAGTAGGGACTGAGGCCACTAACCGGTCGCGCTACCTGTTCTCACTAAAGTGACTATAACACCGTCAATTTTCGGACTTGTGAATAAAAATGTTGCCAACATATTTTTCAATACATGTACTTTCAAGTATTATTATAAAAAAATGTCCTTCACATTTTGCTTGGGGGATGTGGGAAAGCTACTGTGCAACTTCTTGCAGTGATTTTCCCCCTTGATTGACATTGCGTATAGAAAGCTGTGAGCTATCCACGGTAAAATTGCACTTGACGTTTAAATAAAAAACTTGAACATGCAGAAATTTTCCTATTTCTGGCAGTTGTAAAATCGTGGTGTAACGCCCCCCCCCCCCCCAATTGCGTTATGTAATTTATGGACGACCCCTTATATGCGTTCAAATATGGTTGTTGCGGATAATTACGATTACATATATGATTATATATGACACGAAAATAGTTTGTACATCATATGTAGGTTCATATACATGGTCTCATATGCAATTATATACGCTTATATATGGGTTTTGGGGGGCAAATGCAATTATATATGATAATTTATAGTACATGTTGTATCATATATGAGTTCATATATACAACCATATGTTCATATAGGAGTTCAGAGTACCAACTTTTGAACATACATGATCATATATGGGCATATATGGTCCCATATATTCCCATATATGGAAAAATAAATACTATACATGGTAATATATCTACATATATGATCATTCATGATGTCATGTTAAGGCATATATAATTGTATATAAAGTTATACATCAGTATAAATAATTATATATGTTTATATATGTCGATTTTTTCACGGGCGGTGCTGAAGGATTTTTCAATGTATTTTATACTCACGCCAAGTGGAGATTTCCCGATGTCGATTGAATCGTCTCGTACCTCACTTCGGTCGATTCCATAACGTATTCGTAAATTTGAAAACCCAATATTGCGCCCAAAAATTTCCTGCAATCATTTTGTCATACGCTTATTTGTTTGATTATTTTGCTCAATTATTACTAACGTACACACATGTATATTAGAGTGGCCCAAATTTGAGCTCTATTTTTTTTCCCTTTTTCTCACCATCCAATTATCTTTTTTAAAAAGGAAAATGAATTGTCACGAAATCTGCGAGCAGTCAAAAACTATTTAGAGGTCGCTCAAGCCTCCCAAAAATTCAAATTTTCATTAAAAAACCGATTTTTTTTCGTTTACTTCTCACGCTTGAATTTTATGCTTTATAATTTTTAAACAAACCTCGCGAAAGCTACAGCCGGCCAATAAACATTTAGTGGTCGCTCAAGAGCTTCGAAATTTCCAATTCTCGCCAATTCGAAAAAAATCATCTCACTCGTAAATTTTCAAAACAATTAATCGTTTTTCTTTAGAAACAGATTTTTCAAAGTAACCTCACACCCAAGAATTATATTCTTTGTTCTCATAAAATAATTCTTTGAAGCTCTTGTCCGTAAACAAAATTATAGAGCCCCTGTTTCATCGGGTTAGAAGTGTGAGGTAAATTAAAAAAATCCGTTTCCAAGGAAAAATAGGATAATATGTTTCGAAAATTTTACAAAGTGTTAAATTTATGAGTGAGAAGAGAAAAAAATCGCGACAATTGGAAATTTCGAAGCTCTTGAGCGACCACCAAATATTCATTGGCCGGCTAGAGCTTTTGCGAGCTTAATTTAAACATTATGAAGCGTAAAATTCGTAGGTGAGAAGTGAACGAAAAAAAAAAATCGTATTTTTAAATGAAAACTTGCATTTTTGGGAGGCTTGAGCGATTGCTAAATATTTTTTGACCGTTCGTAAATTTCGCGACAATTATTTTTATCTTTGAAGAAGATGATTGGATGGTGAGAAAAAGGGAAAAAAATAGAGCTCAAATTTGGGCCACCCTAATGTGTGTGTGTGTGTGTGTGTGTGTGTGTGTATGTGTATATACACACACATATATATATATATATATATATATATATATATATATATATATATATATATATATATAGGGTGTCCTGTTATAAATGGATAATCCTACAACTGTCGATAGGTCAAATCATGCTAAATGCTGGAATTTCAGTTTAATAAAAGTCCCACGGTTTTCGAGATTTCGTGCTATATGTTATTTTTTGAAAATAAATCATCTGCTTTTGGTTTTTCGCGAGCCATTTTTACAAATGTCATGAATCGACAATAACTAAGCAACTTTTTAAAGTAATTGGCACGATATGCGTAGTACATTTTTTTTACACCGCAGGATATCAAAGTCAGATGTTCGAATTGGTTTGTATGAAAATTCTGCAAAAGATCTCTTGTCATAAAGTTTCCTTAACATTTGAGGTTAAACAGAAGACCTTTCTAGATCAAACAAATAACCAAGAGTATTTTTTTTAAACCGGGTCAAAAAAAGTTATAATTTGTAGAAATGGCATGCGAGAAACCAAAAGCTGAAGAATTTTATTTCGAAAACCGTGGGACTTTTACTAAACTGAAATTCCAGCATATAGTGGTAGATGATCTGATCTATTGACAGTTGCAGGATTATCCATTCATAACCGGACACCCTGTGTATATATTACAAAGATAAAGGAGGGAATTTCAGAAAGAAGAATGTGCTTACGATAGGTAAGGTCTGTTGTTGGTAATGTATTCGTCGTCCAGAAACGTTGGAAGATCCGACACGCTGGTATTGATGCCCTCGTACTCCATGCTTGAGAAATACGATAAAGTCTACTGTGAGTCCTCTGCATATCTTCTCTTTTCGAAATATTTGACGTTGCATCAACAAAGATTTTCCAATCTTTCGGAAAACATCACATGATTTAAAGAAACAACCGCAAAATATGAATCCTTGGTGTCCTTTGTTAAGGCCATGTATCACACGACCATCTATCACCACTTATAAACATTGAACTCAATTTCGATAAAACGATACGATCAATTAAGGTAGTCCTATCGCTTCAAACTAGTTACACCACTGATCATACTTGAGAATTGTACAATTTATATTTTCAACATATGGAGAAAAAAAAGTTTGTAATAACTAGATTTTCCATGTGTAAACTGTTTGATGAATGTTCACATTTAATTAGAAAAATGAAAAAATAGTTATTCCAACGATTCGCGCAGTATTTCTAGGTTTGGTATTTGGCAATATTTGTTCTATCTCCGTGTCTTTTTACTCAACCAGGCGAGTTTAACCTCCATGCTCTTCAACGTCGATCTGTCAAAACAATGTCAGGTGCGGGAAATATAAAGCATTGTATTCGGGCCACGACTGGTAAAAAGCGTGGAAAATATGTGTCGGCGAAATATGTCGGTTAAAAATGAAATATGTGTGGAAATTCGAATGAGTGAGATGAGGTTAGGACTACAGTCAGCTGTTGCCTTGCTGTCACGTCTCTTTATCGTAGCAAGTGGTAATACATCCAATACCGGAAGTTCAAATTAAACTTGATATTACATAAAAATTAGGTCAATAAGCGTAATTTTTTCTGAGAGCCCTGGATTACTACAAGTGTTGAGTATGTAAATCTGATTATTTTTAAAAATCTGACGGATTCCCACTATTATATACACTTTTGTAGCGACCGGAAATTGGGTTTTTGTATGACGTCTCGGAATTCCTTCACAAAAATACGCAATTTTAATATTTCTTTTCTCTGTAATTAGGTCGATAAACGACCCTGCAATTTTACAGCGACGATTATTAATACATTTAGTGAAGCTCAAAAAAAAAATTATGAAAATCCTATGGATTGAAGCCTGGCGATAGGACTACCTTAAGATGAAATTTATCGTGTACATGCGGAATTGTTGCAGAAAGAGCCTGACGGTCGACATTTTCCTAAATTTTGAAAAAAAAACTACAGATTTTAGTTACCATAGAATAAATTTTGAATTACTAACTGATGCACCGAGTTTATGCACATTTCAAGACCGTTAGACTCTTGACAGTGAGAAAAACACATTTTGAGCGTTGTTTCAATTGGCTTTATGAAAACATGACCAAGAAGCTCAGAATATTATCGATCTCGTGCAATCAGAAATTTCACAGCGTGTGATACATGGCCTTAAACGTATGCAATGTCTTTGTTCTTCTCTTTAGAATTGTTTTCAGTTCAGTATGATTGAACATATTGGGTTCATAAATTAATTCCTATTTTCTTTCACCCGATCAGCTGCTTCTGAGCATCTTTGTGATAAAATTTTTTTTAAGTAAAAAGAAAACAATCGATTTACCGATACTTCCACCAAGTGGATGTGAGATTATTTTCGTGGAACGTTCTGTTCGTCGTTGCGTCAATTCTCCAGGCATCAGCGGCGAGGTAATAGGCCATTCGCGGTAAAACATCCAGGGCAGTTATCATCAACGAGACAATTTGTACTTGGTCAAAATCCGTAGTATTGTCGATCAAACTGCGGGTACTGAACCAAGCGTGACTCACAGACAGAATGCCAAAAAATTCAGCCACGCCCTCTTCCAGAGCTGTCGGAAGAAGAATACATCTTTATTACAACCTCCTCTTCTGGCAGCTTTGGAACGTGAGTCAATAAAAATGTATGATTAATCCTCAATGTGCGTGGGTTTTTCCGTTCGACTGATGTTCCTGTTTAACGCACAGAACGCGTTGAGATACGCGAATCAGTTCATTTGAAGGATAGATACATTATACGAATATTTTATTGATTCGGCTTTGATTATTGTACATGGAAATTAGTTATTCGTTTCTAAAAATGGTATTTTAGAATGCTATTTTCTCGCTATGTTTTTAACGCTATTTAAAATGCTATTTTCTTCAATGCTATTCGAAATGTTACCTTTTAAAAGGCTTTATAAAATGCTATTTTCGTGCTATTCAAAATCATATTTTCATGCTATTTTCAATTATATTTTCTTTCTATTCAAAATGCTATTTTCTTGCTATTAAAAATGTGATTTGCTTGCTATTTCAAATGCAATTTGCTTGCTGTTAAATGCTATTTAAAATGCTATTTACTATAATGCGATTGTAAATGCTATTTAGAATTATATTTTCTTGTTATTTTCATTAAGGCCTTAGACCACAGTAACGGGTATAAAATCACTTGCGAATTTAACAAGTTTTTTTCGTATGAAAAAGTGATTCACTCATAAAATTAATTGCGCATCTATAAATAGATGTGTAATTAGTAATTAGTAAACTATAAATAGATGTGTAAAAAATGGCCGACTTCTCGAAACTTTTCGAGACAGCTTTTTTCCAATTGGCCTGACAAATAACTTCAACAATTTCCACTCGATTTACTTCAAATTTAAAAGTTATGTTTCTAATTGCATTTCGCAGAGAAGTACGTACGGAATTTCTGATTAATCGAAAACTTTTTATTTTATGAGCAGTTTATGAGCAGTTATGACGAAATTTTTCACTGAAAATTCATTTCTTAAGTTCAAATACCTATAACTTTTGAATAAAACAATATTTTTTAAATTCCGTACGTACTTCTCTAGGTATTCTAATGGAGATTGACGAGAATTTTTATTTATTGTTCTAGGTAAAAAATTGTGGATGCTAAATGTTACGCTGCGGAGCGACTAAAAAAGATAACAAAAGAAAATATTAGTAGTCGGCCATTTTGTACATCGAAAAAACATATATATAT
Organism: Ophion slaviceki; assembly: GCA_944452715.1. Classification (NCBI taxonomy): domain Eukaryota; kingdom Metazoa; phylum Arthropoda; class Insecta; order Hymenoptera; family Ichneumonidae; genus Ophion; species Ophion slaviceki. Next base: position 12,164,497 of record OX101792.1, on the reverse strand, counting down.
TTTCTAACAGCTTGATATTCATACTAAATAGATGTGTAATTAATTTTATGAGTCACACTAATTTTATGAATCACTTTTCCATACGAAAAAAATTGTTACATTCGCACATGATTTTATACCTGTTACTGTGGCCCAAGGCCTTAATGCTATTCGAAATGCTGTCTTTTAAAATGCTTATGAAAATGCTATTTTCTTTAATACTATTTTCTTGCTATTTTCTTGCTATACAAAATGTGATTTGCTTGCTATTTAAAATGTTATTTTCTTTCTATTCAAAATCTATTTTTTTGCAATTTTCTTTCTATCCAAAATGCTATTTTCTTGCTATTTTTCAATACTATTTAAAACGTGATTTGCTTCCTATTTGAAATGCAATTTGCTTTGATACTATTCAGAACGCTATTTTCTTAAATGCTATTTTCATGAAGTATTTGAGATTTTGTTCTCCAATTACAAGGATAACCTGTGTTTACAGATTTCAAAATGATAGCTACAAACCTGAAAATCTGTTGGCGGCATTGAGAATGGGCTCGGCTCCGTGGGACATTTGAGTCGCAAGAATCTTAGCGACGTTTTTATGAGCTGAGATAAAATTTGCGATCGACGCCTCGGAACAGGTTGAGATTCTACAAACGAATAATCACATTTTTGTATCAGCGCTGAGTCGATTTTCGAGAAAAGATATAAACGATATCTCGACTGTTTCGTTAATCTTATTGAGGAAAGACCACTTCTAGGTACGAACCGCATTTCGCCCTCTTTGCAGAGGTCGATCAAATGCGAAGGGCATTGGCCCCGAAAATTGCTTTCCCTCCAGAAGTTCGCTTGTGGCACGTGCTTGAGCAAAATATGGCCGAGTCTCGAGGCCTCTTTGTACAGATTCTCGCCAACTATTTTCTGTAATACATCAATTATCGTCATTATCCTGACAGAATAAAATCATCAGTGCTTGTAATTAGTAGCTGAACATTCGATGCGAAAACTCACCTTTTCCCACATTTTTTTTGCAATACTGTACGTCACATCGCTGTACGGTGCAACGGCCAGAACTAAATTTGTCCAATCGTAGCCCCGAAGTGAACCTGCGTATAATAAAAAATAGAAACTCAACCTTCGAATTCACACGATACGATAATTTTGTATACGATATGATAACTTTGGATTTTTACCTAGGAGATGAGCGGAAAGTGTATTGTTTTCTATTTGATCTCCGTACTTGAGCCTCAACCGATTTTTCACAAAGCCCAAAATCTTATTATGGACCGCCGATATTTTGTTCCATTCGTGTTTTGCGCGATCGTAGCCCCTTTCGTACCCACTCAGCATTTCCCAATATTCGCGGATACTACTTTTGCCTAGAAGAGCAAAAATCACATCGGTCAATTTCTCTTGCAATGAAAATTTGAAGGACATTAGAATTTTTCACATCGGTTCATTTTATCAACATATTTTTTTACGACTTCTTTATAAATGTTTTTGGGTAATTCTTTAGATAAGTGACATTTCCAAAAAATGAATTTACATTTTTTTTTGCTACTTTCTCATTGATTGGGCTATAGTGATAGTAATAAAAAGGTTATAGTAATGACGATGGTCAGTCGTGGGAAGCTGAAATTCACCCCCACCCCCCATAAAAAGTTGTGGGGTTTTGGAGTTCGCGGAAACACGTGATAAAATAGGGCATTTTTGAACATTTCGACGCTTATATTGGGTTTGTTTGGATTAAAGTACGGGTAAAAGTTATGGGGTTTTGAGGTTTGCGGAAACACGTGATAAAATAGGGCATTTTTGAACATTTCGACGCCTATATTGGGTTTGTTTGGTTTAAAGTTATGGGATTTTGAAGTTTGCGGACACACGTGATGAAATAGGGCATTTTTGAACATTTCGACGCTTATATTGGGTTTGTTTGGATTGAAGTATGGGTAAAAGTTATGGGGTTTTGAAGTTTGCGGAAACTCGTGATAAAATAGGGCATTTTTGAACATTTCGACGCCTATATCGGGTTTGTTTGGGTTAAAGTATGGGTAAAAGTTATGGGATTTTGAAGCTCGTCGACAGACGTGATAAAATAAGGCATTTTTGAACATTTCGACGCCTATATTCGGTTTGTTTGGATTGAAGTATGGGTAAAGGTTATGGGGTTTTGAAGTTCGCGGACACGTGATGAAATAGGGCATTTTTTAACATTTCGACGCCGATATTCGGTTTGTTTGGATTGAAGTATGGGTAAAAGTTATGGGGTTTTGAAGTTTGCGGAAACACGTAATAAAATAGGGCATTTTTGAACATTTCGACGCCTATATTCGGTTTGTTTGGATTGAAGTATGGGTAAAAGTACAATACAGGGTTTTGAAGTTTGCGGAAATACGTAATAAAATAGGGCATTTTTGAACATTTCGACGCCTATATTCGGTTTGTTTGGATTGAAGTATGGGTAAAAGTTATGGGGTTTTGAAGTTATCGGAAACACGTGATAAAATAGGGCATTTTTGAACATTTCGACGCCTATATTGGGTTTGTTTGGTTTAAAGTTATGGGGTTTTGAAGTTCGCGGACACACGTGATAAAATAGAGCATTTTTGAACATTTCGACGCTTATATCGAGTTTGTTTGGAGTTGTTTGGGTTAAAGTATGCATGAAAGTTATGGGGTTTTGAATTTCGCGGAAACACGTGATAAAATACGGCATTTTTAAAACATTTCGACGCCTATATTGGGTTTGTTTGGAACGATTTTTCGGAAATGTCAATTGTCTAAAAAATTACCGTTCCTTGTCACAATTGTCAATTAATTTGTACATGTATACAACGAAGCCTTTGGACGTCGGAGCCTGGGCATCGAATCAATCCAGGGATTATAATCTCATCTCGAGTTTTGATTCTCCCGATGTAACAATAGTCATTTTCATTCAAGCCGCGTCGTCCATTGCACGCTTGAGGAATTTTCCCGACGTGGAGACGTCGCATTCTCTGTTGCGAAATATGTCGAGAGAAAAATTCTACGCGACTGATTTTCCGCACAGCTATTGTACTTGGGTGCACGCACGTGCGTGAAAAAGAACGATGTCGAAGTTTGCATCGTTGGAACGCAACGAAAGTTCTTTTTTACATTTTATTTTCCATATTTTTATTATCAAAGAAGATCTTTTTGCAGATGTATGATCTATATCACTAAATAAATATCTTTAAAAATGGCTGAAGAATTTTTGTGAGCAAACTCTGTCAAAATAAATCAAAGGAATTCAGAAATATTAGTCTTTGTTGCGCTCCAACGATGCAAACTTCGACCTCGTGAAAAAGAAAGTCACTTTCGTACGTACCATTTGCTCTTGCAGCTTTTTCAACCAGCTGCAGGCTGTGGGAGAAGTTTGCTGCCATCGGTGACATCGTTCGATGCCATGCTGTCCAAGTAGAAAGTTTATCCTTCGCATTTCCATAGCGCGCCAACTGACGTTCCGCGTCTGTTGTTGGTTTTAACATTAAAAAATTGTTACATTTTTCGCAAGAGTAAATCTGTCGATATTTTATTGATTTCGGTCGTTTCACCTTGTCTGAAATGTTTTTCGCTTCCTGTCACGTAGTATCCGGTGAGTCGAGAAAGCTCAGCTTCACCGGAGAAAGATACGAGCTGAGGAGGAAAAATTGATTGAAGATTGCGAAGGAAAAACGTTTATAAAACAAAAATGTTAAAGCTTGAATTAGAAGGTGCGAAAAATCTTTTTTTTATTGCTTAAATCGATAGATAAACTATCCAAGAATATATTCACAAAGTTGCAGAGGCCAATAGTAAATATTTTCGGAGATACAAGGCCAAAGGCAGAGAAGCGATTGATATTTGATATTGATATTTCCTCCTAATGAAAACTTTGAAACGCGTTCTCTCCAGTTTTCATTTTCGCGATTTCTCAAATTGGCGGGCGTGATGGCAAAACAACTAAACGACCTATTGAATCAAAACAACGTTTATTTTCTTCAGCATGAATATCTCTTCAAAGTGAACTAAAAAAGTCGTTGAAAAAGTCTCTTTAAATCATTTTTATAGCACGTTAAGGGGTTACCCCCACTTGCGATTTTGAAAAAAATCGATTTTTTTTATTGCATTTTTTTGAAGTGCAGTTTTTTTTTATGCCCGGAATAGATGACTCTATGTAAGTGTACAAAAAAAAATATTTTCTTCGTGTAAACTGAAATTGAAACTTTAAACGCGTTTTTCTCAAAATGGAATTTCTGAAGTCGGTGACCAAGATTACTCGAACACTAATGAACCGATCTTCTTGAAATTTTGCAGGCTTATTTAATACATAAAAATGTGGTCTTTAATCGTTCGATTTTCTTTTTCGAAAAAAATGGCCGTTTCATAGCCAAAAAACGGCCGTTTTTTTCGTTAAAATCGAACCATTAACTTTGACTGTCCGCCATTTTGTGAAAAATGAATATTTTTTAAAATCCTTCGATTAAAGACTAGTTTATACTTATATTTGACTAAATCTATCCGCATTTTTTTTTCAGATGATCCACTTCGCCGCAATGTTGGTCACCGCAAACCGTGTATATAAAAACATTATTTCATTGACGGCCATTTGCCACTAAACAATGTAATATTTTTCAATAAAAAAATTACTGAAAGTTCTTCAAGATGTGTTCTTTAAGATGGTATATTGATCGATTAAAAAAGTTTTGTAGTTTTCTTTAAAAAAAATCACGAAAAAGGCCTTTTTTGCGCTACAAGTGGGGGTAACGCCTTAAAGTGTTTTTTAAACACATTTTTTTTCAAACCTGAAAAAAGTTATAATTTCACGATTTTTTCAGCTTTTTCTTAATTCACCCAGAAGAAAAATATATGACAATTGAAAATTTTATTGGTTCATTTGGTTCTGTCAAGAATTACGAGCTGCATCTTTCCCGCCGATTGGAAAATGCAGTCTCAAGACTTGATTTTCATGTTGAAATTTTTTTTTACACATTTCAAATATACATGAAAAGATACCTCAATGTTCGCTGGGCTCACTTGTTTTTTTGTATTTTAAAAAAATTCCCGAAAAAAACGCTTTTTTGGAGCTCCGAATTCAGGCTCTCGCCTTAAGGGAGGACACCACTGTAACATTTTCGAAAAACCGTTTTTATGGAATCACCTTTGAAAAAAAATTTGAACCTTCAAAAATATTGTGCAAATTCGTTTATAACTGAAAAAAAAAAACAGTTTTAAGGTGTTTTTCGAGTTATTTTTTCGGGGAGTCTCCGAACGCTCGCACAGTAGGAGAAAAGCCCAAAAACCTGGCCAAAACCCCAAAAAATAAATTTTCGAAATAGGGTCAGTTGAGTAGTCATTCAGGTAGAGGACTAGTAACTGCATTCTATTGTGGAAGGGAAAGCCCTTTAAGTGTATACCTGCGCCGCAGCGTCAGTTGGCAGTTAGTGTTCGTGAAGAGTGTACGTGTCACGCGCTGAACAGACGAAAATAACGCTGACTTCAAAAACCCATAACTTTAAAGTGACGGGTTTAATTTCAATTCTGCAACATGGATACGACTTCTGGAGGTATGTAGAACATGTTTTTACATCGGTTGAATCTAAAGTTTATGTATAAATGATTGAAATGTAGTATAGCCTTCGGCATAAATAAAATTGAATAATTTTGAAAACTTATATTTTCAACGGTCCGAAAAGTTATATGTTTTGTCACATTTTGCAAAGCTCTTAGTCTCGGCCTTTAGTTTAATGTATAAGCTTTCGAAATTTACAAGAGTTACCTGCGGAAAACGTGCGTCTTGTCCGTTATGATTTTTTTCGCATCGTGCGGTAGCCGAGCGTGCACGCGGCACTATTGAGCAGCCTCTGCGCCTCTACCTGAGAATGGGTGAAGTAGCATCATAACGGACAAGACGGCTGTTATACGCTTGAAATAAATTATTTTAATATATATGTATGTGTATATATATATATATAAATTTTCTGTGATTTAATTATGATATATACGTATGCATATATATATACATATTAAAATCAACCACATAAAAATTTCTTAAATATGAATGAAATGTTATAACATTCAAATAAAATATTTGAATATATATATATATATATAGAGACGAATTTTGCGCCGAGATTGAAGCCGTGCCGGGAGTTGTAATAGATACAAACTCGGATAATGATTCTGACTCCGACTCCGACTCCGATTACGATTTTGATTAAGAATAAAATTTTCTATTTTTGAAACGTTCCGTATGTATTTTGGAAATAAAAATAATAATTGCGTAGAATACACTGTTCACGTTTATTTTATTATGATGATTTTTTTAAATATATTAATTTATCTATTTAGCAGGATACTCGGCCATTTTGTTTATAACAATTTGCTGTAAGCTCTTTGTTGCAAGTTATAAACAATAGATATCGGATTGGTAATCAGCGACCTTGAAAACCCGTATATACCAATTTTTGTCAACATCTGGTAACTTTCTAACGTTCATGTCGGCCATATTGGATCGGCCATTTTTTTACGATAATTTGGCTTGCGGATTCGTAATCAGCGACCTTGAAAATCCGTAAATACCAATTTTTGTCGACATCTGGCAACTTTTTAACATTCATGTCAGCCATATTGGATCGGCCATTTTGTTTACGATAATTTGGCTTTCAGACTCGTAATCAGCGACCTTGAAAACCCCTGTAAGCCAATTTTCATTCCCGTCAAAGGTCATTTGAGGTTTTGGCCAGGTTTTTGGGCTTTTCTCCTACTGTGGCTCGGTAGCAATACTAGCTACAGAAAATGACGTCCAAAAATTTGATCCGGAAGTAAAAACCGTTCCTAACGAGGATCACGTAACCCACCGACTCAAGAAGCTCTCACGCTTATGCAAATTCACTCGTACATTTGTTTCCTAGCGTGTACCGAAAACTTCAAACACGTTTTTCTCAAAACCATGTTTTTGAAATCGGCACGCAGCAGAACTCGAACAATTTTCGTCCAATGGACTCGAAATTTCGACTGTAGCTTCTTAGATTGCTTTAACAGTCAAGTACGAGCTCTTTTTTCGATTAATTGAAAATTGTTTAAAATATATCACTTTTTATACGAAAATTATGGTCGAAAAAACGAACTTCTTTTCAAACTCGACTCTATTTTTTATTATTTTTTACTTTCCCCCCTTCTTGACTGCTAAAGCTAATTTAATTAACGAAAATATTTCAATCTTAGTTTCAGGATTAAATTTACGACAGTTCTACTGCGTGCCGCGGAGAGGGTTGTCCGAAAACAAATAGTGCTATAGCGACTCGTTCGCCGCCATTTTGTAGTATTTTGACAAATAATTTTTTTTACATACTTCAGTAGATACCTAGTAAAGCGTAAAAGTTTTTTTGACCATGTATTCGATTTATTTCTTCAAAAAAATCACACATACAACGATAATACATTTACAACGAAAAAAAATCGATATATATTTTTTTTTTCTTTAAAAGGCTTTACCAGTGTGACACTTTCAAAACTTTCGATTTTTTTTTGCCTTTTTCGACAATTTATACTTTCAAGAATATCCTGTAAAAATTTCAAGGCTGCATCTCTAATCATTTTATCTTGCAAAAATCGATAGTTAAATCTTTAAACGCGTTTTTCTCGAAATGAGATTTTTCAAATTTGCTGACATTGTAACTCAAAGAGTAATTATCCGATGGACTTGAAATTTGAACTGAGCACTCTTGAATATATTTACTTCACAATGACGTAGGATATTTTTGATTGGATGAAAATTGACGATTTGGCATTGAAAAAAACGACCATTTTATAGGCAAGAAAACAGACTTTTTTTTCATAACTACGCCATTTTGTTAGATTTTGATATTTTTCGAAAATCCTACGTCATTGTACAGGAAATACCTTGCAGTTTAACATTTTTTCCTTTTTCGGTTTCAGCTACTCAATCGACCGGAATCATGTCAGCAATGGAGGAACTTTTTTGTTGGCGCCTCCTAAGGCAGCGCATAAGTTACTTGGATCTCAATATTTTTCTATGAAAAAATTATGTAATATAGGTCAAATATAGCCAAATGTATTCTTAATTTTCCGAAACATTTAATCGAGTACTTTTCTTCCAAAAAAAATTCCCGAAAATCACCTAAGTTTTCAGCGTTCACACTGGTATAGCCCCTTAAATGACGAACTATATATGTAGAATATTTTTCCAAATTTTCAAAGCGAAGTTTGAAAAACTTCAAACGTTACAGCCCGTCAACGCCGTGCCTCACCACTCGGATTCGGAGCGGGCGTGAACTTCAAACGCCTTTTTCTCAAAACTGCATTATCGAAAATTGGCATGCAGGATTACTCAAAAGCTATTAAGCCGATTGAGTTCAAACTTGGTAGAAATCTTGGTACCTTCCACTTGACGAGAATTGTTTTGGGAAAGTTGAAAAAAAAACTACTTTTTTCATCCACAGAAATGTTGCGTGAAATGTAGATTTTTTTTGTGAATGCGTGCCATTTTCTTAAAATTGCATTTTCGTCATTTTAATTACCATCACATAGAAACTATACATGTTCTAACTGAAGAAATGTTCGAACTTTTTTGCAAATCAAATTCTACGGGAAGCTAGACTGCACGCCGATTCGCAACTCCCGCGGCGACCTTGCTGTAACACTCTGCCTCAGCTCCGTCATTTTGATGATGAATTAATAAAAAAAATTGTTATGTATACTTAAATATACTATTAAAGTATACCTAAAGTTTGATTATTGTAGAATAATGAATTTCTTAGCTTAAAAAATGTCTCCATATTGCTTATTTTTATCCTGTCTAAATGTATCCCCGCCTTAAGACGACGCTAGCATGTTTTACCTCGTTGAAGTCTTCAGTGGCAAGCAAAGCGTCGCCCGGTTTGATGACAAGGTTGTAGGCGTACTCCAACGTGGGGCTATGCAAAGTTTCGACCTTTTTCTCACGCGTCTCGTTCGCCTGTTTTACTTTGTGGAGCGCGTACTCGCTCGTTGCACTTTCCTGAAACCCATATCATGCGGTCATCCGGTTATGGAATTTCGCAGATCGAAGGGCTCCGAACTCTTGCCAGATAAATGTTGGAGGATACTGATTTCTTTCAGACATACGTATGTCCACTTAGTCTTCAACTTCGAAGTTTTCATAAGATTCACTAAATCTTTTTTTTTTGGGAAAAAGGCCCTCAAATTTAGGCGAAGAAGCACAATTTTTTCACGAAAAATCGTGAAATGAATTGGAACTTCAAGGGGTTACCCCCACTTGCGATTTTGAAAAAATCTATTTTTTTATTGCATTTTTTTGAAGTATAAGTATCTGAGAATAGATGGCTCTATGAGTATAGGAATAGATGACTCTATGTAAGTTTACAAAAAAAAATATTTTCTTCGTGTAAACTGAAATTGAAACTTTAAACGCGTTTTTCTCAAAATGGCATTTCTGAAGTCGGTGACCAAGATTACTCGAACACTAATGAACCGATCTTCTTGAAATTTTGCACGCTTATTTAATACATAAAAATGTAGTCTTTAATCGTTCGATTTTTTTTTCGAAAAAAAAAATGGCCGTTTTATCGCCAAAAAACGGCCGTTTTTTTTCGTTAAATTCGAACCATTTGACTGTCCGCCATTTTGTGAAAAATGAATATTTTTTAAAATCCTTCGATTAAAGACTAGTTTATACTTATATTTGACTAAATCCATCCGCATTTTTTTTTCAGATGATCCACTTCGCGGCAATGTTGGTCACCGCAAACCGTGTATATGAAAACATTATTTCATTGACGGCCATTTGCCACTAAACAATGTAATATTTTTCAATAAAAAAATTACTGAAAGTTCTTCAAGATGTGTTCTTTGAGATGGTATATTGATCGATTAAAAAAGTTTTGTAGTTTTCTTTTAAAAAATTCATGAAAAAGGCCTTTTTTTGCGCTACAAGTGGGGGTAACGCCTTAACGACATGGACACTAGTTATAAATGTATCGAAATGGCACGGTGACGTGATGTTGAAGTTTGAAAATTTCTTGGATCGATTTTTTTTTGCGAATTTGGGCTTCGAAAGCCACCCAAACGATTTTCAGAATCTTCGTCGGAGGTCTATAGTCTAAATTTACAATAAAAGATTTTGGATGTCAGTGAAAATGAAGCTGACAAAAAACAAAGAGAATTTTCGTTGCACTCCAACGATGCAAACTTCAATACAGCTACGGTGATGAAGTTTACATCGTAGGAAAGCAACGAACATTTTTTCATGACATGTTCTTCTTTATTTTCTTATTTTTTTTATGCAAACGCTTTTTTGCAGATTTATATTTTAGACATAAAAACACATTTTTTTTGAATGGTTGAAGAACTTTTTCAGGCAGCATCTGCCACGAGAAATTAAAGCAATTCGGGAATATTAATGTTCATTGCATTCCAACGATGCAAACCCCAGTCTCATGGAGTGGTACTGCAATGCTACATGGTGATAAAAATTGGATGCTTTATTGGCTGCTCTGTTCGAATTCTGTATGCAAAATTTGGGATCGGTCGACTAATTCGTTGAAGAATTATAATATATTGAAGTTTCGATAGCAGGCGTTCTTATGGAACGCTGCTTTCTCCCGAATGTGATGAGGAAAAGCACAATGAAAAATTCGTACGAAAGTTTATACATTTTTTGTGTGGGTATGAAAATTTATGTATGTCTGTAAGGAATTTTTTTTTGGTCATTTCATAATCATTCATTGCATAATTGTAGTTCTATTGATTTGATCGAACTGAAATTCTGCTTATTTTCTTGTTCGGCTTTCCCAACCGGCGCAACCAATATGTAAATATTGTAAACAGTTAAGTGGCTTTAAAAACAGCGGCTCTTTTAAGAAAAAAATTAAACGTTGCCAAATGCAGGTGGAAGTAATAAAAAACACTTCCAACCGGAAATTTAGGGCTTGGTTGACATATTATGTCTCTTACGACTAATCTTTCCCATTTAGGCCATATATTTATGAATTTCAAATTCTTGCCACTTTAGCCTGAGCTCGAACCTTTGATAAATTTTTTAAATATCTTGAACAAATATAAACTGCATCTAAATTCACGATTATTTAATTAAAAAAACTACTTAATTGTGCAGATTCTCATATCTGTTTAATTCTCGAAATCTATGTCGTGGAATTTATAGAAATTTCGAAATTAAATTTTCACTGGACAAGCCTTTCCCTTTAACTTTCACCAGTGAAAGGCTCGACTGTCTAATTTAATATGAAAAAATTAAAGCCTTTTCGATTGCAATGTTCCTGATCTTACCCATAATCGACGAGTTTCGTTGGTTGGCTCGTTGACAAAAGTCCATTCGAATTCGGCGGACTTCGTGCACGAATCCTCGTAACCGTACTTGGTTAGTTTTATGAAACTGTTGAGCTGATCGTCGGAAAGTGCGGTGGCGAAGACGAACAAGCTCAGAATGGCACAGGTCCACGTCAGATTCATGCCTTTTATCTGAACAACACGAATTTATGAAGTAAATTTGACCGTAAAAATATTATTTCCCGTAAAAATTTTGCTAGTCCCATTCACCCCCTTAGGGGTTGTATTTTGAAAAACGCCGAAATACACGTTTCATTAATTGTGTCACAGAGCATCAATAACAACTTTCAAGTAAATTTGGTCACAAAAATATTATTTCCCAAGCAAACTTTGCCACCCCCTTTCACCCCTTTAGGGATCGAGTTTCGGAAAAACCCCTGTTTAAACGATGCCTCCGATATAAAATCAACACCGTCTCCAAAATTCACGTGTCTACCTTCAGCGATTTAGGCTGGGCGATGATGAGTCAGTCAGTCAATCAGGACTTTGCCTTTAATATACAGGGTGTACCTCTTATCTCTGCCACCCGAAATAACTCGCCAATTATCGTCACAAAAAAATGTTCCAGACAAAAGTTGTGCGGTGTGAAGGGGGCCATCAAATGCGACCGTTGTTTTTTATTTCGGTGGAGGCGCTGACGCACAGTGAAGGTCACCTTCATTTTTTCAAATGGAATGGTACATTTTTTTCTACCATCTTGTGGAGCACCTCCTCAAGCCGCATAAAAAACATTAGAAGGGGCCAAAGTCGTTCAAGGTCATTCAAGGTCACCTATTTAGATTTGTATAATCGATACTGACCTTGAATGACTTTTATTAAATGACATTTAGATTTGTAATTCATTTTAATGAATGATACATTTCTCTATGTATTCTGAACATGCATTTCATTTTCTTGAATGGGATTTAGATTTGTGTTTCATTTTCAAAAGGTGACCTTGAACGACTTTGATCCCCTAATGTTTTTTATGCTGCTTGAGGTGCTCCGCAAGATGGTTGAAAAAATGTACCATTGTATTTTAAAAAGTGGAGGTGACCTTCACTGTGCGCCAGCGCGTCCACCGAAATAAAAAATTTTGGTCGCATTTGATGGCCCCCTTCACACCGTACAATTTTTGTCTGGAACATTTTTTTGTGACGTCGATAATTACCGAGTTATTTCGGGTGGCAGAGATAAGAGGGACACCGTGTATATAGATAGCATTGTTAATTTTCAAGTTTTAAAAATAATAATTCACACGAAATAAGTTCAATGTATGCTTAATAACATATGTTTTTTTTACAATTCCTAAATGGGTAGTCTGGTAGACAAAAAAAAGCGAAAAAAGTACCTTCTTTCAGCCCGACACAGTGGTGCCCTCTCTTAAAGCGATGTTTATCATTGCTCAGTTAAAAAAAACCTCGTATAACAAAAAAGGTTTGTTGAACTGGTTTTGGTAACTTGAACTGCATTGATGTGAACTGATGTTGTTTTGCAAGACTCGTATGATTTTTTCGTCTGATTGAATTTGGTGTCGTTATTGAAACAGATTTCTTAATCAGCGTACTGGTCATATCGCCAATAAAAAACGAGACGTGTAGTTCCGAGCGCTGTCACACGCACACCGTGAAAACGAAAGCTTCGATCGAGGCGCACTGATAAATCAGTCAGTGGTTTTTATCATACGATACTGCTCTCAGGCCTTTTTACGTTTTAATCGCTTGTAATTTGTTTCTCGACAATTGCCTTCCGCGAACTTTGGAGACCACTGAACGAAGGCAAATTGACCTGGTTGTCTTACATTCGTTCGTCGTGCATGTAGCAATGATGTATACATCGATTAAATACACAACAAAGCTCAGAGCCATCTGTTTCGCAACTTTGCATACCTATGCGTAGAAATCTCGACATTACACAAGAAAATTGAAGGACAGATTGAGTTGCATGAATGTAATCTCGTCCAGAGAGTGAAGGCAATTGATTTCTTATCATGTTTTTACGACGGAAAATGTACGAATTTATATTTCAAGAAATTCTGTAGTGTATTTCGTTATTGAATAGCGAAACAGTTACTATTTTTTCATATCACTTAGGTTAATTTTTTTAATTCATAATCAGTAAGCATGAAACTCTATTTTAATCGCGTCTCAGAGGTTATCCAACAATGACGTTGTTTCTCGAGTATTAATTAGCAAAATAATTACGAAGCCTTCGTAAAGGGGGTCAAGTGACAGAGGCCAGCTGAATAAGAGGAACACAATGGTACGATGTACAGAATTGTTCACCGCAAAATTCGAATTGTGGGCCTGACCTTTTTAATTCATTGCCAAGAAGTAAGTTGTAGGTTTTGAGGCCTTATATACGTTTCTAAAAAAATGTATCGTTTTTTTTCTATTGCCTTGAGGTCGGAGCCTGAATTAGAAGGTCCGGATAAACGTTTTTTTTTAAATTGCTTAAATCGATGGATAAATTATGCAAGAATATATTTACAAAGTTACAGAGGCCAAATGTAAATATTTTCGAAGATATAAGGCCAGAGGCAGAGAAGCGATTGATATTTGATATTGATATTTCCTCATATTGAAAACTTTGAAGCGCGTTCTCTCCAGTTTTTATTTTTACGGTTTTTCCAAATTGGCGGGCGCGATAGCAAAAAAACTAAACGACCTATTGAATCAAACCAAAGTTTATTTTTTTCAGTATGAAAATCTCTTCAAAGTGAACTAAAAAAGTCGTTGAAAAATTAAAATTAAATATTAAAAATTAAAATAAAATAAAAATAAATATAAAAAATTAAAAATAGAAATTAAATATAAGTAAAAATTAAAATAAAATAAAAATATATTTTAAAGAAAATTAATTATTAAAAAGTTTTTTAAAATAATTGTTATAGCACGTTAAAGTGTTTTTTTAACACACATTTTTTCAAACCTGAAAAGAGTTATATTTTCACGATTTTTTCCACTTTTTCTTAATTCACTCAGAAGGAAAATATATGACAATTGAAAATTTTATTGTTTTTTTTTCGTTTTAGTCAAGAATTACGAGCTAAAAAAATTGTCAAATTATAACTTTTCTCAGGTTTGAAACAAAAAATGTGTTTAAAAAAACACTTTAGAACGGAGGACCGTATTTGTGGGGGTGTAAGGAGCGTCCGTTCTAATCATCGGTAAATTACAGTTGCTCTTAATAAAAATAAGTCACAATCATTTGTTATACCCAACGATAAACTAAAATAAAAACTTTCGCGCAAATTTAGTAAGTTAAGGGGTTACGTGGGTTTGAAATTTTCAAAAAATGAAGGCAGGAATGAAAGTATACCCTGGACATCGCAGCTGCAGCAGGATCTTTGCTTTATGTAGCTGGAATTGGACGATGCTATGTAAGTTTAAAAAAATCCTTCGTTTTATTTCTACTTAAAACTTTAATCGCATTTTGCTCAAAACACTATTTTTGAAGGCAGTGGACACGATTTCTCAAAAACGAATGCGGATGAATCTTATTGAAATTTCACAAATCTTAAATTTTGCACTTCATCAAAATACCATTGACTAGTGATTGAACGAAGGTGTTTCTTTTTTCAATTACAACTAATTTTACAAGGCTATACGTAGTGTAAATTGTACCAAAAATTGAACTATTTTGCATACAACTCTGCCAAAAATTCAAGTTTCAATTTTGTTTTAAATCCTTCGTTCAATCACGAGTCATACGTATCTACTAACAGAAAAAAACGAACTGAATTTTCCAAATTTTTGGATGGATTTTTAAAAAAATATTGTTGAATCGTTGCTCTTTAATGTGCTCAACATTTTGAATAAAATAATGTATGTATTATATTCTTTTTTAATAGAGAAAAAATGCTTTTTTTTTACTTCGAAACCCACGTAACCCCTTAAAACATTTTAACATTTTTCCTGAAAACTCGCGGATATGAAAATTCTTCTGCTAGTCACATTTTTTCTAAGCTTTATCATTGATGTGTTTTTTAAACATTCGCTGACCCTCTGTTTGTATCATTGTTACGGGATCTTTAGATTCTTTTACACGCGTTAGCAGTTTATATCAGGCATCTAGAGTTATTTAGTGTAGGACTTCTTCGATAGAAATGTGGCCAGCGTGTCATCTCCATAAAGCGCCGTATGAATGAGACGATTTTTGGAGTTGTAATTTTTCGTTAAAAGTTCGGTAACTTGGCTTGAAATTTTACCAGCATACTGGGATTTATTTTTACTTAATTATAGGCGAAAATGAGCTGGTTGTTAAGTATTCAGGTTCGTGAAAGGAATACCTTAAGGGGTTATATACAGTTAAAATTTTCGAAAAATCGATTTTTTTAAATTTTATTTTCGTCATGTACATATATTTAAGTACACACACAGAAAATTTCTAGTTAAGGGGTTACCCCCATTTGCGATTTTGAAAAAAATCGATATTTTTTATTGCATTTTTTTGAAGTGCAATTTGAAGTGCAGTTTTTTTTATGCCCGGAATAGATGACTCTATGTAAGTTTACAAAAAAAATATTTTCTTCGTGTAAACTGAAATTGAAACTTTAAACGCGTTTTTCTCAAAATGGCATTTCTGAAGTCGGTGACCAAGATTACTCGAACACTAATGAACCGATCTTCTTGAAATTTTGCAGGCTTATTTAATACATAAAAATGTAGTCTTTAATCGTTCGATTTTTTTTTTCGAAAAAAATGACCGTTTTATAGCCAAAAAACAGCCGTTTTTTTTCGTTAAAATCGAACCATTAACTTTGACTGTCCGCCATTTAGTGAAAAATGAATATTTTTTAAAATTCTTCGATTAAAGACTAGTTTATACTTATATTTGACTAAATCCATCCGCATTTATTTTTTCAGATGATCCACTTCGCCGCAATGTTGGTCACCGCAAACCGTGTATATAAAAACATTATTTCATTGACGGCCATTTGCCACTAAACAATGTAATATTTTTCAATAAAAAAATTACTGAAAGTTCTTCAAGATGTGTTCTTTAAGATGGTATATCGATCGATTAAAAAAGTTTTGTAGTTTTCTTTAAAAAAATTCATGAAAAAGGCCTTTTTTTTGCGCTACAAGTGGGGGTAACGCCTTAATCCGGCAAATATTCTCGAAGTTACACGCACATTTGTAATGACGTGTCAGAGCTATCGAAAGTGCTTTTGAAAATTTGAACGCGTTTTTCTCAAAACTGTGTTTTTTAAGGCGGTGAGCAAGATTTCTCAGAATCGGCTGAACCGATCAGTCTTAAATTTTAACACAATCTTTTCAAGTATATTTTTAGTAATTAATCGAAGATTATTTTATCACCGATAAATATTTTCCATTTTATCAACAATTTAAGGCCTACATTTTTGTCAAAAATCGATTTTTTTTAAAGCCGCCAATTTGTCAAAAATTAATATTTTTCATTTTTAGTTTTTTTTTCATTTTAGATGATCCAGTCCAGAGATTCCGTGCTCACCGCAAGACGCCTTTTTTTAGACTTGCTTTCGGAGATCAGCTATAGCAGCTTACAAAATAATTATTTTTGCTATTCAAAAATCTTAAAATACAGTTAAAAGTTACCATAATATGTATACAAATTTTTACGTTAATAGATTTAAAGGTCTTCTCAAGAAAAATTCTTGAAAAATCGATTTTTTTGGGCCTCCTGACTGTATATAACTCCTTAAACATTTTACAACTCGGAGTTTTCCATATTACTCGGTTTAAATTACGCAAAAGAATGTACCACTTTGTCGTTTTTTTGCTCCGATTTTTAATCGTATTGAATTACTCAAGCTGATTTATTCAGATTTCAATGGTAGAGTCAGGAGGTCTGGAATAATTGAACACCGGCATTCTGATGTTGGACGACAAGATCGAGTCGTTTTCTGACATTAATTTCGTCGATGCGCGAGCGCTCGCTTCGATCTCTTGAATTTCACATTGCCAGATAGTACGTCAGCAGTTTTTGATTCCCGAGGTTAAAAAAGTTCAATCGATCGATGCTTCCTTTCTTGAAAAATGTCCTTTAGCAGCTGATTTTTATCCATCTTTATTTTCTCAATAAATTTTTTTTTCGAACACAACGATTATCCCAACCACCGAGAGAACGGAAAACTGAGCACCGAAAGGCAGTAAGGAGCCTTGAAAAATTCACCAACCGTCCGGTCTTTTCAATGAAAAAATATCAATAGTAATGTGCACTTTCGGTTGGAACGAGAACGATTGTTTTCGCGCTCCGAGGAATACACGCAAGTCACGGCAACACAACTGCTGATTAGTGTCGACGTAATACTCGAAACAGTTCGCTGACTATTAAACTTGTTATTATCGAATATCCGGATGTTCCGGTCTCGAAAAATAAAAAATAAAAATCAAACTCCATATGGAAACGTGGAAAGGAGGTATTTCCTTGTTTCGTAAGAGGACTGGTTCTTCCAGTTGTATCGTTAGGATTGGGACCAGTGCGGCATTTACGTGTGTGTATATATACATATATATATATATATACACACTCGCATAGCAGACCCTGTGTTTTTCGACCTCTCTGTCTGAGCCTCCTATATGAAAAAGGATAGAAATGATGTAGAAATTCCGTTCCAATTTCAGGTATAGCCAAGCAGCGTCGTTTTATTTCTTGATGGTACCGAGTGACCGTACTCATTATTTACGGATTACATGTCAACATGAACTTGTCTCTATGATGTTGAAGTTTGCATCGTTGGTATGCAACGAAAATGAATTCTTATTAATTGTTTGAATTATTTTTGGCTGCGAAAATAACCCAAACTATTTTACGTATTCTTTCAAAAAACTTGTGACCTCAATTTGCAAAAAAGAAGGCTTTGGATAAGCCTAAAAATAAAGAAACGAAAAAATCGTTGTATCTCAACGATGTAAACTTCAACGTCATCTTGTCTTTTCTGTTTGAATACTTTTTTATATAACGAATTTGGAGCCTCTGTAATTAAAATAAATATATGTCGAAGTTTGCAACGTTGGAATGTAACGAAAAGAATTTTTTTTTAGTTACCTGTTTTATGGAATTGAAGTTAAGCATCGTTGGAACGCAACGAAAATTCTTTTTGATTTCTGACTTTCATTATAATCCACAATCATGTTTTGCAGATTTGTTGTAGATCGCTGAATAAGAGGCCTAAAAAGGGGATGCCCGATATTCGTTGCTTACATGTGCCAAAGGAAATTCGCGAAATAAGAAAAAATCATTTTCGTTGCGTTCCAACGATGCAAACTTCAACGTTATCGTTTTGTTGCTTATCTGGGCTGTGAAAATCGCTCAAACGTTTGTACATATTCTTATTAGCAATTTTCGAGCTCAATTGGCAAAAAAAGACTTTGGATACTGATAAAAATAAAGAAATAAAGAATGGAGAGAAAAAAATATCGTTGCTTTACAACGATGCAAATTTCAACGTCATGGAAATATATTGTATCTGTTATTTGACTATTTTGATCATCTGACATGACGTTAGACCTTTTGTATATTTTTTATTAAAAAAATATATTATCTTTTCCATCGTTCGGGGTGCTCCTTTTACGTGCCTACCTTGCTCCATTTTCCTCACGTTGGTCCTTATATATTTGTGTATATATATACACTTATATACACTACCGTCCAAGAGTTTCCAGACACTTCAGATAACTGCAAAACTTTCGATCACTGGAAAATTGCCAAATAATATTACAATAATATAGTTCATTTAATTTATTATTTTACGAAGATATCATATAGCTCTGTATAATTAATTATATTATTGTAATATAATTTTGCAATTATCCCAAGTGTATATAGGTGTAAGATAGTGTATATACCCACGTGTATTGGGAGCTGGCAAAACAGGACCCGATGAATAAATGGAAAATGCGTAGATATCGATTACGGAATTGCTATCGATAATGTATACGCTGACGTCGGTTCATGGATAGTACAGGGGTGAATACATTCCATCAAGAGCCTTATCGAAAGAGGCGGAAAAAAACTCAGCTGATAATGTACTATAATGTATATATCGTATCGTAATGTATCGTAATGGAATAGCTTACATTACGATAATCATATAGAATATAATTTTAAAAAACGTTATTGAACGGAATTGCATTTTGCTATTACTAAAAATGTCGCGAGGACAAAATAGGTAACATTCTAATAATCGTATGGAATATCTTAAAAAAGATTATTGGACCAAATTTAACTTTGCTGTTATAGTAAAAAACATCGCGTATCGTCAAATTTAGCCCTGTCACATTTGCCATTAGTAAACATGTCGCGAGGACACAATCGGTTACATTTCAAGAATCGTACAAAATATCTTTAAAAATATTATTGAACAAAATTGCATTTTGCTATTAGTCAAAATGTCACTGAGTCAAATTTAGCCCTGCTAAATTTGCTACGAGTAAAAATGTCGCATTTAGCCCTGCCACATTTGCAATTAGTAAAACTATCACGAGGATACAATAGGTTACATTCCAATAATGATATAGAATATTCAAAAAAATATTATTGAACGAAATTGCCTTTCGATATAAATAAAAATATCGCGTTTTGTAAAATTTAGCCCTGCCACATTTACTAATAGTAAAAACGTCGCCAGGACATAATAAGTTGCATTTCAATAATCGTATAGAATGTCTCTAAAAATATCATCGAACGAAATTGCGTTTTGCTGTTGATACAAATGAAGGTTGGATGCATTCAATGCCAACTCATGAGAAGCTAAAGTCCAACTTTTTTCATCGACCAACTGAGTTAGCCTGACGATAGTTTATGTTTGATATTGAATATCAAAAGATTTTCAAAAACTCTTTTCGAATCAATGAAATTTGATGGGAATTTCGCACGATGACTGTCATCAATGATGGTGTAAACTCCTAACCACTTACGTCTTAAAAAACATCTACTAAAATTGCATAATCGACGTTGGAATGGCGCGTAAAGGAGCAAGCCGGCTTTTCCTGTAGCATCTTCAACGATGTGTATATTTTTTTCTTAATAAATGCGGGCTTGCTTAACCTTTGGCTCTTTGTCAAGGTTCACGTGTCACAACGTCCGTTCGAATCGAGGCGCTTACAGTGGGCATGCCGTTTGTGTTATGCCCGGCTATGCGGGTATCATACACATGTATGCACACCTACGCGATGTTTTTTTTTCTCATCCAAGTGCGAGAATGTATTTTTTTAAATTCAAAGGACGAATAAAATGGACTTTTCACAAAGCTAAGAAAAGTTTGTAAACGTGCCGACACGATTTGTAAATAAAATCTATGTGATTTGTTTAGTTTACTTTTTTTACGGAACTGTTTACGTAAAAAAGATATCATCAATGAATAAGGGTGGCTCGTTTGGTTATATGGTTGATCGTAGGCAGATTCTGAGCTTTCGGTTGATTATCATTATAATGATTATAATTTGGATATTAAGGCGATCCTCTAGTTTCTCGGGTAGAAAAAATCGATTTTTTTTCTTCATAAATCACATCTACAACATGTGTAGAAAATGTGTGCCAAAGGATTTTTCGATATTCGAAGTGGTTCATAAGTTACGGCCCTGGAACGGAGCAGGTATACGGAGCAGGTATACTTTCAAACGCGTTTTTCTCGAAACACCATTTTTCGAAACGGTGACCACGATATTTCAGAAACTACTGCACCGATCTTGTTCAAATTTATACAGCATCTTTAATATGTTATAAGCCAGCGATTGAACTAGGATTATCATGATTGCTTCGCTAGTTTTTTTTTTGTACGAGCGAAAAACTTAAGAAAAAATGAGTAAAAAATAGAATGTAATTTTCAAAAGTGTATAAAAAAGTCAATTTTTGTAATTTAGAATTCAGTCTAGTTCAATCGCTAGTCTTAAATATGAAGATTAAAATGCCGTTTGGTTTTTTGATTTCAGATAAGCAGAACAGCCGCAATCTTGGTCACCGTCAAGCACCTCTTTTACTTGATGTCTTCCTGTCGGCCACTATAACTTTTATTCTATTATATATTTTGACTTCAACAAATTTGTAAAGCTTATTTAAATGTTAATAAAGATTATGCAAAAACAATGAGATTGATTATTTCCATGCTTTGCCCGTAAAAAAATTATTGAAAAAGCCGTAAAAAACAGCCGAAAAACTAGAGGAACGCGTTAAGGGGCCAGTCCACTTTGAAAATTTCAAAAAATCGAAAGCAAGCAAGACTTGAAGAAATCGACGATGATGAGCAATCAGAAGGGATTTTGTACGGTGCAGGAATTACCGATTGAGTTTAGGTAACAGTTTTTCATAGTATAAACTTCAAATGCGTTTTTCTCGAAACAACGTTTTCAAAATCTAGCTCCATCGTATCTCTGAAACTAATAAAACGATTCTCTTGAAATTTAAACCACATATTGTAAACATGATACGCAACAAGATGACTCTCGATGGTTTTGAAATTTTGATTTTTACTCTTTTTTTTGCGAAAAACTGCGGAAAAAACGCGTTTTTTTAACTTTTTTCGTTTTTCATCTGCCATTTTTTTATTTTTTGATAAAACTTTATATCAGAGGGTTATTTTGTAGCTGGTGTCATACTGAATCTAATGGACTTTGATTTTTTTGTTTCAGACAAGCCGTTGCCGAGTTGCGATGGAGCTACCTAGCCCACCTATTATTGAGGCGTTACGTTAAACTATAGTTTTTGTACTTAAAAATGAATAAAAATGAATAATTTTTTTTTTAAATGTATTTCAAGACTTTATTTATCAAGCCAAACAACTTTTATATTCATATCTTTTATAAAATCCTGAAAAATCGCGAAAATAGCCTTTTTCGTGGCTTCAAAGTGGACTGGCCGCTTAATTTAGAATATTTACAAAATTGAGGCAGGTTGGACGAAATAGTGTGGGCGAAGGCCTGGATCATTATGAGTCTCGTTAGCAGTTTCGTCATTGATCTCTGGTTAATGAGTCATGCAGTGATACAAGTCTCTCTCTCTTTCTCCTCTATATTCAAATGAATTATGCACGCAGCATTGTACACATCGGTAATTTTTTTTTCGATAAATATATATTTTTATTCAACATTGGCTATGTGTCTAAATGAGATACAAAGTTTGAGCGAGCAACTCGAAAAAAAGAAAGTGAAAGGTCTCGAGGTTTCATGTTTCCGGTGTAATAGAATATTAATAAATGTTTTCTTAAATATTTGAACGTGAACAAGCCATCGGAGATTAGTGCGAAATGTCTTATCAGCTCATTGGACAACTGTCAAGTTCGGTCACTATAAGGACACCCATTCATTCCATTCGATTTCTAAACACATCTCTGTTTACGATTTCCACGAACCACACGATGGTACGAGAAATCGCAAAGTTATTTCGAGCCGAAGACTTCCAAAGCTGCGACAGATATTTCGCAGTCTTATCAATAATAAATTTACAACCGGAAATTAATCATTCGAAGGCCTCAACATCGATATTTGCGTTTCAATGGAAAACGAAAAAACGCGCGACGATTCTAATAATACTTCGAGAGATCGATTTTGGGTAATTCACTGACTTTTCCGAAAAATGAACCTAACATTTTTTTTGCTATTTTCTTATTTTATATTTAGGGCTATAAATGATAATATTCAGTCGGGGGAAGCTGACATTCACCCCTCCCCATAAAAAGTTATGGGGTTTTGAAGTTCGCGGCAACAGGTGATGAAATGGTCAATTATAATTATTTTTTGTTCGTAATAATTATTCGTCGAAAAGTTACTTATCTACACTGAGAAAAAAGAATCGTTGAATGTGCAAAATGCATTTTGTTGTCTCGAAAAGTTGTTGTTTTAACAGTTGCTCAGACATGCTAAATAAGTTACAGTTCACACCACTGTACTATTTTACCACCAACTATACTGTTTTGTTATGCCAATCAAAAATCAAGTTGAACGTATTTAAAGATACATTTTGTTAAACCAACTGAATTTTGGATGGATGTACGATTTTTTTTTCAGTGTAAAGAAATAGATAGATTCGTTTATTCCAAATGTACAGCTTTCGCTTTTTACAATACCCCTCCTCTTTCCACTTTTTCATTACATTTTATCTAAAAAAATACACGATTTTGTTTCGAGTAAGTCTATTAAGGGGTTAGGCCACAGTAACGGGTGTAAAATCATGTGAGAATTTAACAATTTTTTTTCGTATGAAAAAGTGTTTCACTCATAAAATTAATTACACATCTATTTAGTATGAATATCAAGCTGTTGGAAAATATATATAAATTTTTTTCGATGTACAAAATGGCCGACTACTCGAAACTTCTCGAAACAGCTTTTTTCCAATTCTCGTGACAAATAACTTCAACAATTTCCACTCGATTTACTTCAAATTTAAAAGCTATGTTCATAATTGCATTTCGCAGAGAAGTACGCACGGAATTTCCGATCAATCGAAAACTTTTCACTTTATGAGCAGCTTACGAGCAGTTATAACGAAATTTTTTACTGAAAATTCATTTCTTAAGTTCCAATACCTACATCTTTTGAATAACACAATATTTTTTAAATTCCGTACATACTTTTCTAGGTATTCTATTGTAGATTTTTGTTCTAGTTAAAAAATTGTGGATGCTAAATGTCAAGCGCCTAAAAAAAAAGATAACAAAAGAAAATAGTAGTAGTCGGCCCTTTTGTACATCGAAAAAAAATATATATATATATATTTTCTAACAGCTTGATATTCACACTAAATAGATGTGTAATGAATTTTATGAGTGAATCACTTTTTCATACGAAAAAATGGTTAAATTCGCACATGATTTTATACCCGTTACCGTGGCCCTTAAGGGGTTAGGCTACTGTGAAAATTTCCAAAAATCGTTCGTCGCTCGAGGCAACCCAAATTGAAGAGCAAACTCCAACATATAGTGCACGAATCGCAGATTGAAGGTAAACTTACGATTGCAACGATATAACCGCTAGTAAAACTTGAAACCTGTTTTTCTCGAAACTATGTTTGTCAAAACGGTGTACACGATTTCTCGACATCTAGCGAACGGTTTGACTCGAAATTTGGTACACCCATCCAGTGTAACAGTAGTTTAGTTTTGACCGACGTTTTTCTTCTCACCACTTTTTCCCATTAGTTATTAACAATAATATTATCATCTTTCCTCGAAAAATCGAAAAAAAAACTTCAATATTTTTTTTTTCGAAGATTCAAACACGATAACGAAAAAAACGTCGGTAAAGTTTTACCCAATATTGTCTATTTTAAGAAAAAAATTATTTTTTTCGTTTCAGATCAACGGGGTGGCCAAAATCAAGTACACCGTTGAGCCCCTCACGTTTAAAGGTCCTTCGCGAGATTGTTTACAACTTCTTTAATTATTTATATTTTTTAATAAAATTTGACACACAACTTTGTTAATGTACATACAAATAAACGTCCAAACGATTTTTCAATAATCTCGCTTATTCCTACAAAATTAATTTTTGTAAATAACCCCGATTTCCGGATCGTCAAAGTAGCCTAAACCCTCAAACGAATAGTAAATATAATTGACGATCATGTATGATCAATTTGCAAGAAATCGATTGACGTTAAAAAGCTAGCGAATGAAACTGCCAGTTTCTCATTGTAAATATTGACGATATCAAAGCCTCAAACTTTGCGATTTTCTAGCGATAATAATAAACAATTATTTTTGGAGCCTGTCACCTGACCAAGCCCTTGAACTCAATAAACAACCTTACCTTTGATCGTTTTAGTGTCACTCGTTTATAAATATATAAATTTTATTAAATATAGGCTACTTTGGCCTCCGATGCGTTCGTTTCTTTTCCACTGTTCACGGACTGTCCTCCACGCCGGTTATGATCACTCGCGAATGTAATTATGAAAAGGGGGGAAAAATATATATAATAGGGGAAAGATGTTGTGGAAGCTACGGTTGAATATATACACGCTTGAAAACACGAAATTCAGGAAGTTACACGTGATACAGTCTGATCTTGACTAAGGAAGAAATTTTGTTGGCTCGTCGCACACAACGGGCACTACTCTATAGTTTGATCAAAGTTCAATCAATTCTATATAATCTCACATCACACCACTCGTTCCATCGCCATGACCACGGTCTAGCTCAGTGACGTGATGAATCGTTCTGCTGGTCATAAGTCATGAGCTTACCACATAGATTTACCGTCGAGCATTCTTTTTTTCCTCGCTCTACCACCGAGTGACTTGGTGCTCTTATGATAAAACAGAGTCACAGAAAAGTGACGGAATTTCGGACTATTCTTCTCTACGAATGGACATTCAGGCTTTCCCCTTCTCGACCGTTTCATTGGCCCTCCAATAAAATAGAACGAACACTGAAAGTAATGTATTCAATTTGTTTACCATTGCTCAATAATTTTCGAATTTTGGCTCTTCGATGCATGATTCGGGATTAGTCAATAGGTCTGTTCGTTTTAGCTACACTTTCTATACTTTCACCGGGCACAGTAATAGAAAGTCCACAGAAGGCGTAAAAAGTGTAGAAAAGTGTAACTAAAACGAACGGAGCCGTTATTAGCCTTTTTTCGTTACCTGCAGATGATCAATTTTTACACGCAAGCATAGCGCGGCGTAAAAGTTGCATCGTACGGTATCAGGGGTTGGAAATATTTGCATTCATCACTGCTACACCTCCATTGTGATTGAAACGTTAAGGGGGGAGATCTTTTATTTATTTATTATGCTTTATTACTACTTTTGGCTGTTACATGGTATTTTTTTCGTTAAAAATGGCGAAGGTGTAGCACGGTCTTCTAAACGGTTTGCGACGGATGTTGTCAGACGGCGTGACACGTAGCGTCGGCGGTATTAAGCTGAAAAAAACCGACGAAGATTTATCTTTTATTAACACTTATACGCATAATATAAACTAAGAAAAAGTGAGAAATGTTGAAAATCGATGAAATGGTACGCTGTGAAACAAAAAGATTGCATTTTTCGAAAAAAGTTTTTCTTATTTTGCAGTAAAAAATATGTTTTTTGTTTAATTTTCAAAAACATTTAGGTTCATATTTTAGACAATAAGGTGAGAAAGATTTATACGAAATTTCATTATAATCAGTCAATTCGTTTTTCAGGTATACGTCACGCTAGTTTTGAAAATGCCATTTTTAAAGATTAATGAAAGAAAAGTACCATGCAATAGCTAATAGTAGTAATAAAACGTACCGTAAGTCTAAAAAATCGTGAAAAAATCTTTCTGTTAAAAAAAAATCATGAACATCGGCAAATATTTTCCTTGCATGAAGGTGTCCTGCCCCTTAAACAAATCTGTACTGTATTAAAAATTCGTCACGAATAAAGTTTTACGGTTTGAATTTATACATTTTGCATATTAACATTAAGGATATGCAAGAGTTGCAATTACAGCCAAAAGTAGGCGAAATTTGAATTTCGCAAATGCGTACCATAAGGAAAATGACCAATGGATCGTAAATTGGATAATTTGTAGACTGAGCCGCAAATTTTCAGCTAAAAGTGTATTTTTTGTTTAAATGTCTGTTTCAGCCGTGTTTGTTGATATTTAACTCAATTAGGATAAAAGTAGTGAGTTTTGACGTGATAAAGTTTGCATTGTTGCTATACAGGTTGACAAGATGTTGAAGTTGAAGTTGAAGTCAAACGAGCAAGTCAGCAGATTTTTTATAACAATCGATTAAACTATAGTTACGTTGTAAATGGCTGTGAAAGTCCGCAAGAAGATTCTTTGATGCGCAAATTACCAACAAAAAAATCGATAACAAGTAGCAGTTATTCATGATTATTTCTCGTCAAAAGTAAAACAATATCCCATGGAAATGCAAACTACTGCAAATTCAAAATGTAGTAGTTTTTCAAAAAGTCAGCAGATCGATCTTAAGTCTAGCATATGGGCGTAGAGCAACCGCAGTAATAATGCATAATTTTTACAACGCGTTTTTCTTCTGTGTTAATTTCCCAAACAATGTGGTTCCAGACTCATGATTAAAACGACAAAAAGTTTGCTGTCCATATTTCCAAGATCCGGGACTAACTTCTCAGAGCTTAAGTTCGCTCGTAGTGGCGGTACTTATCGACAACGCAGATTCCCTCCATATCACCAGTCGATCAATATACGGGATTAGCTACCACCTGTTAGCTTTCAAACAATCGTCATGTTTAAGACGGAATGCCACCTCATCGCGGTCGGTATGGTAGAACAATTGTAGATACCCAAAAATCTCTGAAACGGTTCTTCAGATCCCGTCGAAACTTTGCCAAATGACGTCAAATAGATAGACGAACAGCTGTCTGCCCCTCAAATTTTCTGAATTCGAGGAAAAAAAAGTAGATTGGCTAATGATAAGCCAAACTACGTATTTTTTCTCAAATTCAGAGAATTTGAGGGGCAGACATCTGTTCGTCTATCTATTTGACGTCGTTTGGCAAAGTTTCGACGGGATCTGAAGAGCCGTTTCAGAGATTTTTGGGTATCTATAATCGTTCTACCATACCGACCGCGATAAGGTGTCATTCCGTCTTAACGTGCGTTTTCGAACTATTTTTTTACGTCTACTTGTGAAAATATGCATTTTTGAACACTCGGTGATTACATCAAGTGTTTTCATTACTTTGTATAATTACTTTCTATAACTTTTTCTCGCTCAATTAACGTGAAACGAATTGGCAACGTCGTAAATCGTGGTATATTATAATGCCCAGGTTGGCAGAAGTGCCGCGAAGTTAGAGACATATGCGCCCCGTTCGTAACCTCAATATCGGCCCAAGGAGCCGTCAAAAATGAATATCGGTCCGAGTAAAAAAAATTCCGCTGGAAAGAAAGAGTGTGTACTGAGGCTGTCTATAATCACGAAGAAATCAAAAACTTTAATAATTTTCCGATATTAAAAAAACAATGTATGTATGAAAAAAATCCACGTTATTTTGTCTGCCTAGAAATGTCTAGAAATGTATAATTTCTGAACATAGTTATCAAATTAATATTAAGTAATTATTACTAATTACGAGAATAAGTATCAATAATATTCGTTGTTAATTATCCTGACCGAGTAGTTTGAGTTTCCCGGGAATAATTACCGAATACCGATAAGATAGGTAGCATTTGTGCCGTCTACGACGTTGCCATGATTGCACAGTCTGATATTTTGTATGCTTGATTTTCGCAAAAATTCTCTATCAAAAACATTAATTACTTTATAACGGTACTGTGAATCCTCATTTTCACGGTACCAAGGGTTAGTCCGACAATTAGTCGAACCCTACCGATTTTTTCAGCTCCGTGGTAACATCCACTTAGCAGATATAAACAATTTACCGAAAGATGATCGGGAGTTTTCCACAAGCGTAATGTTATTGGCTCACGAAATACGTCGAGTTGGCGATTTTTTTTCTTCTAAAAAACCGTATTGTGGATCGTATTCAAACTGCGCAGGATGATCAGCAAAGAGGTTGTAAAGGTCCAGAAAAAATGTCAGCTCGGTTGTAACAGGTTGACTTAACCCCATAACAACCTTAAAACATTTTTGTTTTATTTTCTAAAAACACGACTAATGTAAAAAATCGATTAGTAGTTTTTTGCTGCAATTTATTGAAACTACATACAGAAGTAATATTTTTCGTCAACAGTCTCACAACCACTTTTTCATTAGCAAATAAATTATTAGAGGTATGGTGAGTATTTTAAACAAAAACGTAATTTGTGAATATAATTTATTGAAACTACATACAAAAGTAGTATAGCTATATCACAAATGAGTGGATGCTTCTTGATAATCTTAATGGTAATTGTTCATTTGATACCACTGTACACGTCCCGTTATATTACCAAAACATTCACAGTATTTAAGGAGGGCCGAGAGTTTCGCTAATGAAAGTTAGACGATGTAGATTTTTTTCCCCCAAGAACCATCGATTTCAAGGCAAAAAATATTAAAATCGAGGCAATCCAGGATAATTGCTTATGAAAAATCGTCATTGTCCTAGCAGTTGAAACCTTTCGTAGATTTTTTACCTATGTCCTTGGAATGACTTCTAGCCCTTGACAATAAAAAAAACTTTTCTAAATTATTATTTTTTTCTCGATAAAGAGGTAATGACATAGAAGCTTCTATCGGACATATAAGAAAAAATCAGCATCCTTCAACATAGTTCTTGCGCAAATGCCTATCTTGACAGAATTTATCAAAATTTAGGGTGAACTTCCGAAAAGCTGTTACACCCGATGTGGCTGAAATTTTGCGCAGGTGTTCCATTTAATATATAAAGACAACCCCTAAAGGGATTTTTGGCGCATTCCAATAGTTTACGAGATATCGAATTTGTTTGGGTTTTTTGTAGTTTTTTTTGTTTGTTTCCGTTTGTTTGGGTTTAGGAGTTGTTTGTTTGGATTATATAGATATACTTTCAGGGATTAGCGCGGAACGTTAGCCACCAGTGAAGTCGGACGAGTGGGGATATCGATCGGCCGTGGCGAGCGATATAGATATACTCGTGCGGGCTAAAAAATAAACTTTAAAATTCGATTTCTCGTGAACTATTGGAATGCGCCAAAAATCCCTTTAGGGGATGTCTTTGTATATTAAACGGAACATCTGTTCAAAATATCAGCCAAATCGGGTGTAACAGCTTTTCGGGCGTTTATCCAACATTTATAGTGGGTGAAACGAACTTTAAGGGGGAATATACCTTTGTAACCTCTTTTTTTTGTATTTTTTCCCTACATCTTCCAGCAAAGAAGAAGAGCAAGAGAATGTTGAATTAGGACAATTGTACGGTCCAGGCATCGCCGATTAAAGCTAAACACGAAATTTCCATGATTCTACAGTACTTAAAACTTTAAAAGCGTTTTTCACGAAACTATACTTTTAGACACGGGCGTATGCGTAGCGCCTCGAGTTTTCAATCGATTGTCTTGAAATTTTAACTGTAGCTCCTTGACAACATTTTCTAGTCCAGTACGTGGGATTTTTTTCGTCAAGTTGAAATTTAAAAATGTTACGATCGATATTCGAACGATTTTTTTACCAATTTTTTTTTTCTTCTTATTACCGCCCTTTTTCTTAATCAATATTTTGAAAAACTCCTACGTACTGGACTAGTTTTTTATATCTACTTTCAAAATGTTTTTCTTTTTTTTTATATAGCTTGAAAATTATGACTTGTGCGAATACGCCCATAAAGAACTATGAAAAAAAAGTTATGAAAAAAGCAATAAAAAAAAAATAATTGAAAAAAAAATTCTTTTACTTTAAGACTTGTACTAACGATTATAAAAAACCGAACTGAAAAATAATGTTTTGTTTTTCGTAAATAAATTGTCAAAAATGATCGTTGATTTTGCCCTCACAAAGGTATATTCCCCCTTAAGATTTTACTGTTTGTGAAAATCCAAGAATTTTGTCAGTCTTTAAATCGAGATATTCGATACCAAAGGCAGCAACCTACATATCGCCTATAGCTATCGAAAGCTGATGCTAGTCTCGTCCTCGGATGTCGAAATTGAGGAGCTGGTGAACAAAACCGGACTTGTCCACACCACGTCAATTTTTTTTAATTTTCCGTGTTTTTCAAGCACACCTTGATTAGCTCCCGAAATATTTTGAATACAACTCTAACACCTCCAAATTTGTTAAAAACTGCCTTTTTGAGCAAAATTGCAGTTTTTAGTCGCAAAAGTAAATAAAAATTAAATTTGACGTAGTGTGAGCAAGTCCCGTTTTGTTCACCAGCTACTCAATTAAGGCGGTCCTCTAGTTTCTCGGGTCGAAAAAATCGATTTTTTTTTCATAAATCACATCTACAACATGTGTAGAAAATGTGTGCCAAAGGATTTTTCGATATTCGAAGTGGTTCACAAGTTACGGCCCTGGAACGGAGCAGGTATACGGAGCAGGTATACTTTCAAACGCGTTTTTCTCGAAACACCATTTTTCGAAACGGTGACCACGATATTTCAGAAACTACTGCACCGATCTTGTTCAAATTTATGCAGCATCATTAATATGTTATAAGCCAGCGATTGAACTAGGATTATCATGATTGCTTCGATAGTTTTTTTGTACGAGCGAAAAACTTAAGAAAAAATGAGTAAAAAATAGAATGTAATTTTCAAAAGTGTATAAAAAAGTCAATTTTTGTAATTTAGAATTCACTCTAGTTCAATCGCTAGTCTTAAATATGAAGATTAAAATGCCGTTTGGTTTTTTGATTTCAGATAAGCAGAACAGCCGCAATCTTGGTCACCGTCAAGCACCTCTTTTACTTGATGTCTTCCTGTCGGCCACTATAACGTTTATTCTATTATATATTGTGACTTTAAAAAATTTGTAAAGCTTATTTAAATGTTAATAAAGATTATGCAAAAACAATGAGATTGATTATTTCGATGCTTTGCCCGTAAAAAATTATTGAAAAGGCCGTTAAAAAACAGCCGAGAAACTAGAGGACCGCGTTAACTGCATTGAC
This sequence comes from Ophion slaviceki, assembly GCA_944452715.1. NCBI lineage: Eukaryota > Metazoa > Arthropoda > Insecta > Hymenoptera > Ichneumonidae > Ophion > Ophion slaviceki. Next base: position 12,132,697 of record OX101792.1, on the reverse strand, counting down.
ATATCGACAAAAAATAGAACATTCGGCCATCCCTTTTTTCCCCATGAAATTTATTCCCCACGAAGAAAACTTTTTTCCCCACGAAGAAAACTTTCCAGCCTATTATAGCACGAGAACTGCGTTATAGTAAAGTGACATCCCCATTGATGTTCAGATTCAATTATTATCGCTCGGCCAATCATTTTTCGCCAAGCCAATTTTTTTATCGTATGTAGAACTGACGGACGCCGATTCCTTCATCCTTCCAAAAAACGTTGAAAAACCTTCGAAAATAGCTGATTGCAGTTTTTGTTATCGACTGGGCGCACTTTACGCGATCTTATGGTGATGTGACGGTCTAGTTTTCTTAACCTCGTGAGCTATTTCTCTTGCAACGAGACACGTCCATCGAATCGCCTTAACATTTGTCAACGAAACACTCGACTCTCCTTAAGGAGCGAAAATATCTTATTAAATACTTAATCGTAAAGTATCATGATTATCGTCGAAATATTAAATATTTCCATTCTTAAATGTGATCGCAACTGTACAGAGATATTTCATGCTCGCAACAACATCAATTATCGTCGGTAGTGATTTTTTATCGAAAATATTGTAGAAAGTTAAATATGTATATGATAATAATACTGCTATCTTTAATCGGATTTAACCGATTTTAATTATAATGTGAATAACGTATCGTGGATATAACTTATTTAAGTACCAAAAATGTCTACACCTGGGCTTGTTTTTTCGTTCTTAAGGATATAGACAATTTTTTTCGCGTAATTCTCTCTCTCTCTCTCTCTCTCTCTCTCTCTCTCTCTCTCTCTCTCTCTCTTCCCTAATTTTAATTAACAAAATTGCACTCGTTAAATCCCAAGAATGTTCGATATTGTAGCGTAAGTTGGGGTTTCATTCTGCGGTGCTGACTTTTACATAAGTAGAATGTTCGTATTTACAACTATTGATGTCATCTTTCCACACGCCCGAATCGATATTCACTCGATAACTCTGGCATACCATTATTTTTTTATCTCGCCTCGGAACATCCTTTTTCCAACTCAATCGTAAAAATTTAGCAAGTAGGTCACATGGGAGATTAGTCCGATCGTGAATCACCCGCGACCGCGTGTTTGACTACCGGAATGCAAGACGTGCCTGTGGAAACAAACGAATATCGTAGCGGCGAAATGAGTTCGAGAAAATAATTTTTTTTTGCATTACTCGTTCAAAGAGATCCGAGTGTAGGAATAAAATTGAATTTTGGAAAATCATTGGCAAGGATAAAATTGCCGTGTTCATCAACAAGGATTGTTTCAAGTTGTAATTCAATGGAAATATTTAATTCTCAAGTGTATAATTGAGGGGCAGTTTACTTTGAAAATTTAAAAAAATCGAAAGCAAGCAAGACTTGAAGAAATCGACGATGATGAGCCATCAGAACGGATTTTGTACGGTGCAGGAATTGCCGATTGAGTTTAGGTAAGGGGCCGTCCATATATTACGTCATCGATTTTTGCTCGTTTTTACCCCCCCCCCCCCCTGAAATCATCTTATCCCTCCTATCGTCATAATACAATTATCGTTACCGTCATCCAACGACCAGACCCCCCCCCCCCCCCTATTTTAAAATGACGTAATTTATGGACGGCCCCTAAGAGTTTTTCATAGTATAAACTTCAAACGCGTTTTTCTCGAAACAACGTTTTCGAAATCTAGCTCCACCGTATCTCTAAAACTAATAAACCGATTCTCTTGAAATTTGAATTACACATTGTAAACATGATTCGCAACAAGATGACCCTCGTGGTTTAAAAATTTTGATTTTTACTCTTTTTTTTGCGAAAAACTGCGAAAAAACGCGTTTTTTTTTACTTTTTTTGTTTTTGTCTGCCATTTTTTTATTTTTTGATAAAACTTTATATCCGAGCGTCATTTTGTAGCTGGTGTCATACTGAATCTAATGAACTTTGATTTTTTTTGTTTCAGAAAGCCGTTGCCGAGTTGTGATGGAGCTACCTAGCCCACCTATTTTTGAGGCGTTACGTTAAACTATAGTTTTTGTACTTAAAAATGAATAAAATTGAATTAAAATTTTTTTTAATGTATTTCGAGACTTTATTTATCAAGCCCAACAACTTTTATATTCATATCTTTTATAAAATCCTCTAAAAAAATCGCGAAAATAGCCTTTTTGTCGTGGCTCCAAAGTGGAGTGGCCCCTTAAGAAGGTTGGAGCGTCAGCCAAAGTCCAAGATTGAAAAAAATATATACAGGGTGTTTGGCGCATGGACCGACATATTTTCTTGGGGGATTGGAGAGATCATTTGTTAATTTGTTCACCCTTAGGCCCTATGTCCTAAGTGTCACGATAATTGAGATACGATTTTTTTCGTTTTTTTATTTACCCGAAATTTTTACTTTAAATCATCATAATTTTTTAATTTGTGGTTGTAGTATAACGAAAAAACATTTGTTGTATTCTGCAATGTGTGTTTATTATAAATAAATCATTATTTGATACAATTGGTTTCAAGAAAGTGATTCTTGAGCTTCCAGTCTTAAAAATGTGTAAATGTATGAAAAATTTCAACTCTTAAATTAATTATAAAAAAATATATTCTCTTTATTTTTATCACATAATGAATTATTTTTATGGCATGTAGCATACCGTTGGAACGGGTGTGAACTAGAGAATTTTTTAAACAAAGATAAGTTCAAAATAGCTTTTAGGTTTATTTATAATGAATTTAGAAGTTGACATTTCTCATACATTTACACACTTTTAAGGGGTTACCCCCACTTGCGATTTTGAAAAAATCGATTTTTTTTATTGCAGTTTTGCAACCGGCATCGTCGGCGGAAGACCTTCTGTATGGGCCCGGAATAGATGACTCTATGTAAGTTTACAAAAAAAAATATTTTATTCGTGTAAACTGAAATTGAAACTTTAAACGCGTTTTTCTCAAAATGGCATTTCTGAAGTCGGTGACCAAGATTACTCGAACATTAATGAACCGATCTTCTTGAAATTTTGTAGGCTTATTTAATACATAAAAATGTAGTCTTTAATCGTTCGATTTTTTTTTCGAAAAAAATGGCCATTTTATAGCCAAAAAACGGCCGTTTTTTTCGTTAAAATCGAACCATTAACTTTGACTGTCCGGCATTTTGTGAAAAATGAATATTTTTTAAAATCCTTCGATTAAAGACTAGTTTATACTTATATTTGACTAAATCCATCCGCATTTTTTTTTCAGATGATCCACTTCGCCGCAATGTTGGTCACCGCAAACCGTGTATATAAAAACATTATTTCATTGACGGCCATTTGCCACTAAACAATGTAATATTTTTCAATAAAAAAATTACTGAAAGTTCTTCAAGATGTGTTCTTTAAGATGGTATATTGATCCATTAAAAAAGGTTTGTAGTTTTCTTTTAAAAAAATTATGAAAAAGGCCTTTTTTAGCGCTACAAGTGGGGGTAACGCCTTAAGACTTTGGAAGCTCATGAGTCGTTTTCTTGAAATCAATTGTATCAAATAATGATTCAACTATAATAAACATACATTGCAGAATACAACAAAAGTTATTTCGTGCTATTACAACCATAAACAAAAAAGTTACGACAAGTTAAAGGCGCAATTTCGGGTAATGAAAAAAAAATGAAAAAATATCGTATCTTAATTACCGTGACACTTAGGACATAGGGTCTAAGGGTGAAAAAACTAACAAATGACCGCCCCAATCCCCCAAAAAATTGTGTCGGTCCATGTGCCAAACACCCTGCACATGTTATTGTCGAGATTATACTGAGTCTTTACGAATTTTTTGAAAATGTTCACCACTAAACATTAGAGATAAAAAATAGCTTAATGTATGTCATTTTACGTGGGGTTAGACTCTCACGCTGCGGGTGATGTAATTTTTTTGGCTATCAAGCACCAAGAGAAGCAATTTCTAACAACGGATTAACGCAAACTAAACCTTTGTAAACATTTAGAAAAAAAAACCCATCTTGCCCATCGTAAACGATACATATTCCATATTAAACCATCAAGGTTTGGGGGCCGGATTGAAATTCCGTACTTTGAATGATCGGAACGCTCAAAACTTCCAAAGAATACTACCCCGAAAGATCAAAACTCCGAAAGAATTTTACACGAAAGACCAAAACTCCGAAAATCTGAACACCGTCAAAATAATTCGGCTATGGAAGTTTTAAAAGTTTCAAAATTTTCAATAAATCGACGAATTATTTCAAGATTTTTTTTTTATTAAGAATTGATTTTACGTCAATTTTGAAATTTGTCTAGACAATGTTTTACGTTCCGCATCATTTACGGTCAACTGTGTAGACTTTCGCTGGCATACTCTTGACGAACCTTGTAATTTCGGAACATTAAAACTAGGAACTTTAAACAGTCGACGCATTCAAAATTCGGAATTTCATCCCTGCCCCCGAGTCAATGTCATGCCAGCGAAAGTCTACACAGTTGACTGTAAATGATGTAGAACGTATAACATTGTCTAGACAAATTTCAAAATTGACGCAAAATCACTTCTTAATTTTAAAAAATTCTTGAAATAATTCGTCGATTTGTTGAAAATTTTGAAAGTTTTAAACTTCCATTTTGTCCAGTTTTGGTCAGTCATGTAAAATTCTTTCGGAGTTTTGATCTTTTATGGTACTATTCTTTCGGAGTTTTGAGCGTTCTGGACATTCAAAGTTCGGAATTTCAACCCGGCCCCAAGGTTTGATAATAAATTGCGAATCTTGGCTGGCGAATGAAGAGCATTGGTGCCCAACGCAATATTTAATATTAATTAATGGTAATGATAAATAATCTCGTGACATGAATATTAATAGGCATAATTATAAATGACTCAACATTTCATTCTGAGTTGTATAAAGCATTCACTGACGCACTTTTTTCACAATAATAATCGCTAATGTTATACGTTTTCAAGTTGGTAGTTTCACAAAAGTTTTTCTTATTTACTTAATAAAAATATAGAAATGCATAATTTTGCCCTTTGATTGTATATTTTATGAAAAATTATCATCTACATAATAAGTCTATACCTCGCATGTATTTTTTGAGGTTAATTGAAAAACGAAATTCGTAAGCCGTCATTTGACTCAATTAAACCGCCCAATCTCCTTCATAGAGTGAGAACTCGATATTCAAATGAATTGGTTAATTTTTTCAATACCTTTTCAACACATTTTGCTCTTTCTGTATCCATCGAATCCCAATGGTGTAAGTTTGTACCGTGTGGTGGAAAAAGAATCACCAGGTCACAAATGCTCCGTGATGAAAGCAGGGTTCGCTATACCGACACTCGGATCGATCGACCTTTCCACGCTCGATTTTTCGTTGTCGGAACTGATTTTCGTCACCCCATTCTCGTTTCTTTCCTCGGACTTACGAAACTTTTCTTTCTTCATTTCCATCTCCAGCAATATACGATCGCGCCTGTGCTCCCTGTACAACCATCTGCACATGGCAATACACGAAAACAATAATGATTGAGGATTGAATCATCAAGAAACCAATAACATCGCATTTTCAATTAAGGTAGTCCTATCGCCAGGCTTGGATCTATAGGAGTTTCATTTTTTGAGCTTCACTCAATATATTAATAACCGTCTCTGTAAAATTTCACGGTCATTTATCGACCTAATTACAGAGAAAAGAAATATTAAAATTGCGTATTTTTGTGAAGGAATTCCGAGACGACACACAAACCCAATTTCCGGTCGCTACAAAAGTGTATATAATAGTGGGAATCCGTCAGATTCTTAAAAATAAACAGATTTACATGCTTAACACTTGTAGAAATCCAGTGCTCTCGGAAAAAATTACGCTTATTTACCTAATTTTTATGTAATATCAAGTTTAATTTGAACTTCCGGTATTGGATTTATTACCACTTGCTACGATAAAGACACGTGACAGCAAGGCAACAGCTGACTGTAGTCCTAACCTCATCTCACTCATTCGAATTTCCACACATATTTCATTTTTAACCGACATATTTCGCCGACACAAATTTTCCACGCTTTTTACCAGTCGTGGCCCGAATACAATGCTTTATATTTCCCGCACCTGACATTGTTTTGACAGATCGACGTTGGAAAGCATGGAGGTTAAATTCGCCTGGTTAAGTAAAAAGAGACGGAGATAGAACCAATATTGCCAAATATCAAACCTAGAAATACTGCGCGAATCGTTGGAATAACTATTTTTTCATTTTTCTAATTAAATGTGACCATTAGTTAAACAGATTACACATGGAAATTTAGTTAATACAATTTTTTTTGCATATATTACAAATATAAACTGTACAAGTCTCAAGTATGATCAGTGGTATGACCAGTGTGAAGCGATAGGACTACCTTAAGGAGAGATATACACCTAGATGGTCGAGGTCGAGGATTTAGAAGCTATGAACATTCCGTCGACCGTAGAAGGCCTACACTATAGGCCTGGTATCTATGGTTCCATGTAAGTTGACAAATTTCATGATTTATTCATTCCCAAATTTTCAAACGCGTTTTTCTCAAAACCACGTTTTTCAAATCGGTATTTAAAATTTATCGAAAACCAATGAACCGATTGCCTCGAGGTTTTTTGTGGTTATTCTATACACCATTATCCAGTACTTGTCATAGGATTTTTTTTTCCGTTACTTAGTTTTTGTTTTATAGGCAAAATAATAACTAATTTTTGGCCCAAAAATCACTATTTATGTTCAAACATCCGCTATTTTGTCATAAATCGATATTTTCAAAATCGGCTATGACAAGTACTAGATTATAGTATCTAATTTAATAATCTTTTCGGTTTTTTTTTCAGATGATTTTTGAAGAAACGCCAGTGGGTACCGTATGCGCAGATTTTTTTACGACGCTCCAAGGATCATACAATATCCTTGTATATTTTTGATATTTTTAAATAAAAAAATTAAACATATTTTTGAATGTATAAACTTTTAGAAAATTAAAACCCCAAACCGGAATTTCAAATAGTTTTCTTTGAAAAATCCACAAAAATGACCTTTTTCCGTCTCCTAGGTGCATATCTCCCCTTAAAAACAACGGTAGCCTTGGGAAGATCGTGAAAATTGGACAAAAGAGAACAACACCTTAAAAAAATCAAACTTTCTGGTGTCCACATCCGGATGAGGACGGAAACGTATAGAGACAAAAAGGTATTTCATGCCTGCTCGTTTCACAATTCCACAGCCAGAATTGCATATGCAAAAAAAAGCTAATACTGTTTGAATGACCAATGAGAAAACGTGAGGATACTTACAAGAAGGAAAATACAGCGGGAACGGTGAGACCTCCGCCGAGCAAGAAGAAGGTCCCCGGAAATGTGTTCATGGTTGCGGCGTACACGGAACTGTACATCGGCCCGTAAACCAGAGGCATGAGGGACTCGCAGACGCCGAAAAGAGAGTTCACTTTGCCTGCAGTTACGAACAAGTTTTATAGACAATCGTAATTCCGTGCAACCACGGAAACGAAACCGTTATTGCATTGAGCGAGCATATGGAAGGATAACTTGAATCTTGGAGCCTAAGGACTTGCCTAATTCGTCGGTCGGGACGAGTTTCGAGGCTATTGAACGCATAGCGATGAAGGACGTTCCATTCACGATCTCGACCAAGGGTGCTAATTCACGTGGAAACAGACAATTCAAGGATTAAGCTCGATAATTAGCATCGTTGATACTTGGATGATCAAGACAATTGTATTTCAATCCCTTTTTTGAGACTCCACCTTTTACTCACAATTGGCATAATTGAATGCAAACCCTTAAGGGGTAAGGCTACTGTGAACATTTAAAAAAATCGATAATCGCTTGAGGCAACTCAAATTGAAGAGAGAGGAAGAGAAACACATGGTGCAGAAATCGCAGATTGAAGGTAAATCTATGATTACAACGATAGAGCTGCTAGTCAAACTTTAAGGGGTTTTCTCACTTTAGATGCTAAAAAAGGCAATTTTCATGATTTTTTTTTCATCGGTTTATATTATAGATATTGATATAAAAGTCGTTACACTTAATCAATACACTTTCGAAATACATTTAAAAAAAATGTATGTATTTGTAACCCAAACAAACTTTAAACGCGTTTTTCCGATCCTTATGAATTTTTTTCCGATCCTTATGAAATTTTAACCACATATTCTTTACAACTATAGCTATAGCGCTTGTCAAGGATTTAAAAAATGTTGATATTTACTTTTTTTTGCTAAAAACGGTGAAGAAAAACACGTTTTTTGAAGTTGTTTTTTTCAAATAATGTGCGCTATTTTGTTATTTTTGCATATGTCAAAAGTCGAATAATATGCGCTATAGCCATTGACATACTGAATCTAAAATCGTTTGAATTTTTTGTTTCGGATGATCCATCTTCGACATTTCATCAACAGCGCAGACTTACAATTTTTTTTGGTTATTTTTTTAATTGCCATTTTCGTCTACAAATAGTGACTTAAATACATTTTTTTAAATGTATTTCAAAAGTGTATTTATTAAGTGTAACAACTGTGATATCAATATCTATAATGTAAACCTATCAAGAATATTCATGAAAATAGCCTTTTTAGCGTCTAAAGAGAAGACCCCTTAAACGCGTTTTTCTCAAAACGGATTGACTTGAAACTTGGTACACTTATTCAGCGTAATAGTAGTTTAGCCTTGACAGACGTTCTTCTTCTTAACATACTTTTTCCATTAGTTATTAACAATAGTGTCATTTTTCTTCGAAAAAACGAAAAAATTATCGAGTTTTCTAAATGATTGAAACGCGATAACAAAAAATCTCGGTCAAGTCTTAGCCAATATTATCTATTTTCAGGAAAAACTATTTTTTTCGTTTCAGAACAACGAGGTGGGCAAAATCAAGTACACCATTGAGCCCCTCACGTTCAAAGGCCCTTCCCGAGATTGTTTATAACTTCTTCAAGTACATACAAAAAAATGCCCAAACGTTAATAAAATAAATTAATATTTTCAAATAAACCTGATTTTCTGGTCTTCACTGTAGCTCAACCCCTTAACCATTCGATACATTGAAATATGGAAATTACCCATTGAAATATGCGAATCAGACAATCGATTAATTACCGTAATTAATCACTGTTCGAACAGTCCTCGAACGATTGCCGAGTCCTTGACGAACTCCTCGATCATGATTGAATAACATTTGCGTAAAGTGAAAACGGTAAAACTCACCGAGATAGATCATCCAATCTTCCGTGGCGAAAGCGTATACGAAGCAAGCGAGAATCTTGCTCATGCAACTCATCACTCCAACGAGGGCATCATCGATCTTCAGTACGTGACTGAAGAGGCCAACGGATACCATCGTGCCTGTGGAAAACGCAAAGAATCACATAGAAAAGTTGCGTTCTCGTCATCGAGTTGAGCAAGTTTTTTGAAACAGCAGCTCGAGTATTTCTGCCACAACACGATAATGTTTGTCATCAATTCTTTGTTCGAAGCGTTTTAAACATTGCAAAACTCTCGGCCGAGTGTTGACACACGTGATTGAGCCCGCGGTTTTGTATCGAATGCCAAACATCGAAGGAATGTCATCTGTTTGATAAACAATTCTGTCTTATTCGCTCGTCTATAGAGTGCACGTAGTCAGATCGAAGTTCGACTCATTATTGTGTAGAGACGAATCCCAAGCAAGTGATCGTTTTCCCAATATATCATTCCAGAGTGGCCTCATCACGCGAAAACCACAATTTTAATGAACGTTTTGTAGACAGGTATAGTTCACGAGCAACACGTAAGTTACCTATGATTGGGAAAAACAAATTGGAAAGTTCAAAATTGAAGTTCATCAAGTAATCCTACTGATACCTAAACCCAAATCGGTTCATCAGCTGTCTTGTGGCACAGAAAGCATCTCAACAGATTTACTTCAAATGTCCTTCAACCGGTTCTCAGAGGAATAACGATCGAATTTTCCTACAAAAATTCATCAAGTAGTTGTCCATGCTGTCACTTATCTTAGCTCATCATCGCCAATCCTTTGCTCAATCGGCCTGGCTCGTAGCCCAAATTTCCCAACCCCCTCAATCACTTGCACTTCGGGTTGCAAGTGCTCATTCATTTGCTTATAGTGCCCTATACTGTCACGTAGAGCATGTGTTTTGAAAAAATCGTTAAATCCCACCGATTTTTTATAAAAACGGTCAATTGGAAGGCACGTGATGGAATATTGGCTCAATTGGATGTCATTGGGAAATCCAGCCAATGGATCGTATATGCTTTCAAGTTCATCCATTCACTCGCCAAATTCCATTTCATTCACTAAATCCAGAATTTGGACTAGTTGCTGTGCTGACTCGCAAAAAGCATTATTCCCGTTGCCGCAACTTGTACCACTGTCGTCGAATATCCATGAGTGAATATCCATAAGTCGAATATCCATAAGTACGAATATCCATTAATCGAATATGCATAAGTACGAATATCCATAAGTCGAATATCCATAAGTCGAATATATATAAGTCGAATATTCATAAGTACGAATATCCATGAGTATGGATATCCATAAGTGAGTATAGAGTAGAAATGAGTGCGAGAAATGGCGGGAGATAGAGATAAGTGAGTTTGTCGGGTTTGTTTATTTGTTTGAGTTTGTTTGGGTTCTCTCTATACTCACTTTTCCTCTACCTCCCGCCATTTCTGGCACCCTATACTCACTTATGGATATTCGTACTTATGGATATTCGACTTCTCGATATTCGACTTATGGATATTCGACTTATGGATATTCACTTATGGATATTGGCACTTATGGATATTCGACTTATGGATATTAACTTATGGATATTGGCACTTATGGATATTCGACTTATGGATATTCGTACTTATAGATATTGGCACTTATGGATATTCGGTTATCGATATTCGACTTATGCATATTCACTTATGGATATTGGCACTTATGGATATTCGACTTATGGGTATTAACTTATGGATATTGGCACTTATGGATATTCGACTTATGGATATTCGTACTTATAGATATTGGCACTTATGGGTATTCGGTTATGGAAATTCGACTTATGGATATTCTACCCCAATCACTTGTACAGGCTCCAACTGTACATGGAAAATTTGGCGTATTGACTGCGAGAAAACAAATGGTTGCATAGCCCGGATACATCAAGTACAAAGTCTGACGCTCCTTTGTTTGGTAGCAATCGATCGGTACACGAGAAATCCGCTCGGCAACGTCGATAACTGTTATGTAACCGGTTCGTACGAGGCTATCGATGAGTGCGGTAACTAGGTGTAAAAGTGAAGGAACAGTAAGTCTAGGTAATAACTCTCGTTCTCGTTTTCACCGCGTACGTTCGGCGTGGAAGGAAAATCCCGTCGTGACGAACTTGACCTTCGATTTCCACAGTCTATTCTGTCTGCCACTTTTCACATTTATTCATACACATAAATATTGACTAACGGTGCAGCAGGTGTTGGAAATGACAGACGAAGTCTGAGCTTATGATTATCGGATGTATTCAGCTAGATCAACGGTTAGGAATCGATCCAGGCGATTCAATGGTCGATTTGCGTTGGAAGTCTCGATTGCATATAGTCTTGCAGAATTTATACTATTGTACTCATTTGAGAATTATATTGCATAGCAGTTCGAAAATATTTTTTTTACACATTAACCCTATAACGTCATAGCCTGGTCTGGCGAACCGACGGTATCTTTCGAAGCTCCGTCGTTTGTCTGTTGGTACAGGAAGGTGGTGGGAGAATGGACAACGGAAATTCGACACAGGTCAGTCATATTATTCGGAATTCAACTCTCAAGCGACATGAACTGCTGCTTCGGTAACTTTGAAGCGGGCGTTTTTTTCACCAAACAGCTTTTTTATTTATTTTTCGCATACAAATATTTGTTTGAAAAGTTATAGTACTCAAAACAAGATGCAGAATGTTGTAACTTTTTGACAAATAGTTATGCACGTTATGCTATCCTTATCCTTGTTAATCAGAGCCCCGCGCTTGAATTCCTCTATAATTAAAACTAAAGACAAGCATTTGTTCATAAGTTGCAAGCGAAACGAAACCTGACAGAATAAATAAAAGGAAAGAATCAAGTCTGGCAGGGTATGGGTACCAAAAATACGTGCGGCCACCTGAGGTTGAATAATGTGTTTTTTCACCAATAAAAAAAATCACTGATTTACAGTGTCCACGAAATTATCAAACAAAAAATACTTCCATTCTTTAATGGGATAAAAAATATTTAAAAATAAATATAATATATAAAAAGATAATGGCAAATGTCCAAAAAACAATTGATTGGGTGTATTTTTGCGAGACCCGGCGTTGAAAATTACCACTGCTATTTTATTTTACATTAAGGGGCCAGTCCACGTTGAAAATGTCAAAAAATCGATTTTTTTTACTGTTTTCGAAAGTACACACATTCAGAAATATTGTGTCAAAATTTTATGAAAATCCGAGCATTCTAAGTATTTTTTTTTTACCTGAACGTCAGGACCTCATGTCGTCTACCTGAGCGTATAGCGCGCTCGGCCGACCCATCGTAAAAACTTCGAACGCGTTTTTCTCGAAACAACATTTTCAAAATCTAGCTCCATCGTATCTCTAAAATTAATAAACCGATTCTCTTGAAATTTGAAGCACATATTGTAAACGTGATTCGCAACAAGATGACCCTCGATGGTTTTAAAATTTTGATTTTTACTCGTTTTTTTTGCGAAAAACTCCGAAAAAACGCGTTTTTTTAAATTTTTTCGTTCTTCATCTGCTATTTTTTTCATTTTTGGATAAAACTTTATATCCGAGGGTCATTTTGCAGCTGGTGCATACTGAATCTAATGGACTTTGATTTATTTGTTTCGGACAAGCCGTTGCCGAGTTGTGATGGAGCTATACCTAGTCCACCTATTTTTGAGGCGTTACGTTTTTTACGTTACGTTTTTTGTACTTTTTTACGTTACGTTTTGTACTTGTACTTTTGTACTTTTTTACGTTACGTTTTTTGTACTTAAAAATGAAAAAAAATGGATTAAATTTTTTCAAATGTATTTCGAGACTTTATTTATCAAGCCCAATAACCTTTATATTCATATCTTTTATAAAATTCTCAAAAAAAATTGCGAAAACAGCCTTTTTTCGTGGCTCCAAGAGGGGTAGGCCCCTTACTGATGGAAATATATATACAGGGTGTCCCGCTTATCTCTGCCTCCCGAAATAACTCGGTAATTATCGACGTTACAAAAAAATGTTCCAGACAAAAGTTGCACGGTGTAAAGAGGGCCATCAAATGCGGCCAATTTTTCGGATCACTACCAAATATTTGGCGATGATCCGAGATATTTATATTTGTATCATCGATACTGACCTCGGATGACCTTGAACGACTTTGACCCCCAAATGTTTTTTATGCGGCTTGAGGTGCTTCACAAGATGGTTGAAAATAATGTATCATTCCATTTAAAAAAGTGGAGGTGACCTTCACTGTGCGTCAGCACCTTCACCGAAATAAACAAAATTGGTCGCATTTGATGGGCCCCTTCGCACCGTGGAACTCTTGTCTGGAACATTTTGTTGTGACGTCGATAATTACCGAGTTATTTCGGGTGGCAGAGATAAGAGGGACACCCTGTACATCTACATTGAGTAAAGCGAATGAGGGTCGTCAATGCGAAAAAAATTGATCCCTATCCCGATCAACTGACGATCTTCGTGAGGCAAAGTATTTGGGCGAGGTAAAAAATCCTGTTATCCTGGCCATAAAGGCGTCCTCCCATCGTCCCATATTTTCTCGATTCCTCGCAGTTGAGTATTCGTAACGGACGATACGTACTTTTACGCATTATTATCATCGTCCGAGCGAGTCAACGAACTTAAATGTCGGAAATGTTTAAAAAATGTCCGATCCCCTTAATCATCGTCGTTTACGGGCAAACACGTGTTGTGCATATTGGAATTAAGGTCGGCGATACGATTCATATTCAATTCGAGATACGACACTCGCGTGTGTAATGAGATTATGGTAATGCTTCGGGGGGGCATCTACGGGAGGTGAATTGGAAGGCGCAAAGAGAGCCTCTGATGAGAATATGCCGAGCCCCCAAGCTAACGGAGATAAATCCAAGTCGCGAGTATAATAAATATATATGATGGTAAATGAGCAACGTTTTTTTTTCAATCCTTGAACCTCAGATGGATTTTTCTCAGACGTGTAAAAACATCGATATATCGATGTGCATGGGCAACCTTGTGATCGATCTTTCATTATATTTTTCCTTTGGAGGCTCGTACGCACGACTCGTCGTGAATCGCGAAACTCCGGTTTGCACAGGCATCAAATTAAATAAGATTGTTTATTCAAAATGCTCGAGTCCGTATAATGGACTTGGCTACAAAAGAAGGCGCGTCAAATTGAATGTCAATCTTTTTTGTTGAACAACAGCGAGACGAGGAAAATAAATGAAAAATAGCGAGATGGCTGGAGGTTTAATAAATTCTGGTTCCGACAATGTTGTAATCACTCTTCGCGGAGGGTGTGACGGGTCTGATTTTTTGTTTGTACATACATTATATTGCAAACGGAATTACGCAACTTGCGAGAAAATATAGTCGAGTAACGACGCAAAGGGTAATTTTTAAAAGCATTGAAAGTTGTACTCGAAATCATTGCGAAATAGGGCTCGTAGTACTTGGATTGCGATGTCCTAATCATGCTGCTTCCAATGAAACACCTCATTTGAGGCAGTACTCTAGTCTAGAAATTTGAAAAAAAAAATCGATTTTTTTTGGAATTTTCTCAAAGTACAGACTCTTAAGGCCTTAGGCCACAGCAACGGGTATTAAATCATGTGCGAATTTGACAATTTTTTTTTGCATGGAAAAGTGGTTCACTCATAAAATTAATTACACATCTATTTAGTGTGAATATCAAGCTGTTAGAAAATATATATGTATTTTTTTTCGATGTACAAAACGGCCGACTACTAATATTTTCTTTTGTTATCCTTTTTGTAGGCGCTCCGCGGCATGGCATTTAGCATCCACAATTTTTTACCTAGACCAAAAAATAAAAATTCTTGTCAATCTACATTAGAATACCTAGAGAAGTACGCACGGAATTTTAAAAATAGTGTTTTATTCAAAAGTTGTAGGTATTTGAACTTAAAGAGGTACGGTGATTGGAGCGAGTCCAAGATAAAAGCCCGATTTTTTTATAGCATTGTCGAGACCTTCGTCCATGCGTATGCGGAATTTCCACGAGATTTACCGTACAGTTTCCGAGTTATTAACTGTTAAAGTTCGTGAATTAGTCACAGGTAGACGACAAAATGTGCCTGTTCTCTCATATATCGATTTTTTTGTGCTACTTGGAGCCAAGACACACGTAAAAAAAACTGACAGTTGCGTTCGTTGGTTCGTTGTGATCAATAAGGCACCTTGAATTGGAAAGCTCACCGCAGAAATAAGCAATAAATTTAGAAATAAAGTCGCGAAAAACCAAAGTATTCGGAGAGAGAGACGACTCGTGACGTAACAGCAGCCATCTTGCTCGAAGTGTGGCAACGCCGGATACCCCCGCAAATTTGATTCGTCTATCGGATATTTTCAACGCGAATCAAAAATATGATTGTGTGAAGCTATACGTTTTTTAATCGATTATAAAAGGCCTTTCGTCGATATTTACTTGAAGTTCTTTTACGTACAGCAAAGGCATCTCTATTTTTCTGGCGACACACAGTAGGAGAAAAGCCCAAAAACCTGGCCAAAACCTCAAATGACCTTTGACGGGAATGAAAATTGGCTTACAGGGGTTTTCAAGGTCGCTGATTACCAATCCGATATCTATTGTTTATAACTTGCAACAAAGAGCTTACAGCAAATTGTTATAAACAAAATGGCCGAGTATCCTGCTAAATAGATAAATTAATATATTTAAAAAAATCATCATAATAAAATAAACGTGAACAGTGTATTCTACGCAATTATTATTTTTATTTCCAAAATACATACGGAACGTTTCAAAAATAGAAAATTTTATTCTTAATCAAAATCGTAATCGGAGTCGGAGTCGGAGTCAGAATCATTATCCGAGTTTGTATCTATTACAACTCCCGGCACGGCTTCAATCTCGGCGCAAAATTCGTCTCTATATATATATATATATTCAAATATTTTATTTGAATGTTATAACATTTCATTCATATTTAAGAAATTTTTATGTGGTTGATTTTAATATGTATATATATATATATATGCATACGTATATATCATAATTAAATCACAGAAAATTTATATATATATATATACACATACATATATATTAAAATAATTTATTTCAAGCGTATAACAGCCGTCTTGTCCGTTATGATGCTACTTCACCCATTCTCAGGTAGAGGCGCAGAGGCTGCTCAATAGTGCCGGATGCACGCTCGGCTACCGCACGATGCGAAAAAAATCATAACGGACAAGACGCACGTTTTCCGCAGGTAACTCTTGTAAATTTCGAAAGCTTATACATTAAACTAAAGACCGAGACTAGGAGCTTTGCAAAATGTGACAAAATATATAATTTTTCGGACCGTTGAAAATATAAGTTTTCAAAATTATTCAATTTTATTTATGCCGAAGGCTATACTACATTTCAATCATTTATACATAAACTTTAGATTCAACCGATGTAAAAACATGTTCTACATACCCCCAGAAGTCGTATCCATGTTGCAGAATTGAAATTAAACCCGTCACTTTAAAGTTATGGGTTTTTGAAGTCAGCGTTATTTTCGTCTGTTCAGCGCGTGACACGTACACTCTTCACGAACACTAACTGCCAACTGACGCTGCGGCGCAGGTATACACTTAAAGGGCTTTCCCTTCCACAATAGAATGCAGTTACTAGTCCTCTACCTGAATGACTACTCAACTGACCCTATTTCGAAAATTTATTTTTTGGGGTTTTGGCCAGGTTTTTGGGCTTTTCTCCTACTGTGCGACATGTACCTATACAACGCATCTATATATAAATTCAGCATGGGAGAACCGTCATATAAAATAAACGTTCCTTTTTATACCTGCAAATATTGTGAAAATTTGGAAACGGAAAAATAACATAACAATCGATGAAATATGTTTTGACTTTGGACAGATTGGACATTGGACATTGAGGTTAACTTCAACGCGACGTTTTTGATTTGCAATCGCAATATTATCTTTTCATTTTCTAATTCTTGTCCGTCAGAATCTACATTTATCTCTAAACTGGACTTCAGGTACAATCCCGTTACTCTTTTGATAAACTTCCACAGTATTTTCATTCTCTATGTTAACCGGCTACAAAAAATAATAAGCCGGGCGCGTGGAACCGATGACAGCCACCGAAAATGCGACGATGCTAAACGTCAACGATATGGCGTAATACTGAAGTCGAGCAGTAGATTATTAAGGTTGTTTCCATATTATAAAAATAATAGGACACTCGAAATTCAATACTTAAAAAATATTTATCAAAAAATAGGCCATCTATATATATATCTAAAACGTGGCGATATTGCGGCGTGAAATAGACTCTAAGTTTACTAGCATGGTCATCACCGTACCTCCTTAAGAAATGAATTTTCAGTGAAAAGTTTTGTTATAACTGCTCATAAAATGAAAAGTTTTCGATTAATCCGAAATTCCGTACGTACTTCTCTGCGAAATGCAATTAGGAACATAACTTTTAAATTTGAAGTAAATTGAGTGAAAATTGTTGAAGTTATTTGTCACGCCAATTGGAAAAAAGCTGTTTCGAGAAGTTTCGAGTAGTCGGCTATTTTGTACATCGAAAAAAAAATATATATTTTTTCTAACAGCTTAATATTCATACTAAATAGATGTGTAATTAATTTTATGAGTGAATCACTTTTTCATACAAAAAAAAATTGTTAAATTCGCACATGATTTTATACCCGTTACTGTGGCCTAAGGCCTTAAGAATATGTCCTCGAAATGAAATTTCGAAATTCCCGATATTTACATTGGCATGGCGATTTGGAACAAGACCAGAATAGGATCGAGCTTCAGAAGCTTCCAAGGAAGCTAGAACTGCTCGCAGGGAAGAAGGAGCTTCAGAAAATCATCATTTCGGAGTCGAGGAAGGCTCACTTTACGAGGCAGGGATGGCCGATTGATATAATGTAAGTGTATTATAGTTGCGGTTGTCTGAAATGGTACTCAACATTTTAAACGCGTTTTTCTTGAAACAATTTTTTTCAAACTGGTTGACATTAAATATCGACTTCCATTCAACCAATTGACTGCAAATTCGGTATGGACCTTCAGTATATATCCGTCTATCATCCCTGCCTCGGGCATTGGGAAATTATCATTGTTACTATTATTTTTTTTTAACTTTGCCAAAAATAGGGCGAAGAAATCAACTTTTACAAACGTTGCCATTTAAAAAAATTCTCTTTGGCACCTGTCATATGACATTTTTAATGATAAAGAAAATCGGCTGTATTTCTGGTTCAGATAAATAGGACCTTTGAGATCATCTCAACGGCCCCAACCCTTTTTTCTATTTTTACTTTGTGTGCACCAACATTTTTTTCGTAAGGTCTTGAAACATGATTAAGAATATTATTCAACATGAATAGTAAAAATATATTTTTGTTTTTTTTTTTATCAAGCCCGAAAAAACGCCCGAAATGTATGCCTCTAGACTAAAGTACTGCCTTAAGGGATAACACCACTCTAGAATTTTGGAAAATCGATTGCCCTTAAAATTGACCAGGAAGGAGGAGGAGGAAAATAGTATCAATATAGATGCCCAAATGTACGGTGCAGGCATCGTGGATTACAGGCAAAACGAATTTTTGAAAGGTGTAAGTACTTATAAAACTTTAAGGTAGTTCCTCTGCGAAAATCTCAACCAAAAGTTTACATACCATGTTCGTGTTTAAAAGATTGATAATTGGTTTCATTAGTAATAAATAAAATGAAAAACTACGCAATATTGACTCGGTACTAGTAGATAATACGATGGATATCATTTATGGCCGTAAAATATATCTTATATTGTATTTTTGATCTACCATTGCCAGTAAACTTTTTGCCGGGACTGTCGAGGCTTTGCCCCAATTGTTTTTTTTCCAGGCTTTGCCAGGCTTTGCACCAAAATTGTGAGGGCTTTTCATGGTTATATCTTGGAAACTAGATGGTGAATCATTCTCATTTTTTTTCACATTATTCGTCATATCTTACTCTAGCTTATCCTCGTTTTTATCAATTTCTTAATTTTAGTTTTGACGGTAAAATTAATGATGCTCTGTTTGCCCATCATAACGCATTTGTTACGTGTAAACCAAACCAACTTTAAGTGTAAATATCTCAGGTTTGGGGTGGTCAAACTTATTCAAATTGCACAGATGTTTGGATAATGTATTAAATAACATATGTGTCAAATTTCAACCATTTCTTAATTCAACTCTTTTGTGGAGGTACTCCCTTAAACGCGTTTTTTCGTGAAATCACTTTATTCAAATTGGGCGGAAACGCTGCTCTAAAACCGTTTGATGAATTGCTTTAAAATGTTCACCGTAGCTTCACAATCACATTATCTAAAGAAGTAAATAGCCATTTTTTTTATTGAATGTGAACTTTTTTTATAAACAAATTACTGCAAATTTTTTGCCTAAAAATGATTTTTTTTAAAAACTTGTGCCATTTTCGCAAACATTGATTAAAGAAAAAAACCCATATGTACTTTTCGAGCCGATAACATATAGATTGAGAAAAAAATAATTTTTGGTTCTAGCTCTTATGCTTTCGGAGTTCCACGTCCGCCCGTGGAGGTATCGAAAAAGAGGCGTTCTTGAAGACTTTGTCGCTGCCATTTTGTTTTATGAAAAAAGCAATAAAATTTTTTTTTACATACTTTAATATGTGTTTAATAAACCCTGAAAAAAGAAACCCGATCCCTTTTTCAATGTTCTAAAAAATAATTATCAAATTTATCGTATCATTCCTGAAAAGGGTCGCGTTCTTCACTGATGAAAGTGAATACGATTTTTTTGCATACGCACATGTGCCCCATGAAAGTACAACTTCGAAGTGTTCACAAGTTCCAGCACTTGATATTTGAGAAAAACATCGAAGTCAGGTCAATAGCAAATAGTCACCAGCTTCTTCGAAACTGGTGACTATTTGTTCGGAGGAATCGGTGTACATCAATATTCGTTGTAACACTCGAACCTCCTTGAACAGGCACATCGGACCCGAGTCTTTGCTTTCGAGTCAGTAGGCGAAAAGTTTGTCATGGCCAAAAGACGAATGGAGAGCGTTCGAGATTCGGAGCAACGAAGGATTCTCATTTGTCGTTGTTTGTATGTCGATACTTATATGGAAGGAAGTAACGTAACGTTTAATTCCGTCGGACCTGCCTGACGTTGCAGTCCCCTTAATCGGACTCGCCTTGATCGTGCCGAACTGTATCGCCGAGTTTAACTCATTGCTGCAGTTCTTTCTATCTCAATCGCTCAATTAGAAGTCCTTTTTTTAAACGTCGATGCGATCAAATGGGAATACTCACCGATGAGATTAGTCACCATACTGTACGTCGAAAACATGCTGAACTTGACCTCGTTCCAGTTGAATCGATACCTCGTGAAGAGATACATCACTGCCATTTCACCTGCAATCAAAAATAAATCAATAGAATAACAACTTTCAACTTTTTATGTACCAAAGATCGTTCATACGCAATGAGGTTGAAGTTTGCTTCCTTGAAGTACAACGAAGATTAATGTTTCTGAATTCCTTTGATTCAGTTTGGCAGACTTAGCTCACAAAAATTCTTCAGCCATTTCTGAATATATTTATTCAGCATTCTACAACATAAATCGCAGTGAGGTTGAAGTTTGCATCGTTAGAGAGCAACGAAGATTAATATTTCTGAATTCCTTTGATTTATTTCGGCGGATTTTTCTTACAAAAATTATTCAGTCATTTTTTAAGATATTTATTTAGTAATCTAGAATATAAATCTGCACAAAAAAATCCTTTATAATTAGAGAAATATGGAAAATAAAATGTAAAAAAAGTTTATTTGCGTTCCAACGATACAAACATCAACACCGTCATACGCGACCTTTCTAGGATAGAATACGAATTAAGGGGCTATACCAGTGTGACACTTTTAAAAAATCGATTTTTTTGCCTTTTTCGACAGTTTATACTTTCAAGAATATCATTATCTTTTATATCATTTTATCTTGCAAAAATCGATAGTTAAATGTTTAACCGCGTTTTACTCAAAATGAAATTTTTCAATTTTGCTGACATTGTAACTCAAAAAGCAATTATCCGAATGACTTGAAATTTGAACTGAGTACTCTTGAATATGATTACTCTACAATGACGTAGGATATTTTCGATTGGATGAAAATTCGGCTTGGCATTAAAAAAAACGACCATTTTATAGGCAAGAAAACAGACTTTTTTCATAACTACGCCATTTTGTTAGATTTTGATATTTTTCGAAAATCCTACGTCATTGTACAGGAAATACCTTCCAGTTTAACGACATTTTTTGCTTTTTCGATTTCAGCTACTCAATCGTCCAGAATCATGTCAGCAGTGGAGGAACGTTTTTTTTGGCGCCTCGGAAGGCAGCGCATAAGTCGCTTGGATCTCAATATTTTTCTATGAAAAAATTATGTAATATAGGTCAAATATAGCCAAATGTATTTTTAATTTTCCGAAACATTTAATTGAGTACTTTTCTTCCAAAAAACTTCCCGAAAATCACCCAAATTTTCAGCGTTCACACTGGTATAGCCCCTCAAAATGAATATCATTCCACGCTCAATGAGCATCAATTTCCATCCCAAATCCATTTATCGTTTGGCAAGGCTTTTTTCGTTCGTCAGACGAATCCCGGAAGTGACACGCGGTTGCTCGAATATTTCGCTTTAATTGCCGAGACCGAAGTAAAATTTGCCGCAATTTGGTTGGTTTTTCGCATCGTCATTGCAGCTTGAAATAACAAATGAGACGAGACGAGCTACGACACGAGCGATGAAAATTTGTACGAGCAAAAGAGGCAGAGGTATTCTGTCGGTCACACGGGCGTCGTTACATATCCTGGACATTATGTAAGAATGCCCAGGTTGCACAACAAGTTCGTTTATCAGTACGTCCATTTAGTCGTTTCCTGCCGAGTTCTCCGCGGTCTTTATCAAATTATTCCGGCTCTCCTCTCTTTCTCTCTCTTCTCGTCTTTGTTTCCGTCTTGTTGCTTCTCTCGGTTCATCTCCGAGAGAACTTCCGAAACGTTTGATGCCGCTTAAATGCAGCGACGACGTTTTAGCGTGTGCGTAAGTCCTTGCTCATTTTCATTACTCATGTGCGCGTGTCGTCGTAGCTGCGTTAACTACCGGCTTCAACTTACAATGTATGCGTCTCTCGTCCTTGATGACACGACGAAAAAGACGCTTTTCAAGCTCTCTCATCGTCCATTGCGTCTGCTGGTGTCTGTCTCGCGCTCATTGTGAGTTTACTCTGTCGGAGTTATCTTAATTGGACCAATCGTGTCTCGGGAATCTTAAGTATTCATAATATTTGCGGAAAATGACGAAAATCCTAATGGCTAGGATGAGCTGAACAATCTTGAGTGGGTATCTCTTGCCTGCGTAATTATTGCCTTGGAAAATCCAAATTAGTCTGGCTTGGAAAACCAATTTAGTTTATATATATATATATATGTGTGTGTGTGTATATATATATATACAGGGTGTTCTGTTATAAATGGATAATACTGCAACTGTCGACACGTCAGATCATGTCCTACTTACCCTGGAATTTCAGTTTAGTAAAAGTCCCACGGTTTTCGAGACAAAAATCATCTGTTTTTGTTTTCTCGCATGCTATTTCTACAAATAATAACTTTTTTGAACCAGTTAAAAAAAATACTCATGGTCATTTGTTTTATCTAGAAAAGTTTCATTTCAACCTTAAATGTTAAGGAAACTTTATGAAAAAAGATCTTATGCAGAATTTTCATACAAGCCGATTCGAACATCTGACTTCGGTATCCTGTGATGTCAAAAAAATGTACTACGCATATCGTGCCAATTACTTTAAAAAGTTGCTTAGTTATTGTCGGTCCATATCATTTGTAGAAATGGCACGCGAAAAACCAAAAGCAGATGATTTATCTAAAAAAAATAACATAAAGCCCAAAATCTCGAAAACCGTGGGACTTTGACTAAACTGAAATTCCAGCATATAGTAGGACATGATCGGACCTATCGACAGTTGTAGGATTATCCATTCATAACAGGACACCCTGTATATATATGTATATGTATATATACCACTGTCGTCGAATATTCATAAGTGAATATCCACAAGTCGAATATCCACAAGTACGAGTATCTATTAGTACGAATATCCATAAGTCGAATATTCATGAGTAAGTTTGTTTGGGTTTGTTTGGGTTCCCTCTATATTCACTTTTCCTCTACCTCCCGCCATTTCTGGCACTCATTCCTACTCTATACTCACTTATCGATATTCAACTTACGGATATTCACTTATGGGTATTGGCACTTATGGATATTCTGCCCCAATCATATATACAGGTTGTCCCTCTTATCTCTTGCCACTCTAAATAACTTGGTATTGGTGAAGGGGTCCATCAAATGCGACCAATTTTTGTATTTCGGTGGAGGCGCTGACGCACAGTGAAGGTCACCTCCACTTTTTTAAATGGAATGCTACTTTTATTTTCAACCATCTTGTGGAGCACCTCAAGCTGCATAAAAAACATTAGAGGGACAAAGTCGTTCAAGGTCATTCAAGGTCACCTGTTAAAATGAAACATAAATATAAATATCTCGGCTCACTGCCAAATATTTGGTAGTGATCCGAGATATTTAGATTTGTATCATCGCTACTGACCTTGAATGACCTTGAACGACTTTAACTCCCTAATGTTTTTTATGCGGCTGGAGGGGCTCCACAAGTTGGTTGAAAAAAAATGTACCATTCCATTGAAAGAAGTGGAGGTGACCTTTACTGTGCGTCAGCACCTCCACCGAAATAAAAAAAAAAACTGGTCGCATTTGTTGGCCCTCTTCACAAAGTACAACTTTTGTCGGGAACATTTTTTTGTGACATCGATAATTACCGAGTTATTTCGGGGGGCAGAGATAAGAGGGACACCCTGTATATATATATATATATTTACGAGCATCCTTGCTAATATCGTAACTCGTCGTGCGAACTACTGCAGATAGGCTTCATCAACTCCATGCATTACGAAGTCCGTCACTAAAAATCCTGCGGCAGTTTTCTCTCAAATGGATCGCATTGCGAGCAATACGATGAGGTACACTTCATTCGTTTTTTTGGAGTGAGGTCGTTCTTATAGATGCCGAAGACTCGGCATCTATAAGTCAGTTGCCTTTCTCGTACTTCGTATCTTTGGCATCGTTGGATCCCATCAGTCTATTTACGCTTCTGAAATGGCCGCTTACGCTCAAAAATTCTAAGTGCCTTACTAAAACCGCTTCTTATGGCTGTTAAAAGAATGCGGAGGATAAATGACTTCGGAACATTTAGGGCAGTCGTAGATCTTAAGGTATTTCGTGGGCGCATGAGCAGGGCCCTTTTCAATCATTAGGAAATTACAGTGGTGCTTAATAATAATCAGTTACAATAAATTATTATACCCAACGATAAGGTGGAGTAGAAAATTTCGCATAAATTTTGTAGGTTTAAATCATTGTACGTTTGCTCTGAAAAGTCGCGGTCACGAAAATTCTGCCGCTAGTCACATTGTTCTAAGTTTCGGTGGTAATATTTTCTTTAAACACGCGGTGAGCGGGAGTTTTTATCGTTGTTGCGAAATCTTTAGTTTTTTTACGCGCGTATAGCAGTTTATATCGGACGTCCGGAGTTATTTAGTATATAAATTGTGAGATTAGAAATGTGGCCGGCGTGTCATCTTCGTGAAGTACAGTATAAATGAGACAATTTTGAAAATCGTAATGATTTGTTAAAAGTACGGCAACTTTACTCGAAATTTTAACAATATATTGGAATGTGATTTTACTTCATTGTAGACGAAAATAAGTTAATTGTTAATTATTCGTGTCCGTGAAAGATATACCGTGAGGTGAGGGACGAATTTTGTGGGGCCTTGAGCGAGCCCTTCTGCATCATCGGTAAATTCAATTATTATAATCAATTATTATACCCAACGATAAGCTGGAATAAAAAATTTTGCACAAATTTAGCGGATTTAGACATTTTTACATTTTCTCTAAAAAGTCGCGGCTACGAAAATTTTTCTGCTGGTCACATTTTGTGAAGTTTTATCATTAATATTTTCCTGCAACATTGGGTGACGCCCTGTTTTTATTGTCTTTACGGAATCTTTTGAATTTTTTACACGCGTAGAGCAGTTTATATTAGACATCTAGGGTTATTTATTATATAAATTATTACATAGAAATGGTGACTAGTGGAATACGGTGGGGAATGTAATAAGGGGGAAGACCCCGTACAGTGGAATCTACGATGGTACAAAATATTATTAGATAGAAATGTGACCGACGTGTCATCTCCGTAAAGTGCAGTGTAAATCAGACAATTTTTAAATTCGTAATTATTTGTTAAAAGTACGGTAACTTTGCTTGAAATTTTACCAGTATACTGAAATGTATTTTTACTTCATTGTAGACGAAAATCACATAAGGGGTTACGTGGGTTTGAAAATTTCAAAAGATACTTTAAAAAAAATTATTATCTAATAGTACAATATGTCTAGAATATCCTCCCAAAGTTCTAAGTCAATCGGAGTAGAAGTCTAGGAGAGACCAGCCGGAGGCGACGCAGGTATATCGCATTTTTCTCAAAACACTATTTTTGAAGTCGGTAGACACGATATCTCAAAAACTAATGCCACGATTTTATTGAAATTTTGCACACTTTTTCAAAATAGCATTGACTAGTGATTGAACGAAGGTTTTTTTTCGATTACAACTAATCTTACAAGGCCATACGTAGTGTAAATTGTACCAGAAAATTGAACTTTTTTGCATACAACTCTGCCAAAAATTCAAATTTCAATTTTTTTTACTCCTTCGTTCAATCACGAGCTATACTTATCTACTATCAGAAAAAAATGGTTTTTTTAATTTCAGATAAAGCTTGCATGAGTTATCCTGACCACCACGAGGACACTTTTTTAAAGGGTCTCCGGAAACCAGGTCCCCCGGCTGAATTTCCCAAATTTATGGATGATTTTTTTTTAAATATTTCTGAAATGTTTCTCTTTTACGTGCTTAACATTTTGAATAACATAATTTATATATTATATTTCTTTTAATAGAGAAAATATGCTTTTTTTGGCTTTTTGAAATTTTTTGATAGGTTTATATTATAGATATTGATATAAAAGTTGTTACACTTAATAAATACACTTTCGAAATACATCTTAAAAAAATATTTATTCAAGTCAATGTTTATAGACGAAAATGGTAGTTAAAAGAAATTCCTAAAAAAAATGTAGGTCTGTGGTGTTGATGAAATCTCGGAGATGGATCATCCGAAACAAAAAAATCAAACAGTTTTAAATTCAGTCTGTTAATGGCTATAGCGCATATCATACGATTTTTAATATATGCAAAAATAACAAAAAGGCGGACACTTTTCGAAAAAATCGGGATCTTATTCACCGTTTTTGGCAAAAAAATAGCAAATATCAAAATTTAAAAAAAAACCTTAATATCCGCTATAGCTATAGTTGTAAAGAATATATGGTTAACATTTTACAAGGATCGGTTCAGTAGTTTCGAAGATTTCATCAACAAGCCGTCGAAAAACGTTGATTCGAGAAAAACGCGTTTAAAGTTTGTTTGGGTTACATAAATACATTAAAAAAATTTTTTATGCATTTCGAAAGTGTGTTTATTAAGTGTAACAACTTTTATATCAATATCGATAAGATAAAGCTATAAAAAAAATCACGAAAATAGCCTGTTTTTTAGCGTCTAAAGTGAGAAGACCCCTTAATCCCCTTTCCGTCTTGCCCTTCTATCTTTCCCTCTCTCGCACTCTTCGCTTGACCTTGTCGCAGAAATGAGCTCTACCCTTCTCTCGAAGATCCACTATAATCTGTACCTTAATCACCGCATTAACACGCCAGAACTTGATTATCACGGGACGCACAGTCGATTACTTCAGAGTTCAAGAATAATAGCTAATATTCCCGCAAGTGTACAGTACACTCCATCGTACTCGTCCGAACACATTGCCTTCGCCGTTTCGCGCAATCTTCGTCGCATTATTTAATTGCATCCAGGATACACAAAATTGACCGTAAAATCCGATTTTATCGCATTAATAATGTTCCCGATTATTTAATCGCGCACGCGACGCGTGAAATAAATGTGGGGATTCCTATTTTTTCAAAAGATCTCGAACATACGCGCGAAAACAAAAACCGTCTGCGTGTACAAGCGTAACGTCACGTCACATAAAAACAGCCACTTTGTACGAAGCACTTTGTCGGATCGAACGAGGATCAAAAGCGTGCCGATGGAATGTGAAAACTTCGGAATGCTTTTGAAAACCGGAAGTCCTCGTAATTTCCGCCACTATCGATTGCTCGATACAAAAGCAATTCCGAGCTCCTTTGTAGGCATTCGGTGCAGTTGCGATTTTTTTCGGTGACATAATCCGCAATTTTCCATTGCTTTTGTCACGCGGCGAAATAACGATGAAGTTGGAGGGTTGGACGGGACGAGAATTCCGAAACCGGCAAAACTTTCATCTCCGTCGAGATAATTTTGTCGATTGACCTCATCAGCGGGTACTTTCACTATTGCAATTCGATGGAGAAAGGGACTCGCGAGCATAAATAATTTTACGCGATAGTCAGCAACGCTCGTAGGCTCAAGAAATCAGAAAGTCATCTAATGCTAGCTTTGAATGTCGTGATAGTATTCCCGCTGCTGAAGTGCTCGGCAGACGGGTTTCGCTTCTGGTTTACATGCAATGGTCGGATCAAAATGTGCACGGCGATTTTTGCACAATTTTTTTCGCTGATAAAAAAAAGCGGACTTTCAGTACAACGGATTATAGGTTTCCGGAAAAAATGAACAAAAATTCAACGTTGTTATAATTGACGATGAAATTATCGAGCATTTATGGCTCGGATGGATTAACAAAATCCTTCTTTTGCTAAAAGACGAGAAGTGAATTCTGATACGTGTTTCGACGATAGAAAAATGCTCGAGCCTATATCTGCATCGTTGAAACATTTATAAGATCACGAAGCAAAATTTTCCTTGACGTTGCGTAGCAATATAACCTCGGCACTTGTACGGGTAATTTGTTTGATAAGAATTTTGAACATTTCTGAACAACGCTTTTGAATTAATGAAAATTCAATGAAGAAACTTCACAAATTTATTCATTTCTAAAATTTTCTTTCGAGTTTAATAAAAAATGAATTAATAAACATTATAAATGTATTAATAAAAAAGTTAGTTTTAAATTGAAAAAAAAAGATTAACATACCTTATTAGGTCCTTTATACTTTATAAATGTATTAATAAAAATGTTAGTTTTAAATTGAATTA
The DNA here is from genome assembly GCA_944452715.1 of Ophion slaviceki. NCBI lineage: Eukaryota > Metazoa > Arthropoda > Insecta > Hymenoptera > Ichneumonidae > Ophion > Ophion slaviceki. Next base: position 12,104,026 of record OX101792.1, on the reverse strand, counting down.
AAAATTAATATACCTTATTAGGTATATTCATTTTTTTTATTCAATTTAAAACCAACTTGTTTTATTAATACATTTATAAAGTTTATTAATTCATTTTTGATTAAATTCGCAAAAAATTTTGCGAAATTAATAAATTTGTGAGGATTCTTCATTGAATTTTAATGAATTCGGCAACAAGCTTTGTTCAGAAATGTTCAAAATTCTTATGAAATAAATTACCCGAACAAGTGCCGAGGTTAAATTGCTACGCAACGTTATTGCTTCGTGATGTCATACATTTTTCAACGTTGCAGATATAGGCTCGAACATTTTTCTATCAAGTTTATTAACTTGATAATGAGGAAAATTTTAATTGAAATTCAATAAAATAAACTTAACAAATTTATTACTAGAAAAATTAGTTTTAAATTCAACAAACAAATAAATTGAAAAAAATAATTTAATAAGAAATTAATAAATCAACTTAATAAATCTTACATCCGATATTCCCCACAACATTGAACATTCATTGCAGCTTGACCGATTCAAAATTAAAAAATCCACACGTCAAATAAATATTCCTATAAAATACTGACAGTTTAGCTGTCAACAAAAAAATCGTCCTAAGCGGACGATGAACTATTGACGGTAAAAATTGATGTCATCAGTTTACCTCCAGCTTCGATTTGAATTCGATTGATTTCAACGGAATAAATCTATCTCTCGCGTTGTGTACAGTTATCAGTTATTACCATGTTCACTTACAGCTATGCGCAGGCCTCTAGCCGTAGTTTCACTCGTGATCGTACTAATGACGATGACGCAACACAATTTTGCGTACGTATTCGTCGATTATCTATTATCTACATTTCCACGCTGGAGCGCACAAGTCGGCGAGATGATACACGATAGCGCGTTACCCGACGTTAATAATCATCGAGTAATAAATAATTGATGTACCGCCGTGACATCGCCGAGGAAAAATGAAAAGAATTAAATAATGGCAAGAGCGACGCTCGGTTGCACGCGAGAGGCCTCCCCGAGTTCCCAATTATCGTAACGACCGGCGTGAGAGACGAGACGGGATGAAGAAAAATAAGAGGTCGAAGAACAAGAACGTCTCAACGGATTTTCGTATTTTCTGAGGACGAAAGCCGCTCGCCATTATATGCGCCATCGGCGAGATTCACCGCAAGCACGCGAATAAATATACACAAATTACCTTCTGCGGTTTTGTGTCTCCTCTCTTCCGCATGGTGCCCGAACCCATGCGGAAGGGGACCATTACGCATACCCGTCGCCGTGAACTCTCCAGGATTATGAAAAGAAACCTCGTTCCCCGCAGATGTACAATCCGAATTTATACCTTATCGTAGGAGGCGTATTTATACTTCTCTCAAAGGTACTTGACCTCACAGGCCAATTATTTACCTGCGTTTTATCGTTAATTACGGTCGATTGATTATTCTTCGACACCGTACAGAGAGAAAGTACGTTTAATGGAGAATAAATGTTAAGGCCTTAGGCCACAGTAACGGGTGTAACATCATGTGCGAATTTAACATTTTTTTTTCGTATGAAAAAGTGATTCACTCATAAAATGAATTACACATCTCTTGAGTATGAATATCAAGCGGTTAGGAAAAATGTATATTTATTTTCGATGTACAAAATGGCCGACTACTCGAAACTTCTTGAAACAGCTTTTTCCCAATTGGCGTGATAAATAACTTCAACAATATTCACTCGATTTACTTTCAGGGGAGATATACACCTAGATTCACCTACATTCACACCTACAGTCCGTCGACCGTAGAAGACCTACACTATGGGTCGGTATCGATGATTCCATGTAAGTTGACAAATTTCACGATTTATTCATTCCCAAATTTTCAAACGCGTTTTTCTCAAAACCACGTTTTTCAAATCGGTGCCCAAAATTTCTCGAAAACCAATGAACCGATTGCCTTGAGGTTTTTTGTGGTTATTCTATACACCATTATCTAGTACTTGTCATAGGATTTTTTTTTCGTTACTTGGTTTTTGTTTTATAGGCAAAATAATAACTAATTTTTGGCCCTAAAATCACTATTTATGTTCAAACGTCCGCCATTTTGTCATAAATCGATATTTTCAAAATCGGCTATGACAAGTACTGGATTATAGTATCTAATTTAATCATCTTTTTGGTTTTTTTTCAGATGATTTTTGAAGAAACGCCAGTGGGTACCGTATAAGCAGATTTTTTACGACGCTCCAAGGATCATACAATATCCTTGTATATTTTTGATATTTTTAAGTAAAGAAAATTAAACATATTTTTGAATGTATATACTTTCAGATAATTAAAACCCCAATCCGAAATTTCAAATAGTTTTCCTTGAAAAAATTCACAAAATTGACCTTTTTTCCGGCTCCTAGGTGTATATCTCCCCTTAAATTTAAATGTTATGTTCCTAATTGCATTTCGCAGAGAAGTACGTACGGAATTTCTGATTAATCGAAAACTTTTGATTTTATGAGCAGTTATAACGAAATTTTTCACTGAAAATTCATTTCTTAAGTTCAAATACCTACAACTTTTGAATAAAACAATATTTTTTAAAGTCCGAAAGAATTTTTGTTGTTTGTTCTAGTTTAAAAATTGGGCATGCTAAATGTCACGCCGCGGAGCGCCTAAAAAAAGATAACAAAAGAAAATATTAGTAGTCGGCCATTTTGAACATTGAAAAAAAAATTTATATATGCTTTCTAACAGCTTGATATTCATACTAAATAGATGTGTAATTAATTTTATCAGTGAATCACTTTTTCATACAAGAAAAAATTGTTAAATTCGCATGTGATTTTATACCCGTTACTGTGGCCTAAGGCCTTAAATCTCGGCCTACTAAGCGTTTATTTCACTCCCATGAAATTGGATTTCCATACGGACAGAAGTATTTTATTCAATTGAAAATAAAACCGATCGATCGTTTGACGAGAACTATCTTCATATATTTTTTTAGCGTTCTTATAAACACCAATATCAAGCTTGTTCGAATCAAGTAAAGCCTTCTATCAGCTTCGGACATCGAAGAAATTTCTTCAAGTCTGAGAAATATTTAGAGAGAAATTAAATTAGAATTCAGGTCTGAAAATGACCCCAATAACGCACATTTGGTTTATTGAGAAAAGTTTTTCTCGACGCAGGCATTAGGGACTCTTCCGTTGAAAATGTAATTTGATTGGCTCGGATAACTATATGACCTTCCATAAAAAATAAGCTCCAGCCTGGTGAGTTGCTTGACTCTCCTAAAGATCGTGGGAAGAAGACCAAGTATTTCCTTCTCCGGGCATCTGGCGTACGTTTGAAGGTTACCAAAATAGTTAACACCGGAGTAGGAAGTTGGTGCACATTCGTCACACTTACCGTACATAGGACCAATGACCACCATAACGATGACCATGAGCACGATGACCCTCTGTTGTCGGTTGTTGGCCCCCTTTTTGAAGGCGACTCGAAACGTCTCGTTGATATGCCTGATTGAAAAGAAGTCTACGACCGTCGCGCAAGCCGATAACTCTTTTCCCTTGACGGTCACTGCTTGGGGTGGCCTCGGTGCTTCCTTGATAACGACCAACCCGTACACGAAAGCGAGCACGTAGCATACCGTGGATATTGCGAAAACCCCGTAAAACCCGATCTTAATGTACAGTATACCGGACAGTGCCATCCCAATTGGCACCCCAAGTGACAGAAAAACATTGACAGCACCGATTCTCAAAGTTCTCGATTCCACGGTCGTAATGTCACCGATGTAACTGAATATCGCCATGAACATGGTGAACCAACCGCCCGTAAGCGCGGGCCAGAGAGCTTCCGAAACGCCAGCAGCTTCCATCGGCAATTCGTAGAACCAATAAACGCAAGCTATCAGGCTGATGCTGGTCAAAAATTCGCCGACAATTGGCAAAAGCATACACGGCTTTCGCAAACCCGTACGATCGCTCCATGCGCCCATGAAGAGAATGAGGAGGGTCGGTAGGCCGCTCTGCAGAGCTGTCTTCCAGGTCTGCATTCCGGCAACGAGTTGTTGCACCGCCGATTCCTCCGACTCGAAACCGGTCGTGTTCCTCGCCGTTAGAGCATCGCAAATTTCGTTGGAATAGGCCAGGTTGACGCGGCATGCCTTTTCGAGATTGAGGTTTTGGGTTGCCAAGGAGGCGAGTACACTTGGCATTATGTAACACGCGACCATCGGCTCGACGGTGATGTTGCTCGTGAGGAAGCTCCACTTTTGTCCAGTGCTCATGGATTTCCATGTTACCGGCCCTTCCGTGTTGCAGCTGGTCACGTTGGTCTGGAGTGCCAGGGACTTTTTGTCGGTGGTGTCGAGTTTCATAGGCTCCAAAGTGGCAGCTGGCGGAACGTTGTTCGTCATTGCGAAGGCTTGGCGAAGCTTCAGGGCCGAAAACGAAGTCTCAGCTTCAGAGAAGCCCGAGTCTGATCCGTCTAAGGACAACACTGAGTTCACTACACTGGCACCCCAGTAAACGCTGGATCTTTTCGATGATCCGAGGTACAGTCTCAACTTAACCTCATCGGATCAACGATCAACGATCCTCTGCTGGGTAATGGGCCTTCTCTGCTTTCCCAATCACTCTTTTGGCTACCTCCGCAAGAATATTCGTTGTCGCGATTAAGCGGAGAACACGGACAAACAGTACACGCTGGGAGTAGGAAAACACGAGTTAAGGCACGATGCTGCGGTTACGGCGAACGGCGAATGATTTTAAATTGATGAGACACCGCCGTTGGTGGTGTGCAAACAGTTGGAGGCTACTTGCCCTATCCGCTGATACGTGACACAGGGCGGATGACAAGTATTATACCTTATTGGATTATATATCGTGGACCTCTGGACGTCTCCCTCTCTCACTAAACTGATGACACGATTGTTTCTCGTTGATCGACCGTTAAGCGACAACCGGTTGTTCCATATGTACTGCTCGCTTTCGTACAGCACGAAAACCAGCGTATCGTTCGACGACTGTAACCACCGTGGCGAATGTTCGTTCACCTTTGAGCAGTGAGCTTTGCCAAGCCGAGGCCCTCTTAGCGGACGAGGCCAGCGGTTTGATGGTTAGCTGACGACTTATCGGCTACTTGGTCACTACTGGTTAACTCTGGTGGGATCGCCCGGTTCCCGTCTGCCCGTGTCTGCCTCTCTACTACTCGCCACCTCGCGAACTCTCCGCTTCTCTTTTGTCTCCCTGCATTTCTGTACACACGCACCTACATACGACACCTACCAACGCCGTACGATCGTACCTCACTCGGCTATCTTTCCCGCTCCAGCGATCTTCGAGATCCACCACGCTCAGCGAAATGGCTCACGAAGTGGCCAATGTAATCACTCCCGAGGACTCGTGAAATTTTGAACTATCGTCGATATTGACTGAATCCGGAAGCTCGTTGGAATCCGGTGCCTCGTTAACAAAACTATCGTTATTCACTGGGCACGTATGTTTGTTCGGATCATTTCAAATCGGATGCAGCGGAGAACACCATTTTTTTGGTACACATGGAAAATTTTTGTCAGCCTGCAAATTGTATTCAAAGGTACGGATTTTTAACTCTTTTTAATCAGAGATCCGATACTCACGGGCCATTATCGCGTTTCTCAGGATCGTGGGTAATTGCGCGGATTCACTCGAATTTTGGGGGTTGAGTATATTTTCATCCGTGAGTGCAAATGCGTGCTTGGAAATGAGCAAATTGGTATTTTTATTTACTAGGTGAATTGTGGGGATTGGCATAGAGGATGAGCCAATTTTTTAGATGACTGAGTGCAATACGAAGTGTATCGATGGATGCTCGTTTGGGTCGGATGAAACGGTCGATTTTAATTTTAAACGAATCATCGAGGGACTCCTGTCGTTGGGATTTTTCTTGATTGTCAAGCACATCATATAATGCCGATTGACTTTTTCGGGGCACTGAATACTGTAGGCGTTTGTTTCGGATTTAAGGGACTATACCAGTGTGACACTTTGAAAAAATCGATTTTTAGCCTTTTTCGACAGTTTATACTTTCAAGAATATCATTATCATTTATATAATTTATATCAGTATGATTTTATCTTGCAAAAATCGATAGTTAAATCTTTAAACGCGTTTTTCTCGAAATGAAATTTTTCAATTTTGCTGACATTGTAACTCAAAGAGCAATTATCCGATTGACTTGAAATTTGAACTGAGTACTCTTGAATATATTTACTTTACACTGACGTAGGATATTTTTGATTGGATGAAAATTGACGATTTGGCATTGAAAAAAACGACCATTTTAGAGGCAAGAAAACAGACTTTTTTTCATAACTACGCCATTTTGTTAGATTTTGATATTTTTCGAAAATCCTACGTCATTGTACAGGAAATACCTTCCAATTTAACGACATTTTTCCTTTTTCGGTTTCAGCTACGCAATCGGCCGGAATCATGTCAGCAGTGGAGGAACTTTTTGTTCGCGCCTCCGAAGGCAGCGCATAAGTCGCTTGGATCTCAATATTTTTCTATGAAAAAATTATATAATATAGGTCAAATATAGCCAAATATATTCTTAATTTTCCGAAACATTTAATTCAGTACTTTTCTTCCAAAAAATTCCCGAAAATCATCCCAATTTTCAGCGTTCACCCTGGCATAGCCCCTTAAAACGACATTGAGTATTAATAACGATGACAAATATTGATAATTCGTTTCCTTTCCGTAAGTGCAGCCAGCTTCTATAATCCTTTGTAGAATGGTTTCTCTCTCTCTCGTTTTCGTTTTAAAATCCGACTTAAGGTAATCCTGTTGCCAGGCTTCAAGCCATAGGATTTTCATAATTTTTTGTGAGCTTCACTAAATATATTAATAATCGTCTCTGTAAAGTTTCAGGGTCGGTTATCGACCTAATTACAGAGAAAAAAATATTAAAATTGCGTATTTTTGTGAAGGAATTCCGAGGCGACATACAAAAACCCAATTTCCGGTCGCTACAAACGTGTATATAACAGTGGGAATTCGTCAGATTCTTAATAACAATCAGATTCACATACTCAACACTTGTAGTAATCTAATGCTTGCAGAAAAAATTACGCTTATTGACCTAATTTTTATGTAATATCAAGTTTAATTTGAACTTCCGGTATTGGATTTATTACCACTTGCTACGATAAAGAGACGTGACAGCAAGGCAACAGCTGACTGTAGTCCTAACCTCATCTCACTCATTCGAATTTCCACACATATTTCATTTTTAACCGACATATTTCGCCGACACAAATTTTCCACGCTTTTTACCAGTCGTGGCCCGAATACAATGCTTTATATTTCTCGCACCTGACATTGTTTTGACAGATCGACGTTGAAAAGCATGGAGGTTAAACTCGCCTGGTTGAGTAGAAAGAGACGGAGATAGAACCAATATTGCCAAATATCAAACCTAGAAATACTGCGCGAATCGTTGGAATAACTATTTTTTTCATTTTTCTAATTAAATGTGAACATCATTAAACAATTTACACATGGAAAATTTTAGTTATTACTTTTTTTGCATATGTTAAAAATATAACGTGTATACGTCTCAAGTATGATCAGCGGTATGACTAGTGTGAAGCGATAGGATTACCTTAAGGGGTTACCCCCATTTGCGATTTTGAAAAAATCGATTTTTTTTATTGCATTTTTTTGAAGTATAAGTACCCGGGCCCATACTTCTGTATGGGCCCGGAATAGATGACTCTATGTAAGTTTACAAAAAAAAATATTTTCTTCGTGTAAACTGAAACTGAAACTTTAAACGCGTTTTTCTCAAAATGGCATTTCTGAAGTCGGTGACCAAGATTACTCGAACACTAATGAACCGATCTTCTTGAAATTTTGCAGGCTTATTTAACACATAAAAATGTAGTCTTTAATCGTTCGATTTTTTTTTCGAAAAAAAAATGGCCGTTTTACAGCCAAAAAACGGCCGTTTTTTTCGTTAAAATCGAACAATTAACTTTGACCGTCCGCCATTTTGTGAAAAATGAATATTTTTTAAAATCCTTCAATTAAAGACTAGTTTATACTTATATTTGACTAAATCCATCCACATTTTTTTTTTCAGATGATCCACTTAGCCGCAATGTTGGTCACCGCAAACCGTGTATATAAAAACATTATTTCATTGACGGCCATTTGCCACTAAACAATGTAATATTTTTCAATAAAAAAATTACTGAAAGTTCTTCAAGATGTGTTCTTTAAGATGGTATATTGATCGATTAAAAAAGTTTTCTAGTTTTCTTTAAAAAAATTCATGAAAAAGGCCTTTTTTGCGCTACAAGTGGGGTAACGCCTTAATGAGCGGAACAGCTAGCACTGGCAGTCGAAATAACAAAGATGGTCGGCACGTGCTCGGCCATATAATTTTTTCACCGGAATGAGCAAACGGGAAATATTTGTTACCATTGTTTATTCAGATGCATCAACGAAATTCAAAGTATGTAGATACGTTTGTTTGGACAAAAATCTGTGACAATCGTTTTGACAATATCTTAAACGTAAAAGATGATAGCGATGACGCGCGGGTACACTTTTGCCGCGAGCCTTCGAACTTTGTGTTCGATAACGATATTAGCCCGTCACTGGCCAAAAAAGTTATCGAGGATTTATACCGCATGCCTTTTTTTCGTGCCATATTAAGGTAGCGGGAAATGGTAATTTCATCTCTTCGATGGTAAGTATAGACTTTACGCGACTGTATTCATATGACCGTGACACTATTGTGGGATTCTATACCTTGATGTGACCGAAAGCTACAGAACTTCCGATTCACGACCGTTTCATATCCAACGTGCACACACAGACACACCTTTTCATACATACGTTTGAACAAACGAACGATGAAAACGTCTCCTATCTCCGCGTATGATCACTGTACGTGAATTCAACCCGAGTGTTCGAGAGAACGAAAGAAGAAATAATTAAGGATCAAAGACCTTGTGCCGGAAGAATCTACGTGGAATATTGAGTAGCTCGAGTTGGTCCAAGTTTTACCAATATTGGACCATGAGCAGGTCATCAAAGCCGAATGACCGTGAATGTGTCATCGAACGAGCTAAATGACAATGAGCGAATTTTTTAAATATATTTATTCACATGCCATGAAAAAATCGATCAGGGCAATTGTTACTGCAAAAAACAATACGATTTTTCCGAGTATTTCGGTATCCCGAAATTTTTTTGCCGTAGTCTATCCATTTGTAGGTGGAGAAAAAAATAATTTACGATAATTTATCGTGAATTGTCCTTTTCTATCCTTGGGTAATCTATATTCAATGTTCAAATACCAGTCATAAATATTTTTTAGTATACAAATTCGATTTTTTCACCTCATTTGCATCCTTAAGGGGCAAAGCCACAGTAGAATTTTCAAAAAATCGATTTTTTTTCGCTAAAACGGTGCTTTATCATCATAAGAATAAGTTACTATTCGATTCATACCAAGACAATTTTTTTTCACCGACTTTGAGCGTATAACGTAAGCCCACCTCTGGCACGGTCATGGAGTACCTAAAACTTTAAACGCGTTTTTCTCGAAACAGCTTTTTTCCAATTGACGTGACAAATAACTTTAACAATTTTCACTCGATTTACTTCAAATTAAAAAGTTATGTTTCTAATTGCATTTCGCAGACAAGTACGTATGGAATTTCTGATTAATCGAAAACTTTTCATTTTATGAGCAGTTTTATAGGAAATTTTTCACTGAAAATTCATTCAAATACCTACAACTCAATTCAAATACCTACAACTTTTGAATGAAACAATATTTTTTTAATTCCACACGTACTTCTCTAGGTATTCTAATGTAGATTGACGAGAATTTTTGTTTTTTGGTCTAGGTAAAAAATTGTGGATGCTAACTGTCACGCCGCGGAGCGCGTAGAAAAAGATAACAAAATAAAATATTAGTAGTCGGCCATTTTGTACATCGAAAATATATATATATATATATATTTCGAGATCATGTGGGAATTTAACAATTTTTTTTCGTATGAGAAAATGATTCACTCATATAATTAATTACACATCTATTTAGTATGAATATCAAGCTGTAGAATACACACACACACACATACATACATACATACATACATACATACATATACATGTGTGTGTGCGTGTGCGCGCGCGTGTGTGTGTGTGTGTGTGTGTGTGTGTGTGTGTGTGTGTGTGTGTGTGTGTGTGTGTGTGTGTGTGTGTGTGTGTGTGTGTGTGTGTGTGTGTGTGTGTGTGTGTGTGTGTGTGTGTGTGTGTGTGTGTGTGTGTGTGTGTGTGTGTGTGTGTGTGTGTGTGTGTGTGTGTGTGTGTGTGTGTGTGTGTGTGTGTGTGTGTGTGTGTGTGTGTGTGTGTGTGTGTGTGTGTGTGTGTGTGTGTGTGTGTGTGTGTGTGTGTGTGTGTGTGTGTGTGTGTGTGTGTGTGTGTGTGTGTGTGTGTGTGTGTGTGTGTGTGTGTGTGTGTGTGTGTGTGTGTGTGTGTGTGTGTGTGTGTGTGTGTGTGTGTGTGTGTGTGTGTGTGTGTGTGTGTGTGTGTGTGTGTGTGTGTGTGTGTGTGTGTGTGTGTGTGTGTGTGTGTGTGTGTGTGTGTGTGTGTGTGTGTGTGTGTGTGTGTGTGTGTGTGTGTGTGTGTGTGTGTGTGTGTGTGTGTGTGTGTGTGTGTGTGTGTGTGTGTGTGTGTGTGTGTGTGTGTGTGTGTGTGTGTGTGTGTGTGTGTGTGTGTGTGTGTGTGTGTGTGTGTGTGTGTGTGTGTGTGTGTGTGTGTGTGTGTGTGTGTGTGTGTGTGTGTGTGTGTGTGTGTGTGTGTGTGTGTGTGTGTGTGTGTGTGTGTGTGTGTGTGTGTGTGTGTGTGTGTGTGTGTGTGTGTGTGTGTGTGTGTGTGTGTGTGTGTGTGTGTGTGTGTGTGTGTGTGTGTGTGTGTGTGTGTGTGTGTGTGTGTGTGTGTGTGTGTGTGTGTGTGTGTGTGTGTGTGTGTGTGTGTGTGTGTGTGTGTGTGTGTGTGTGTGTGTGTGTGTGTGTGTGTGTGTTCTAGCAGCTTGATATTCATACTAAATAGATGTGTAATTAATTATATGAGTGAATCATTTTCTCATACGAAAAAAATTGTTAAATTCGCACGTGATTGTATACCCGTTACTGCGGCCTAACCCCTTAAAGTGTTTAGAACACGTGGGTTTGTTTGTTTGGGTTGTTAAAAACAAACATTAAACATGATTTTTTATAACGTTAAACTTTTAATTCTATTTTCTGGAAACAGCATTTTTCAGCGTGCACTGTACAGCTTCAACGGATGCACCGATTCACATGAATCTCTGCGCACTTGAAAAATTCAATTTGCCGGGCCATCAGAAAGCAATATTTGTCAAAAATTGATTTAGACATATTTTTTTCCCTCGTTGAAACATAAAAATTGGGTTTTTTTTCAAACGGTTGCCATTTTGTTATTCAGGGGTATTTCAGAAAACAAAAAAACAATAAGGCCCCCCACATTTAGTCTAGTTTGATAATTTTTAACCCGTTTTCGTTTCAAATGAACTGGCAAGGCTGTCGCCCGCGCCGACCAAAACACGCCGTGCATGGCTTTATCTGACGGAGCCGCCATTTTGGATTTTTTAAATAAATAAAATTGCCGTCAACTCGCCATTTATCGAAGAATAAAATACGTTGAAGTCCATTTCCGAAAGTATTTATTTAATATGAAAAAAAAATCCCGAAGTTCATGCATTGATCATGCCTCTCGACGGTGACCTCCCGTGAAATGATCCATGATCTATTATGACACGATATTAATATCGAAGGTACGGCGTGACATATTTGGTAGAAAAAGTGGCTTCGATCTAGGGACTCCAGGGAAAAGACGTTCAGACGAGGAGCGATACACTTTCACGTCGAAATCCCTCGCGAGCCATGGCTCGTTGCTCACGTTTACGCTATATCCGTGACACGGTTTTTCGAGCAGAGCCCGATCACTGCCATAGCCGCACTGTTGGGTGGAACAAACAAGCCGTGATTTAACGCCAGGGTCGTCCGAATATCCCGATAGTTCTTTTTCAATGGCCAATTCGAGACAATTACTTCCGGCATGAAGGAAAACTTGGGTTATTACACGCTGTATCGCGACCTCGTCGAGATTTCACTACGATTATGTGAAGAAAAAAAAACCGGAACGTCGAGTCTACAGCATCCCAAAAATCAAACACTTCGCGAGCTTCGTAAAAATAGTTCTCGTTCGTCGTAAAAAAAATCGTCGTCAAAAATTCGTCATCCTTCACAGTCATTGAACTCGTTGATTAATGAAATTTATATTTAATTTCACAATTTTAAATATTTCAATCATTTTCTTTGCGGTAATTTATTCTTAAAGAATTATTCGAGTGAACTCTTTGATTAAGCAAATTTATACTCAATTTCACCATTATAAATATTTTAATCAATTTATTCGCGGTAATTTGTTCTTGAAGAATTGTTCGATTGAATTAATTGATTTATCAAATTTATACTGAATTTCACCATTTTAAATATTCGAATGATTTTCATCGCGGAAAATTGTTCGATTGAACTCTTTGATTAATCAAATTTATACTTGATTTCACCGTTTTCATGATTTCAATCACTTTCTTCGCGGTAATTTATTTTTATAGAATTATTCAATTGAACTCTTTGATTAATCAAATAAATACTTAATTTCACCATTTTAAATATTTCAATCATTTTATTCGCGGTAATTTATTCTTAGCGAATTATTCGATTCGCGTTTGATGAAACGACGTAATCCCGAGTGGCGGGCACTGCACACACTCGAATAAACTTTCATTCGCGATTTTTGGGAACTTTCAATGGTTTGTATTAACAAACATTCAACGATGGAGCATCATTTTTTTAAGAATTCTAATAAATCGTCTACCCTTTCGCCATTTCACAATGAATTTTTGTGGCGTTTATATCACTTTTTCCCCCCGTAGAAACGTGTTGTTAATCTTCAACGATATTTTTTCATACACGGGAATAAAGTATTCTTTTTCTACCGCTGATTCGAAATTGTTGGAAGAACAACGATGACGATGTCGATGACGCGAGAACAGAAGCCCATACTTCGCAAAGCAACATGCTGATACAATAATGATAGGCCTCGGTCTCTTTCTACCGGTGATGTTCCATCCATGATATATATATAGTACATCTATATGTATGTAGCACAGGCCTACAGCCCCGACCCTCGGCGATACCCGCGAGAGGGTTAACGCAAAGCTTAAGTGAGTAATACGAGCGATGCTTATATTAAAATCGACTCCGATATCGTGCAACTGACGCATATATTGTACTTTGTATGAGCGGCTCTTGACACTCACACGTTCTCACCGTCTACGCGCGTACGTGAGCGAGAAATTGTTTTAAAAATTAAAGAAAAAAAGCTTGCAAATAACTTGAGCACGAAGAATTATGATGATTCGTTATTTATTATTTCTCAACGACCTGCGACAATTATCAACGGACCTTGCGTGAAAAATCAAAATCTTGGCGCATTTTGTTGGAAAGTAGGAAGCCTGATTTTATTTTACGTTCCGTTCGAATTAACTCGTCACGTTAAGGCCTTAGGCCACAGTAACGGGTATAAAATCATGTGCGAATTTAACAATTTTTTCGTATAAAAAAGTGATTCGCTCATCAAATTAATTACACATCTATTTAGTATGAATATCAAGCCGTTAGAAAATATATATTTTTTTTTCGATGTACAAAATGGCCGACTACTCGAAACTTCTCGAAACAGCTTTTTTCCAATTGGCGTGACAAAAAACTTCAATAATTTTCACTCGATTTACTTCAAATTTAAAAGTTACGTTCCTAATTACATTTCGCAGAGAAGTAAGTACGGAATTTCTGATTAATCGAAAACTTTTCATTTTATGAGCAGTTTATGAGCAGTTATAACTAAATTTTTCTCTGAAAATTCATTTCTTAAGTTCAAATATCTACAACTTTTGAATAAAACAATATTTTTTAAATTCCGTACGTACTTCTCTAGGTATTCTAATGTAGATTGACGAGAATTTTTGTTTTTTGTTCTAGGTAAAAAATTGTGGATGCTAAATGTCACGCCGCAGAGCGTCTAAAAAAAGATAAAAGAAAATTTTAGTAGTCGCCATTTTGTACATCGAAAAAAAAGATATATTTTCTAACAGTTTGATATTCATACTAAATAAATGTGTAATTAATTTTATCAGTGAATCACTTTTTCATACGAAAAAAAATTGTTAAGGCGTAACCCCCACTTGTAGCGCAAAAAAGGCTTTTTTCATGAATTTTTTTAAAGAAAACTACAAAACTTTTTTAATCGATCAATATACCATCTTAAAGAACACATCTTGAAGAACTTTCAGTAATTTTTTTATTGAAAAATATTACATTGTTTAGTGGCAAATGGCCGTCAATGAAATAATGTTTTTATATACACGGTTTGCGGTGACCAACATTGCGGCGAAGTGGATCATCTGAAAAAAAAAATGCGGATCGATTTAGTCAAATATAAGTATAAACTAGTCGTTAATCGAAGGATTTTAAAAAATATTCATTTTTCACAAAATGGCGGACGGTCAAAGTTAATGGTTCGATTTTAACGAAAAAAAACGGCCGTTTTTTGGCTATAAAACAGCCATTTTTTTTCGAAAAAAAAATCGAACGATTAAAGACTACATTTTTATGTATTAAATAAGCCTGCAAAATTTCAAGAAGATCGGTTCATTAGTGTTCGAGTAATCTTGGTCACCGACTTCAGAAATGCCATTTTGAGAAAAACGCGTTTAAAGTTTCAATTTCAGTTTACACGAAGAAAATATTTTTTTTTGTAAACTTACATAGTCATCTATTCCGGGCCCATACTTCAGTATGGGCCCGGATACTTATACGTCAAAAAAATGCAATAAAAAAAATCGATTTTTTCAAAATCACAAGTGGGGGTAACCCCTTAAATTCGCACATGATTTTATACCCGTTATTGTGGCCTAAGGTCTTAATTTCACCTCGAGAAATTCTTGCGACGGAGAAAGAAATTGTACTTTCGACGTCATTTAATTCTGGCAATTGGATTTTTCGCCATTTCAAATGTCAAAATTGTACGAAACGTCAACGTAGCTTCTTCGAAACCAAGTGTATGTGCATACGAAAAGTGAATACACTTTGGATATTGCAAATTCGTACCGATAATGATTTATCTAAATTATTCAGTTCTTATCTAGGACATAAATGGAAGGTACTTAACATATATTTGTCTGATTGAAAGATTAATAGTTTTGCGTACTTTTACAGAGATGATAGTCGGAATTTAAAACTTTATGGGCAGAGCTGACTTTGAGAATAGCAGGGAAATTGGAGAACCGAATTGCTGATTTTTAACCTTCGGGTTACACTCTCTGGCCACGATTGTGACATACCGGGTAGACTTGACCCGAATCGTATTAATTGTAGTAAAAATAACCCGGACGGTTATTTAAAAAAATCAGGAATACACTTTTAACACTTCTTAAAGCCTTATATACCTTTGGATGGTCGGAAAATAAGGCTTTTTGCGATTTAAAAAAAATACTTACACAGAATTAAAAATGAGGTTTGGAGGGTTTAATTTACGCATCTATAGGTACTTAACTCAATTTTTTATTTTCCAGAAACACACAAAATGGCGGCCTAGTGGCCGTTAAAAAAAGAACGCCGTTTCTAGGCCCTTCACGGGCAAACTCGTTGGAGAGGCACATGAACACCTAGAACAAAAAAAAATCGCAATCTACATGAGTTTTGCTAACGAAATACTCACGATTTTTACGATCGATTAGCAATTACCGTTTGTATTAACAAATTAAGGCCGTTCTCTTAGTCGACGTTTTTATAATATAAATGAATTAAGGCCTCTTAGTCGAAAATGCGACTTTTTTCACAATGGTGCCGTATTAGAACAATCAATATTTTGTAATGATATTACAATATTATAACATAATATAATATTACAATATTATTACAAAGTATTTATTTTTGCAAATTTGGCACCATTGTGAAAAAAGTCGCATCTTCGACTAAGAGAACGGCCTTAATTTATTCATAGAAACCGTAATTGTTAATCGATCGTAAAAATCGTGAGTACTTCGCTAGTAAAACTCATGTAGATTACGAAAAAAATTATATTACGAAAAAGAATGTTTATTACGAGAAAAAATATTATATCATGATATTACAATATTATTACGAAATATTGATTTTTGCGAATTTGGCACCATTGTGAAAAAAGTTGCATTTTCGACTAGAATAAGGCCTTCATTTATTTTAAAAACCGTAATTGTTAATCGATCATAAAAATCGTGTGTGCTTCGCTAGAAAATCTATCTAAGAAGTTACAGTCGAAATTTGAAGTCAATGAGTTAAAAATTTTAGGAGCTACAAGACCGCCCGATTTTGAAAACATGGTTTCAAGAAAAATGCGCTTAAAGTTTTAAAATCATTTTTATTCGGACCATATAATTCTTAGGATGTTTATACATAATTTAACTCAATAAAAAAACGCTCCTTTTGTTTCTTCGAAGGTATAAAAGGCCTACATTCGTCTGCATAATTAAAACTCAGTAAATATAAAATTGAATCGTCGTAAAAATAATAAAAAATTTTAGAGAAGTGAGCATTTTATTATAATTTGCCGGGGTAAAAATGAGCCAGTGTGTCGACGGAAGGTTAAACCATCGGATTACTGCTCTTTGAAATAAAGACCTGACGAGAATCGAATTCCCTCGCTAGCTTTATTTGCTGCGGCGATAAATAGCACGAGTATGTGTCAATTTCCAGTAAGGATAGTTACCGCATCGTAACATACGTGTACGTACATACATATAATGATCAGCGTGCATAGTGCAACGGAGTAAAAGTGCTGGTCGAAACTTTTTACATGATATAATCACGCGGTATTCAAATTACTCGTTGGAAAACTCATTACGCCAGTCTGTGAGGTATAACAGCGCCGAGTAAGATAGAATTGCAGAAATCGAAACGAGAATCGATCAAGCAAAGTCTGCGGTGAACCGAACTTTTCTGAATTGGAATATAAGTAATAAAAAAAAGAGACAAACCGCTATAGTGATTGCACTTCGGTAACGGCTGATTTTTCTTTCTTGCCTATTAAATTTCCACACTTTCACTCTTTTTTTAGCAAAAGTGTTCACGGCTGCTCGCGTAAGCGCAACCGCGCTTTAAAAAGGGGCTTGCATAGCTGGTTGTAAACTTCGATAATTATATTCGAGACGTAAAATTTTTTGAACCGTGTCAAGAATATTCCAGGTAGAAGCGTGTCAAATCGAAAAATGTTTTTTTAAAATATTTTTTCCAAAACTACTTACGTGCCGGCATCCAGCTGCGATTATTTCCTTAATCCCGCTTTAAGGAAGGAATCTTTGGATGGAAATGACGAAATTGTAAGGATCTTAACGGGTTACACCCAGCTCGTGGCCGGAAAAAAGAGGAATTTTCGTGAATTTTTTCGGGAAAAAACATGTGCAAGTTTTCCATTTTTTTTTGTTTATACATTAAGGGGCTATGCCAGGGTGAACGCTGAAAATTTGTGTGATTTTCGGGAATTTTTTGGAAGAAAAGTACTCAATTAAATGTTTCGGAAAATTAAGAATATATTTAGCTAAATTTGACGTATATTACATATTTTTTTCATAGAAAAATAATGAGATCCAAGCGACTTATGCGCTGCCTCAGAAGGCGCCAAAAAAAGTTCCTCCACTGCTGACATGATTTCGGCCGATTGAGTTGCTGAAACCGAAAAAGGAAAAAATGTCGTTAAACTGGAAGGTATTTCCTGTAAAATGACGTAGGATTTTCGAAAAATATCAAAATCTAACAAAACGACGTAGTTATGAAAAAAGTCTGTTTTCTTGCCTATAAAATGGTCGTTTTTTTCCAATGCCAAACCGTCAATTTTCATCTAATCAAAAATATCCTACGTCATTATAGAGTAAATATATTCAAGAGTACTCGGTTCAAATTTCAAGCCAATCGGACAATTGCTCTTTGAGTTACAAAGTCAGCAAATTTTTAAAATCTCATTTCAAGAAAAACGCGCTTAAAGATTTAACTTTCGATTTTTGCAGGATAAAATTATTAGAGATACGGCCTTGAAATTTTTACAGGATATTCTTGAAAGTATAAACTGTCGAAAAAGGCAAAAAAATCGATTTTTTACAGTGTCACAGTGGTATAGCCCCTTAAAGCGTATGGTTTGAAGTATTGTTTGCAATTTTTGTATTCACAAATATTAATAAATATGGCAGACACAATGATTCGTGCAGACAGCTGTTTGAAAAACGTCCTTCGCCGTGACCAATGCTGCTCGGAAATAAATCATCCGAAATGAAAAAAAAATCACACGCACTTAGTTTTTGCATGAAATTGTCTAGTGCTTGGACGAAGGATTTAATAAAATATCGATTTTCGAAAAAATGGCCGCCGTCAAGAGTGAAGGTATCGATTTTCGGCGAAAAAACGCTCTATCTTCGTTGATAACAAAATAACTATGCATCGAAAAGCTTCGAATATGTAAAAGACGCTCGCACAATTTGAAGTTGGTCGGTGCAGTGATTTTTGACATATCGTGGTCAACGTTACGAAAAAGTCATTTTGAGGAAAACGTGTTTAAGGAATCATCACAGTGTAAAATTTTCAAAAAATCGATTTTTTGCATTATTCGATAGTATAGAGGGTTATAAGCATGCTGTTCAATTTTTGGAGCAACATTTGAATTATTCTGGTTGCTACAGCCTTTCTCAGAAAAAGGGATTCGACCAGCTTTTTTCTCGAAATGTCGTTTTTCAAAACGGTGTACACTCTCAAAAGAAGAGCTTTCAAGCTATCCGTCTCAAATCTTGACACAACATTCTTCACGCCATTTTTTATCTTGCTATGGAAACTTTTCTTTTTGAAATATTAATATTGTTTAGCGAAAAATTGTGAAAAAATAGTCTAAATTCGATACGTTTTTGTTCATACCGCCGCCATTTTGTCTATTTTGATTTTTAAAAAACCTCCATAGCAAGATAGCGGCTTTCATACTGATAAATATTCTTTTTACAAATTTTGTTTCAGATAATATTTACGCCACCAACCGTGTACACCGCGAGGACTCCTTTTTTTCGAAGATATTTTTAAACGTTAAAAAATGTAAAAAAAATAAAAATAAACGTTTAAAAATTGTTTGCTATTATTCATGAGTGCTTTGATTTAAGATTTAAAAAATGAGACTGATTAGCGTGTTTTAACCATCGAAAAAAAAAATCGCGAAAATCAGCTATTTTCGACCCGTTACACTGTGACGACCCCTTAAAATTCACCGCTTCGCGGAAGCTATCTATAAACGCCCATAACTTCCTCAATTCAGAACTCGACTCGAAATTTTCAGAGAATATTTTTCAAATGTTATATTTTGAGAATCCGTCGAAAACGAAAATTCGATATTTATAAAAATGTCAACAATGTGTAAGCCCTCAAGAAGAAGGAGAACTTGAACAAAAAACGTATTACACTGTACACGTCGACCGATAAAATCTTTCGGTCTTGGTTTTTCAAATATCTATTCTCGTTGCGAGTGTGATCTGCTCGGTTGGCTCGGTTTTTTGCACTGTTTTTTCTTTTATTACAAGTACGAATGATTGTGAACTCACGGACGTATGTAAATACAGAGACGATACCGACCATACCGTGTCCGTGGCATTGAAATTATAGTGATGGCATTATGATAGCGTGTTTATGGAGGAGAGTGTTCAGGATATTAGGTAATGATTAATGACGAACGTTGGGCTACGATTTTTTAAAGGGGTCTTCTCACTTTAGACGCTAAACAATGGTTATTTCCATCAATTTTTTTAATAGGTTTAAATTAGAGATATTGATATAAAAGTTGTTACACTTAATAAATATACTTTCGAAATACATTTAAAAAATATATACATTTGTTTAAGTCACTATTTATAGACGAAAATGGTAGTTAAAAAAATGTCCTAAAAAATCATGAAATCGGGGCCGGGTTGAAATTCCGAACTTTAAATGCTCCGTCGGTTCAAAATTCCAAATTTTAATGTTCCGAAATTCAAGATGGGGCCGGGTTGAAATTCCAAACTTTGAATGATCAGAACGCTCAATACTCCGAAAGAATACTACCCCGAAATATCAAAACTCCGAAAGAATTTTACACGGACGACCAAAACTCCGAAAATCTGAACACCGTCAAAATAATTCGTCCATGGATGTTTTAAAAGTTTCAAAATATTCAATAAATCGACGAATTATTTAAAGAATTTTTTTTTTATTAAGAAGTAATCTTCCGTCAATTTTGAAATTTGTCTAGACAATGTTATACGTTCTATATCATTTACAGTCAACTGTGCAGACTTTCGCTGATCTTGACATGGGGGCCGGGTTGAAATTCCGAACTTCGAATGCTCCGACGGCTTAAAATTCCTAATTTTAATGTTCCGAAATTACAAGTTTCGTTAACATCATACCAGCGAAAGTCTACACAGTTGACTGTAAATGATGTAGAACGTATAACATTGTCTAGATAAATTTCAAAATTGACGTAAAATCACTTCTTAATATAAAAAAAAATCTTGACATAATTCGTCGATTTATTGAAAATTTTGAAACTTTTAAAACTCCCATAGCCGAATTATTTTGACGGTGTTCAGATTTTCGGAGTTTTGATCTTTCGGGGTAATATTTTTTTCGGAGTTTTGAGCGTTCTGATCATTCAAAGTTCGGAATTTCAACCCGGTCCCATGAAATCTCGGAGATGGATCATCCGGAACAAAAAAATCAAACGGTTTAAATTCAGTACGGTTTTTGACATATGCAAAAATAACAAAATGGCGGACATTTTTCGAAAAAAAATCGTGTTTTTTCACCGTTTTTGGCAAAAAAATAGTAAATATCAAAATTTAAAAAAATCCTTGATATGCGCTATAGCTATAGGTGTAAAGAACATGTGGTTAACAGTTTATAAAGATCGGTTCAATAGTTTCGAAGATTTTATCAACAAGACGTCGAAAAACGTTGTTTCGAGAAAAACGCGTTTAAAGTTTGTTTGGGTTACATAAATACATAAAAAAAAATTTAATGTATTTCGAAAGTGTATGTATTGAGTGCAACGACTTTGATATCAATATCTATAATATAAACCTATCAAAAAATCACGAAAATAGCCTTTCTTTAGCATCTAAAATGAGAAGACCCCTTCAAGCCTCGTTGTAGCTTCTTCTCCGACACAGAAGACTAATCGAAGGCCCCCGCGATACTCAAGAGATCTGAATTGATTATGAAAAATTTGCGGTCCCGAATGGCGAAACTTATTGTTAGCGCTGATTTTTGGCAATTTTTTTTCGAGGGGATTATGTTAATGGCAGCGAGCAAGGTTTATTTAAATTTACACCTTTCGATACTGCGAACCAAACTGACGTTCTTCACTGCTTTTTATATTCAAATATTTACTTGCAAATATTTGCCCAGCCAGTTTCATATTCTTCGACGCCCGATGAACTTTTATCCGCGATTTTTTCAAAATATTCGTTCACGAGTTGTTTTCTTCGACAGCGTAGTAGCATTCGATGGGAACGAAATAAGAAATACCTTGTTAGCAATATGACATCGAGCTTGATTTTAAAATCCATTCAATCTTGCCAGTCCGCGGACAAGGTCAGGTATCGGAATTAAGCAACACATCTGCACGTGAAAATAGAAAGTTGATGGCCTGGTGATTCTCTAGGGAGCGATCAGAGATCGATTTTTTATCTCCTCGTTGAATAATAATGGATCAGCTTACCTGATTTTTTGCACACCTCATGTATATATTCCATTATGGTCCGGATGGTCTATTGCGTTATTCCGCTAACGTGAAAATTTCAACTAACAGAAACTTTATACGCGAAAAATGTGCGCCGACGCTTTAAATCGTTGGCCGTTATTGCGAACGTGTAATCAGTGAGGAATAAAAACTGTGTCAGCGAAACTCATTGTCTGCAATTACACGCGTTGCGGGATTGCAAATTAACGTGCATGTTAAAATCTCGATGCATTGCGCGCTCGAGACACGAAATAATAATTCTCGCGTAGACTATACGAATGGCTTTTATATTCGTTCGAAAAGAGAAACAACACTTATTTGCGTCGATAATAGAAGCCGGTGGAATTGGCAGAAAAAGAATCAAAAAATTGTAATACTAATAACGCGTATACGGTACAGCTTCAACCTTTTTTCCAGTTTAAGGGGAGATATACACCTAGGAGCCGGAGAAAGGTCATTTTTGTGAATTTTTCCAAGGAAAACTATTTGAAATTTCGAATTGGGGTTTTTCATTATCTAAAAGTATATACATTCAAAAATATGTTTAATTTTCTTTATTTAAAAATATCAAAAATATACAAGGATATTGTATGATCCTTGGAGCGTCGTAAAAAAATTTGCGTATACGGTACCCACTGGCGTTTCTTCAAAAATCATCTGAAAAAACAAAACAAAAAGATTATTAAATTAGATACTATAATCTAGTACTTGTCATAGCCGATTTTGAAAATATCGATTTGTGACAAAATGGCGGACGTTTGAACATAAATAGTGATTTTTGGGCCAAAAATTAGTTATTATTTTGCGTATAAAACAAAAACTAAATAACGGGAAAAAATCCTATGATAAGTACTAGATAATAGTGTATAGAATAACCACAAAAAAACCTCAAGGCAATCGGTTCATTGGTTTTCGAGAAATTTTGGGTACCGATTTGAAAAACGTGGTTTTGAGAAAGACGCGTTTGAAAATTTGGGAATGAATAAATCATGAAATTTGTCAACTTACATGGAATCATCGATACCAGGCCCATAGTGTAGGTCCTCTACGGTCGACGGAATGTCCATAGCTTCTAAATCCTCAACCTCGACCATCTAGGTGTATATCTCTCCTTAAGGCGCTATACCAGTGTGACAATTTCAAAAAATTGATTTTTTTACCCTTTTCGCCAGTTTATACTTTCAAGAATATCCTGTTGAAATTTCAAGGCCGTATCTCTAATCATTTTATCTTGCAAAAATCGATAGTTAAATCTTTAAACGCGTTTTTCTCGAAATGAGATTTTTCAAATTTGCAGACATTGTAACTCAAAGAGCAATTATCCGATTGACTTGAAATTTGAACTGAGTACTCTTGAATATATTTACTCTACAATGACGTAGGATATTTTTGATTGGATGAAAATTGACGATTTGGCATTGAAAAAAACTACCATTTTATAGGCGAGAAAACAGACTTTTTTTCATAACTACGCCATTTTGTTAGATTTTGATATTTTTCGAAAATCCTACGTCATTATACAGGAAATACCTTCCAGTTTAACGACATTTTTCCCTTTTTCGGTTTCAGAAACTCAATCGACCGGAATCATGTCAGCAGTGGAGGAACTCTTTTTTGGCGCCTTCGAAGGCAGCGCATAAATCGCTTAGATCTCAATATTTTGCTATGAAAAATTATGTAATATAGCTCAAATATAGCCAAATATATTCTTAATTTGCCGAAACATTTAATTGAGTACTTTTCGTCCAAAAAATTCCCGAAAATCAGCCAAATTTTCAGCGTTCACGCTGGTATAGCCCCTTAAACGCGTTTTGCCTACTAAAAACTAGTTTTGTCTGAACGCCTTCGTGACAACTAGTTTTTCCCAGTGAAAATTAGAATTTATGTTTAGAAACCCAAAAACCCGAACTTTGACCTCATTCGGAAACAATTTCAACTGATTCATTTTGTTAGAACTAGTTTTAAAATCGAGACAAATTCAAACTTCGACCTCATTCGGAAACAGTTTCAACTGATTCATTTCGTTGGAACTAGGTTTAAAATCCAAACAAACCCATACTTTGACCTCATTCGTAAACAGTTTTAACTGACTCATTTCGTTAGAACTAGTTTTAAAATCCTAACGAATCCAAACATCGACCTTATTTGGCAACATTTTTAAGGCCGTCCTCTAGTTTCTCGGGTCGAAAAAATCGATTTTTTTTCTCATAAATCACATCTACAACATGTGTAGAAAATGTGTGCCAAAGGATTTTTCGATATTCGAAGTGGTTCACAAGTTACGGCCCTGGAACGGAGCAGGTATACGGAGCAGGTATACTTTCAAACGCGTTTTTCTCGAAACACCATTTTTCGAAACGGTGACCACGATATTTCAGAAACTACTGCACCGATCTTGTTCAAATTTATACAGCATCTTTAATATGTTATAAGCCAGCGATTGAACTAGGATTATCATGATTGCTTCGATAGTTTTTTTTGTACGAGCGAAAAACTTAAGAAAAAATGAGTAAAAAATAGAATGTAATTTTCAAAAGTGTATAAAAAAGTCAATTTTTGTAATTTAGAATTCACTCTAGTTCAATCGCTAGTCTTAAATATGAAGATTAAAATGCCGTTTGGTTTTTTGATTTCAGATAAGCAGAACAGCCGCAATCTTGGTCACCGTCAAGCACCTCTTTTACTTGATGTCTTCCTGTCGGCCACTATAACGTTTATTCTATTATATATTTTGACTTAAAAAATTTGTAAAGCTTATTTAAATGTTAATAAAGATTATGCAAAAACAATGAGATTGATTATTTCGATGCTTTGCCCGTAAAAAATTATTGAAAAAGCCGTGAAAAAACAGCCGAGAAACTAGAGGATCAACTGATTCACTTCGTTGGAACTGATTTTACAACTCAAATTTTGGCCTCATTCTAAAACAGTTTTAACTGCTTCATTTCTTTAGAACGAGTTTCTAAACCCAAACAAACCCAAACGTTGATCTTGTTCGGAAACAGTTTTAACCGATTCATTTCGTTGTAACTAGTTTTTAAACCTAAACGAATCCACACTTTGACCTTATCCGTAAACAGTTTTAACTGATTCATTTTATTAAAACTAGTTTCGAAAACGCAAAGAAACCTTAACAAAGCCAAACTTTGACCTCATTCGGAAACAGTTTTAACTGATTCAATTCGTTATGACTAGTTTCCCCCCCCCCCCTTAACACGAGTTTTAACTAACATTCAAATTTGTTTATTTACTCTTTTTAAATTAAATTAATTAGATAAAAATGTATTTAAATTGGAAGTGAATTAATTTACTTTATTTATTTATAATACAGTTTTGGAGGAACGAATGGATTTTTTCTCCAATTTTCATAATAACTCGGTGAAAAGAGACAGCATCATGCGTCGTGATGCTAAATAACAGAAGAGGAAATTTGACAGTTGAAAAAAGTGTCGAAGATTAATACGCTAGCGGCTGACGAGAACTTCGTAGTCCCGGAAAGATAGCTCTTCTCCATCGAACGGAATGTAGAGGCAACCATGACTCGCTTGAACCTACGAAGAATTGGATATGATTTCAAGTTCACACTCGTTTATAAGCAAACGTTAAGATTTTTGGTTTTTCGATAATCGCACCTTGCCAACGGTTTGGGCACTATTGTGTAGTACACGACCAACGTACAAGGGTTCACCCTCGGATGTTTGTCCCGCAACTACAGCGTCGGCGGGAATTGCACCGTTGCTTGCAAACTCCCACGCGAGTTCACCCTGACACAGAACCTGTTCGGAAGTGAATGGTTATCTTTAAGAATTAACGAGGAAATTTGGGTTCGAAATATAATAGCGTTGAGCATTGAGAGATTATTTGAGAGACAAGGATTTGGCCTCGATTATCGGCTCAATCGCTAAAGCCAAGACTATTTTTTCAACCACGAATGATTGAGTACTCGTGATCGATGACTGCAAGTCAAATGTCAATCACGATAGATTGAGGACGTGTCGGACGATGCCGAGAAATGAATAAACTTCTGGCAAATTATTTTATAATCGTCCACAACCAAGTTCAATTATCATTTGTTGGATTTAATGGATGTGCGAGAAGCACGGAAAAATGCAAATAACCATGAGTTTATGTAGAACTTATGTAGGTCATTGTAATTTTCTATTTCAGAGATCAATTTTTAATTCTATTTTTAAATTGGACGTTTTTTAATTATAGCCAAGCTCTGGCCTCGCGTGCATGATACATGCTGAAATATTTATGATGATTCCCGTGATGAAGTTGGAGAACAATGTTCGTTGACTCTACGTCGCTAACTTTTTTTCATACACTGGGAAAAAAAATCATTGATCCAATATCATTGGTGTTATTGAATGAAAATTCGTTGATTTAATTGTAAAATTGTTGGTGTAAATAATCGGATTTATTAGTCCAAACAAAACGCTATTGACTTTAATAACCTGATAAAATTAAAAGTTTTTTTATTATTCAAAAGATATATTGTTAGCCGAGAACAATATATTATTGAAACTATCTAAAAAATTATCGCGAACAAATTATATAGTTTTGAATGCCTTTTTTGCAACGAACAAAAAAAAGCGTTTCAATTCATAGCATGAACATTGTTGATTCGAGTACACAAGAAAAATTGAAATTCGCTCTTTTGATTCAGATAAAATTTCTATTGAGTAAATATGTTATTTTATTTCTTTCACCATATCCGATATTGATTTTCGAGTACATTATTCGTTAAAATATTAATATTTCATTTTGATTGAAAAATATTAAGCAAATGTCTGAATTTGTTAAAAAATTATGCGAAAACGAAATTTTTTCTTGCGCATTTGGTTAAAAAAATTCAATCAAATCATGGTCGAGCGCCACCGAAATTATAAGTGTGAGGAAACCCGTAGTTCTCGGAGTAACCGCTAGAAGCCGCACGCGCGCTCGTTTCTCGTAAGCGTAGCGCGAACCGAAAATCTACTTAAGGCGGTCCTCTAGTTTCTCAGGTCGAAAAAATCGATTTTCTTTTTTCATAAATCACATCTACAACATGTGTAGAAAATGTGTGCCAAAGAATTTTTCGATATTCGAAGTGGTTCACAAGTTACGGCCCTGGAACGGAGCAGGTATACGGAGCAGGTATACTTTCAAACGCGTTTTTCTCGAAACACCATTTTTCGAAACGGTGACCACGATATTTCAGAAACTACTGCACCGATCTTGTTCAAATTTATACAGCATCTTTAATATGTTATAAGCCAGCGATTGAACTAGGATTATCATGATTGCTTCGATAGTTTTTTTGTACGAGCGAAAAACTTAAGAAAAAATGAGTAAAAAATAGAATGTAATTTTCAAAAGTGTTTTAAAAAGTCAATTTTTGTAATTTAGCATTCACTCTAGTTCAATCGCTAGTCTTAAATATGAAGATTAAAATGCCGTTTGGTTTTTGATTTCAGATAAGCAGAACAGCCACAATCTTGGTCACCGTCAAGCACCTCTTTTACTTGATGTCTTCCTGTCGGCCACTATAACTTTTATTCTATTATATATTTTGACTTCAAAAATTTGTAAAGCTTATTTAAATGTTAATAAAGATTATGCAAAAACAATGAGATTGATTATTTCGATGCTTTGCCCGTAAAAAATTATTGAAAAAGCCGTAAAAAAACAGCCGAGAAACTAGAGGACCGCGTTAAACGCCGGAGAAACTCTAAAGAGTATCGCTTCTTGGCCTGTGGCTAAGATTAAAGTGTTCTGTTCTTATCAGTTGAATATCTGATATTCTCTCCAAGGATATTCTATTGGATAACTGATATTCTCTGCACTATTATCGCGGATGATCATTCTAATGCTTACTTTTTATTTAAGATTTAAAACAAATGGGAAAACTTACGTCTCATGGCATATTCGTTTCGATGTAGTAAAGAAATAATTCATTCTATTGATTATATTTTTCTACGAAATAAAAAATGTTGTAGCAACCGCTTAATTATTTCATCCATACATCTACGGATCGTATATAGAATTATTTCAATAGAATATAATTTTATTTGAAGGATAATGTAGATATCCCAGAACAGAAGAGATTTTCAAATAAAATAATATGTTATTTGAATCAATCACATTTTCCAACATTTTATAGTGTTGTAACAATCTCATATAACGGTGGCACTCCGCGATCAGACATTTATTTGAATCAACCAATATATTTTTTTGATTCAATTGGTTTTTTTTCTCAGTGTAGTCGATTTTTTTAAGTCGCGAAAATAACTGGTACGACAAATTAAGTAAATCTTGTAATGGAGATAAACGCATTGAAAAAGATATTAAAGCCGCATTACCGATTTGTGAAGATAAATGCTTGGAAGAAATCAATCGAATGTGGTACGGAATAAGACCAATGACTCGTATTATATTTCCTTGAACGATCGAGGTGAAAGAATTTCATTTAATTTCGATTTAGGGAGAGGAAGAGAAAACGAGATAATACGTTGCTATTCAGGTCAATTAAATGTATAGCTTTCATTGATTCATCGATACCTATCAGATGGTTGATTCGCATATTGGACTTTTTCAAGACACTCCAGATATAAATGCACACGCACAATATATGCCGAGCATAGGATCGATGGATTTAACTTTCTTTTATACATATTTGATAAGTGGGTACAATTTATTGGAAGGAGCACCTGTGCTTAGCTAAAGTGCCAGCCATACCTATCAACGAGAAAGCTGAACAAACGGATGTATATTTATTCAAATACTTGCAAGGCAGTGCTGTTGTCTAGAAGTTTTAAAAAATCATTTCTCTTTTAAATTGTTATTCTACAGACCTTTCTGAATACGTCTGTGAGAATCGTTTAATGATACTCATCAAATGAGCCGAATTATATAAATTATAAGAAGTACGCTCGGGGGCGCGGTCGAGAGCAACTTTAAGGGGGTTGGAGCAGTTCAGTTGCGTCAAATGACGGTTTACGATGTTTTTTTTTAAACCCAATATAATGCATACGAGGTATATATTTATTATGAAGACGCTAATTTTTCATAAAATATATAGCTAGAGGGCAAGATTGTGCATTTTAATATTTTTATTACGTAAATAAGAAAAACTTTTGTGTTACTACCAACTTCGAAAAGTATAAAATTATCGATGATTATTATGGAAAAACTGCGTCAGCGAGTGTTTCATACAACTCGAAATGAAATTCTGATTCATTTATAATTATGCCGATTCATATTTATGTCAGGAGGTTATTTATTATTACCATTGATTGATATTAAGTGTTGCCGAAATACGGCATTTTCGGGGACATTGAGGTTGGCAGCGATGCTCGTAATCTTTCATCAAACCTTGATGGTACAATATCAAATATATATATATATGGTTTACGATGGACAAGATGGTTTTTTTTTCTTAATCTAACCACACGTAAAATTAGATACATTCAACTATTTTTTATCTGTGGTGTTCGGTGGTGGAAGAATTTCAAAAAAATTGTAAAGACTCCAGACAATAACATATATATTTTTTAATTTACATATTAAATAACATATTCATTTAAACAACATATATATTTTTTAAATTTAATCTTGCATTGTGGCTAACGCTCCAACCTCCTTAGACACAATTTTTCTCGAAATGATGCTTTTCAAATCGGCAAGCACAATATCTCGATAAGCAATTGGCCGATTGCTCAGATTCTCAGATTCGGCATACACCTTCAGTAGACTGTTTTTCAACGTTGGTAGCAGAATTTAGTGGGAATATTTTTTTTTAATAACTTGTACAATGGTCAGAAAAATAGGAAAAATTGATAATCAAAGTTGAGCATGCCGCCAATTTGAAATTGTTTTTTTGCCAAATCTGGTACGAAACATTATAACACTCATGCAGATTAAGAATATGTTTGGTTTATTTTCAGATTCATACAACGTCCACAACACTGGTCGCCAGGGGGGGGGGGGCACCGTTTATACGTTTTTTGTTTGTTCATTTACACATATTCTCGAAAGATACTCGAACATGTGTATTAATTTTTTTTAGTTACTTTTTTACTCATTCCATCCTAAAAATCACCTAAAAACTGCGTTTTAGACAACAATACTGCCTTAATGTAACAATAACGTCTATCTATATATGGATTTTGAGGGCTTCGTCGTCTCGTACAGAACAGCTAGGTTTTGTGCCCGAAAAGCACGGCTTGTATTAGTGAGCCATTGACATTTCACAGTAGAGTGAAAACAGCGCGTCCGGTGAATTTTAGATAAGCAGAAAATTCCTTTCATTTCGATCGTAAGCAATCCCGCGAGTACCTTTCGAGCGCCAATGGATAGTTGGATGACATTGAAGACATGTTTTTTATATCTACTTGTCGGCATTATTGAAGACATATTTTTGACAATTGACAATTGACAAGACAGTTGATTTATATCTACTTGTCGACAACACTGAAGACATATCTTTCATATCGACTCGTCGGCAACGTTTTTTCTCGGTGCACAACATCACTGATCAGATTAGATTAAGGAGGTTGGAGCGTCAGTCACAATCAAAGATTAAATGTGAAAAAAAATATGTTATTGTCTGGACTATACTGAGCCTTTACGAATTTTTCAATTTTTTTTTACCATAAACATTTCAACGCAAACTAAACTTTTGTACACATTGAGAATAAAAAACCATCTTGCCCACCGTATGCCATATACCGGGTGTCCTATTTAAATCTTACACTCGATTTATCTCGAAAAATCCTGCTCCGATCAAGTATTGGGTATTATAAAACTTTTAGGATTCAAAGGGGGATGTAAAAAAAAATTTGTCGGTCCAAAATTCAATATGGCAACGTTAAGATGGCCGACATGTTAAAAAAAAATAGGATCATACATTTTATCACCGAAACATTTATCAGGCCAAAAGTAACAACTTTTGTAGGAAAAGTTTTTTGATAACGTTAATAATTTTTAGGTTAGAATACCGTTTTTTAGACGAAGTGGCGAGCCGCAAAGATTTAATTCTTAGGGGGTTTGTTTTGGTTATTGACCAAGCCCAAACAAACGCAAACAAACTCACACCCACACACACACGCCCACTTACATTAGGGATATTGGAGACTTTCTCTCCTCGTGGTACATTCTGGATAGCGCTAAATAGTCAAAAATGGTATTCTAACCTAAAAATTGTGAACGTTAAAACATTCTTTATCCCCATTTAAAAAAATGCTAGCCATCTTAACGTCGCCATTTTGAATTTTGGGCCAAAAATATTTTTTAAGGTCCTCCTTTGAACCCTCAAAGTTTTATTATACTCCATACTTGATCGGAGCAGTATTTGTCGAGATAAATCAGGTGTAAGATTGAAATGGGACTTCCAGTATATTCAACATTGAACCATCAAGGTATGATGAAATATTACGAACCTTGGCTGGCGAATGAAGAGCCATTGCTGCCAACCTCAATGTTCGCGAGTTGTATAAAACATTCGCTGACGCTTTTTTTCGTAATAATCATCATGTTATACATTTTCAAGTTGGTAGTAACAAAGTTTTTCTTACTTACGTGATAAAAATATAAAAATACATAATTTTGTCCTTGAATTATGTATTTTTACAAAAATGAGCATTTATAAAGTAAATCTATACCTCGTATGAATTTTTTCGAGGTTAATTGAAGAAAAAAAATCATAAAGCGTCATTTGACTCAACTGGACCGCTCTAACCTCCTTAACAGTGTGTTTCAAAGGTAGCAAGACAATCGATTGTTTTCTTTTACCTCGTATTCGTGTTTGGAGTGTTCCTCTCCATTGTGACAGACGTAAGCGGCACATTTGTCGGGGATTACTTTAGCGGGTAGCATATCTCCGTTGTGAAAGGCACGCCCAACGTAGATGAGGCCCCCTTCGACGTCACGGCCTCCGTGAACAGCCCCCGGCGGAAGTGGCTGACCGACCGTGCGCGACATCCATCTGTATCCTGCTATAGTGCGTTAGGAAAATGTTCAATGCCCGTGCAGCTAAAAACGGTTCGAAGTTATCGAAAATAGTCATGTTGTTGAAAACGTCAGAGAATCTAAAGAAGCTAAGCCCCCAAAAATGGTGGAACAGTCGTCAAATGGCGCTGGTCGGAAACGGATGGATTCGAACCAAAAGTCGAATGGTGGACCATGTCCGGCGGGTATTAAAATCGAACATCTCGGCGACCAGAGCCTCGATAGCACACGGAAAAAAAAACTCGTAAACAAGTTCACAACGCCATTTCGGTTGCGCAACAGGCATCAATCAAAATATGATGGGCGTGAACACCATTGGAGATTAATGTCGTGATTTTACCATGTTAGGAAAAAAAGCAATCAATCATTGTGACAGCTCATGATTCTTCTCGAGTGTTATCAGATTTTTCTTATTATCAGTGTCGATGTTAATAACTTTTTACTCAACGGTGTCGAAGTAGGATCGCGACGAAAATCTTATTTTTTATACTTTCGTTTCCTTATCTATATTATCATACAACATCTTTTTTGCAGGTTTGTATTGTAAATCTCGGAATAAGTATCTTAAAAAATGGTTCTCTTGAATAGAAAGTAAAGACAACAGGGAGCAAAACCTCCGAGGCATTTTGTTTCTTCTGTTAACTAGCCCGTAGGTAATGAGGACGTATCCGAATGATAAATGAAAATTCATATGATCACCACCTCAACTGAGCCATTGTCCACCGCTACGCAAAGTGGTCAAAACACGCGAGATGATGTCATCGGTTGGCTAAAAATGATGTGCCATTTCTGAGATCCGGATCAAAGTTCTATGTGTCATTTTATAACGAGAGAGTCCCCATTGGCACGAGGCGTAGAACAATATCAACATGTACTTTTATTTTTCTACGTTGCCTGCTCGATTTAATCCTCGATAAACTTGCACTTCGATAAAAATGAAGAACGTTGCTATTGCGCAGGGGGAAATAGAACGTTTGGATGAAAAAAATTGTACGATTATCGGAATTGAATATTGAAAGATTCACGATGAACAGGTTGGTTCGTCCGATTGAGATGTTTGGTGAAACTTTTTTTGCAGAGTACTTACCTGGCATTTTTTCGTCGATATATACAATTAACCGGGACGAGAGGTAAAGAACGAATGACGCTTATCACATGATCATACCTGGTTAAGAACGTATTTTTATCTTATCGTCGATCCTGCATTCTGTTTGATCAACTCACTCGTCCGGACGTCGCGTTTCCCAGAACTTTCTCGACACGATGATATCATAAAGATAGAATGTGTTTCCAAAAATACTTACGCAACTGATCGTTTTTGTCTTGGATTACTCGTTACGAATTATCGCCAAATTTCACACATGAATTTTCACTATTCCGTCATGGAGTCTTTGGAATTGTTATTTTGCAGGGTGGGATTAAGGGGCTATACCAGTGTGACACTTAAAAAAAATCGATTTTTTTCGCCTTCGACAGTTTATACTTTCAAGAATATCTTGTAAAAATTTCAAGGCCGTATCTCTAATCATTTTATCTTGCAAAAATCGATAGTTAAATCTTTAAACGCGTCTTTCTCGAAATGAGATTTTTCAAATTTGCTGACATTGTAACTCAAAGAGCAATTATCCGATTGACTTGAAATTCGAACTGAGTGCTTGAATATATTTACTCTACAATGATGTAGGATATTTTTGATTGGATGAAAATTGACGATTTGGCATTGAAAAAAACGACCATTTTATAGGCAAGAAAACAGACCTTTTTTCATGACTACGCCATTATGTTAGATTTTGATATTTTTCGAAAATCCTACGTCATTGTACAGGAAATACCTTCCAGTTTAACGAATTTTTTTCTTTTCTTTTTTTTTCGCGCCTCCGAAGGCAGCGCATAAGTCGCTTGGATCTCAATATTTTTCTATAAAAAATTATGTAATATAGGTCAAATATAGCCAAATATATTCTTAATTTTCCGAAACATTTAATTGAGTACTTTTCTTCCGAAAATTCCCGAAAATCACCCAAATTTTCAGCGTTCACATTGGTATAGCCCCTTAAGATCAAATTAGTCGTATCGATGCGACAACGACATTGCGTCTTATCACTTGCCTTCGATTTTGATCGTATATATCTTACGACCTATACTTGCACTAGTAAGGGCCTTCTATCAGACGCGCCCATCGCTATCGATCACTTCTAAAAAATCTCACGTATTCGAAGTGCTTTCTGTTTGCTGGAAGTGTTTCCTGGAGAAAAAACCCGTTAAGGTAGTTCTGTAGGTACACGTATAAGCAAAAGTTTCGGTCGAAGCGTATAGCAACATCCAATGCCTATACGATGCTGTTGGTTGTACATTTTTGACAGAGCTTGTACCCTCTATATGTCCCACACATTCGCACCTCATGCATAGATAGGTCTCATACTCGTATAGAGAGGGGGGTTTTGCCCCCAAATTTAGGGGGAACCGAAATGTGAAGGGGTTTTTTAGGGGGTAAATTTATTTAGGGGTATTCTTTAGGGGGATTTTTTAGCGGGTACATTATTTAAGACACTTTTTTGAGGGCGTGAAATTGAAGTGTATATCTTGAAAAAAGTGAAAAAAAAAAAGAAAACATTGTATCTTCAATTAATTTGATCGGAAATTGAAATAGGTCAATTCGTTCGATCGTCGAAATTATGTGTGCGAAAATATATTTTATATATTCGAAATACATATTCCTGCGAAGAATCTTTCATTCGCAATAAATATTTCTTATAAACTAAACGTTAAATTTAAGGATCACTTTTCTTTTTGCTCAATTATAATCGATTGCTTTTCAAAATGTTTTACACCAATGCCATACTTCATGTCGTGTACTAGCAACACAAGTGGCGCCGGTGGCTGAATTTCGCACTGCGACGAACAACAACTTGCTGGTCAAGACCAACGAATTCCGTTTTCACTTTAACGCTTTTACTGTTCGACGTTTTCACGCTGTCACGTTGAGGTTGTGTCCGTTAGTTTGTTGTCTAATTGCGTATTTTATTTCAAATTTTATTTCGAATTTCGAATTACGACCAACAACTTGCTGATCAAGAGAATTCCGTTTTTACTTTTACAGTTCAACGTTTTCACGTTCTCAGTTATAACGTTGAGGTTGTGTCCGTTAGTTGGTTGTCTACTCGCGAGTTTTATTGGATTGCAAAGTAAGTCAAGTACTCAAACAGGGTGTACAATGAAAACTTTAGGGATTTTTCATCAACATCTAGGGGGATTTGAAGTTGGTCCTACGGGGAACATTCTGTAGGAGTTGGCATCACTGAGCGGCGCTGTAGTCGTGGCAACAGCGCGATTTTCCTGCAGTCATAGCGTTGAGCTTCCTACGATTCGTCTTTCGCGAAATAGTTTATATAAATTAAAAAAGCGTGAAAACGTCAACCCAAATGCGATACAAAGGAAAGTTTGCTAGAAAAAAGGCGCTTGCTAAAAGACTGAAAGCTGTGACAGCCATGTGTCAAGCAAATGCGGCTAAATGCGATGAGAATAACCATAACCTCAACGATCAGCTACAAGAATTCGCTGTCGAAGGACGTCGGATCGTGCATTTACAACATCTTGCCGACAGTTTAAATTGTATTCGCTGTAACAAAGACAAATACATGCATAAATACACGCATAAATTGAACGAATTAAATTTGTTTGCAGAATAAATTTATTTCACATCTGTCTCAGAATTACTAGAACTCGGGGGAAAAAAAACACGCTTCGAGTTCCCAGACCACACGCCGAACAGCTGGCTACAGCGTACACTGTTGCCATTCCGTTACAGATGGTTGGGCCCGAGCTCGGTGTGGAATAAAATTACCACTTTTCATAAGCCGATATCTCCGAAACTAAACGGTCGAGGTTTGTCATTTTTGTTTAAATCAATCCCACAATAGTACTGCGTACACATGTGTTTTTATTTTAAAATCCTAAGATCCGTTTAGAACCTATATCGAGAAATGCGAGCACTCTCCTATCGGTTTACGTGCTAGGTATAGGGGTCGCGTACAAAAATACCCATATTCAATTGCAATTATCTCATGAACTAAACGGTGAATCGAATTGAATTTTTGGGCATCAGTCCATGATGGTCATATCTACACCATACTTAGATTTCAGCCAATTCCTAAGTTTTTACCAAAACTACAGAACTACCTTAAGAAAAAAGGTATGCGTCTTGCAATGAAAACGCACGAAAGAAAACCCTTCGTCGCATGATAAGTAATGGTTTTGAAGCCGGTCGACGAAATAAATTTGTCCATTCGTCGAAACAATGATGCCTCGACGTATCGATCGTTACGAGGAGTCCCCGTCAGTCAAGCATCAATCATGAAACAAAAAATATAATCTATGTTCGGCTCGCGACTTCGACGAGCTTCGCTTCTGCTCGGTGTAATTCGTGAGATTGGCAATTTCAGATGCTCCGGACTGGTCTCGCCACCATAAGCATAGTCGCAAAACACGAAGTACAATCTCAATTTTGACATGGCCGACCGAAATTAAGGCCATGTATTACACGCTGCGAAATTTCGACGCGGTCACGACGGTATTGCAAAATTCGTAATTTTTGGCTACGAACCGCCGCAAATTACCGCTAGACCAGCGGAAAAACTGATGCACCAGATTTTGAGAACTGTCGATGATATTCTGAGCCCCGTTGGTACAATTATTCCTAGTTTTGTGTGAAGAAAACTCATGGAGACTAGATACAGGAGCCTAAACTCCAATGGGGAAACGATAAAAAAAGCGTGCCCAAAAATGAAGGCAACAGGGATGGCGCTGCGATCGCGCTAAGGATTGCGGTGCTAGCTTCACTCGACACAGACCGAACGCGAGTTTGACACACGGTCTTACATACAGGTCTGACAACGGCGGTAGTAGGGGTAGGCACCATGAGCAGTTTTGTTTTTTATTCCGATTTCTGCCGCTTGGTGCGTGACGGCAAGGGGAAGTAGTGGTGCGACGAAGAGAGAAATAGCTCTTCTGTCCTTTTCCCTCCTGAACGCAACGCATGTGCCGTTTGCCCTAACTTAATTTACCATACTGTCGTGTAAACTGCACAATATACGAAACCAATAAAAAAAATTGTGTTGATTAACAAAAAAGATGAATACTTTCATCTAAAAAAAACTGAAAACTTTTTGAATACATTAATTCATACCAGCACATATTACGACCATTTACAACCTGTTTTCTCCAATGTCTCAAAATACATCGTTCTTCGAAATGTTTTTCGCACACGTACTGAGACTCTTTCAGTCCCGGAATAGCATCACTCCATTTTTTGTGTCGTTCGACGTTTCTGGGCACGCGAAACACGGAGCATTTCTGCTTACAATTTTTGTACCCCGTTTTACAATTGCGAACTGCGCTACCCTTAGCCATTTCGCAGTTTTTTGCGAACACTACCAAAAAAATCACACTTATGCGTAAAAACACGATAAAAAATGTATCACGGTAAATCGCGTAGAATCTGCTGGAATATGGTCGCAAATAAAGGTTATTTCGACAATGGCGCCACAAAAACATGCGTAAACACCTTGGGCCTATTCGCCGGTAAGAGGTAAGGGGGAAACTACTTCCCTTTGCTAGTAGCGACGCGTAGCGGTGCCTAGTGAATCGAAAAGTGAAGCCGATAAGCGTGCCTACCCCCACCACGAAAATTTAGCTTCGTTGCAAGACCTGTATGTAAGACCGTGGTTTGACGCGTTACTAGAGCACATACGCACACACACACAAACATTGTCATGCAAAAATATTATTATATTATTATTAAAGTATTTTCCACATGAAAATTACGAAAACAAAATTCAATGTGACATCAAATTCACGTTCGGTCTGTTGTTGAGTGAAGCTAGCACCGCAACCCTTCGCGCGATAGCGCCATCCCTGTTGCCTTCAATTTTGGGCATCACTTAAAATGCCGAGTTTAGGCTCCTGTATCTAGTCTCTATGGATCATCTTCTCGTCATAATCTCCGTCGATAAAGCCGTCCGCTTCGTTCAGTCGTCACTTACGCATTTTCGCCACTGGCGCTACCTTCGCGTTTCCCCAATTGCGCGTTCCCACGAAAAATAAAAAATAAGAAAACCATGCGGAGCGCGAATTGACGATAAAAGTGATATTTTTTCTCAATACCGACGACACTTTTCAAATCAAGATGAAAGTGAAAATGCTGACTCGTAATCCGGACGATTATTTGCGGGAAACGAAACGTGACATACACAAAGGTGAGCTGGTCGTCCAAATAACGCGCTTTTGAGGTTATGTTGACATTTGTTTTTTTTCGAAAGTTCGCTACACCTGTTCCTCTTTGCCCCTACATATTTTCGCGTACATTTCACGTAACGCTTTCACCGATTTCCAGTCCCGAGAAATTACGACCCGGCGTTGCATCCCTTTGAAGCGGCGAGAGAGTACACCCGAGCCTTGAACGCGGTGAAGCTCGACAGAATATTCGCGAAGCCCTTCATCGGCAATTTGGAAGGTCACAAAGACGGCGTGTCCTGCATCGCCAAACATCCGGGACGCTTGTCCACTCTGTTGAGCGGCGCTTTTGACGGCGAAGTCAGAGTCTGGGATCTGGCTCAGCGAACATGCGAGCGTTCGGTCCTCGCGCACGACGGCATAGTACGCGGCATAGCCTTCGCTCCCGACGCCGAACGCTTCATCACTGTGGGTGACGACAAAACCATCAAAACGTGGAAGTCGCTGAAACCGCAATTCGGCGAGGAAGACGAGCCTGTAAACACGATCATAAGTAAAACCGTCGTAACGGCCATTACGCATCGTCGCGACGCTCCTTTCTTCGCGACTTGCGGCGAATTGTGTCAAGTCTGGGAGCAGAGCAGAAACGAGCCGGTTAGAACCTTCAAATGGGGCGTCGATAGCCTTCACGACGTCAAGTACAATCCTGTACAGACGAATCTCCTCGCCGCTTGCGCCAGCAATCGCAGTATCATTCTCTACGATACCAGAGAGACGGGACCGCTGCGCAAGGTTACTCTGAAGTTGAGAACCAACAAGCTCGCCTGGAATCCCATGGAAGCTTTCTCCTTCACGTGCGCTAACGAGGATTACAAGTGAGCGATGCACCTTTGAACGAAAATCCATCCACCTAGAATTTCGCAATTTCGAGACGGTTCAAAATATGCGTAGGGGCCAGAGATGGGCATACTCGAATACTTTTAGTATTCGAGTAGGAAAATAATACCGAATACATGTCAGATGGATATTGATTTTTTTTCGATAATGAATCCATCTCAATTCAGTATTCATTCCGAAAATGAATAATGAATCCAGTTGGATTCAGTATTCATTCCAAAATGAATAATGAATCATTTTGAATCAATAATGAATCATATCATCAAATTGAATAATCTGGAAAAATTGACAGAAAACATGTTTATTCTATTGAAACATTATCGTCCGATTACATTATATTTGACCGAGGGAAATCGCGCTCTTAGTTTCTAGTAACTGAAGATTTGAAGATAAATCTTTAATTATAATAGTGTAATTATAAATTGTTACACTATACAATTAGTGTATACAATTGTAGCGGTAGTTTGTATACAATTGTATGCAATTGTATACAATTAGTGTATATAATTGTATCGTGTAATTGTAAATTACACTATACAATTATAAATTGTAATAGTGTAATTATAAGTGTAATTATGAATATTCCATTTCTACGCCTTATTGACTTAGAAATGGAACATTATATTTATCCCATTTTCATCGTCCATTTTTCCAGATGATTCAATTTGATGATATGCGAATACGGAATGAATACTCAATCGAGTTGGATTCATTACTTATGTTGAAATGAATACTGAATTCAGTTGGATTCATTATTCATTTTGAAATGAATACTGAATCCAGTAGAATTCACTATTCGTTTTCGGAACGAATACTGAATTGAGTTGGATTCATTATTCCTTTTCGGAATGAATACTGAATCCAGCGGGATTCTTTATTCATTTTCGAAACGAATTTTAAATAAGTTTCTTTATTATTCGTGAGTAAAAAAATTCTAATATGCCCAACCCTGGTAGGGGCTGTTAATAAATTATGTCGCTCTAAAGTGGGATGGGGTCTGGTTGTTGAATGATGGTAACATGACAGTGGAGGGGTGGAGGGAGGGCCTCATAGAAAATATCGTTGTCATAATCATTATTTAGAATTGATACATTTGAGCTTATCAATCGTCGAGCTCGAGAGTAGGTGTTTGACACTAAAAGCAAACCCCATGCCTTTGATCTTTGATGAAAGTGATAAATAAATAACAAAAATAACAATTTCAGGTTTTTGTTGTTCAAATACACCACGCCATAAATTCAGTAGGAAATGATGACATTTTCCGAGAGGGGTCTATCGAATTATAACCATAGGATGATTTGGGGGGGGGGGGGGAAGCAGCAAAAAGGAGATTTGGGCGTAATTCTATTTATAAATACGAATACGAATTTATCCACATCGTGATTTTCATGTGAATATAAATACGAATTTATTCATACTTCACCTATCACGAATACAAATACAATTGTATTCAGAAATATTCTGAACATATAAATCAATTCACAAAAAAAATTGTGAATATTTACAAAAAAAATCCTGTGAATGAAAAAAATTCACATCACAATCTGTGAATGCAAATGTATTCACAAAAAATTGTAAATACAAAAAAATTCACAAAATAAATTGTGAATTTTTTCGTATTCAAGACAAATTAAAATCAAATTCACAATGATTAGATTAAAATTTACACCAAAAGTGAGTTCGTACGTATTTTGAGAGAAAGCATTGCAATACAAAATGGCTGCGCTGCAGACCTGCGCTCGCCTTTTATTTAATAATAAATTTTTCAAAAAAATCCTTGATATTTTCAATGTCTCGTCACTACATCAAGACATTGTCCTGATACCTCGCTAAAAAAATGATAATTATGCAGTATGAGGACTTTTCCGAAAAACGACGAGAATTTTTTTTAAACAGGCAATATTTCGACGCCTCTTGTTTGTTGTCGCTAAGCAGCTATGTGTTTCCTAAGGGCCAACCCAAACAAACTCCCCAATATAGGCGTCGAAATATTTAAAAATTCCCTATTTTATCACGTGTTTCCGCGAACTTCAAAACCCCATAACTTATGGAATTAATGGGAAATGTCAGCCGCCCCCGACGGAATATCACTCAATATAATGGAATAAACAAGTTGAGGGTGAACAAAAAATTCCCCGTCATTTTTCGGAAAAGTCCTCATACTGCGTAATTACCAAAAAAAATGAAAGCAAAAAAATTCATTGTATTCCAACAACACAAGCTTCATTCTCATTGATCTTCCGCACTTCGTTCACAGGCTTTACACCTTCGATACCCGAAAATTATCGACACCGGTGAACGTTCACATGGACCACGTCGACGCCGTCACGGACGTGGATTATTCGCCAACCGGAAAGGAATTCGTGTCGGGAAGTTACGACAAATCGGTGCGAATTTACGAAGTGAACAAGGGCCATTCCCGAGAGATTTACCACACGAAGAGGATGCAGCGGCTGACGAGCGTCGCTTGGTCGCTCGACAACAAGTACATAATGAGCGGCAGCGACGAGATGAACATACGCGTCTGGAAAGCACGGGCGTCGGAAAAATTGGGAGTGGTCGGTTTTTCCGTCTTGATTGTGGCTCTGCGATCGCAAAGGCGCAAAGTTCTTCACGCTTTTTCCGCTTTATTCACAGCTGAAGCCCAGAGAGCGAGCAGCTTTGAATTACAGCGAGGCCCTCAAAGAGAAATTCGGCGGCCATCCTCAAGTCCGTCGCATTGCCCGTCACAGACAAGTGCCGAAGCACATTTACAACGCTCAAGGAGAAATGCGAACGATTCGCGAAAAGATCAAACGAAAGTACGCGTTTTTTTGGGGATTCAAATGACTATAGGTACATATCGAGTTTTATTGGAAGCGTTCCTGAATGTTCTGTTTTTTTTTCGCAGGGAGGCCAACAGACGCGCACACTCGAAGAAGGGCTCGGTGCCCTTTGTGTCGGAGAGGGAACGCCACGTCGTTG
Organism: Ophion slaviceki; assembly: GCA_944452715.1. Classification (NCBI taxonomy): domain Eukaryota; kingdom Metazoa; phylum Arthropoda; class Insecta; order Hymenoptera; family Ichneumonidae; genus Ophion; species Ophion slaviceki. The sequence goes on along the minus strand of OX101792.1, from coordinate 12,062,022 downwards.
GAGAGGAGCAATAAATCGTACGATATTACTTTTCTTGCAGTTCCCTCATTCTTTTATCTACTTATACGCTTCAATAAATATTTACCACAATTTTTCTCGTGTTACTATGTATCTGACCATCGCGAGGCGTTTTAAACGTTGATAATGGATATACCTATGCATTTCCATGATAAAAATAGACTAAAATTAATTACACATCTATTTAGTATGAATATCAAGCTGTTAGAAAATATATATATTTTTTTTCGATGTACAAAATGGCCGACATCTAATATTTTCTTTTGTTATCTTTTTTTTAGGCGTTCCGCGGCGTGACATTTAGCATCCACAATTTTTTACCTAGAACAAAAAACAAAAATTCTCGTCAATCTACATTAAAATACCTAGAGAAGTACGTACGGAATTTAAAAAATATTGTTTTATTCAAAAGTTGTAGGTATTTGAACTTGAGAAATGAATTTTCAGGGAAAAATTTCGTTATAACTGCTCATAAACTGCTCATTGAATGAAAAGTTTTCGATTAATCAGAAATTCCGTACGTACTTCTCTGCGAAATGCAATTAGGAACATCGCTTTTTAATTTGAAGTAAATCGAGTGAAAATTGTTGAAGTTATTCGTCACGCCAATTGGAAAAAGCTGTTTCGAGAAGTTTCGAGTAGTCGGCCATTTTGTACATGGAAAAAAAGAAAAAATTCTAACAGCTTGATATTCATACTAAATAGATGTGTAATTAATTTTATGAGTGAATCACTTTTTCATACGAAAAAAATTGTTAAATTCGCACGTGATTTTATGCTCGTTACTGTGGCCTAAGGCCTTAACGATTCGGTAGAGAACTCGAAGTTGTGCCAATCGCACATGTTTTATGACACGTGAATACGTGTGAAAGTTACACTGGTTTTTGAGGAGTTATGGCCATCATCCTTGAAACATTCTTAAAATTGAATAAGCTATAGCTTCTAACAGTCGGCCGGGTGAGTGGTTGCAGCACCATACTTCAAGTATCTACTTTTGAGGGGCCAGTCCACTTTGGAGCCACGAAAAAAGGCTATTTTCGCGATTTTTTAAAAGATTGTATAAAAGATATGAATAAAAAATTGTTGGGCTTGATAAATGAAGTCTTGAAATACATTTAAAAAAAATTTAATTCATTTTTATTCATTTTTAAGTACAATAACTATAGTTTAACGTAACGCCTCAAAAATAGGTGGGCTAGGTAGCTCCATCACAACTCGGCAACGGCTTGTCTGAAACAAAAAAATCAAAGTCCATTAGATTCAGTATGACACCAGCTACAAAATGACCCTCGGATATAAAGTTTCATCACAAAATAAAAAAATGGCAGATGAAAAACGAAAAAAGATTTAAAAAACGCGTTTTTTCGCAGTTTTTCGCAAAAAAAGTAAAAATCAAAATTTTGAAACCATCGAGGGTCATCTTGTTGCCAATCATGTTTACAATATGTGGTTCAAATTTCAAGAGAATCGATTTATTAGTTTTAGAGATACGATGGAGCTAGATTTTGAAAACGTTGTTTCGAGAAAAACGCGTTTGAAGTTTGTACTATGAAAAACTGTTACCTAAACTCAATCGGCAATTCCTGCACCGTACAGAATCCCTTTTGATTGCTCATCATCGTCGATTTCTTCAAGTCTTGCTTGCTTTCGATTTTTTTGAAATTTTCAAAGTGGCCTGGCCCCTTAAGTCGGTAAAGGTGATATCTCGAGAACAACTTGACGGATTGTTTCGAAATTTACAGTAAACACGATGAGAAACATTTAAACGTCGTAGACGATCGCATTTTTTCAAAATCGTTTTGCATTTTTGAATAGTTACATAAACATGACAACTTTTTTCATAGATTTTGCAGGCTCGAGTTTCAATTCGTTTTTAAAGTTTGTTAACTTGAATAACCCGTTTGGTTTTTAGATTTTGCGATGGACCGTTTAAGCTGGAGAGTATCCAACGCCAAACATTGCTAAAAAATTTAATTATCTGCCGGCGGCCATGTTTGTGTTATTTTTCTGTATTTTTTTAAGATTTTTTTTAAACGCTCAACATATGTACCTCTGTGTTAAAAAATGGGGTTTTTACACCAAACGTTTCCAAAATAAAAAATCGGAATTTGGCGATTTTTTCGGGCTTCTAGGTCACGGTCTTACGGTCTCGAAACTTGTAGGGTGGGGAGTGACTCATGTCAGATAATGAGGCAATTCATTCATTTGTACTCTAGAAGCGTTACATTTTTTTCGATTATGATAAAACATTTTAATTGTTCTATTATACGTTTTCTAATTATCGAATCTTTTTTTTAATTTTTTGCTTCTTTTTTCTTTCAAAATTTTGGCGCCATTATTTTTCATAGACAGTCAGGGGAGAGAGCGTTTTCTTATAATTAAATTATATTTTTTTCCCGTAAAGTTGGCCGGACTTTTAAAAATGTATCATGCAATCCATAAAATGGTAGTTCCTTAATTACGCCGATCGAAAAACCATCTCTGTCTAGGCACATGCGATCGAGGACCGTAATTGGTCATAGATGGATCCAACGGAATGCAAAGTAGTGATAATGCGATTCCATTATGTTTTCTTCACCGATCTCGTTTTAGTTAGTCTTAAACGAAAGATAATCGTTTGTTAGTGATTAGTAGTATAATTATAACTTTTGGTAGTTAATTCCTTAATTATACCGATCGAAAAACCATCTAGGTTTAGGCGCATGCGCGAGACGGTCGTAATTGGTCATTGATGGATCCAACGGAATACGGAGCAGTGATATTTCGATTCCGTTGGTTTTTTCTCCAATTTCGTTCTAACGAGTCACAATTGACGGATAATTAACTTACCAATCACCACCAACTGATTATGTTTCGTTTGAGACTTTAGAACGAGATGGGCGAAAAAAATATAACGGAATCGCATTATCACTACTCTGTATTCCGTTGGATCCATCAATGACCAAGTACGGCCCTCGATCGCATGTGCCTGTAAATGGTTTTTCGATTACATTTATCGGTGTAATTAAGAAATTAGGTACCAAACGTTATAATCAAGCTACCAATCACTACCAAACGATTATCTTTCGTTTGAAATTTATTAGAACGAGATCGGTGAAGAAAAGATAACGGAATCGAAATATCACTGCTTTGTATTCCGTTGGATCCATCAACAACGAATTACGGCCCTTGATCGCAGCGTGTCATCTTCATAAAGGGCCGTGTAAATGAGACGACTTGTTGAGTCGTAATTTTTCGTCAAAAGTTCGGTAACTTCGCTTGAAATTTTACGAACAGCTTCGTGAACTTGGCGATTCGACGTTGGCTTTTCGATGTTGGCTTTTCGATGTTTTTTATTTGAAATCGTTTGTGGGTCGTTTGTGGTTGATTGTGAGATCAGTTAAGGGGTTACACCTAGTTGGCAGCACCAAATTGCAATTTTGGAGTCTGCTACCTCTGAAGAAGGCTTGCTGTATGGTTCGGGCATCGATGCTTCTATTTAGAGGTAATAAATTACATTTTATCTACGTATATACCTGATGTGAGACTTTAAACGCGTTTTTCTCGGAATGACTTTTTCAGAATCGGTGACCAAAATATCTCAAAAACAACTAAAACGATCTGCTTCGAATTTCACAGACATTTTTTGTATATCAAAAGGCAGTCCTTAACCGAAGGATTTTTTTTTCCAATGCATACTTTTTTTCATATCAAGGGAAATAGAGTGTTTTTTTTCACCGAAGTTTCGACGATCACTTTCGATCGGCGACCATTTTTCAAAATTCATTATTCTATTGAATCGTTCGATTAAAGACTGCATAATACGGCACAAAAACTAAATTCATTTGGTTTTCGAGTTCAGATGATTCGTTCCCGTGCAGGAGTGGTCACCGCGAAGGACCTTTTTTGCACAGCGGTCTGTGCACTTTACTGTATCTCCGTCGTTTATGAATATTTCCTAATAAAGAAATTGTCAAAGATACTTAAAATGATACCCTTTACTATGGAAAAAAAGTAAAAAACCTGCACCCATTTGCAAAAGAAACTTCTCGAAAATACCTCTATTTTCTGACCGCGAACTAAGTGTCTCCCGTTAAAACGTTTGTGAGACCGTTATTTAGTTGAAAAATGAGAATTGAAAATGAGTGGTATGTTGGCAGATTGACTTTGACTTTTCAATGTTTTTTTTTTTTTTTTTCAAATCGATTGTGGGTCGTTTGTGGTTGATTGTGAGGTTAATTAAAACGTTTGTGAGATTGTTATTTACTTGAAAGAATGAGAATTAAAAATTGTCGATAAGTTACCGACCCTCTACCGGTGAGTGAGCGAGTCGACTTGGCGTTGGCTGTTTGACTTTGACTTTTCGATGTTTCTTTTTAAATCGATTGTGGGTCGTTTGTGGTTGAAATTCGGCCCTATCTAAAAGCATTAAGGGGCTATACCAGTGTGACACTTTCAAAAAATCGATTTTTTTGCCTTTTTTGACAGTTTACACTTTCAAGAATATCCTGTAAAAATTTCACGGCCGTATCTCTGTAATTTTATCTTGGAAAATCGATAGTTAAATCTTTAAACGCGTTTTTCTCGAAATGAGATTTTTCAAATTTGCTGACATTGTAACTCAAAGAGCAATCATCCGATTGACTTGAAATTTGAACTGATCACTCTTGAATATATTTACAATTTCGTAAGATATTTTTGATTGAATGAAAATTGACGATTTGGCATTGAAAAAAACGACCATTTTATAGGCAAAAAACAGATTTTTTTCATAACTACGCCATTTTGTTAGATTTTGATATTTTTTTCGAAAATCCTACGTCATTGTACAGAAAATACCTTCCAGTTTAACGACATTTTTTCCTTTTTCGGTTTCAGCTACTCAATCGGCCGGAATCATGTCAGCAGTGAATTTTTTTTTTTGGCGCCTCCGAAGGCAGCGCATAAGTCGCTTGGATCTCAATATTTTTCTATGAAAAAATTATGTAATATAGGTCAAATATAGCCAAATATATTCTTAATTTTCCGAAACATTTAATTGAGAACTTTTCTTCCAAAAAATTGCCGAAAATCACCCAAATTTTCAGCGTTCACACTGGTATAGCCCCTTACGTGAACAGCTTCTGGGTGACACTTTCCACCATGCAAAAGCGCCCGAGTTTCCACACTTGTATGTAAGACCGTGCTCTAGGTAGAGGTAGCCCTCACGTAGCCTTCAAATAACCCTAATTTCCGAGTCGCCACAGTAGCCTAACCCCTTAATTTTTTAAGGTGTTTGAGAAATGATTATGAACGTTCGGTCCAATTTCGTTATCACAAGTCTCACACGATATTATAAGCGAAAGTGTTCAAACAAGTCATATCGAAGATGTTACAAACGTTCATTTGCAATTGTACACCAAATAATGCAATTACAAACATTGCTAGCTGCCTCCACATAAAATACAAACCTCGTATAATAAATTTGTGTATACAAAAGTAAATTCGAATGGATCGATTGATCCCCTCGCTATTTTGGCAACAACATTGCTACACAAGGTTCAAATATCTGACAAGAGGAAGAGTCATGATACAAATAGACCACAACTCTCATCATATCTGGAAACGAGTGCACCGACGTCGGCAGAAAAGAAAACAAATATAGTTCGCGTGTATTCGAGTTCGCATATAATAAATAGTTTTATTGTTGGTAATTATACAACACATCGCTATAAATGATCCTTGGAACAGTTACGAACCTCAAGCGGTGATTAATTGTTTAAGCATAGCTTTTGAAACGTTAATCGGCTCTTCGACTGTTTGAATGTTGATTTTTTCCACCTTTTTTCTCGACTGTGCGAAGAAATCGTTTCTTCTGGAGTTACAAATGGTTACGCGACTTTTAACGAAGGTCTATCCAGCCCCAGATTTACTGTCCGAGACCCCATCGATAATGCTTTTTCTTTTGACTGTTTCGGGGACAACGCGATTGTTCGACCGGTCAAATTCGAGGTGATTTCTGTCTCGACCGTTCGCACGATCCACGCATCATACGGCAAGTTCTTCCTACATTCTTTTTTTTTCAGAAAATTTCAATTGTTCTATTATTTTTCGCGTCGATGTAAATCACATTGATCTGTTATCGTAATTGCGAATCTGTGACAAATATTCTTTGACGTGCAAAAGCAGCTTGTGATATTCCTTCCGTTGCTCGATTTATCATCGATCCTTTTCTTTGTATAATTACTCGTACGTACATATGTACACGTACGTATACATGTACATGCATATACACAAGCACATGTACATATGTACGTTTATATATATATATATATATATATATATATATATATATATATATATATATATATACACATAAATATATATATATATATATATATATATATATATATATATATATATATATATATATATATATATATATATGTGTATGTATAATATAGACTATGTATGCAACTTCTGTACAAGACTAGGTTAGTCGAGCAATCGATTTACCACTTAAGGGGTCAGGCTGCTGTGACAATGAAACGGAAACCGATAGTCAGTTGAGGCAACACAAATTGAAGAGGAATGTCCTACATGCGGTGCAGGAATCCCAGATTGGAGGTTAACTTATGATTACAACGAACTGATGGTAAAACTTTAAGGCCTTAGGCCACTCTAGAGGCCGAAAAAATAGTCTTTTTGGGGATTTTTTTTTCAGAAAAACTACAAAATAAATCGAGATTACAAAAAAGGTGTTTATCATACATATCAGTGACTGTATACAGTCTTTTTTTTTTTGAAGCGATTAATTTCAAAATGGCGGCTGTACAGCGTTTATCTCAAAACTGCATTTTTTAAGTTGGCCGGAAACATAACTCAGACAATTTTCAACCGATTTACTCGAAATGTTGAACATATCTTGAAAAATACATTGTCTATGGAAGTACGTAGGATTTTTTTTATATTGCATAGTTCATTTATTATTAACAATTATCTGACGATTTTTAGGCAAATTTTTTAAAAGTGAAAAATTTCGTCAGATAATTGTTAATAACAAATGAACTATGCAATATGATTAAAAAAATCCTACGTACTTCCATAGACAATGTATTTTTCAAGATATATTCAAAATTTCAAGTGAATCGGTTGAAAAATGTCTGAGTTATGTTTCCGGCCAACTTGAAAAACGCAGTTTTGAGATAAACGCTGCACAGCCGCCATTTTGAAATTGATCGCTTCAATAAAATTAGTGTATACAGTCACTGATATGTATGATAAACACCCTTCTTTGCAATCTCGATTTATTTTGTAGTTTTTCTGAAAAAATTCCCAAAAAGCCGATTTTTTTCGGCCTCTAGAGTGGCCGAAGGCCCTAAACGCGTTTTTCTCGAAACTATGCTTTTCAAAACGGTGTACACGATTTATCGATAACTAATGAACGGATTGACTTGAAATTTGGTACACTCGTTCAGCGTAATTGTAGTTTAGTCTCGACCGACGTTTTTCTTCTCAATATTTTTTTTTTTTCATTAACAATAACGATGACAATTTTTCTCGAAAAATCGAGAATTTTTATTTTTATTTTTGATGATTGAAAGATGAACGAAAAAAAGCTCGGTCAAGTCTTAGCCAATATTATCTACAAAAAAACTCGTGTTTTTTTCGTTTCAGATCAACCGGATGGCCATAATCAAATACACCGTTGAGCCCCCCACGTTCAAAGGTCCTTGACAACCATTGTTCATAATTTCTTGAATTATTAATCCTTTTAAATGAAATTTGGTACACAACTTTGTTAATGTAAATAAAAATAAATGTTGAAACGATTTTCCAATCATCTTGGTTTTTCCTTAAAAATTAATTGTTTCATATAACCCTGATTTTCGGGTCGTCACAGAAACCTAACCCCTTGAAACACATTTCTGTTTGTTTTTGCTTTTATCCTAAAAAAGAGGGACACGTTGACCGAGGGCGTAAAGTCTTTAAATCGACGTTTGTCATTTTACGTCTTGATCTTCCGGTCGGTGCCTACTCCTCGCTCTCTCGCGGATTTTCCTCTTTTGTATAGGAAAAAACACTGTTCTTTTTTAACAATAATTATAGTTTATATACATATAGACACATTTACATCAACTTTACGTCGTACTTATCGAAACGCGTAGACCCATCTCTCCCTTTCTCTCTAACGCCTGGTCCTTTCCACCTAATATTTACGCGCGTTTCGTCTTTAGTGTTTTTTTTCTCTCCAACATCGAGTTGTCTCGCTAGAAACGTACTAGGAGTCGATCGAATATATATATATATTTTTTCACAATAGGTGAATGATTTCACGGCGACTTGTTAACCTGGCCGATAAAAATACGATCTCACAGATATGGACGTTCGTGGCTTTGATAAAAAAAAACATTATCCGGTCGTTGTTGATGATAAAAAATTAACAATTGCGCCTAACGAGAGAGCTCGCGCAAGTAGCGGTTTTTTGTTGCTATTCACAAAAAAATGAAGAGGCTACACCAGTGTGACACTTTTAAAAAATCGATTTTTTTTCCTTTTTCGACAGTTTATACTTTCAAGAATATCCTGTAAAAAATGTCAAGGCCGTATCTCTAATCATTTTATCTTGCAAAAATCGATAGTTAAATCTTTAAACGCGTTTTTCTCGAAATGAGATTTTTCGAATTTGCTGACATTGTAACTCAAAGAGCAATTATCCGATTGACTTGAAATTTGAACTGAGTACTCGTGAATATATTTACTCTACAATGACGTAGGATATTTTTGATTGGATGAAAATTGACGATTTGGCATTGAAAAAAACGACCATTTTATAGGCAAGAAAACAGACTTTTTTTCATAACTACGCCATTTTGTTAGATTTTGATATTTTTCGAAAATCCTACGTCATTTTACAGGAAATACCTTCCAGTTTAACGACATTTTTTCCTTTTTCGGTTTCAGCTACTCAATCGGCCGGAATCATGTCAGCAGTGGAGGAACTTTTTTTTTGGCGCCTCCGAAGGCAGCGCATAAGTCGCTTGGATCTCAATATTTTTCTATGAAAAAATTATGTAATATAGGTCAAATATCGCCAAATATGTTCTTAATTTTCCGAAACATTCAATTGAGTACCTTTCTTCCAAAAAATTCCCGAAAATCACCCAAATTATCAGCGTTCGCACTGGTATAGCCCCTTAAATGGCATGTAGACGAATGCAAAACGGGAACATGTACGCCGAATTATTTTGACAAATATTTGTCGGATTATTCTTTAGATAGCTTTCGATAGCTTTCTCTGTTTCAACTAGTTTCAAAGACCTGAAGCCTGTTATTTGATTTCATAAATGTTCAACAGGCTGAATTTGGACGAATTATGCAAAAAATAATCATTGTAAAAAAATATTAGAAGAACACTCTATAATTATTAAGGGGCCAGTCCACTTTGAAAATTTCAAAAAATCGAAGGCAAGCAAGACTTGAAGAAATCGACGATGATGAGCAATCAGAAAGGATTTTGTACGGTGCAGGAATTGCCGATTGAGTTTAGGTAAGAGTTTTTCACAGTATAAACTTCAAACGCATTTTTTCGAAACAACGTTTTCAAAATCTAGCTCCATCGTATCTCTAAAACTAATAAACCGATTCTCTTGAAATTTCAACCACATATTGTAAACATGATTGGCAACAAAATGACCCTCGATGGTTTTAAAATTTTTATTTTTACTTTTTTTTGCAAAAAACTGCGAAAAAACGTGTTTTTGTTACTTTTTTCGTTTTTCATCTGCCATTTTATTATTTTTTTATGAAACTTTATATCCGAGGGTTATTTTGTAGCTGGTGTCATACTGAATCTAATGGACTTTGATTTTTTTGTTTCAGACAAGTCGTTGCCGAGTTGTGATGGAGCTACCTAGCCCACCTATTTTTGAGGCGTTACGTTAAACTATAGTTTTTGTAATCAAAAACTAATAAAAATGAATAAAAATTTTTTCATGTATTTCAAGACTATTTATCAAGCCCAACAACTTTTATATTTATATCTTTTATAAAATCGTCAAAAAAAACGCGAAAATAGCCTTTTTTCGTGGCTCCAAAGTGGACTGGCCCCTTAAAAAAATAATTGCCCACACCGAAATCCAAATGAAGATCGTTACATTCTCGGTATGTCGTGTCCTTCAAGGGTTTTTTACGCCCGTCAATGCGAAAATAATAATTTATATCGTGGTCCAAAAAAACACGTGGGCTGAATCATACAAAGATCGTTCCAGATTAAGTTAAGAAGTCATAAAATGTGCCAAATAATTTTTTTCAAATGGCAACTGTACTCATTATTCGATTAGAAAAACCAAAGATAATTTTGTTTTCCAATGCCAAGAGTGGCCATCTCTGCTGAGCAATTATACTTTCCGAAAATGGTTCATTCGTGTCAGAATTCGTGAGAATGAAGTTTGCATCGTTGGTATGCAATGAAAATGATTATTTTCCAATTTTTCGAATTTCCACGGCCAAATATTCGTTACGAAAATTCCTCAATAATTTTTTCAATTGCCCATTCCGAGATCTAAAATTTAAATCCGACAGCCAATATTTTGTGAAACAATAGGAATATGAAAACGAAATGTCGTTGCGCTGCAACGACGCAAACGTCAAGACCGTGGGGATTCATCGAAAAAAATCGTCAACGAACTCGTTGGACCGCGCAGGTGATACGATAAAACATTTTTTCAGCCATTTCTACTTTCATTCCGTTCTCCGCGATTACATCAACTTTTGCTTTTTTTTTCTCGCGATAAATTCATAAATTACTTAATTCGAAATTTTCTTAACGATCTATCACTGCCTATATCGCGAGTCTTTATCACCGTTTGGCTCTCGCGCCGTTTCAATCTCGTTCGCACATTGTTCGACCGATCGTCACTTTTCTCTTTCGGCTCGCCGTCGTGCGCGCCCTCTGCGACGGTTCGATTCCACGTTCCCGAAGACGAGGGGGAAAACAAAATACGAGACTTGTTCAATTGGCACTACTGTAGGATGGAACTTTTACACGTTCAGGTCGGCCATCATCTTGCGAAAATCGGCAAGAGTGTTGTAGTCCGGATCCGAATCGATATCGGCAAAGTCCTTGTTCGAGTCGCTCTTCACGAAACTCGGATTGTAACGACTCAGCGACAAGGGACACGGCAATAGCTCGGGCATAACCGAATGGTGGACTATCAGGGCCGTCAGCGTCGTGAATTCCTTCGTGAAGCCCTGAAATATAAGAACAATCGTTACGTTCGTTTCTTTTTCCTGATCATACTGGGGGTCTCAACATCACCTGACATTTTAATATATCAATAAAACGTATCATTTACGTGAAAAGTACGAACATTTTTGTCTTAAAATTCTATCGCCAGGCTTCAATCCATAGGATTTCATTTTTTTTGAGCTTCACTAAATATATTAATAATCGTCTCTGTAAAATTTCAGGGTCGGTTATCGACCTAATTACAGAGAAAAAAAAGATTAAAATTGCGTATTTTTGTGAAGGAATTTCGAGACGACATGCAAAAACCCAATTTCCGGTCGCTGCAAAAGTGTATATAATAGTGGGAATCCGTCAGATTCTTAAAAATAATCAGATTTACATACTTAACACTTGGAGTAATCCAATGCTCTTAGAAAAAATTACGCTTATTGATCTAATTTTTATGTAATATCAAGTTTAATTTGAACTTCCGGTATTGGATTTATTACCACTTGCTACGATAAAGAGACGTGACAGCAAGGCAACAGCTGACTGTAGTCCTAACCTCATCTCACTCATTCGAATTTCCACACATATTTCATTTGTAACCGACATATTTCGCCGACACAAATTTTCCACGCTTTTTACCAGTCGTGGCCCGAATACAATGCTTTATATTCCCCGCACCTGACATTGTTTTGACAGATCGACGTTGAAAAGCATGGAGGTTAAACTCGCCTGGGTGAGTAAAAAGAGACGGAGATAGAACCAATGTTGCCAAATATCAAACCTAGAAATACTGCGCGAATCGTTGGAATAACTATTTTTTCATTTTTCTAATTAAATGTGAACATTCATTAAACAGTTTACACATGGAAAATTTTTAGTTATTACAATTTTTTTTGCATATGTCAAAAATATAAATTGTACAAGTCTCAAGTATGATCAGTGGTATGACTAGTGTGAAGCGATAGGATTAACTTAATATAAGGTACAAACATGGAGGTTATGTGTGGAACACAAAATCCCATAAATAGCCGCCTCGTCCCTGTTTGCAAATTCACTCTTTTGACGAATTTTTCAATAACATTTTGGCATAATTGCGGTCTAATTTCATTAAGGCGTAAGGCCACAGTAGAATAAAAAAAAACGACTTTTTTTTCTCGCTGAAACGGTGCTTTATCATCATAAGAATAAGTTACCATTTGATTTATAGCAAGAAATTTTTTTTTAACCGACTTTGAGCGTATAACGTAAGCCCACCTCAGGCACGGCCATAGAGTACCAAAAACTTTAAACGCGTTTTTCTCGTAACAGCTTTTTTCCAATTGGCGTGACAAATAACTTCAACAATTTTCACTCGATTTACTTCAAATTTAAAAGTAACGTTCCTAATTGCAATTCGCAGAGAAGTACGTACGGAATTTCTGATTAATCGATAACTTTTCATTTTATGAGCAGTTCTATACGAAATTTTTCACTGAAAATTCATTCAAATACCTACAACTTAATTCAAATACCTGCAAATTTTGAACAAAACAATTTTTTTTAAATTCCGTACGTACTGTTCTCGGTATTCTAATGTAGATTGACGAGCATTTTTGTTTTTTGTTCTAGGTAAAAAATTGTGGATGCTAAATGTCACGCCGCGTAATAAATTAAAATGTCAGGTCACTTAGAGACATCCTTTATATAGAGAATCGTAGAGCTCGTTGTTGTGCATTATTCTCGAACTCGTTTGGATCCGGGTCTCGAAGCAACCACTCCACGCAATTACTTTTATTTAAACAAAAATTATGAGGCCATAAAAAAAATAATATTTCGGCTACCGAGGGAACGAAAAATATTCTTTAAAAAATGTGTCACATGTAGCGTAATTTTCTACCGCGGAAATTGAGGCACGAGGAAATTACAAATTCGAATAACGCGCATGAAAAGATCGTTCCACGCGATCAAAGCAACGCGACTAGGGCGAGAAAGGGAGAGCGATAGAGAAGAAAAAAGACAGAGTTACTTTAATTTCCCAATGGTACAGGAATGACAAAATTCGTATCGAGTCTTGTGTACTGGTCTGTCGAGGAATATGCGTAGAATTTCGCGCATAGATCTCACTCAATCCCATCCAATCTGGCCACTATACGTACACGCAGCGTTAAGGCATAGACATGGTTACACGCGCATTTATTTTCAAAAACACGTAAACTCAGCAACGAGAGGCTATAGGACTGTGCGGGAAATTCCAATCGCAAAGTTGGTCGGATTAGTCTCGAGGATCACAGTTGTACGCGTGTGTGCCCTCGTTCCGCTTGGCAAGCGATGAAATTTCGCCGTATGCGAGGAAACTGAGACAAAACTCTCCTAACGCCACGGTTCCGCGAGGGAATTCAGTCACCCAAGATGAAACGAAATTTTGACGCTCGAGTTCGTATTAAATTGCCGGTCGGTTAAGTAGCTTCGAGCTACGCCTTTAGCAAGGCGTATCGCAACGGTGACATCGAAACCATCTTCTCTAATTACAAACAATTATTGTCGTTCTTGCTGTACTTGTATTTGTAATTAAACAAGCCCAGTTTTAGGAATACGAGGGTGGGGTGAAAAGTTTCCGGCCTGACCAAGAAAAACGATATTTAAAAATTTTTGTTTGCTTTATTTTTCAACATAATCTCCATCAACACTGATACATTTCTCATAACTCTCGCATCCCAAAAAACAGTAGCCATAACCTTGTTTGCCGATAAAATTGTTTTTGCCTTCTTTGGGGTTGGTTCCCCTTTTCCAACCTCCTGTTTTGACTGTTCTTTACTTTCGGGAGTGTAGTGGTGGACTCATGTCTCATCAACAGTTATGAATCGACGCAAAAATTCGTTTGGATTACGTCTATACAGCGCCAAATTGTCGGTAGCGTCGAGCGTTAGCAAACGCTCGATTGGTCGAGCGTTAGCAAACGCGGCACCCACCTTGCACACAGCTTTTCCATGTTCAAATGGTTGTGCAAAATATTTCGCACACGTTCAGCTGACATCCTACAGGTCTCAGCTATCTCATGCACTTTCAACCTGCGGTCTTCCAACACTATTTTAAGGATTTTTTCAATCATCTCTGAAGTTGTGACTTCAACGGACCGTCCTGAGCGAAGCTCGTCAGAGGTGCTCACACGACCAATTTTAAATTCAGAAACCCACTGATTAATAGTTGAATATGATGGGGAGGAGTCTCCTAGTGCTGAATCCATCTCTTCTTTTATTTGTTTTGGTGTAAAACCTTTCAAATGGAAGCATTTGATGACAGCACGTTTTTCCAATTTTTCCATTTTTACGAAAACAACGGAAGCGTCTCGCGCAATGTGCTCTCAAACGCAAACTAACGTAGCGATTGGGCTGAAACTGTACATACAAGCTCGGTAGGAATGGTACTGTAGGACGCCGCTCCAAAACTAGACCTAGTGGCACCATCTCTTGGTCAGGCCGGAAACTTTTCACCCCACCCTCGTACATTTCCTGAATTTATGAACATGTCCAGATAAGGCTTTCACGCGAAAATTTCACCGAGAAGCAATTTTTGTTTCGAGTATGAATTTTTAAGGGGGGAGATACCTTTGGGCGAAAAAAAATTGCCTGATTTTCATGATTGTTTTTTAAAGGAAATATTTGTTCACCGTTTTTGAAACTTAGGGCATGTTTTATTACTACTTTTGGCTTTTACGTGGTATTTCTTTGTTTATTCATCTTTAAAAATGGCATTTTCAAAACTGGCGTGACGTATAGCTAAAAAACGAATCGACCGATTCTGATGAAATTTGGGGTAAATCTTTCTAACCTTATTGTCTAAAACATGACTCTAAATGTTTGTGAAAATGAAGAAAAAAAGTATTTTTGAATTGCAAAATGTAGCCATATTTTTTTTCGGACAATTCGATCTTTTGATTTCAAAGCGTACAATTTCATCGATTTTAAACATTTCTCACTTTTTTCTCGGTTCATATTCTGATTATGAGTGTAAATGAAAGAAAAAAGTTGATTTTTTTCAGAATAATCCCGCCCACGCTACATGTCACGCCGTCTGATAACGTCTGTCACAAGCCCTTTAGAGGACCGTGCTATACCTCCGCCATTTTTGAAGATTAGTTTCGAAAAATACCATGTAACAGCCAAAAGTAGTAATAAAACATACCCTAAGTCTAACAAATGGTGAAGAAATCTTTCCTTTGAAAAAAATCATGAAAATCAGTAATTTTTCTCCCCTTGTCAGTATGTGCAAAAAAATAGTCGACGAGTATTTCAGCATTTTCCGATTTACCCAATCACTGGGCTTCAACCGCTGGTTGAATTTTCAAATTCTTTATCGAACTGCATGGCTTCGAACCGTATAATTAGGAAATTATTGATACCATGCAAAAAGAACAAAATTGTAGTCCTTTTGCTTAGCTTTTGAAAGCACGTACCAGGTCAACTCAACGTGACAAATTTTCGAAACGAGTTTTCTCATAGAGAGTTAAGTTATTTTAGGAAAAACGAAGTTTCAGGTTCTGAGGAATTCTTCGACGCAGAACTTGACGATTTTATTTATCCCTATATTTAGGGCTGAAATTCACATTTTACTGAACAATATTTTATTTAGTAAAATGTGAAATTTTACTAAATTTACTAAATTTACTAAATAATATTTTATTTAGTAAAATGTGACACTACGAAATAAAACTTTATTTAGTAAAATTCACGTTTTACTGAATAATATTTTATTTATTAAAATGATAAATTTGTTTGTCAACTATTATTATTGTAGCAATTTAAAAAAAAGTTGAACTTCCTGAAACTTCCTGAAAAGTTGAAAAGTTCATTCTGTATTTTTTTTTTATCTGCTACTTGTCGTATTTCTTCAAATATGATATAAAAGTACGGTGATCATTCCTCGAATAATGAATAACCCAGCATACGTTGCTCTCCGGGATTATTTTGAGCGTGACAATGATTACGATGATAATTGAAATAGAGATGCGGACGAGTGTCCCGTAGATTAATACGCGTAACGCGATATGAATTTATCTTTACCTTGATCTTGTATCCTTTATTCGTTCTCATGATGAGATAATGGGCTATGCCACTCGGTTGAAATTCTCTCGGTACTCGCAACGACAGAGCGTAACATCCGGGCTTGCTCGTGCTCTCTCGCACCATGAAGGCTCCTTCCGGCTCCTGGCTCAGCACCTCAAGCGTTATTTCCCTAGACGATGAATAACGAGAAAGAGAGAGGGGCATCGTGAAAATGCAAATCAACGTGTAGACGCAGAGCGGTATTGTTACAATCTAAATCATGCTCCGGGGGAGAACTAGACACGAGGGACCAGGAAGAAACAAGCAGGCAAGAAAATAGGGGGCCTCCTCCAATGTTGCGCCTGGCCAACAAAGACTTCACGATGGATAACTATGGCCGATAAAAACTCAACCAACCGCGTCTAACTTCGAAGTTTCTCACAAGATCAACGACATCGTTATCGAGGTAACGAAAAAATTAAGGGACACCACTGTGACGGGTAAAAAAACGATTTTTTTGCATTCTCTCAAAGTATGAAAAAAATGTTCAAGTTGAAACACGGAAAACAACTTTTCTCGACCTGGCCGGAATCATAACGCTAGGTATACACTACCGGCGAAAAGTTTCCGGACAAAAGTTTAAAAGAGTGCCGGAACGGTTTTCTATGCCATTTCGCCGGTAGGCGATCTAGGCCGATTTAATAAACGGCATTTCAAAGAGGAGGGATTTAACTTCATTTTGGCTTTTTTCAAAAAAATTGACAATTTTTTTTTATGTATAGCAGACGGTTTTGAAAACGACCACTTTTCGTGGTTTTTTTGGTTACTTTTTGAGTGGACCCCGTTTGCAGTAAAACAATTTTTTACGCATTTCTTCGACCAAAATCATAAAGGGAGAAACCTAAGCTTCCATTTCGTTTTTTTTTTAATTTTGTACGATTTTTTTTCCAACAATATTTCGTTTTTTGTGAAAAAATAGATAATTTGAAAATTCCTCCGGGCTACGAAAACGATGAGATTTACAACAAAACCTCAAGACAGCAAAAAAGTTACATTGCTTCTTGTGAGTTCACGAGAATTTTTTCAGATTTGCAACTCGCGATATCCTCTCAACAAGTTTTTTGTGTGGTGAAGAGAGGATGTTTCTTCGACGAGACCAAAGTTAAATATGTAAGTAAAAAAATTAATTATATTATTGTTATGGTACTCAGATCAATCGAGGTTTGACCGGAAATAGATGAAGAAAAAAATTTCGAAAAAAAATCTGAAAAAATTCTCGTGAACTCACAAGAAGCAATGCAACTTTTTTGCTATCTTGAGGTTTTGTTGTAAATCTCGTCGTTTTCGTACTCCGGAGCAATTTTCAAATTATCTATTTTTTCACAATAAAACGAAATATTGTTGGAAAAAAAACGTAGAAAAATTTTTAACCAACGAAATTGAAGCTTTGGCTTCCCCCTTTATGATTTTGGTTGAAGCAATGTGTAGCATTTTTTTACTGCAAACGGGGTCCACTCAAAAAGGAAAAAAAAACACGAAAAATGGTCGTTTTCAAAACCGCGTGCTAATTGTAAACAAAATTGTACATTTTTTTGAAAAAAGCTTAAATGAAGGTAAATCCCTCTTCTTTAAAATGCCGTTTATTAAATTGGCCTAGGTCAACTACTGGCGAAATGGCATAGAAAACCGTTCCGGCACTCTTTTAAACTTTTGTCCGGAAACTTTTCGCCGGTAGTGTAGTTGTCGGATTTACAATTTGAAAAACCGAAATTTCCGTATTTGCAGTAGTTATCGTACGTAGCAATTTTTTAAATTCTGTATTTAAAGACGCCGAATGTAAGTAAAAATTTTGCCAAAATTACACTTTTTTTTAACACCGGCCACTTTTTGATTTTTTTTCCTTTCGGGAAACGGCTACGTACAACGAGAACTACATTTTTATAGATTATAAAATTTTTTTATTTTTATTTTTCAGGTCAACTATTGTCACTCTATTGTATAATAGAGTGGCCAACAGGCCACTCTATTATAGCCTTCAATTCCTTCAAAATCGTTGTTCATTTTTTAATATATTAAAATAAAAATTTACACGAAATAAGTTCAATGTATGCTTAATAACATACCTTCTTTCCAAATCCCAAATAAATAATCTAGTAGATGAAAGAAAATCAGACAAAACGACATTTTTCGGTCCATCATAGGTCGTTCCCTGCCTTAAAATGCATGCAATATGGTAACGATGTAGTGATCTCACGAAAACTTCCGAGATGAACGTTTTTGGTAATAAAAAAAAAATTGTACCCCTCAACTTCCATCCATGATACGCCGCTTGACCCTTCGTGATTTTTTAGTAAATAGTCGTACGACAAAGTTCAATTTTGCATTAAGGGGTCTTTTCACTCTAAACGCTAAAAAAGGCTATTTTCATGATTTTTTTGATAGGTTTATATTATAGATATTGATATAAAAGTTGTTACACTTAATGCATTGACTTTCGAAATACATTTTTTTTAAATTCCATTTATTTGAGTAATCATTTATGGACGAAAATGGTAGTTAAAAAAATGTCCTAAAAAATTGTAGCTCTCGCTGTTGATGGAATCTCGGCATGGATCATCCGAAACAAAAAAATCAAACGGTTTTAGATTCAGTATGTTAATTGCTATAGCGCATATCATACTATTCTTGATATATGCAAAAATAACAAAATGGCGGACATTTTTCGAAAGAAAAACAACAAAAAACGTGTTTTTCACCATTTTTGGCAAAAAATAGTAAATATCGAATTTTAAAAAATCCTTGATATACGCTATAGTTGTAAAGAATATGTGGTTAACATTTCATAAGGATCGGGTCAGTAGTTTCGAAGATTTTATCAACAAGCCGCCGAAAAACGCGTTTAAAGTTTGTTTGGCTTACGTGAATACATATAAAATTTTTAAATGTATTTCGAAAGTGTATTTATTAAGTATAACAACTTTTATATCAATATCTATAATATGAACCTATAAAAAAAACATGAAAATAGCCTTTTTTTAACGTCTAAAGTGAGAAGACCCCTTAACATAGAACCAGTTGATTGCTTCCTGCACAAAGCCTACGATGAGAATTTTCAACCCCGAGTAAAGTGTCCCCTGCATACATTTACAAACACTCGCAATCATTTTTTTCCCGAGGAGAAACAATGTGGAAGCAATTATTAATTTTTTCTTCATATCTGCATTCTTGCTCGAGCCTTTTTTTCCCGCTATAGCACAGAACTTTTCAATTGATATTACTTTGCTGACCTTGGTATTCCAGCTTGAAACCAAGGAGCCTTTCGTAATTCGCCCTCCTCGCTGCGATTGTTCAGACTGTCGGTTCTCTCGGGTAACGGGGGTGGCGTGGGTGTCGAGCCGTGTGTACTGCCGTCAGCAGGTACGGAACTGCTTGACGTGCTTATTTGCGATCGTCTCTTCGTCTTGAATTCCGTGTCTGCGCCGGAATTTGGTAAATTGTGTCCTAACCTGAAATTTGTTCCAACTGTCAGCTTTCGAGGCTCCACTCAATCCATTTCAATGCACTTTCTGCTGTGGATCATAAGGAGGTTCGAACTCCATTTGCGATTCGGCGCACATTTTTATCGATCGAAGATCAATATTACAACATACAAAATTATAAAAAATGATAATAAAATATTTAAAAAACAAGAGTGATATTCTACAAATTACGAATGGTAATAAATACTCATCAAAGAGAAATAAATTAAAAATATAAGTAAAATATAAAATATAGAAATAGTATTTCGAAAAACCAAGAGTGATATCGAAAAAATTATAACAAATAAAAAATATGAATAAAATATGTAATATATCAATAACATATGAGAAACCAAGAGTAATATATCGAAGAAAATGTAAGTGGCCATGAATACTTATTAAGGCGGTCCTCTAGTTTCTCGGGTCGAAAAAATCGATTTTTTTTTTCATAAATCCCATCTACATGTGTAGAAAATGTGTGCCAAAGGATTTTTCGATATTCGAAGTGGTTCACAAGTTACGGCCCTGGAACGGAGCAGGTATACGGGGCAGGTATACTTTCAAACGCGTTTTTCTCGAAACACCATTTTTCGAAACGGTGACCACGATATTTCAGAAACTACTGCACCGACCTTGTTCAAATTTATACAGCATCTTTAATATGTTATAAGCCAGCGATTGAACTAGGATTATCATGATTGCTTTGATAGTTTTTTTTGTACGAGCGAAAAACTTAAGAAAAAATGAGTAAAAAATAGAATGTAATTTTCAAAAGTTTATAAAAAAGTCAATTTTTGTAATTTAGAATTCACTCTAGTTCAATCGCTAGTCTTAAATATGAAGATTAAAATGCCGTTTGGTTTTTTTATTTCAGATAAGCAGAACAGCCGCAATCTTGGTCACCGTCAAGCACCTCTTTTACTTGATGTCTTCCTGTCGGCCACTATAACCTTTATTCTATTATATATTTTGACTTCAAAAAATTTGTAAAGCTTATTTAAATGTTAATAAAGATTATGCAAAAACAATGAGATTGATTATTTCGATGCTTTGCCCGTAAAAAATTATTGAAAAAGCCGTAAAAAAACAGCCGAGAAACTAGAGGAGCGCGTTAAGAAGTGAAATGAATAAAAAATATAATATGATAAATTGAAAATGTAAATAAAATGTAAAATATACAAATCAAGTATATAAAAACCAAGTGATATCGAAAAAATTGAAAAAGGTAATTAATACCTATTAAAACAAAATGGTATCGTGGCATAAAAAAGGTACGATAATTTAAGAAAAGGGCAGGTTACCTATTATTTTCGATGTTAAAGTTCTTAGCTGTAATGGAGGCGTTTATAGTGTTGTCGAGTGTCTCGGATGGCGGTATTTTGTTGTAAGGTGCTCTCGTCCCTTCCGAATCGATGATAGCCTCATTAATGTAACCACCTGAGTGAGGACGATTCGTAGGACTAGTCGGTGTGCTGCTACCGCTCACTAAGGGACAACTGTCGTCCTCGCTGTTTAATCCTAGAACGTCCCGTCCACCACCGGTAAGTCCCATGGTCAGTCGCTTTATGAGCGGTGGCTTGTCGGTCAGTCTCTTGTACGAATTGAGCTCCGTCGGCGAATTGCTCTCGTCGCTGCTAGGTGTACTCTGTTGTGATATACTCTTCGTCTCATTTTCATTGCTTATCGGACCGAGAACGTTCGTGAAGTTGTGCGATGGTCTCAAACCGGGTATGGAATTTGGTGTCTGTGGGGAAAAAACATAAGTGGACTTATTTGCAGTGCATATCGACGTTGTAAAAAAAACATTAATCTATAGTTTATCGTTTTTTCTCAATAATAATTATTCAATATCAATCGAGTAAATTAATTGATATAGTCACCAAACCCTGTGAAATTAAAAGAGGAGAAACTAAATTTCTTCCATGGGATATCGATATAGTAAAAGAACATCATTGGTGGCATATTCATTATCTCCTTTCGTGCAAATCAGGGCCACACTGAGAAAAAAAAACAATTGAATAAAAAAAATATATTGGTTGATTCAAATAAATGTCCGATCGCGGAGTGCCACCGATATATGAGATTGTTACAATACTATGAATATTGGAAAATGTGATTGATTCAAATAATATATTATTTTATTTGAATATCTCTTCTGTTCTCTGAATATCTACATTATCCTTCACATAAAATTATATTCGATTGAAATCATTCTATACACGATTTGTAGATGTATGGATGGAATAATTAAGCGGTCGCTACAACATTTTTTATTTCGTTCGAAAATAAAATCAATAGAATGAATTATTTCTTTACTACATCGAAACGAATATGCCATGAGACGTAAGTTTTTCAATTTGTTTTAAATCTTAAATAAAAAGTGAGCATTAGAACGATCATCCACGATAATAGTGGAGAGAATATCAGATCTCCAATGGAATATCCATGGAGAGAATATTAGATATTCAACTGATAAGAACAGATACTACACTTTGATCTTAGCCATAGGCTAAGAAACGATACTCTTTAGAGTTTCTCCGGCGTTTAAGTAGATTTTCGGTTCGCGCTACGCTCACGAGGAACGAGCGCGCGTGCGGCTTCTAGCGGTTACTCCGAGAACTACGAGTTTCCTCACACCTATAATTTCGGTAGCGCTCGGCCATGATTTGGTTGCATTTTTTCAACCAAATGCGCAAGAAACAAATTTCATTTTCGCAAAATTTTTTAACGAATTCAGACATTTGATTAATATTTTTCAATAAAAATAAAATATTAATATTTTAACAAATAATGTACTTGAAAATCAATATCGGATATGGTGAAAAAAATAAAATAACATATTTACTCAATAGAAATTTTATCTGAATCAAACGAGCGAAATTCAATTTTTCTTGTGTACTTGAATCAACAATATTCATGTTATGAATTGAAACGCTTTTTTGTTCGTTGCAGAAAATGCATTCAAAACTATATAATTTGTTAGCGATAATTTTTTAGATGGTTTCAATAATATATTGTTCTCGGCTAACAATATATCTTTTGAATGGAAAAAAAACTTTTAATTTTATCATGTTATTAACGTCAATAGCATTTTGTTTGGACTAATAAATCCGATTATTCACACCAACAATTTTACAATTGAATCAACGAAATTTCATTCAATAACACCAATGATATTGGATCAATGATTTTTTTTCTCAGTGCACGTATCGCCCGCTCCGACCTCTTCGAAATTTGGAACCGTAATTTGGACGAACGTTGCAATCAATTGAGATTAAATTTATCGTGTACGTGCGATATTGTGGCAGAAAGAGCTTGACGGTCGACATTTTTCCAAATTTTGAAAAACAAACTTAGCAGATTTTAGTTATCATGGGATGAATTGTGAACTACTGACTGATGCACCGAATTCATGCATATTTCAAGACCGTTAGGCTTTTGAATGTAAAAAAAAATACATTTTGAGCGTTGTTTCAACTGATTTTATAAAAAATGACGAAGAAACTGGGGTTTAGAGTTTTTTTTACATAAAGCTAGCAAAATTTTACCAACGAAGCTCAGATTATTATCGACAATCCTGGAATCTAGTGAACTAGTTTTCCCACGGTCGGCGATCTCGTATGTTGAACGTGCATACATATACACGCATCACACACGGACTTGCAGCAACCGTCGCCTATGCTGCCATCATATGAAAGAAGGTGGCATCTACAAAAAAAAATCGAAAATGCGTTTTTGGTACCGTTGGAATCAGTACAATATTTCCCATCGTTCTGTATATTAAAACGCATTTTCGATTTTTTTTTGTAGATGCCTCCTTCTTCCATATGATGGCGTATTGGGCCTCGTTGATGTAGTGCGAGTAGCTGACGGTTGCTGCGACATCTAGCGGTAGTTTGCGGTGACTCGATAATGGCTTTGATATAATTAATTATTCAACGTATGATTAAGCCCTGAATAATGAAAAGAATTAAAAAAAAAGAAGAGAAACTAGACTTTCCTCAATGTATATCAATTCCGCAAAATTACATTGGTAACTAATTCTTCATCTTCTTTCTTGAACATTAATCCTTCAACATTAATCAGACTCATTATGGATTTATCAAACTCTCCAACATAGATAATAGAAAAACTACATTTTTCGCAACGCAATAACAATCTTACCAAAAAGTGATTACGTTAGTAAAATTATTAGTAAAATTATTTGAATATTCAGTGGGTTGAAAGAATTCACACGACAATGAAACGCACGGATTTTCGTTCATTCATTTGGATCGAATCCAGGTGTCGCTAGTGTTGAAAAATCGCCTCCGGGTTTACATTCAGGAGCATCCTTACATACGGACGCGATGGATGTTAATTAAAAGTTCCAGAGTAGGTATGTGCGTGCACACGTGTATGCGTGGATGTACGTACCTTGACGCTGGCGAGTCGCAGCGTAGGCGAGCCGGCGCTGCCGAGCTGAACGTTCATGTCCGCTGCGGACGTGCCGCTACCAGAACGGGACGTGGGCACCGTTCGACTTTTCAGCCACGAATTCGTGGAGGGACTTTTGCCACCGCCACCCACCACTCCGCCACTACTGACACCACCGCCTCCTCCAGTCCCGATCCCACCGTTAGCGTTCTCGCCTCCCAACGGTTTATTCTGCAAAGCGATAGAGATTCTCCTTATTTATTGTGCTTGTATACGCGATTCACCTAACCTACGCAACTGCACGGGACGGCTCCGCTCTCTGCCCTCCCTGTCTGGCCGCCACTCTTCCACACACGGGCCATTTCACCATTTCGTATCTCCGGTATGATATCGGACGCGAAAAAAACGTATACGGAGAAAAAAAACGTTTGAATTGAAATATTTGTTTTCTGAATTCATACTGATGGATTTTCACCCCCTGAATACGAATTCATCACTTATTTTCACCAAAGCCCTTAATTTTTGTAAAAAATCGCAAACTTGTGGAGAAATACGTTTTTGGCGGTTAGCAGCCGAAACTTTGAACTTTCGAGAGAAACTCTGTGGTATTCGCCCTCGGCGGAAAACAGACCCTTAGGGGGCTATACCAGTGTGAAACTTTCAAAAAAATCGTTTTTTTTGCCTTTTGAGAGTTTACACTTTCAAGAATATCCTGTAAAAATTTCACGGCCGTATCTCTATAATTTTATCTTGCAAAAATCGATAGTAAAATCTGTAACGCGTTTTTCTCGAAATGAGATTTTTCAAATTTGCTGACATTGTAACTCAAAGAGCAATTATCCGATTGACTTGAAATTTGAACTGAGTACTCTTGAATATATTTACTCTACAATGACGTAGGATATTTTTGATTGGATGAAAATTGACGATTTGGCATTGAAAAAAACGACCATTTCATAGGCAAGAAAACAGACTTTTTTTCATAACTACGCTATTTTGTTAGATTTTGATATTTTTCGAAAATCCTACGTCATTGTACAGGAAATACCTTCCAGTTTAACGACATTTTTTCCTTTTTCGGTTTCAGCTACTCAATCGGCCTGAATCATGTCAGCAGTGGAGGAACTTTTTTTTTGGGTCCGAAGGCAGCGCTCAAGTCGCTTGGATCTCAATATTTTTCTATGAAAACGTTATGTAATATAGGTCAAATATAGCCAACTATATTCTTAATTTTCCGAAACATTTAATTGAGTACTTTTCTTCCAAAAAATTCTCGAAAATCACGCAAATTTTCAGCTGTTTGAGTTACGGAGATTTATTATGGGAGATCTAAAAAGGATTTTAGTAGACTTAGAGAATGCCGTTGGATTTATCCCCATATCTTAATTAGTTTTGTCGTGAAGTCCACTTGAAGAATGGCCGGAAAAGAAGCAGAGGGGCATGGAAAGG
Organism: Ophion slaviceki; assembly: GCA_944452715.1. Lineage (NCBI taxonomy): Eukaryota > Metazoa > Arthropoda > Insecta > Hymenoptera > Ichneumonidae > Ophion > Ophion slaviceki. The sequence continues at coordinate 12,036,403 of OX101792.1, read as the reverse complement.
TTGGCAAAAATCGATGTTCCGTCTTTGAAATTCTGCCAAAAGTTAAAAAAATCATCGGAACTCCATTAATCAAGCGGCATTTTAAAGATAAAACGATAACGATCAAATCTATCAAAATAGAAAATAAATTATCGAAGGTTCAATGAAACCACTTATTTTTTACCAAGACGAGAAAAAAATGGGATTTAAAATGTTTTTTTTACGAGTCTATAACGATGTATTTTTACCCACTAAATACGAATTCACCATGTATTTCCACCGAAGCCCTTAATGTTTATTACATAATCGTCAAAAGTGTGGGTAAAAAATCTTCGCGTTTAGCTGGCGCAATTTTGAGCTTTTGACAAAAATTCGGTGATATTCATAATCGGCGGTAAATTTTCCATTAGATAGGATTTAAAAAGGATTTTGAGAGACTTAGAGAATGGCGTTGGATTCATTACGATATCTTAATTAGTTTGGCCAGAAAGTCCACTTGAAGAATGGTCGAAAAAGAGGCAAAGATATTGTACCGGAAAGTTGGCATAAATCGATGTTCCGTTTTTGAAATTCTGCCAAAAATCAAAGAATCGTCGGAACTCCGTTAATCGAGCGGCATTTTGAAGAGAAAACTATAACGAAAAGAGGGAGCACAGAGTTGGGTTCCAAATTGAAATAGAACATTGATAATCGACGATTCAGTCGAGTCACTTATTTTGGGTCCAGACGGGAAAAAAAATTGGATGTAAATTTTTTTATCACCATTCCATATTGATGTATTTTTACCCCCCGAATACGAACTCACCATTCATTTTCCCCAAAGCCCAACATTTTCATAGAAAATCGTCGAAAATGGATGGAATGTGGTTCACCCTCTGAAGCTTGTTATTCGACAAAAATTCAAAAATACGTAAACTCGAATTTTATCCCCTCTTCAAAGTATCGCCCGTTTCATTCAATTTAATGCACCCCTTTGAGGGGTTAGGCCACTCTAGAGGCCGAAAAAATAGGCTTTTCGGGAACTTTTTTTCTCAGAAAAACTACAAAATAAATCGAGATTACGAAAGAGGGTGTTTATCATACACATCAGTGACTGTATACAATAATTTTTTTGAAGCGATTAATTTCAAAATGGCGGCTGTGCAGCGTTTATCTCAAAACTGCATTTTTTAAGTTGGCCGGAAACATAACTCAGACAATTTTCAACCGATTCACTTGACATGTTGAAGATATCTTGAAAAATAACATTGTCTATGGGAGTACGTAGGATTTTTATTATATTGCATAGTTCATTTGTCATCAACAATTATCTGACGATTTTTTAGGCCAATTTTTGGAAAGTGAAAAATTTGGGAAAAAAATCTGTGAAACAAGTCCCCAAAAAGCCTATTTTTTCGGCCTCTAGAGTGGCCTAAGGCCTTAAGATGTGGGCTAAGAGAAAGAAAAAAAATGGGAAGTTCATCCGCTAATTTATGGTTTCTTTTTAATCCACCCATATTGGATTTCTGATCGTTTTGCATTAGAAGAACTTTCGTTTCTGTTTCACTGAAATCGCTGACCCTATGTATGATCTCGAACCGAAAGATATCTTCACGCATCTTCATTTTTATTTATAAGCATCTCTGAGCCGAGGTCCTTGCGTGTGTCGGTACCACGAGAAAGCCCTTCTCGTTTTCCTTCGATACCCGCCATAACTCAGATTCAATTAAGCTCTTGTCGACAGTCGTGCAAAATGGTACACATATACCGATCGGTGGCCCAGCGTCGAAAAGACACAGCGAGAATGTACAGGCACGAATTTATCACCCTTATGACTTTACGACCTCGATACAAATATATACTTGCGATATCTTTGCCGATTAAAATAATTTATAGGTAGACTTTTATCTCTCCGGTGCACTCGTATATTTAAACTGATATATATCGCAGCTGCAAGTTTCTCTCTTCCGGAAGCGAGAAAACTCCACCCCATATGCGTTTATAGACGAGTGCATGACTCACATACTTCCCGGTGAATCCGCAGTAATGCAATATCTCTTGGAAATAAGCTTCGAGAACCCGAAGCGGGAGTGTGAAATCTCTGCTCACCGGATAGTCGAGCCTGGAGCCCGATTCGTGCGGATGAGCGAAATTCCGTCGTACACAGATATATATAATCTGAGAATAGGATTGATATTCGCACGAAGAGCCCTACCACGATTTTACCCAGTACCCATTTTGGGACAACGTGGCAATCGAAATTAAAATCGATGATTCGAGGAAATAAACATGCATCAAATGTTTGATTTGGTCATGAACACGAGAGTGAAGTTTGCATCGTTGGGATGCAACGAATATTAACATGTCTGACTTCCTTTAATGCGGACCTCTACTTTCTCGGGTCGAAAAAATCGATTTTTTTCATAAATCACATCTACAACATGTGTAGAAAATGTGTGCCAAAGGATTTTTCGATATTCCAAGTGGTTCACAAGTTACGGCCCTGGAACGGAGCAGGTATACGGAGCAGGTATACTTTCAAACACGTTTTTCTCGAAACACCGTTTTTCGAAACGGTGACCACGATATTTCAGAAACTACTGCACCGATCTTGTTCAAATTTATACAGCATCTTTAATATGTTATAAGCCAGCGATTGAACTAGGATTATCATGATTGCTTCCATATTTTTTTTTGTGCGAGCGAAAAACTTAAGAAAAAATGAGTAAAAAATAGAATGTAATTTTCAAAAGTGTATAAAAAAGTCAATTTTTGTAATTTAGAATTCACTCTAGTTCAATCGCTAGTCTTAAATATGAAGATTAAAATGCCGTTTGGTTTTTTGATTTCAGATAAGCAGAACAGCCGCAATCTTGGTCACCGTCAAGCACCTCTTTTACTTGATGTCTTCCTGTCGGCCACTATAACGTTTATTCTGTTATATATTTTGACTTCAAAAAATTTGTAAAGCTTATTTAAATGTTAATAAAGATTATGCAAAAACAATGAGATTGATTATTTCGATGCTTTGCCCGTAAAAAATTATTGAAAAAGCCGTAAAAAAACAGCCGAGAAACTAGAGGACCGCGTTAAGGCCTAACGCCACTCTAGAGGCCGAAGAAATAGTCTTTTTGGGGATTTTTTTCAGAAAAACTACAAAATAAATCGAGATTACAAAAAAGGGTGTTTATCATACGTATCAGTGACTGTGTACAATAGCTTTTTTGAAGCGATTAATTTCAAAATCGCGGCTGTGCAGCGTTTATCTCAAAACTGCATTTTTTAAGTTGGCCGGAAACATAACTCAGACAATTTTCAACCGATTCACTTCAAATGTTGAATATATCTTGAAAAATACATTGTCTATGGAAGTACGTAGGATTTTTTTTATATTGCATAGTTCATTTGTTATTAACAATTATTTGACGATTTTTTAAGCAAATTTTTGGAAAGTGAATAATTTGCCTAAAAATCGTCAGATAATTCGTCAGACACAGTCGCTATTTTGAAGTTAATCGCTTCAAAAAAATTATTGTATACAGTCACTCATATGTATGATAAACACCCTTTTTTGTAATCTCGATTTATTTTGTAGTCTTTCTGAAAAAATCCCCAAAAAGCCTACTTTTTGGCCTCTAGAGTGGCCTAACCCCTTAATTCATTTTGGCAGATTTTGCTTACAAAAATTCTTCAGCCATTTTTTAAGATTTTCATTTAACGATCGACAATATAAATTTGCAAAAAAGATCTATAATAATAAAAATATGGAAAATGAAATGTAAAAAGGAACTGTCGTTGCGTTCCAACGATGCAAAATCCAACAGCATTCGTGAACATGGCCCACAAAAATCGAGTTTTAGAGGAGAGTATTGTTCCCGAAATGAAAATGAAGTTGTATGTGGTGGTCCCAAATGAGACACAAGAATAAAGGGCCTTTGCACAATTCATTGCTCCTAAATTGATAATATAATAACGGTTCGCATAAAAAAGAAAATTCCTACTACTGCTTTCAATAAATAGGTATTGCTTGAACTTTTAGAGAAATAAAAAAACCGTTTTGTAATTGTTATTTTTGAGCTCTCCTCTTGTAAATGTTCCGGTCTCGTGCATTCTCGCTAAGCGTGCGTGTGTGTCATGAAAAGTCCGCGAACGGTCGAGCTCTCGGGTAGAATTTATAATTAACACGAGAAGAGCCGGAGCAGTAAATGGGACACCTACAAGTTTACCCAGTGCGCGCGGTTCACCACATCGGTCTATATTATCAGGGAATAGCAGCATGCTGCGAGAATCTGTTGGACATTCTTAGGCCTTAAGCATTAAACAGCCTACGATATTTTTAACCATGATCTTCACTCGTTAACAAAAAATCATGAAGCAATGGTGCAATGCCTTAATAAAGTGTTCCCACGAAATTGCTACCACACAATCAATGTGACATTAATTAATGAGGTTGAAGTTTGCATCGTTGGAGAGTAACGAAAATTTCTTTTCAATTAATTACTTTTATTAGTAACCAAAATCATATTTTGCAGATTTAGGTTGTAGATAGCTAAATAAGAATCCTAAAAAATGTTTGCGTGATTTTCGTAGCTTGAATCTACCAAAAGAAATTGGGGTAATGAAAAAAAAAAAAATCATTTTCGTTGCATTTCAACGATGCCTACTTTAAGGCCTTATATACACTTGTGATGGTCGAAAATATGGAAAATGTTTTGTTTGCATATTCTTTAAGTAGAATATCTCAAGAATATTCTCACCAAATTTCATAAAAATCGGAGCATTAGATTCGCAGTTATAGGTATTTCAGGCCTGGACAAAGGATTTTTAAAGTTGTTGAAAAAAAATGTTATAACAAAAAAACCGAAAATTTAGCACTACAAAAAATGAATTTTTTGTAAAAATTATCGTTAATTTTTTTTAAATCAAAATTTCTACAAATCCTTCGTCCAGGCCCAAGCCAATGCAATATACTAATGAAATCTTTTTCAAATTCTGATTTGAGATGAACCGTTCTCGAGTTATCATGTCCACCGCAACTGATGCTCAAAAGAAGGCGATCCTGGAAGACAGCTGGAGTTCCGTCATTTTGAAATATTTTTGAATAAAAAAATTGTACAAATACATGAAAATAAATACTAATCGATGTTGTCCACAGTTTTTCAATAAGCATTTATTGTCCCGTAAAAAAATCAAGAAAATGACGTCCCTTCGCCCGCTACAAGTGTATATAAGCCCTTAACGTCAAATTAATTTAAATCCTTCGTAAATGTACGCTGGTAATTATTCATATCTACAATTATTGTAACATTAATTTGTCTATTTTTACAATTTTTTCTCCGAGTTCGACTATTGGATGCATGTTTGATTCTCTTACTGCATTCGCGAACAAGCGGTACATACTAAATCGCGTGGTATCAAATAACGCGAGCGATCAAACATAGAGAAAGTTCGACGATCGAGTATCCACGATATCAGGACGAGAGGAGCGAAGCTCTGCACTGTACAACAAGTACATGCTGATCTGTATGCAGTCCGATCTGCAAGTAGTTCGAGAATCGTTTACTGCTCTTCCTTTTCTCTCGTTTCCCCTATCTCCTACTAACTCTTTTTCTCGCCACGATTGGAGAACTTTCAGCATTCCATGTACGAATAATCGGAGGATCAAAAGTTCGGTATACACACATACACACAGGAGTCCGGAAGTGATCGATTTAGTGGGGGAAGAGAAGAGAATAGAAGAGAAGAGAAGAGAAGGGAAGAGAGAGGGAGAGAGAGAGAGAGAGATGTTCGAGTTTAAGAAATTGCTATCTTCTAACCAGGGTCGTTGCTTGTTGACAGACCTTCATCGAAACTAGTACACCAAACTCATCCTGTAAGTTCTAAGCTTTGAGTTTACCGACTTGAATGTCATCAAACCCGATAATCGCAGCTACAATCGATAAAACTTACCGGCACAATTCGAAGCAGTTCTACTTGGAAAAATGCCACTGTATCTATTAAGGGAGACTTTGTCCTTGAAAGCATCGGGAGATGTTAGCGGCTCAACATGAGCAGCTAGAAGAAGAGGAGGGATGCCTCTATGGACCAGGCATAGCCGATTAGCGGTAATTATAAACACATTTGTGTAAACACATTACAAAACTTTAAACGCGTTTTTCTCGAAAACACGTTTTTAAAAATGGCTGACATTCTCCCGACCGCTGTAATTAACATATCGACATGAAATTTGGAGAGCATACTCAGAAAATATGTCTTCACGGAATGACGGATCGTTTTTTCGATAGATACATTTTTGCATTTATTATTTATCTTTTTATGCGAAAAAAACGCGAAAATTCGATTTTTTTAAATTGCCGCCATTTTCCGAAATTTGTACTAAACGAAAAACCCATCCGTCATTCCATGACCAAAGGATCACGGATTGATAATATGCTTTGAATTTGTGTTTCAGATGAACAAAGAGGGGGCAGTGATGTCAGCCGTTTACCTCCTGCGATTTGAGGACCTGTTTTCGCGGAGCTGCAACGGCCGCCATTTTGGTTTTTTTTTTAATTTTTTAACTTTCTGTATATCATGAATAAACGCAAGAAAAAAACCGCACTCAAAAAGCTTTACTCGTTTCCTTTAAAAAAAAATAAAATGTAAACACCTGAAATATGGCACTCCAAGGACAAAGTCTCCGTTAAGGCCATGTGACAGGTCCAAAAAATAGAAAAAAATGTTGTTTTTACAAATTGTGAAAAATGTGTGGTTGTTAGATGGACTCGGCATAGGTGAGTCAACATTTTCTTTATGTAAATCGTACCTGAACTTTTAAACGCGTTTTTCTCAAAACTGTATTTTCCAAATTGACTGTCGTGATATCTAAAAGACTATTGAACGGATTTCGCTCAATTTTTATGGTATAGTTCACCCGCACATCTATCATTTTCACCCGAAGTAGAATATTTCTGATATCTGCCATATTTTTTTTAAGCTGAAAAAGTCGGAAAAAAATGACGAAAGTTGAATCTTAACTTTGAAAACCGTGCTAAAAATTCGATTTTCGATATTTTTACTTTACTCTAGTTCGGACGATAGCGTCAGGTCTACGAATTAAAATGGCTTTTGATTTTTTAATTTCAGATGAGCAAAACCTCCACAATGATGGCAGCCGTCAACCAACTTTTTTACACATGGCCGTCTACCGAACGGTGTAAAGTCGAATCAACTCGTTATTTTTATTTGATAAAATTGTGAGGAACTCTACAAATGTTAATAAATGTGTGGTAAAAATGCAGAGAGTGTGTTTTAATGGTACATAAAAAAATCCCAAAATAGCTGTCACATGGGATCCCGTTCGGGAGAATGTATTCTATCACCGAATATCGACCAGAAGCTAACAATCGAAATGGGGAGTCCATCTGCATTGATATATCGACGCATCGACACTTCAAAATGTTTCTCTTATCGTTTCGAATTTGATACTATCCTACTAAATCTTAAGCGATGATGGAGGATGACAAAAATTATGGAAAATCACGCCCTGAGTGTAGGATCGGTTCGTCACGCGGTCGAACTTTCCGCAGTCGTCAAAGTTTTATATGTCCTCGATGTTTGCATCGTTGCAATGCAACGAAAATTATTTTCTATATTTTCATTTCCTCATTTTCATTATTCTACATCTTCTTTTATAGCTAAAATTTTTAGATCTCCAAATAAAGGACTTAAAAATTGATTGTTGGATTTTCGTGACGAATATTTGTCAAACAAATTCGAGCAATTGAAAAATAATCATTTTCATTACATTCCAACGATGCAAACTTCATCCTACGAGTTTCATTTACAGATGGATGTAATTTGGATGGTACTTTACTTGTTGAACCGTAGTGCTATTTGTTTGTGCAATTTTTGACTATTGAGACCAGAGTCTTCACTCACCCAAGCGTTTCGTTGCTCCTCCTGTTTGTCCTTGTTACGATAAACTGGTGAAGACTGTGGCGTTATCACATCTTGAAGAATCGGCTGGCGTTGCAGCTGCGCCACGTACGCCATGCGAAAAGCATTACCGACAATGGTATTCAATTCCTCTGCCTGCAAACACACGAATCGGGAGACCAAATTCTGTTAGATCAGCATGATTAAACGAGTATATGAGCGAATGAGGTCGGGGGGCGGACAGTACGAAAATAGAAATACATACGCCCATACGGGCGTATATATATATAGTTTTTTATTTCCTGAGGTCCAACGCATAGATACCCTTGCGAGTTTTTACCATTAGCCTTTCCTATTACTCCCTACCCGCACTTCGATAATCTAACCTAACGGTCCATTGCGTCTACAGCCATCTTACGGCGGGATATATGCACATTTAGACGGGAAAAAATTAAGCAAATTCGCAAGATTTTTTAAACTAATAAATAATTATTCTACATTTATCAAATTGTAGGTATACTTTAATAGTATATTTGAGTATACAAAACATTTTTTTTAGTTCGGGAATTGCGAATCACCGTGCAGTCTGGCTTTCCGTAGATTTTGCAGAAAAAAAAATAAAAAAAATTGTATAGTTAAAACGTATAGTTTGTGTTTACTTAAGGGGCTATACCAGTGTGACACTTAAAAAAAACGATTTTTTTTGTTGCCTTTTTCGACAGTTTATACTTCCAAGAATATCATTTTCATTTATTTCATTTATATCGATATCATTTTATCTTGCAAAAATCGATAGTTAAATCTTTAAACGCGTTTTTCTCGAAATGAGATTTTTCAACTTTGCTGACATTGTAACTCAGAAAATTGACGATTTGGCATTGAAAAAAACGACCATTTTATAGGCAAGACTACCGATTTTTTTCATAACTACGCCATTTTGTTAGATTTTGATATTTTTAAAAAATCCTACGTCATTGTACAGAAAATACCTTCCAGTTTGACGACATTTTTTTCCTCTTTCGGTTTCAGCTACTCAATCGGCCGGAATCATGTCAGCAGTGGAGGAACTTTTTTTTTTGGCGCCTCCGAAGGCAGTGCATAAGTCGCTTGGATCTCAATATTTTTCTATGAAAAAATTATGTAATATAGGTCAAATATAGCCAAATATATTCTTAATTTTCCGAAACATTTAATTGAGTACTTTTCTTCCAAAAAATTCCCGAAAATCACCCGAATTTTCAGCGTTCACACTGGTATAGCCCCTTAACTCGAAGTACCGCTGGGGTCAAACCCCAACCGTCCATCCACCAGTGTCGGTTGCTTATATTTATTGGTTTATATTTATCAGAAGCGTTTTGCGGGATTCGAATGTCTGCAATATAATTCATAGCAGCTTCGATTTGCTATCAATGAAGAGGGTTTGGTAAATCGAAGCCTGCTCCGATTTCGCAATGGAAACTCCGATCGTATCGTCACTCTATATATACTGCTCGATATATCGAGTTAGCGATAGTGCCAGTGATTACGAATCGTGAAATAGTATCAGGTTGGAACCGCGAAAAGGTCGCATCGTTCCTCTCTGGACAATGACATATAGGTACAGTCCCACCATTTTTATCAGACGTTCTATTTTATTGATGCTCGTGGCTCGATCGTTCTTATATTCCTTTATCACCTGTCTCATGTTGTCAAACTAGGGTGAAAAGTAGACGAGGCTTCCGAAATATCGTGGGTGTGATATTTCGCATAATTCAATTTCACCCTGTGAGGGTACACTGAGTCTTTGAAGGGTCAGTCGAAATTTCAAATTCACCCACTTTTTCATAATTTCTTTTTTTTTACTATACTTTAATTTTTATTGAGGTCTTTGAATTTACGGCTGTGGGAAGTTTTGGGCCATGTAGCAGACACTTCGAGAAGTAATCCTGATTTTTTTCAGATTTTTTAAAGCCTTGTAAACTTTGAAAATCCGACTGTTCCCTAAAAGACCCAGCGCACACAGTGTCTCGAAAAATATGGTGTAGGAGGGTGAAGCATGTATCACACCCTGCGAAATTTCGGCGCGGTCTCACCGGTATTGCGAAATTCGTAGTTTTTGGGTAGGAGCGGTCGCAAACTACCGCTAGGTGTCGCAGAGCAGGCCTGCTACTCACACTACAGCAAAGAGCAGGGGCCCAATAGGCGACGGATGCTGCAAGTCCGTGTGTGATGCGTGTATATGTGTGCCGTTCTCCATCATTTTTTTCATAAAATCAGTTGAAACAGCACTCAAAATGTGTTTTTTTTTTTCACTGTCGAGAGCCTAATGGTCTAGCAATATGCAAGAATTCGGTGCATCAGTTAGTAATTCACAATTCATCTTATGGTGATCACACCCTATAACGTTTCTTTCAAATTTTCGAAAAAAATCGACCGTGAGCCTCTATCTGCAACAACATCGCATGCACACAATAAATTTAATCTCAGTTAATTATATAGTTTGGTCACAATTGGGGTTTAAAATTTCGAAGTGGGCAGAGGGTGTGATACATGGCTTCAACAACATCCGATGTATCGGGCTTCGAAGAGCACTCGAGGGTGATAGAAACACGATATTTAAACTCGGGGATTGGAATGTTTTTAGTATACAGCATTTTTCACTACCGCATGAAAGTTGAATTGAAAGTTGTGCGTGTTGAGCTTCATAGCTAACATGAACGACCAACCTAATTTCGATGAATCGCACCCCAATTGGCCGATATTTTTTTCTGAACATCCGGACGTGATTTTTCTGGCGATCGCTTGTGAAACGAACGACAATTGCGTTGTTTCCATCTGAAGATAATCATTCGAACAGCCTAATTTTCAGCAGCTAAATTTAATCGCAACCACGTTCATCGCGATATACATATTTTCTCAAAACGAACGTCCACCATTTCGCAAACGCGATTGATCCACAGTCGAGAACGACCATCCCTATACGAATTTCCGGACGATTTTTCAGATCTGGAAAATACGAAGATTGCGTCGGAGGCTAATCCTTGAATCCCTGTACGAAATCTCGCAACAAAACCGGCGCAGCCCTGCGTTTGGGATCGATCCGACGAAAATAAACCAGCCGCGAAACTTTTGCATGTGTTTACATCATTCTTTGTTGCATGCATCGGTGCACGTTTACACGAAGACCTCGATATTTGTGCGGGATAAAACCGAGAGGAAACCATCTACGGGACGCACTATAGGAAGCATAAAGGGAGAAATAGGAGGAGGAAAAAAAGAGAATAGCAAGGCTATCCACGTGTGTAGCACATACACGTATACAGGCTTTTCCATTTGGAATACCCTTCCGCGTGGAAATTCCGCGACTTCCTTCACCCTTTTACCTCCGAACCAACGCACCTGGGCCAATACGAATGGGAATTTTCAGTCATGGACACTAGACGGTATATGCAGAGTTACGAACCAGAAGAGCATCAAAATGGAGAAACGAAATCAACTTTCCTCGGCAACCTGCAGTTACAGCTAACCGATTTTATTCCATCAGTAGATCGGATTATTCGTACTCTATGTGCAGTGAAAAAAATTACCGTTTGGGGGATGCCAGCGGATTATTTATTGAAAAAATTAGGAAAGGACGTCGTTTTGAGAATTATTTATTTATTTATTTCATCTCAATATTTCGTTGTGATGTGATGTGATGTGATGTGATGTTGTGACATGTATTGAAAAAATTAGGAATAAGGGTCGTTTTGAGAATTATTTATTTATTTCATCTCAATATTTCGTTGTGATGTGATGTGATGTGATGTTGTGACATGTATTGAAAAAATTAGGAATAAGGGTCGTTTTGAGAATTATTTATTTATTTCATCTCAAAATTTCGTTGTGATGTGATGTGATGTTGTGACATTTATTGAAAAAATTAGGAAAAAACGTCGTTTTGAGAATTATTTATTTATTTCATCTCAATATTTCGTTGTGCTGTGATGTGATGTTGTGACATTTATTGAAAAAATTGGAAAAAACGTTGTTTTGAGAATTATTTATTTATTTCACCTCAAAATTTCGTTGTGATGTGATGTGATGTTGTGAGAAATTATGTTTTTTTTGTATGCTATGTACGGGAGTGAATAAACGACGGACATCGTTACCTCGGACATTCACGAAGTTAGCCGGTAATAGAATGTCCCGTGTACACGTGTATACGAAATGAAAACGTTCGAGAAAGAGGCGAGAATACAGAGAACGAGGAGTCTGGTGCATCCGATACGTATTCCTCTGCGGTCTGGTCTTGGCTAAGCCGGATATCCGAAATGGGAAGCTCGCGCACCTTCGTACACGTGGACTAGCTGTTGTACACTATTTAGTTTCGTAGTAGACGTTTTCCTGTCCGAAACTCGCCAAGGCAAGCCTGAACGACTCTCGGCGAGCCTCCGAACGACCATTTTGCGAGATGTGCGGAGCTCGAGCGAACTCGCGGAAATCCAAAGGCTCTGACCAGACTCGTGGCTTTTTGTCGCTGTCGTTTCGGTCTCATATTTCCTTAGCTATACCTGGAAAACGTGTGGTCCCACATATAAAGCGCGAATTTGCCGAAATTCGAGTACGAACGCTCCGCCGTTCTATAGCTACGTTGAGAATCCAACGTTTCACTTTTAAACGGATATAATTTCGAGTGAAATTTTCATTTTTTCAACATCTGTACCTCTTCTCGGTAAATTAATTCTACAATTATCGGATAAATTTGAGGTGCTTGCGTGGGTTCGTAATTTCATTTTTAGCTTGTTTATTGGTTCTCTGATCCTTGCTAATGCTACCTATCAACTTGCTTTGGTTCATTCAGCATTGGATCATAAATTGATTGAAATCCTCCATAATCATTAATTGTTATGCAATTAGCAACACTATTAAACTTAAGGCAAATAATGTAAATAAGAAAAACGTTTCTTCTGTCGTAAATGAATAATCATTATCTGATTATAAAGTCAATTCTGTATATCATTTATATATGTTTTAATTAAATTAAAATAAATTAAATTTATTTGAAATAATGAAATGAAATTTATTTTAATTTCATTACAACATATATAAATTATATACCTTTAATTTTATAATCAGATCATGATTATTCATTTGTGACAGAAGAAACATTATTCTTATTTACATTATTTTTTGAAATTTAGCTAAAATTGTGTTTATAATAAATCGTAATCGAAATACAATTATGGAATAGGGAGTAAAGAACTGTTGGTTAAAATAAAATTACGGTTGCGAAAGTGGACCAATGGAACATGACCCTCGTCGTTATTTTATCAAATTTTACTATGTAACGTGATAGCCAAATAAATTGCGTTGAATGAAATGAAATTTCAAAAAATTGCGTTGAATGAAATGAAATTTGGCCGACGGGCAAAAACAATCGATCCAATCCTTGATCAAACGGGTGAATTACAAATATTGAATACTGGATGAAACCAGAGAATTCTATAATACTCCAAGAGAAAGAGTATTTTCCCGAGTATTTTGATTTCTGAAAATAAATTCTCCCTACCGGCTGTTTTTTCCGGCCACCGTTGTTATTCCATCTGCGGCGTCACGTACGACGAGAGTGTTAACGACCAAGAGTCAGTGGGAAGTCAGTGGGAAGTGGGGAAAAAGGTATCAACGACAAATATTCTGTCGAGGGTCCTGTATATGGCTGGAAAAAAACCCTTCAACTATTTGTAGCAGAGATAAATAGAGCGGGGAGAGAGAGAGAGAGCGAGAGAGAGAGAGAGAGAGAGAGAGAGAGAGAGAGAGAGAGAGAGAGAGAGAGAGAGAGAGAGAGAGAGAGAGAGAGAGACAGAGAGAGAAAGGGAAAGGGCCCCATAGGGCAAACGGATGCGTTGAAACAGGGGACGTCATTTGACTTTTCAAACAAGACCACGTTGAATGAAAGGGCGGTCTGTGCGAAGGGGAAACACCGCGTCATGCACAGACACAAACTGTCCGCGCGTTGTCTTTTGTCTCTTCGTCGATGCGTTTTGTGTGATACAACGATACGTGCTTTATAGGACGCACGTACACATACACATACACACGCTGTCACGAATGCAGAATGAACTGTTGAAATCCGATCGGTGACTTTCTCGATGTGTTCCAAACTCGTGTATGCGCAAGAGGCCTCGTGGGTGGACATGTTTCTGCCTCGCGGTGACGATTCTCTTCCAGTATCTGTGCAGCTTTATAGTCACGTGTGTCGACTTTTTTTTCACTCGTGATGCACTATTTGTGTTACCTTCGCCAACACACTCTCAATTGTCACTCTTTCCTCGTACAGTGCTGTTTTTTTCCCCTCGCAATCTTTTTTTTCCACCTCGGTCTCCCTTTCTTCCAAAACTTCTCTATTTTGCGATTTTGAAAAAATCGATTGTTTTTTTATTGCATTTTTTTCGAAGTATAAGTATCTGAGAATATATGGCTCTATGAGTATAGGAATAGATGACTCTATGTAAGTTTACAAAAAAAATATATTTTCTTCGTGTAAACTGAAATTGAAACTTTAAACGCGTTTTTCTCAAAATGGCATTTCTGAAGTCGGTGACCAAGATTACTCGAACACTAATGAACCGATCTTCTTGAAATTTTTCAGGCTTATTTAATACATTAAAATGTAGTCTTTAATCGTTCGATTTTTTTTTCGTTAAAATCGAACCATTAACTTTGACTGTCCGCCATTTTGTGAAAAATGAATATTTTTTAAAATCCTTCGATTAAAGACTAGTTTATACTTATATTTGACTAAATCCATCCGCATTTTTTTTTTCAGATGATCCACTTTGCCGCACTGTTGGTCACCGCAAACCGTGTATATAAAAACATTATTTCATTGACGGCCATTTGCCACTAAACAATGTAATATTTTTCAATAAAAAAATTACTGAAAGTTCTTCAAGATGTGTTCTTTAAGATGGTATATTGATCGATTAAAAAAGTTTTGTAGTTTTCTTTAAAAAAAATCATGAAAAAGGCCTTTTTTGCGCTACAAGTGGGGGTAACGCCTTGAGCGCTGTCTTTTAGTGTCGTGTGACTTCCGCGATTCGGCCGCGGAAAAAATTCTCACGAGACGGCAATCTTCGAAAACTGCAAGAAAAACGACCTCCCCCATCTTGGAGCATTGAACTATTTGGAATTATTTTTACAATTTAATGCAGATTTTTGGAGTACTGGATGTGTATGAGAAGTTTGGAATTAGTTTTTGTTAAAAAAATTCATTCGCGTTATTTAATTATATTTATTATATTTGGGTGGGGGTTGTAGAGACGATTGGGTGGGTAATTAGACATCTTGCCTCGTGCGGACTGGCTCGAGACTTTTTTATTGCCTGGGGACATTCTTTTATGTGCTTTTTAACAGCAACTCTTAGTTTCTGTTGTGTTTGGTGCTCCTGTAACACTTACGAGGAACATCATATAAGAGTTCGCCTTCGATTTTGTTGAATCTCATATATGCGATAAAGCATTGAAAACTATTAGATACGTATTTTTTTTCAGCCGAAAAAAAAACGGTTTTGAGGGAGGAAACCACCCCTCAACGAAATGCGTGTTACCCCTCAATTTCTTTATTTTAATACTTCTATAATATTTTTTTAGCGCTTTACATTAGAAGAATTTTGGCTTTCGTTTCAGTCTTATCGGTGGACTGCTTTTGGGTGAAAATGCAAATCACCCCTCGACACGTCTTTCTATGGGGGTGGGTTCGCTCCTTAAACCATTATTTCGACAATAAAAAAATACGTGTCTAATAGTTTTCAATGCTTTATCACATATATGAGTTTCAACAAAATTGAAGGTTTAAGTGATGTTCCTTGTTAGTGTTTTCGATGACGTTGAAGTTTAAATCGTTGGAATGCAAAGAAAATGGATTTTTTTCGTTCCTAAAATTTTCTTTCGCAGATTCGAGCTGCGAAAATCACACAAACATTTTTTTACGTCTCTTATTCAGCAATCTAAGACAAGAATCTCAAAAATATAACTTTAGATACAAATGAAAAGACTAAATTGAAAAGGACTATCGTTGGATTTTAACGATGCAAACTTCAACCCCACTTCCGGAAAAGCTCCAATTTTGAAATGTATTCCCAGCCATCCAGCTCTCAGGAAAAGGGTGCGATTTATTCCCTTTGAAATATTGTATTCTTCCAACAACATTGATACCGAAAAAAACCTTCGTCGTTTTCCTTTCAACAATTTTATTTGTTTTTTTTTCGCGATCGACGAGCGGCTCTATGGTAAACTAAGTTTTCATAATTAGCCTCGATGTCGAATGGAAAATTAGTAACAGCGGTGAATATATTAGCACATCTAATTTTCACGGAGAGAATGTTAATTGTTGGAGGGGCATTATTCTTTGGCGGAAAACTTTGGATAACACGGGCCGAGAGTGGTATATCGATTTAACAAAGCTTGCGAGAATAGAAAATGGTCGGGATAGACAAAAATAAGAAAAGGGCAAAGAAAAAAAAAGAATTAAAGTGCTAGAGATGAACGAAAATGCCGGGTATAATCTCGAGTTCCGAAAGTATTTAACGGTAGTCCAGCTAAGGATGAAAATTAAAGAGCAATTGGTCTCTCTCTCTCTCTCTCTCTCTCTCTCTCTCTCTCTCTTTCCTCGAGCACCCACAGTAGAATTAAAGTGATTTTCCTCAGCTTCACCCAATCAAATAAAGATTTTTCACGAATCCCTTCACTCGGAAGCTTGGTTCACCGTCAAACGACATATATGAAGCGCAATGAGGATTTTTTTTTTGGTATTTCGTATATACATGCATGCACCCTAATTACTTCATGCTAATAGACTCTATTCGTGACCCCCGGAGACCGTGTGAATGTTAATAAGTGACGAGGTATGCGCGGCTTTTCAAGCGAACGTAAAAGTATGAGCCTTTCGTTTATTCCGATCACGAACTACCTGCCAGATTATCCATTCCATTCTCGTCACCCGTGCACTCGCACCGACACGTCATGTACCGAAACTTTTTTCATATTTTATTGATGCAAAACGAGTACGGCTGATTGGTAGTTTTGTCAAGGGCAGCTTGTTCATTGGCGCTACCGTTAAGGTAATCCTTTCGCGGAGGGCCGTGTTATGTTGGGGCGTAAGCCCTTCTGAATCATTGGTAAATTACAGTGGCACTTTCAAGGAACATACCTTAAGGGGTCTTCTCACTTTAGACGCTAAAAAAGGCTACTTTCATGAATTTTTTGTAAGTTTATATTATAGATATTGATGTAAAAGTTGTTACACTTAATAAATACACATTCGAAATACATTTTAATTTTTTTTAAATGTATTTATATAACCCAAACAAACTTTAAACGTGTTTTTCTCAAAACAACGTTTTTCGACGGCTTGTTGATAAAATCTTCGAAACTAGCGAACCAATCCTTATGAAATGTTAACCACATATTCCTTACAACCATAACTATAGCGCATATAAGGGATTAAAAAAATCTATATTTAGTTTTTTTTGTTGCTAAAAACGGAGAAAAAAACGTTTTTTTTTTCGAAAAATGTCCGCCATTTTGTTATTTTTGCTATATAAAAAATCGTATGATATGCACTATAGTCATTAACATACTGAATCGAAAACCGTTTGATTTTTTTGTTTCGGATGATCCATCTCATCCATTCATTAACAGCGCAGACCTAACATTTTTAGGACATTTTTTTAACTACCAATTTCGTCTATAAATAGTGATTTGAAAAAAAAAACTTTAAAAAAGTGTATTTATCAAGTGTAACAACTTTTATATCAATACTTATAATATAAAACCATCAAAAACAAATAATGAAAATAGCCTTTTATTAGCGTCTAACGTGAGAAGACCCCTTAAGTGTCCGCCTCCGACGTTGGTGAAACTCATATATGTGATAAAGCATTGAAAACTATTGGACACGTATTTTTTTTATCTGCGGAAAAACGTTTTTAAGGAGGGGAACGATCCCTCAAAGAAAGGCGTGTCACCCCTTAATTTTTTTTTTCAATTAATTTATAGAGGATTTTTCATCGCTTCACATCAGAAGAATTTTGGTTTTTGTTTTATTCGGACCGGTGGACTGCTTGTGGATGAAACTGCAAAACCACCCCTCGACACGCCTTTCTTCGAGGTGTGGTATTCCTCCTTAAAACCGTTTTCCGCAGATAATAAAAAATACGTGTCTAATATTTTTCAATGCTTTATCACATATATGAGTTTCAAAAAAATCGACGGCGGACACTTAAGTGATGTTACTTGTTAGTGAATATAAGTCACAATCAATTATTATACCCGACGATAAACCGGAATACAAAACGTTCCGCAAATTTAGTTAGACACTTTTACATTTTCTCTGAATAATCGCGGCTACGAAAATTCTTCTGCTAGTCACATTTTTCCAAGTTCTATCATTAATATTTTCCTTAAACATCGGTGACCTCCAATTTTTTATGTCGTTACGGAATATTTCAATTTTTTAACACGCGTGAGCAGTTTATAAAGGGCATCTCGAATTATTTAGCGTATAAATTACACATAAATTACTCATCAATTATAAAAACATAAAGCGCCGTATAATTGAGACAATTATTCAAGTTGTAATTTTGCGTCAAAAGTTCGGTAACTTGGTTTGAAATTTTACCAGTATACTGGGATGTTTTTCTACTTGATTATAGATGAAAACTAGTTAATCGCTGAATATTCGGGATGGCGAAAGGAATACCTTTAAATATCTTGTTGATTGTCAGAAAAATATACTTCCAAAAATACGCAAACAATTGCCGAAAAGAGTAATTGCACTTTATCGTCAAAACGTCGTAAAAAATGAATTGGTGCACAAGTGCCTAATGATGAAACAGATCGGTAAGTCGATAAAAAAAATGTGCCCTCATTTCTCGACTGTTTTATTTTTTGAGCCATCCTTGTTCGTAGGTAGTGAATATCACATAGCAAACGTGATGGTATCCTGATTATTTTTAGCTTTGAAAAAGTCCAGACGCCTGATACTTCGGTATTAATAATATAATAATAGTAGATGCATGACATTAATAAACGAAAAGCTGGTCAGGACACCGTAACACCGTAACCGGAGAGTATAAGAACGATGAGGTGAACGTGTGTGTCGCGCTCCGAGCAAGCTTAGATCTCACTAATTTATTACTCTACCACGATATATCACTGCGTCCACATCGTAATCGGACTATTTACTGCCCGCAATTAACATATTTTACACGCCATAATCATTAACCGCAAAATAATAATAATAATAGTGATCAGCTCGTTTAATTTCGTGCGGGACGAGAAAAATCTGAACGTAGAGCGAAATATAAAAAAACAAATGTGACTTCAGGTCCCGCGACTGTCGACGTTTAATTAATATTCAATGATTCGCGAACGAAAAAAAAAATCAACTTCGTCACGAATTACACGAGATTACAGTTTTATGTAAATGGCTTGGCAACATGATGATTTACGTCGTTTTCTCTACGTGTACACACTTTTTACTCGAACACTGCTCAATGTAAAACCGAGTGACGGCGCTTTTATTTGCACAAATTCGATACCTTTGATGGATTCGCTGTATAAAACAACCGTGTATCTATAAGCACTCACGATAATTACATCGATAAAAGAAAGATAAATTACTGGAGGCATGTTAAAAAGCCTACTAGACTTTGAGAGCGTATACTTTATTGCTGCTGTTGTAACAAATACGCGAACGAATTTTTTTTTTAATACCACATCTCTTTGTAGATATTATATCCTCGGTATAGGATAATATAGAGTCCGACGTGGTGATAAAAAGCCTTAAATACGCAAAAAATTTCAAAATTTTTCATTTTTTAATTATTTTTGATTCCATTAGCCTGAACGGTTAGGAATATTTTAAGCTTTACAGAATTGAAAAATCCCAAAAATTGTTAAAGTTACAGCATTTAGAGCGTAAAAACTTTCACGCACGGCGCGCCCGACCGCGAACTTCAAAACCGTTTTTCCACGATTTACTTTTTTGAACACTGTGAAATTTCTAACTCTTGAACGAAGGTTCAGATCGCTTTGAAATTTTTACAACATATTCTTAGTATCACCACCTATCGTGTGAACCACAGAAACAAAAATTTCAACGACACAAAAAAATATAACAAATAAAATAACGTCAGAAAATTGAGTAAACAAATTTTAGGTTTCGAATTTTTATTACAACATTTTTTTTTAAATAAAATTGTTTGTTCCCACTGAAGATGCTTTCATTATGCAATTATAAATATGTTCATTTTTTTTCAGACACCCACATTGATGCCGAGACTTTTCAACACCAACGCGCGCGCAAAAAAAAGTACATGGCTTTATTATGTTATATCTCCGCCCTTGTTAATATTTCTGATTTTTTTTACATATACTTAACCATGTGCATAAATGATCTGTAAAAAAAGGCCTTAATTATAATGAAAAAAAACTTATTGAATGTTTTCTTCAATTTCCTAATTTCTGACGGATACCCTTCCGGGTTTTTACATATTACTCGTTCCCAACTGAATCCTTTTCTATCACTCTATTTGGACGGAAAAGAATTAAGCAATTTTAAGGGATTTTTTAAACTAAGAAATAATTATTCTGCATTTATCAAACCGTAGGTATACTTTAACAGTATATTTAAGTATACAAAACGATTTTTTAAAAGTTTATTTATCACATAAATGGCGGTAATGTGGCACAGTGATACTAGCGTTACTGCAGTCTCGTAGACTTTGATTAGCAACAAAAGTTGAAGAAAGAATGTTGAGTTATAACGTGTATTGTTTCTATTCGACAGTGATTAAAATTCAGAAAATGCAAATTTAAGTGAATGGCACGCATTTACAAATAAAAATCCAAATTTTGCGCAAAATATCTTTTAAATTTGAATAAGAAAAGTCGTTTTTTTCTAATTTTTCAAAAACAATTCTCGTCAAGTAGAAGGTAGGAATATTGTCAATATTTTTGCCAAGTTTCAACTCAACCGCGTTAATAATTTTTGAGTAATCCTGCAGGTCAATTTCGAAAATGCAGTTTTTAGATTATGTTAACGTGATAAACAGACTATTACTAAATTATGACCCACTGATCACTAGTATGAGACCAACCCCCAACAAAAGTCAATGCCGTTCATGAAGGATGCAATTGAGTTGACGATTCCCACTGAACCTGACTCTGAAGATGACTCAGATTCAGATTGGGAGGAGGTTCCTGAAGACACAGAGGCCGAGCAGAACGAAGAAGAGCCATGTCACTTATCATCATCTTAGTTATATAAATTATATTAAGTTTAGTTTTACACACAAATAAAAATTTAATTTAAAAATATATTTTTATAATTTTTTTTCTATAAAACAAAATATTAATTAAAAAATCAATTAACATTAACAATTAAAAAGTCGAAAGAAATCATTTCGACCGTCTAGATTGGCGAAGTACCCCTTTGTGAGACGTTTTACTCAGGTATCTAAAGCAAGGTCTCAGAAGTCTATTGGCTTCCCGCTGACCGGTTGATGCACCAGCCGGTGCACTGCTAAGCGGTCACCGCTCCGAGTATCGATCCAACCGCCCATCAACCAGTGTGGGTTATTATTGAAATATATTTCGCCTGTATCCATGTATAACATATGTCTGACTTTATGGCAAATATTCTGCACACTAGTCATTGAACAAACTCACAAGCAGCTTTGGAAATCGTGCGTTTTAGTATATGCCCATATTTATTATTTGTATAGTATTTCACGTCCATTCCCATCAAAGCAACGAGAGCTGATAATGCATTATATACTCGTCCCGAAAAGTTATTAATTAATTCTCCCGAGCTTATCGCGTTGAAATTCAGTTGGGAGGGACTGTTTCGTATTATACAGGGTGGACCATTTAACGTGACCACTCCAAATATCTCCGTTGCCTTCAGGGTGATGAAAAAAAATGATAGGAGGTAATTTGATTGATTTTAAAGGGCTGATACGGTGGTGAAAAATTCATTTTTTGTCAATGGTTTTTAAAATGGGAACATGTTTTTTTTTGTTAAGACGGTGCAGGTGATACTCATACAAATCCAAGGACCTTTGATATCATGACCTTGAAATGACTTTTCATAAAAATATTCTGGCTTTCGGGATTCGTCTGAATATCAGCAACGTCTTAATAAAAACAAAGAACATGTTCCCATTTGAAAAACCATTAATGACCTTGAGAACGCAAAAACTATGACCTTGACAAAAATGAATTGTTTACCACTGTATCAGCCCTTCGAAATCAATCAAATTACCTCCTGACATTTTTCGTCACTCTAAAGACAACGGAGATATTTGGGGTGGTCACGTTAAATGGTCCACCGTGTATATTGGTCCAACGAAAGGACGTGGTTTTTTAGAATACACACGTATGTGTTTAATTCCATAAGTCGACGATAAAAAAAAGTGGCGAGAGGACTCTCCCATTTTAATAATGAAGATTGGTCGTTCCATTGTTGGTTGTAGGCCAGGCGTGTAACGCAAGGTAACGCAGTTATTTTCTCGTACTCATCCTTATAGCGCGTGCTTTCTCCCATGAGGTAGAAATGTTATTTTATATCTCGTCCTACTTCGCCGGGCTCTCTAATTCGCAAGAGAATCATGCGAGCTTGAATAACCTGCCATGATTCTCTCTTGTCCGCGTCTCTTCGACGTTCTCACCTTTCGCATGTCTCGTCAACTTTCCTCACGGTTGCGTCGAGATTCTTGCTCGTTAATCTATGGACATATGTGGGGTTTGATTTCACGACGGATTTTGGTGGCATCCCAGACTCAAGCTCTAAATTGTCAAATCTGACAATAAATCTTCTTTTGAAGATCGACTTCCTCTTGCATTTTCTTTTTGAAAATAAGAAAGATTGACGTTATTTTGCATTCTTTTTTTAAATCGATTTTCATTTGTATTTTCTTAAAGTCTACATATTCAAGAATATGTGAAAAACATTTCAAGTAACAATATTGAAAATTGACCAAATTGACGATATATACTGAAACGTGTATACTAAATTGTATACTAAAACTTTCAATCGCGTTTTTCTCGAACCGATTTTTCTCGACCTCGCCGGAATCATAACTCTGGCTATAATTGTCCGATTTTCAATTTTGAAAAATCACAATTTCCGTAATTGGTGTAGCTATCATTGTACATAGCAGTTTTTTTTATTTAGTATTTTTTAAGCCCCCGAATATAAGTACACATTTCGCCAAAATTATATTTTTTAACACCCGTCAGTTTAGATTTTTTTTCGAATAACGGCGACGTACGACGAGAACTTTTATTTTCGTACGAGATTATTTTCATTACGATGTACGAGAAATTTTATTATAAAACTTTTTTTATTATTATTTTTTAGACCAACCATTGTCAAGTTATAGATCCAGCCGTTGGACCACATTTTTCATACAGAGGTCCTATTATACCTCAATAACGTTGTCAATTAAAAAAATGTAATAAAAAATTTACACTAAATAAGTTCAATGTATGCTTAATAACATACCTTTTTTCCAAATCCGAAATGAATAATCTAAAAGACGAAAAAATTCGGAAAAACGACGTTTTTCAGCGCATCACAGTGGTGTCCCCTCTTAACCCTTCGTTGACACACGTATGTTGGGCCACGATATTGACACACTGGGTCAATTTGACCCGGATAGTACTTCATCCACTTGCCATTAACAACCCGTCGGTCGGTGTTTATTTTAAAAAATCAGGCGTACACTTGAAACATTTCTTAATATGTATGCACAATTAAAATTCGAAAAAAAACGACATCGTCTAAAAAAATTATTGAATATTTTCAATTTTGGAACCGTCACCATTTTACCGAAAATTCATCCGGGTTTTGACCCGGATGAATTTTCGGTAAAATGGTGACGGTTCCCAGTGATACTATCCAAATGATACTATGACCCAGTGGGTCATCGTATCCTTAAGGGGTTATCTCCACTTGCGATTTTGAAAAAATCGATTTTTTTATTGCATTTTTTTTGAAGTATAAGTAATCAAATTACAATTACAAAGATGACTCTATGTAAGTTTACAAAAAAATATTTTCTTTGTGTAAACTGAAATTGAAACTTTAAACGCGTTTTTCTCAAAATGGCATTTCTGAAGTCGGTGACCAAGATTACTCGAACACTAATGAACCGATCTTCTTGAAATTTTTCAGGCTTATTTAATACATAAAAATGTAGTCTTTAATCGTTCGATTTTTTTTTTCGAAAAAAATGGCCGTTTTATAGCCAAAAATACTTATATTTAATACTTATATTTGACTAAATCCATCCGCATTTTTTTTTTTTTTCAGATGATCCACTTCGCCGCAATGTTGGTCACCGCAAACCGTGTATATAAAAACATTATTTCATTGACGGCCATTTGCCACTAAACAATGTAATATTTTTCAATAAAAAAATTACTGAAAGTTCTTCAAGATGTGTTCTTTAAGATGGTATATTGATCGATTAAAAAAGTTTTGTAGTTTTCTTTAAAAAAATTCATGAAAAAGGCCTTTTTTGCGCTACAAGTGGCGGTAATGCCTTAATGATGTTACGACGACTTCACCGAGGTATTTCATTTCGTGGATCATCCAGCCACATTACATAATACTTTCAACAATGCAAATAATTATCCCGTCCGCACATTGAAAAATACATATTATCGCTATTCTCGTTCCATTTTTTGTGCAACACGAATTCCATCGTGATCGCGTTGAAAAATGTTATTATTTCGTTTGATAAAAAATAATGATTGAAAAAATTGCCTCGGCAAGTTTTTTACCCACGCATGTGAATGTACTCTGCAATTACAAAGAGCTGCTTTGGAGTAAAATTCCCTGGAGCGCACACCTCGAGACTCCATATGCAGAAGAGTAGATAGATTGCATCGAGAAGATGAAAAAAATAAAGAAGAAGGAAATTCGTGTCGCGAGGGTGAACGAGACGCGAGAGAGGGAAAACGTCTTCGTCGTCGTCGTTGCTTTGCATTATTACGCACTCGCCTTTCGGGTTCGCTTCCCGTTTTTTTTGTCTCTTGAAAAAGAAAAAGAAAACGCACGCGTGGTGAAAAAAAATAACCCTCATCGAGAAGAGTGAGAGGGAAAGAAATGGAGTTGACGAAGAAAGACTGGAGGAGATGGAGACGAACGAGTGCGTGTTTGCTCGCTGGTCGGGCGCGCGTCTCTCGTTTGCAATCAAATGTGCGTCGTCGTTTCATTCGCCAGTCCCTGTACGTTCTCGTGTAGAATTCACATACGGCAATGTATATAGAAACGCATGGGCCATTCCGGATCAAATCGACAGCTTCAAGAATACACTGACAAGGAACATCCCTCAGGTGACACCCTTCGATTTTGTTGAAATTTGGACATGTTATAAAGCACCGAAAAGTAAACGATACTTATTCTTTTTACACACAAGGAGTCCACCGATTTTAATTAAACAAAAACGAAAATTCTTCTAATCCGGAGCAATGAAAAACCCACGATAGTGACATTGCAAAAAAATCAAGGGGTGAACCACCCCTAGGGATGCCTTTTTCGAAGAGTGGTTTCACCCCTTAAAACCGTTTTTCCACCGATAAAAAAATACGTATCGCTTACTTTTCGGTGCTTTATAACATATCCAAATTTCAACAAAATCGAAGGTCGTCACCTGAGGGATGTTCCTTGTGAGAGAAATGTATGGGAACTTCAACCCTATTTTGACCATATTTTACATTACCCTGAGGGGACAACAATATTTTATAGTCATGGTTACTGCCTAAAATATAGTACTGCTTATGGTCTTTTAGCAGTTGTGTTAACTATGCTCATATGTTAACCGCAACCAACAATCTTACAAGCATACGTTGATTGTCCAATGCTATATAATATAGTACGTTTTCATAAAATGGATATTTCCTTACACTATCAAAAAATAGTGATTTTTACCATATTGAATGGTATGTCTACTAAATGTATATAATATTTGATAAATTCAAAAATTCTCAATTGAGAGTACCACCTGTATGATTGTTTATCATAATTTGTCATTCCCTGACCTCCTGAAATGATTCCTATCGAAGAAAATATTTCGCCTGAACATGGATTCGAATCTACGACCTTCCTATCTATACTCCGCACGCTGCCACTATGCTACCGGGTACTTATGTTATTTTGATCGTAGATTTGGCATAACAGATCAAAGTAATTCCAGCTGCAATTCCGAATAGCTGTTACCTCCGATATGGGTGGAATTTTGCACAGATCGTCTTTTTGATAATATATGTCACTGCTTAAATGGATTTTTGGCGCAACGCAATAGTTTTCGAAATATCGAATTTTAAAAACTGATAAATTAATGCGCCAATATGTCTGTATCGATCATAGCGTGCTACCGCTGTTTCTACTTTATTGACACGTTCCACATTTTCACTATAAGATTACCATGATTTTGTTCGTATAGTCACTTTTCGCAAGATCTTGTAACAATTTATACTCAACAAGCGTTAATGTCAACCATATAAATAGTACAAACATGCACTGAGAAAAATGTTCATGGTATTTATAACAAAAAACGCCCATCGTAAAAGTGGACATAGTTAAATTCCCTATAGTTTATTGACACCGCAATCATAATATGGTTAACACAACTATAAGCGTCTATCTAATTATGCCGTTTTAGTAGTGTGTTTAATTATTATCGATATCGATATAGTTAATTCAGTTAATATTTTTATAATAGTTAGTAGTTATTTCAGGGTTAATAGATAATCGAGCACACGACCAAAGTTGCGTATTTAGATATACTTATCGCTTATAGTTGTGTTGACCATAGTATGATTGCGGTGACAATAAATTATAGGGAATTCGACTATACTTTCTTTTACCATGCGCGTTTTTTACAAATACTATACACTTTTTTCTCAGTGTACTTTTCAATTTCATTTATTTCCTACTTGACTATGACCCCCTGATACCAATTTGCACAATTACTCATATCCGTTTGGCCTATACGCCCAACGTTAATTCGTCGATTATGTTGCATGGACGAATCCAATGAAAAAGAGCTTCAGCGATTTTACTGGTCGTGTGCAACACACTTGTCGATTATTGTGGCAGCTTCAATGCTGTTGAATTTTGCATCGTTGCAATGCCACGGAATTTCTTTTTCATTTTCTCCATTTTTATTGTTATGTGAAATATTTTTCTGTAAAGTTCAGTTGTAAGTCTCTAATGAGGATAAAAAAAAACGTTTCTCGTAGACCTGGCAAAATAAATATGCTATTGGAAACAAAACAAATTCACCGGATAGCAACGATGCAAACTTCAATATCGTGCAGTTTGATCAAATTTTAATTGCGTGAGACAATTTTCACGAAAATGTGCCGATTAAAAAAAATCGTACACATTTTGCAATCAAACAAATAACAATGGCAAATTCAATATATGGAATACCTGTGGTCCGCATCATTCCGACGATGCGCAGTGAAAATAAATATTTCGAACGAATACAAGTTTCTCGCTTTGGCGGGTAACGGAAGACCGATTCGCCGATTAAGGGGGGAGATACTTTTAGGCGAGGAAAAAATCGGCCGATGTTCACAATTTCTTTGAAAGGAAATATATCTTCACGATTTTTGAGACTGGGGGTATGTTTTATTACTACTTTCGGCTGTTACATGGTATTTGTTATTTTTTATTCATATTCAACAATAGCGGAGGTATGGCACGGCCTTTTAAACTGCATTGTCAAAACTGGCCTGATGTAGAGCTAAAAAACTAATCGACCGATTCTGATGAAATTTGTTATAAATCTTTCTAACCTTTCTAATAAAATCTTTCTAAATATAAATCTTTTTAACCTTATTGTCCAAAACATCACTCTCAATGTTCTTGAAAACAAAACAAAAGTATTTTTTTCATTGCAAAATGTCGCCACTTTTTTCAGAAAATTCAATCTTTTTGTTTCACAGCGTGCTATTCCACCGATTTTCAACATTTCTCACTTTTTCTCTGTTCATTTTCGGCGTATGAGTGTCAATGAAAGAAGCATCTTCGCTGGTTTTTTTTTCAGATTAACGGGGTCCTCTAGTTTCTCGGGTCGAAAAAATCAATTTTTTTTTCATAAATCACATCTACAACATGTGTAGAAAATGTGTGCCAAAGGATTTTTCGATATTCAAAGTGGTTCACAAGTATAAATCACATGCGCGAACTTTCAAACGCGTTTCTCTCGAAACACCATTTTTCGAAACGGTGACCACGATATTTCAGAAACTACTGCACCGATCTCGTTCAAATTTATACAGCATCTTTAATATGTTATAAGCCAGCGATTGAACTAGGATTATCATGATTGCTTCGATAGTTTTTTTTGTACGAGCGAAAAACTTAAGAAAAAATGAGTAAAAAATAGAATGTAATT
This sequence comes from Ophion slaviceki, assembly GCA_944452715.1. Classification (NCBI taxonomy): domain Eukaryota; kingdom Metazoa; phylum Arthropoda; class Insecta; order Hymenoptera; family Ichneumonidae; genus Ophion; species Ophion slaviceki. The sequence goes on along the minus strand of OX101792.1, from coordinate 12,008,091 downwards.
TTCAAAAGTGTATAAAAAAGTCAATTTTTGTAATTTAGAATTCACTCTAGTTCAATCGCTAGTCTTAAATATGAAGATTAAAATGCCGTTTGGTTTTTTGATTTCAGATAAGCAGAACAGCCGCAATCTTGGTCACCGTCAAGCACCTCTTTTACTTGATGTTTTCCTGTCGGCCACTATAACGTTTATTCTATTATATATTTTGACTTCAAAAAATTTGTAAAGCTTATTTAAATGTTAATAAAGATTATGCAAAACAATGAGATTGATTATTTCGATGCTTTGCCCGTAAAAAATTGTTGAAAAAGCCGCAAAAAAACAGCCGAGAAACTAGAGGACCCCGTTAATCCCGCCGACGCTACGTGTCACGCCGTCTGACAACATCCGCCGCAACTCTTTTAGAAGACCGTCCCATACCTCCGCCCTTTTCAAAGATCGAAAAAAATACCTTGACACAACCAAAAGTAGAAATAAAACATCCCCTAAGTCTGAAAAATGGCGAAGAAATATTTCCTTAAGGCCTTAGGCCACTCTAGAGGGTAAAAGGGCATATTTTGTGATTTTTTTAACGTAAAGTATCTGCCCCTTAAGTTTTTCTGCAGCCCGTACTTTCAAATTAACCAACACTATAATCGAAAAATCAGGTTTCCCGGGCCTGTCAATTTTGCCTGGAAAGCTCCACACAGGCTTCCCCCATGCCTGCACGTGTATATCTGTATTGGATTGCTCGGAAGCAAACGGGCCCAACCTACACGGCTTTCTATTAATGCCCGATGCGACCTCGGCCCTTTTACTTCCATGTTGTCATTCCACATGTGTATAGCACCGTATGTACAGGTAAATATACGAAGGGTTCGACGATGTGTGAGCGGTAGGACCTTTCTAAAGTGCAGAGACGTCCGAGTTTGCGGTGCAGGGGAGAGAGCTCGCAAGGGCCACGACATGAGTGCTTATTACACATTCAGGGTTCTGGCATTTGAGCGCCTCGGGGTTCAAGTTCATCTTTCGGCCGTTACGTAAAATACAAGCCGAGAGAAAAGCACCCTTCTGTGCTTTTCTTTCAATAAATGTGGGCGTATATTTGTTGGGTTATAGCTGATATTTTGTGATTCTCAATTCTTGTCGACTTGTCGAAGCACTCGTGGTCCGCTTCTAATTTGCTTAAGGGGTCTTCTCACTTAAGATGCTAAAAAAGGCTATTTTCATGAATTTTTTTGATAGGTTTATATTATAGATATTGATATAAAAGTTCTTGCACTTCATAAATACACTTTCGAAATACATCTAAAAAATTTGTATGTATTTATGTAACCCAAACAAACTTTAAACGCGTTTGTCTCGAAACAACGGTTTTCGACGGCTTGTTGATAAAATCTTCGAAATTACTGATCCGATCCTTATGAAATTTTATTCTTTACAACTATAGCTATCGAGCATATCAAGGATTTTCGAAGTTTTCAAAAAACACCTTTTTTTTATTTCCGCCATTTTGTTATTTTTGCATATATTAAAAATCGTATGATATGCGTTATAGCCATTAACATTCTGAATCTAAAACCGTATGATTTTCTTGTTTCTGATGAACCATCTCCGAGATTTCATCAACAGCGCAGACCTACAATTTTTTTAGGACATTTTTTAACTACCATTTTCGTCTATAAATAATGACGTGAATAAATGAAAAAATGTTTTAAAATGTATTTCGAAAGTGTATTGTTTAAGTGTAACACCTTTTATATCAAAATCTGTAATATACATCTATTTTTAAAAATCATGAAAACAGAAAAAATCGTTTTATTTTATTACACATGAAATCGATACGACGGTGGTTTTGAGGGGGGAGATACCTTTAGGCAAGGACACAAATTTGCTGATTTTCATGATTTTTTTTAACGGGAGATAGACGCCTAGATGGTCGAGGTCGAGGATTTAGAAGCTATGAACATTCCGTCGATCGTAGAAGATCTACACCATGGGCCTGATATCGATGATTCCATGTAAGTTGACAAATTTCATGATTTATTCATCCCCAAATTTTCAAACGCGTTTTTCTCAAAACCACGTTTTTCAAATCGGTACCCAAAATTTCTCGAAAACCAATGAACCGATTACCTTGAGGTTTTTTGCGGTTATTCTATACACTATTATCTAGTACTTGTCATAGGATTTTTTTTCCGTTACTTAGTTTTTGTTTTATAGGCAAAATAATAACCAATTTTTGGCCCAAAAATCACTATTTATGTTCAAACGTCCGCCATTTTGTCATAAATCGATATTTTCAAAATCGGCTATGACAAGTACTAGATTATAGTATCTAATATAATAATCTTTTTGGTTTTTTTTCAGATGATTTTTGAAGAAACGCCAGTGGGTACCGTATACGCAGATTTTTTTTACGACGCTTCAAGGATCATACAATATCCTTGTATATTTTTGATATTTTTAAATAAAGAAAATTAGACATATTTTTGAATGTATATACTTTTAGATAATTAAAACCCCAATCCGAAATTTTAAACAGTTTTCCTTGAAAAAATTCACAAAAATGACCTTTTTTTCCGGCTCCTAGGTGTATATCTCCCCTTAAAGGAAAGATTTCTTCACCCTCTTCAAGACTTAGGGCATCTTCGATTACTACTTTAGGCTGTTACATGGTATTTTTTAAAATGAATCTTCAAAAATGGCGATCTCACATTTTTTAACCTTATCATCTAAAACGTGCCCCTAAATGTTTTTGAAAAAGTTTTTTCTATTGCAAAATATGGCCACTTTTTTTTGGAAAATTCCATCTTTTTGTTTCAAAGCGTACCCTTTCATGGATTTTCAACATTTCTCACTTTTTCTTGGTTCATATTCTGCGTATGAGTGTTAATAAAAGAAAAATCTTCGCTGGTTTTTTTTTCAGATTAATCCCGCCGACGTTACGAATCTTTGGTTTTGAACGAGATACTGAAAATTAGCAATATTTCCTCACCTAAAGGTATCCCCCCCCTTGAATATTTTTATTTTGTGTATCGTTTCCAGATAAAATGAGATTGATCTTCGAGACCATTGTATCGACGTGCATAACAATAAATTGAAATGAGATTTAAAAAAATAAGATGATATCCGACGTCTTCAGCCTCGAGAAACTCTTTTGAAACACGATACTCTTGTGTTATCTTCCTTTTGGATTGCCATTTTTTTTACGTTTCTTTTTCGTACACGGTCTTCCACTCTCCAGCGAAGACGAGTACGAAACTCAGCGGCGTGGCTCAGTAACTTTGTACGTCTGTATGTTAGCTGCGGTTCCTCGCATTGACCGCGAAAACACCAGGTAGAATTCAGCCAGGTGGTCAAGAATACTACACCACGATCCTACGGACGTGTGTAGCGGTTGTTTAACGAGCAATGGAAGGATTTTTGGTTAGCTAGGCTGAAGGAAAAATGTCCAGTGAATTCAATGCGCAGCAAGAGCACGCATATATTTTCCAGTGGTACATGATACAGTGTTGCCACAAGAATGATTACCCAGGTAGGAAATTAAAAGGCTGACGATGGAAACAAGCTTGTGCGAGCCTTGTTTCACCGAGCCTGAGTGAGACAGACCTGGCCCAGGTTTCATTGCATCGTTTGGAGCAGCCTGGAACCAAGACTGGCTGCTTAGCCTAAACTCAGGGTTATTTCAAGCTTTATTCAGCCGGTGAATTTTGAGGCTGAAAAATCAAGGCTGGATGCAGGCTTGTTTCAGGTTGTGATAAAATAAAATAAGTTTAAAATAATATTTTTTCTGTACTTTTATGATAAAAAAATTTAGCAATAAATTTGTCGGGTGCGAAGGCACGAAAAACGAAAGCGAAGGAGGCAGCTCAGAACATTTAAACATATTCTCTTATCGATATTTATGAGGTACACAAAAAAGTGTATACGAAAATAAAAGTACGTAATAAAATAATGTATTGTTTTTTAAAATATTTTTTAAATATATTTTTAAACAAATAATATAACAAATAATAAATATATATAATAAATCAAATGAATTCTTTACAGATTTATTAAATTTACCCCAGTGTAAAATATAGAAAACTAAAAACAGGCCTCATATAGCCTCGGGAAAAGTTTGGGAAAAGCCGGGTCATAAATGCTCGTGAAGGCTTCATTGAGGCTCGTTTTGAGCCTTGTTGTTTCGTCGTTTCAGGCTTAGTACAGGCTTTTCTACCAGCCTTTGGTCAAGCCTGTGTGCAAGAGCCTGAAACCGCGTTATCATTCAGAGGTTCAGCTAGGCCTGAAATCAGGCTGGTGCTCAGCCTGAATTAAAAAATGTGAGCCTTGTTTCAGAGCTTGGCGAGCCCTTTTTTCATCGTCAATTCCTACCTGGGTACGTGAATCATAAAATTGGACACCCCGAGAGAGAGCTACCGCGCGATGGAAGGTTAGTGATTTCATATTTTTTTAACGGCCCAATTGAGCCTTATAAAGAAATGTATGCCGTAATTAAAAGAAGTTACCGTATTCGCGAAGACTTTATTTATTATAAATTTTTATTTGAATGTTCGTGGAATTTTTATTTTAATAATTTATTATATTTGATATTCACGTATATATAAATATATATTTACACCTATACATAACATTTACTTTACTTTATAGTCAAATTAATATATATTTTTTTTATTGTCTCTGCTACGGCGAACGCTTTGCTTATTGTAACTTCCCTGTACAGGGTATTTCCCCTTATTACATTTCGCACCTAGCTCGGTCAAATTAATATAAATTAATATTAATTAAATATTAGATTTATTTATTTTTATAATTCATTTTATTTTATATTAATTTTTTATTAACATAAATGTTATACATACAATTTTAATCTGATAAAAATTTGGACAACCACTCTAAAATTTGATCTACCGAAAAGGTCGTTACTCGTTACTTTTTCTCGATATTCTAGAAGCAAATCCAAGCCTATGAACATACCGGATATTCTGCAATTCAGGAAAACCTGCAAAAGTATTTGCTATCATGCTGTATCAAAAATGTATTTTTTTTCAAAGCAGTGCGATAAAAAATCTCAAAAATGGGGTAACTTAACACTTCAGATATCCGATAGATATGTACACTACACAATACCCTCATCACGCCGACAGTTTTCCATATCAGATATCAGCCACATCAAACAGCGTTGGTCTGCGCCAATACTTGAATGATTGGCGGCTCAGCCAATGATGACAACACAACTGAAACTCCTTTACATATAGCCATCTGTATCGGGAAAGGTTTTCCACAGTTTCCCTGCGCCCTTGCCCAAATATGATAAATCAATGTATCAGGAAAGAGACAGCGCTACGAGCTTCTCTGAAAAGCTAAAAATTTCCTTCGTGGCTATGACACCTTCAAAAATAAAAAATATATATATATACCGATCACTATGGTGCAGGCGCAAAAAGGGAACCTGCGTGTATTGAACGTAGTATCAACTATATGTATTATAATTATAACTATTAACTGTAAGTATTAAGTAATTAATACTTGATTAATTATAACGATTAATTCATCAATGGTGGCTTAATTATCAATATTAATTAATTAATATTCTATTAATTATAAGCGTTCGTTAATTACAAATATTTTATTAGTTAAAAGTATTTATTAAATAGTATTCGATTAATTATGAGTATTCATTAATTAACACTTGATTAATAATTAATACAAAATAATTGATATAACAACATAAAATCGCCACTGCCTCAACAATTCACAAAGAATGCAATTTGGGTCGTTTGTTTGGGTTCCTTCTCCGTACATATCGCACCGGCAAACTAATTTATTCTTATTTCTCTGATAGATTATAATTCTTCCTTCAAGAAAAAAAAAGAGCACGCGTCGAGAAAGTCGCATTCCCGTTGCTCTCTCCTTCTCTCCCGGCCTTTCTCTATCTCCAAGCCGCGGCAGGAATCACTCGCTCGTATAATTTCATGGTTTGCGGTCTTGAGGTCAAGTCAGACGGGTCCACAGGGATCGAGATATTTCAATTACGCCAAGAAGCATTCAAGCCTCCCCCTCTCGCCTCTCGGCTGTTATACGGTGCATCGGGAGCCCTCGGTAAGGATAGACGGGGACGGGTTAGGGTCATCTCGCCCGGGCACTCGATGCGCTACGAGTTCTGGTAGCGCGTCATGATAGCCAAACGGTCGCGAGATATTCGCGTCTCTCATAACTCCCCACGAGTCATAACATTCGGGTGTACGCACATACCGCCGAACTCACATATAAAGGGTGTCTCAAAATAACCTGGGTTTTTGATTTATTAATAGAACGTATTATTCATTTGAAAAGTACGAATATTTTTATTTCAATATAAGGTACAAACATGGAGGTTATGTGGAGAGCACAATATTCGATAATTAGCACAAACTGCATGGACTTGGAGGATATATTCTTTCAATAAGTGATTTTTTACAGGTGAAATCAAAGCACTCCTGAAGAACGGAAAATTAATTTTTAAACGTTTCTTTTTGTTTAAATTTTTTTTTTCACTGATGAAAATATCGGTAATTCTTTAGATGAGTGACTTTCCGACGAATAATTATTACGAGCAGGAAATAATGATAATTGTTTGGGTTTGGGACCCGAACAAACTCAATAAGGGCGTCGAAATGTTCAAAAATGCCCTATTTTATCACGTCTTTCCGCACACTTCAAAACCCCATAATTTTTTATGGGGAGGGTGAATTTCAGCTTCCCCCGACTGAATACCCAATAAATGAGAAAATAGTGACAAAAAATAATTTAGGCTCATTTTTCGGAAAAGTTACTTATCTAAAGAGTTACCAAAACGTCTTCTAAAAAAAGGAGTTCTCACGGTGTACGTGGATATTGTCTCAAACGAAATTCCTGAAAAGATTATTAATTAGTATATAAGCCGCTATCTTTCTATGGAGTTTTTTAAAAATCGAAATTGACAAAATGGCGGCAGTATCCAAAAAAGTATCCAATGTAGCCTATTTTTTCGACAGATTTTCGTTGAAAATGAAGATAAAAAAAAAGCATTCGAAGCTTCCAAAGCAAGAAAAATTAAAAAAATGAAGATTAAAAAAACTTTCGAAGCTATTAAAGAATGGCGTGAATAATGTTGTGTCAAAATTTGAGACGGATAGCTGAAAACTCTTTCTCGAGATTGTACACCGTTTCGAAAAACGAGATTTCGAGAAAAACGCGTTTAAAGTTTCGAGTGTGGGATTTTCATATAAATTGTCTACTTACGATTTTTACACTGCGATGATCCCTTAAAATAAAAATATTCGTACGTTTCAAATAAACAATACGTTTTGTTGATAGATAAAAATGTCAGGTAATTTTGTGACACCCTATATACACTTGGAATAACGATGGGGAGTCGATCGATGGGTTATGAGCCCGTCGAGCAGGCGCGTTTGGATTAATCTCCAAAAGGAATGTGAAAATCGAGGTGTCGCGATATGCGGAGGGGGCTGGGAATTCATTTGATTCACGTGAATCGTCCGACGATCGCCTGGCTATCGGAAAGGCCGTGCACTCGATCTGTCTCCCGTGTATCATTTCATTTTCCCACCCAGTGAATGTCGATTAGTGGGTCAATTGAGCGGACACGATTGCTCTCGAATAAAAAGGGTGAAGGGGCCAAAAGCGAGGGAGATAAAGAAACGAACGATATAGAGAAATGAAAAGAGACAGGACGAAGGACGTGGGTGTGCGTGTCCGTATACGTGTAGACGCAGAGCAAAAGTGCGCGTAGTCGCGTGGTCTTCCACGGGGTAAAAAAAAACCACGTCGGGATCTCCGTGTCGCCTCAAAGTGTATCCACCGCTCCCCCGGGAGTCAAGGACCCGCTTTGCGATAATCAAGTTTTCTCTCGGCAAGAAAACGAAGCGAAAAAAAACACCGTATCCTCGAGAAAATTGCATTAGCCTTACGTCGAGAACGTTTCATCGTCGTGTGTACACGGGCTCCGTATTATTATTTCATGTTACGGGGAGAAGAAAACGGAAGAGATTGTTATTGCAATGTAATTTCATCAGCCTTCGATTGCTTTACTCGCTAACAATGTTTCGACTTTTTTTTTGCTTCTGTACGTCGACCTAATCTTAACTTTCCGGTGTGCAGTATCTTGCCATAGAAAAATAAGATAGATTCATTTTTAATGCAACAGCAACGTAGATCTTGTATATTTGTGGTCGTTAATTTTTTTTCACTCTCCGAGGCTGAGGGAAATAAAATCTTTCACCCCTCGAAGGAACCTGGAAACGACGGCTGAAGAAAAAGTAGAGGGATACGAAGGAAAAAAAGAGCAAGTGGAGGAAAGTCCTCGGGATCGAGGAAATTGCACGAATTCGGTTTCTTTCGAATCTTATTATTACAACGGATCGCTGAAGCAAATATTTATTTTTATCTCTCTCTATCTTTCTATTTTTTACGACGAGCTTGAGAGTGTGCACACGAAGGATGGAGTAAAGTGGCACCGAACGCAGAAAAAACAGGGGGTAAGCACGTTCACCCTATATAAGTGACATTATATATATTTACAGGGTGTCCCAAAATTGAAGGCGTTCCTTGAAATGGGGGGTTGGGGGTGAAATTCCGAGACGATTGATATAAGCATGTGTGGGTCTCAGATCAACCCCTGAATTAATATGCATTTTTAAAGGAGGGCCAATCAGGTGCGCCGGATGAGCCGGCGGACGTCGGTGAGCGATACGCGCGTGCAGTGGTGCCTGTAGGTGCGGTCCGCCCGCTAGGCACCACTCCACGCGCGTATCGCTCACCGGCGTACGCCGGCTCATCGGGCGCACCTGATTGGCCCGCCTTTAAACATTAATAATAATTCAGAGGTTGACCTGAGACCCATACATGCTTATATCAATCGACTCAGAATTTCACCACCAACCCCCCATTTCACGGACCGCATTAAATTCTGGGACACCCTGTATATATGTATATATACAACCATTTTATACACTTTACCTTTCTCGCTTCCGAGGTTGCTGATGGGTTTCGCTATTTCGGACTCTTATTTGCGGAGTAAACTTATTTTAGAACTTATTTCATCTGGGGTATAAAAATGAGTAAAATAACCAGTCTACGACGACTGTCGTCGGTTATCGCATCACGAAGTTACATTCGTATAAACAACGAGCTGTATATAAATTGCGATAAAATTTCCGTGCACACATTTATGGAAATCAATATTGATTTGATTTTACGAATTCAGTGCATCGTGTTCAATTCGTTCTTACGGAGATATCGTATATAAATCGAACGATCAATCGTCGAGCACGATGCAAGTCAATGACTCCGTGATCTCGTGTAAAATTCTCAGTCGTCGAATATCTCACGGAGACTAAACTTTTTTCTATATCTGTCGTTTTATTTGGGTTCGTTTGGTTTTGCTCTGCAGTTGGAGCAAGATGATTGCACTTTTAACGAATATGAGCTCCTTTCGTCACGGGATTTCTCGTCTCGGCGAAGACTTCCGATAAATTGACTCGGTTAAAAATGGCATTCGCTATGTTAGGTTTCGCTCCGTACCCTCTCTCTCTTACTGTCTGTTTTTTATTGCTTTTAATGGCAATCGATGCTATACCTCTATTTTTCAACGTCGTACCAGTACGGCCAACGTTTTGTGGCGTGCGTGCAGATCCTCGGAGAAAAGTCACGATAGTTTTTTGCCATTGGAGACTCTGCTTGTCGGGTCCCACGAGACGGGAAAGCGTTTTCTTCGTTATGTACCGAAGGGTTTAACGTCTACTGTCACGATCTTTTTCTGGTTTGATGATAGAAACGGAGAGTCGGCTGCCGGAGAGCCTCGATTTATGAACCAGTAGACTTGCGAAAAGTCAATCCTCGGTAGCCTTGGCAATGTGGACTCATGAAAATCACTTTTGATTGGAGCTTGTTACACGATGATATTTTTGCTGTAGTCTTTTGTACTCTGGCCATTTCAGAGACTCGATAACATTCGGTGAATGTTCAAAGTGCCATTGCCAACGTCATTTTCGGAGGATACTCGTACGGAGTTGCGAGCAGCGGCAATATTAAATTTAAGGGGCTATACCAGTGTGACACTTTAAAAAAAATCGATTTTTTTTGCCTTTTTCGACAGTTTATACTTTTAAGAATATCATTATCATTTATATAATTTATATCAATATAATTTTATCTTGCAAAAATCGATGGTTAAATCTTTAAACGCGTTTTTCTCGAAATGAGATTTTTCAAATTTGCTGACATCGTACTCTACAATGACGTAGGATATTTTTGATTGGATGAAAATTGACGATTTGGCATTGAAAAAAACGACCATTTTATAGGCAAGAAAACAGACTTTTTTCGTAACTACGCCATTTTGTTAGATTTTTATATTTTTCGAAATCCTACGTCATTGTACAAGAAATACCTTCCAGTTTAACGACATTTTTTCCTTTTTGAGTTTCAGCTACTCAATCGGCCGGAATAATGTCGGCAGTGGAGGAACTTTTTTTTTGGCGCCTCCGAAGGCAGCGCATAAGTCGCTTGGATCTCAATATTTTTCTATGAAAAAAATATGTAATATAGGTCAAATATAGCCAAATATATTTTTAGTTTTCCGAAACATTTAATTAAGTACTTTTCTTCCAAAAAATTTCCGAAAATCACCGAAATTTTCACCGTTCACACTGGTATAGCCCCTTAACCCTTCGTGGTTACGCTTCCGGAAAGTTTATCGCCGGTCCCACGGGCTTCAAATGATCCCGGTCGTTTTGAAACGGTTGCCCTATGAATTCCAATCGCTCCAGTTGGTTAAAAAAATCGGTTCATACATTTTACATTCTAGAATGTGGAAAATTCGCATTAAGGGGTTACGTGGGTTTGAAAATTTCAAAAAATCCATTAAGGCAATTATTTTCTAATAGTACAATATGTCTAGAATATTCTCCCAAAGTTTTAAGTCAATCGGAGTAAAAGTCCAGGAGAGAGAGCCTTTGGGAATTCCCCCCATTGTGGAAGACCGACGCCGTTGGGAAAAAGCGACGCAGGTATATCGCATTTTTCTCAAAACACTATTTTTCGAGTCGGTGGACACGATTTCTCAAAAACTAATGCACCGATCTTATTGAAATTTTGCACACTTCTTGAAAATAGCATTGACTATAATGAAGGTCTTTTTTTCGATTACAACTCATTTTACAAGGCTATTCGTAGTTTAATTTATACCAAAAATTGAACTATAAAAATTCAAATTTCAATTTTTTTAAATCCTTCGTTCAATCACGAGCTTTACTTGTCTTCTAACAGAAAAAAAAATTGGTTTTTTAATTTCAGATAAAACTATCATGAGTTATTCTGACCACCACGAGGACACTTTTTTGAGGGGTCTCCGGAAACCAGGTTCCACCGGCTCAATTTCCTAAATTTGAGGATAAATTAAACAAAAAAATATTGTTGAAATGTTGCTCTTTTATGTGCTTAGCATTTTGAATGAAATAATTTATATATTATATTTTCTTTTAATAGAGAAAATATGCTTTTTTTGGCTTCGAAACCCACGTAACCTCTTAACGTAAGAAATAAAATAATAGAATGGTTAAAAAAATCTTGAACATATAAACCATAAAAAAAATCAACGTTTACACAAAAAAATCATATTTATTTCAATTTTCAATATTCTTTGGTAAACGTATGTAGTATATTCCTGAGACATGGTACCTACTTTTGTTTACTATTATTTTGTTTACTACTATTGTTTCTGAGATCGGAAAATGATCTATTTTGGAGTTTAAAAAATCATATAATTCGGAAAAATTAATGTTTTTTTAAATATTTATTACTTATCGAAAAAAGTTGGCGCCGTGAAAAAAAAAAAAAATTCAATACAGTGCCACACACGCGACACACAAACGCAACTAAAAACGTCTTATGTTTGTCTCACATCGGACAAATTTCGAACTGGGGTCAATGTGACGCCTGGAAGCCGCGGAGGGTTAATGGTGTTGAATTTTCCATCGTTGAAATGCAACGAAAATTATTTTTTCCTATTTTCCTAATTTCCTCAGGCAGATATGATCTGCGAAAATCACGCAAATATTTTTTAGGATTTGTTTTTAGGACTTAATTATCGATCTACGAACTGAATCTGCAAAATATGATTTTCGAATGTTGCTGAAGTTTGCATCGTTGGTATGCAACGAAAATTCTTTTTCATTTCCTTATTTCGCCATTTTCATTGTTATCTAAAATCACTCTTGATAAATTAAGGTTGTAGGTCTCTAATAAGGATGTTAGAAAAGTTACGGTAGCTTTGATTTGACAGAAAAAAAATTGGCAGTTGGAAGAAAAAAATTTCGTTGCGTTCCAACGATGCAAACTTCAACGTCATGATTTTCGATAATAACGAAAATGAGAAGATGTAAAAGAATTTTCGTTGCATTCGCACGATGCAAACTTCAACATCGTCAAATTTACGTTATTTGCGGATGATAGTAGACGTTACGGATAACGCCGGTCTACGAAAAGCGAGAGTGTCCTGAGTAAACTACATCATAGTTATGTGGAGTCTAGAAACAGTCCACTTGTCCCATGCGACGTGCTTATCGTGGGACGCATTACGTCTCATTCTCTCTGTACCCTGTAGTCGTCTATCCTTTCCTGCGAGACAACCGGAGAGTATTATCCAGGAGCACTTAGCTTCCCTCGGTTGTCTCTTTAGTGATGTTGGATCATGGGAAATCCACAGCAATGGCTCGTGGCCGTTCCTCTTGTAATTTCACGTCTTCTTCTCTCTATCCCTCTCACCAGTCTTATTCCCTCACCACGACAATTGCTATTGACGCAAAAAAATTACGACTAAAAAAGGGAGATCCAACTTCCCAGGAATAATCCAGACCGTTTTAGTATTGCAATTTAGAGCTTCCGCTTCTCCATTGACGGTTGCAATTTATTTGGACCATTTTGGCGTCGCGCAAAGAGGTAAAAATGTTGAGAACACCAAGTGGCAGGAAGGAATCAAATGGCAGAAAAAAAAATCGTCAACGTGGGAATGTATGACGAGGGCATTTTTTCGTCTTCTGACTCTCGTTGCGGTCGATCCCAGTTGGATTTCTTCGTCGACTTGGAAGTAATCCAACGAGCCGATGCCTATTGTCGTAGGGAAGGAGATATATGGCGTTTCTTGGATTGAAGAGAAACGAAGAAAAAGGAGGAGCGGAGAATGCCAGCCGGTTTTCCCTCGGTATGTTTGGTCCACCCTCTTGGAGGTCGAATGAACCGGGAAAAGAGAGGTAGAAACGTCACAGTCGAAATCGAGGGAAAGGCGAAGGGAACCCGTGTATGTGGCATCACATACTTGTACGGAACACTTCATGAGGGGATTTATTTTTCACGGTCTCATATGTATTACCATTGTCGGTTTGGCTACTGGGTCGGAGGATATTCGAGAGGATAAGTAAAAGTAGGCGAGGTCGAACGTCAACGAGGTCGTTTATCATTGAGAATGGAGGGACTTCCACGCATATATTTTTTTTTCACGAGATCTTTCGTTTGGAATTAAATGATTTTTATTCGAGAATGCATTGCAGAGCGTTTCAACGTTCGAGGGATGGTTCGAAAAATGAGGATAAAGAAAAAATAGGGGCGTCCTAAAAACGAAATTCAAGGTTCCTCGTTCCTTAATTATACCTTGGATATTGCCGTCCATAAATTGAATTGCATCCAGAAACCTGACACAGTTCTCGTCGGCCTCAAAAAAGGGACGTAATCGTCGCAACATCGCGGAGACTCAGGTATGGAGCAGGTGTAATGACTTTATGATGGACAGGGTCAAACTATTAATTATAGTTTTTCGAAAATCACTATTATTATCAGACACTGTCTTCAAAACCATTATCATTATTTTCCAAAAAGGACGTTTATTTTCTTTATTTCTGGCAATGCTCGAATCAGATATGAAATATTTAGGCATTGGTAAATTAAAAGGATAGTTGAGAGGTAATGACAGTTTTGGAACTTTGAGGGCGCTTTGTAGGTTTCTTGGCTAGCGAGATACGCGGCCGAATTTAGCGGCAGGTGTCAATTTAATTGACGAATGGCTTCGTTTCTTTACTATCCTTCTCTCTCGTATCCCTTGTCCCCTTGCACCAGACAAAAGCAGTTGGATCTACGAATGATGAACCTTCAGTTGTCATTCTATCCAGAGTGGGAAGAACATGAAATTAAACGCCATTCTCTAGTCAATAGACGAACAAGTTTCCGAAGAAGTTCTTGGGGTGACAGGAGACACCTGCATGGACTGAATGATTCCTTTTCTTCCATCAGGGAAGGACCTTTCTCCTGTTTTGGTGCGGCCCGGACCGACAAAGATTCCGAACGATATTCGAATATCGAATATCCAGCCATTAATCTTCGATCGGGACCCATACGAAGCCTCCCTCAATACTCTTCTACCCTCCCATTACGTCAACGAGGTTTCTATTGAAGAATGATTGAAAGTCATTTTGAATACTTCGGCGAGAAAGCAACGAATTTTCACAAGTTCTGTTCATTTAAATTCATGCAGAATGTTCCTTTTATGTGTCATTAAGGCCTTCTATACGCGAAAAATGTCAAAAATTTTCATTTTTTAATTATTTTTGATTCCATTAGCCTAAACGGTTAGGAATATTTTAAGCTTTACAGAATTAAAAAATTCTGCAAAGCTATTAAATGAGGTAAGATTGCATTTATAATGGATACGGCGCGGCGCGCCCGACTGCCAACTTCAAAGCCGTTTTTCCACGATTCACTTTTTTGAACCTTGTGAAAGTACTAACTTTCGAACGAAGGTTCAGATCGCTTTGAAATTTTTTCAAAATATTCTTAGTATCATCACCTATTGTGTGAACCACCGAAACAAAAATTTCAACGACACAAAAAAATATAAAAAATAAAATACCGACAGAAAATTGAGTAAAAAATGTTAAGGTTCGAATTTTTTTTTATTATAATAATTTTTTTTCATAATATTATTGGTTCACACTGAAGATACATTCGTTATGCAATTATAAATAGGTTCATTTTTTTAGACACCTACATCGATGCCGAGAACTTTCACCATCAACGCGCGCGCAAAAAAAATACATTGCTTTATTATGTTATATCTCCGCCATTTGTTAATATTTCTGATTTTTTTTACATATACTTAACCATGTGCAAAAATGATCTGTAGACAAATGTTGTCAATATATGCGTAATTTTTTTAACCGCGTCTAGAAAAGTACCTTCGATAATCGGCGAAATCGCGTATATAAGGCCTTAAGGCCAATCGGATGATTTTTCGATACGTTGATCCATTTGGTATTTCACATGACAAGTGATTAAAGTTGTTTCTTTTGTGTCAACGATCGGACTTTTTTTTCTCCAGCTTACCATTTTGGTCATTTTTAACATTTCAAAAAAGTATTTCTTCATTTTCCATTTTAGATCACCCTAGTTGCCACAACTACCTTCATCGATTGGTCATGCAGCAACGGCGGTGCTTTGCCCAAATAATGATAACTTTATTTTAAAAAAATTTTAATTTAAAATTTTTAAATTAAATTTTAAATTTAAAATTTAATTTAAAATTTAATTAAAAAAATTTAATTTAAAAATTTAATTTAAAATTTTTTAATTAAATTTTTTAATTAAAAAATTTTTAATTTAAAAAAGTCTTACTCTTGTAAGACATTTCTGTCTCTGTCCATTTCTATTTGCTTTTTTGGATTTATCATTGCTGGATTTGGAGGTAGCAGCTGGGCCTGGTTTCTCCTCCCGCTGCGGTGTTTCGGTGCGGTTGGGATGAATCAAAGAGAGAGGGAGAGAGAGACGGAGAACGCTGTGATTCCAGAGTACTCCGGCGCTCTTGTCGGGATTGTTGGCTCCAGTGGGGCAGGTGTGACTGCAGGAGAGCCTCGTAAGTGTTTTTAGTCTGTCCGGAGCCGTCTGAAATTGCACCTGTCTAATCGCACCCTTGTACTCCCTGATCCTCATATTCGAGAGATTCCCTTTACGTTTTTTTTTGCTTCATACGCCGCTCTTCGGGCGCCCGTAATTTTTTATCGATCTTTCGGGTCTCAGCTCATCTTCGAGTCTTTTTCCCTTACATCTGCACACAGCGAAGTGTGGAGCATTATTCGGTAAGTGGAACAGATTCTTGGAGCAACGCCGCCTATTTTTACATCTGCCGGGAAGTGCGAAATTAGTCCTTAGGGATATACGAGTCTCCGCAGAGGACTTAAGACGGTGAGCAGGTACAGATGGAGAGAGAGATGACGGAAAGGAAGATGAGACTGATTTTCGCATCGTTGAAATGGGACGATTTTTTTTTCAATTGCTTCAATCTCTTTTTCCTGTTTTTTGCTGTGGAAATTCCCCAACGATTTTTCACGGTAGTTCTTTGAAGGTTTAAAATCGAAATATGTGAAAAACTATTGGGTATAATAATAAAAATAAGAAAATTAAAATTCAAACAAAAAATCGTTGCAATTCAATGGTGCTAACTACAACACCATAAAGAAATTAATTTGAGAAATGTTGGTTATTAAATTTTGGTTTTTGAATTTGATTATGAAATCATCATTTGAATGCAACGAATATTTCTTTTTCAATTGCTTGAATTTCTATTTCCTGCTGTTTGCTGTGAAAATTTCCCAACGATTTTTCACGATGCTTCTTTGAAGGTCTAGAATTGAAATCTGCCTAAAAAATATTAGCTGTAATAATAAAAACAACAAAAAAAAACAGAAATATAAATAAGAATTTTTGTTACAATCCAACGATGCAAACTTCAACCCCACGAAGAAATGAATTTTTAGACATTTTGATTACGAAATTATAAATACATTTTTTTCGTCTTCAATTAATTGAGCAATTATAATTTTGAAAAAATAGAATTGGGTTAGATTTTCAGAAATTTTGATTATGAAATTTTAAATAAAATAATTTTTGTTTTGAAATAATTGAGACGACAATTTCGAAAAAATTAAATTGGGCCTTAAGTTTTTAGAAATTTTGCTTCAATTTGGAAGAGCCTATGAAATTCTGAAGTTAGAGAGACTCTTGAACTATCGAGCTTCCGTCGAAATTTTTGTACCGATCTACGAATGTACCAAAAACCGTAGCACCACAAAATACCTAACAGTTTTCCCATAAGATTCGACTGATAAAAAATAGAACTGTGAAACGAGAAAGGCGCTGAGGCTAGTTTCACGTATAAAATTTCGCACCACAGACGTCTTGAGAGAAATACGATAGTTCCGGTTAAAAAATGTCCAGTTCCGTGGGACACATCATATTTCCGAATGTGTGCAGGGTGTAATGTGTCTGTGCTCCAGTGCTCGCATTTTTTCTCTCCTTCTCTCGTATACCTCCTCTCTGTCTTTTTCTTCTTCTCCAAGTAAGCTTGGGATCAACTTACGCCGAAAGGGCTGGGTCCGTCTGGGTCCGGTTGTATGGGGCCGAGTCAAAGAGTGAAAGAGTGCAATTCAGCTCTCTGTTTAATATATATATATATATATATATATATATAAACCTACTGACTATATAAGTTTTCGCTTCACTCGCGAGCTCCGTGACGGGCCACATTCCGGGCATACCAAGCGGTCATGGCCATATCTCTCATTCCTCTAAATATTCCCTCCTGCTCGTCGTCTTTTTCGTCTGTGAAGAATTCGCCTCCCCGCTCCGGGGTTATTTTATCTCGAGCCTCCACTCTTCTTCGGTCAAAGTCGTTGTCCAGTTTCGTCTTCTCCTTCGTACGCTTCTTGTCCTCGCGAGGGCTCAGTCACCGTTTTTTCGTTTTGAGCAATTTACGGCCCAAAAGCCTCGTAACCTTCAGGGAGTATGAAAAATTCAAATCCTTCGGAACTACTGCATACGGTCGTGATCCGAATATGGCTGATCCGTATGGACATCCGCGGAAACCAAATCAACAAAAGTTCATTCGCTACGGTACTAATACGCAGAAGGCATTGATCAATGGGATAGCCGATAAGAAAAATCGGCATAGCAGTATCGGCGCCTCCGGTTGCTGCTGTGTTTCTCGTCGGAAAAGGAACAGACGAAGCGACTCCAGTCTTGTCTTCTTTTTTTATCCCTTTTTCAATTAGGTCTAGTCCCTCCACTCCCTGGAGGACTTCATTCTCGACGTTAAATCTATACGACGTATACGATGGAGAGACAATCCCTTCTCGTTGCAGAAGAGCGCTGGGGATAGCCGAGAAATGGAAAAGCTTCGGCGAAAGCGACAACGTCACGTCCGTCGTACCCGAGGGAGCTTCGCGACTTCCGTTATCCTTTCGGGGAACTAGGAAGAAGGCACGTTTTGGTTCTCGCCTGGTTTATTGTGCCCGACGTCTCGGCGCGTGTTGTTTACCCCATACGTCACGCTTCGAGGGCCTTTAATCCATCTTACAGATCACCATTTCTTTTGCAACCCAGCGTCGTAAGAACCAAGACCCACACAGCCGACGACGAGCATCATTCGATGATAAGGATGTAGTTGAATATGTGAGAAATCGCGGTATGCTATAATTGGGCAGCTCTGCGGTCCAGCAAAGTAGATGATGAGCTGAATAGGTGTCAGTTGAATCAAACCACTGTCGTCGAATATCCATAAGTGAATATCCATAAGTCGAATATTCATAAGTCGAATATCTATAAGGCGAATATTCATAAGTCGAATATCCATAAGTACGAATAGCGATAAGTCGAATATCCAAAAGTCGAATATCCATAAGTCGAATATCCACAAGTTGACTATCTATAAGTGGAATATCCATAAGTCGAATATCCATAAGTCGAATATCCATAAGTCGACTATCTATAAGTCGAATATCCATAAGCCGAATATCCATAAGTCGAATATTCATAAGTTGAATATCCATAAATCGAATATTCATAAGTCGAATATCCATAAGTCGAACATCCATAAGTACGAATATTCATAAGTCGAATATTCATAAGTCGAATATCCATAAGTACGAATATTCATAAGTCGAATATCCATAAGTTGAATATCCATAAGTCGAATATTTATAAGTCGAATATCCAAAAGTCGAATATCCATAAGTCGAATATCCACAAGTCGAATATCCATAAGTCGAATATCCATAAGTCGAATATTCATAAGTCGACTATCTATAAGTCGAATATCCATAAGTCGAATATCCATAAGTCGACTATCTATAAGTCGAATATCCATAAGACGAATATCCATAAGTCGAATATCCATAAGTCGACTATCTATAAGTCGAATATCCATAAGTCGAATATCCATAAGTCGAATATCCATAAGTCGAATATCCATAACTGAGTATAGAGTAGAAATGAGTGCCAGAAATGGCGGGAGGTAAAGATAAGTGTATATACAGGGTAAGTATAGAGTAGAAATGAGTGCCAGAAATGGCGAGAAGTAGACAAATATAGGGAGTTTGTTCGTTAGTTCGGGTTTGTTTGTTTATTTGAATATGGATATTCGATTTATGGATATTCACGTATGGATATTCACGTATGGATATTCACTTATGGATATTCATTTATGGATATTAGCACTTATGGATATTCGACTTATGGATGTTCTACCCCAATCGAATCAAACGGATCTTCGTTACATTAGCTATGGAAGTCCGTTCTTCTCGAGGATGCGTTTCATCCTGCGATGAACCAGCGATAATTACTCGCTCGAGAGAAGGTACACAAACGCTTGGCTCGTTTCCGTCGTCCAAGGGGACCCCATCGAGCGCTTTGCCACCACGGCCCAGGCACTTCTAATTCGAATCATACACCATGATCAGATCTAACGTTCTGGAATTCAAACTTGCACGTACGATGTCTGTACGGTCGGAAAATTGTTTGACTATCTTGACGGCTGGGCTTTGCGCGCTCTCATCGGGAATCTGATGAGCGGAGGCGAAATATTCGGGAGCTCGATCCCTCTTGGTGTACATATCTGTGGATACGTATGGATGTATATCTCCAACATATGGGCGATCCGGGGAGCACCGGAACGCGGAAAACACCGTTGGGAGCGTATAGCTGCTTTTCAAAGCTTCAGGGCAGGATGTAGATACTCGGTGAAACCGAGGAGAGGAATGGAAGGATTCTTTGATCACCAATTAACACCGGTGGCTAGGCAACTTCCCAGCTACGCTGTGGCGCGGATTCTCCGATCCTCCATGTTTCGCGTCGTCACGGATGAAAGGCATGGAGAACGAAGGAAACATGGGCACAGGGCTCCTCACGTGAAATAGAAAGATTTGTGATCACCTGCCATAGTACGCTCTTCCCAAATGAGTACAAATATATACAAAGGGTGTCTCGAAATGAGCTGACATTTTTATTTATTAATAAAACGGATAACTTATTTGAAAAGTGGGCATATTTTTATTTTTAAAGATATTTTTATTCGATAGTATCACCTTTTAGCTATATTCCCTGAAAATATCATTGAAATATTCTTAATATTGAATGAGCTACAGCTTCCAACAGTCGGTCAGGCGAGCGGTAGCAGCACCATACTGCAAATTCCGTGGACATGATATCTCGAGAACCGCTTGATGGATTGTTTCCAAATTTGCAGGAGATACGATAAGAAACATTTAAAGGTCATTGACGATGAAACTTTTTTAGAATCCATCTTCATATTTCAATAGTTACCTAAAAATCATGACTTTTTTCATGGATTTTGTAAGCTCGAGATTCAATATGTCGCTACGTTATGAAGAAAAAATAATTTAAAGAATCCACGATCGTCATCGACTCGTATTTGTTGTTGACTTGAATAACCCGTTTGGATTTTAGATTTCAGATGGACCATTTAAGCTGGTGAGTGTCCACCGCCAAACGTCGCGAAAAGTATTTCATCATCTGGTGGCGGCCATGGTTTTGTTGTTTTTCTGTATTTTTTTGTGATTTTTTTAAGGCTCTCAATATATGTACCATTGTGTTTAAAAAAATCGTTTCTTTTTCACCATCCGTTTTCCAGAAAGAAAATTCGGAATTCAGCCGTTTATTTCGGGCCTCTAGGTGGATGTGGCCCCTTAAATGCGATACGATTTCATACGACAATACCCTTGTTGTCGTGGGGCGTATACTTTATCGAATACAAACAAAAGTCGAGTAAAGATTGAAAACATTCCATTGCTTTGAGAAGGCCCATGGATAGAGAGGGTTAGGGTGGGCAATGAAGGGGAGAGAGGGCGATAGCTCTCGAGACTCATGGTTGAACCGTTTCGTATTTTGCATCTCCCTTTCCCTTTCATTCTGGTCCGTCTGACTCTCGACTATGTATATTCCCTTCTCGGCTTGTCCGTCCATTCGCCTCATCACTCTCACACCTTAGGCTCGTTTCCTACCCTCCTGTTCATCCTGCAGCCACGCAAATCTATGTTTGGACATAACCTGCATACAATACTTGGAACCGAATTGCTGGACTTTGGGCCATTCGACGCAGTCACAACGGTATTGCGGAATTCGTAGTTTTTGGGCATGAGCCGCCGCAAACTACCGCCAGATGTCGCAGCAACCGTCTGCTACTCACGTTCACCATGCGGGCTCGCCGCCAGTGGGAAAACGATGCACTAGATTTTCAGCATTGTCGATAATATGCTGAGCTTCGTTGGTACAATTTTGCTACTTTTTTGTAAAAAAACACTCTAAATCCCAATGACTGCGTAATTTTTTCATAAAATTAGTTGAAACAACGCTCGAAATATCTTTATCAATTCAAAATTCAAAATTCATCCAATGGTAACCATAATCTGTAAAGTTTTTTTTCCGAAATTTGGAAAGATATCGACTGTCAGGCTATTGCTTCAATGCATATTTACGATAAATTTCATCCCAAATGATTGTATCGTTTGATCGGAATTAGGGTTCAAAATTTCGAAGTGCCCGCAGCGTGTGACACATAGCCAGTTCTGTCAAAATCTTCAGTGATTTATAAAAATTATTTCATCGTACATTATTTTATATTTGATTCTCTGCTGGATTATGCACCTATACACAATTAAGAAATTCATCTCCCATTATGCGCTTCTCAAAATCCCTTGATGTACACATTTTAAATCTGTCAAAATTACCGCGGACATTTTTCAAATTTTGTTTGTACATCTATGGCGTTGAAATAGTACGATAGCCATCTGTCAAAATCTTCAGTCAATCATAAAAATAATTTCATCATCATTTTATATTCGATTCTCTGTTGGATTATGCACCTCCTATACACAATTAAGAAATTCACCTCCCAACATGAGCTTCTCAAAATCCCTTAATGTGCAAATTTTAAATCGGCCAAAATTACAGCGGACTCTTTTCGAATTTTGTTCGTACATCTATGTATGTTTATCTATTATGTTTTAACGTACACGATTATGGATGTATATAACAACGTTTTGTTTTTTGTTTTCATAATGTTGATAGAGAAATGTTCGTAGTTTGATAAGGTTTGCACGATGTGCAATGACTGTGTCTTTTGAATAGAAAAAGCTCAAGAGCTCATGAACCAGGGATATTACGAAGAATATGGAAGAAGGAGAGGATGGCTAGGACCAATTCTACCGGGTCGCTCCTCTCTGTGTGCTTCGACACGGGAAATGAAGCCGCCGAGGGTAAAACGTAATATCGCCTAGCACGCGATACACTGTCGCTTGCTTTTATACTCCCCCCCCCCCCTCTCTCTCTCTCTCCCTCTCTCTCTCTCTCTTTCTCTCTCTCTCTCTCTCTCTCTCTCTCTCTCTCTCTCTCTCTGTGTCTCTCTCTCTCTCTCTCTCTCTCTCTCTCTGTCTCTCTCTCTCTCTCTCTCTCTCTCTCTCTCTCTCTCTCTCTCTCTCTCTCTCTCCCTCCCTCTCTCTCTTCCCGTCGTCTGTTGCAGTCGCTTGTCGCTTTTGAAACGGCCCGCCTTTCCGGAGGGTTGAAGTTTTCCTGGCGGAAGGAAGGAAAAAAGGAAAAACGAAACCTAGCAGTTGCGAAAAAAAAGTTGGCGACGACGGACTCCTGGCTTTCTCTCTCTTTCCTCCTCTCTGTTGCTGCGGAATAATATTTTTTCTCATTGTTTTTCAATCACCGAGTACACGTACATTAATAATACGGTGTTGAAGTAGAATATTCAGTCGACGGAATTTACAATTTTTTATTTAATTCGTCGCTCTATTCCGATGACTTTTCGACCTCTTTTTACCAAAGATTGTCATGCATGTTACCAAACTTACCGAGCCTATACTTGCTGAAGCGTGTACTCAAATTGAAACTCGAGTTTGCAGAGATTGTCGAAAATTCCGACGATCGTGGAAACAATAATCAGTTTTCCATACATTTCAATGTATACTTGAAAAATATGATTTTTTGCCGCTCGGGTGTGCCACTTCGTAACTCATGCTTTACAAAGCGTGTGGCGCGGTGACGGGCCGAAAACAGCGGTCGACTTATTCGATATTCATCTCGGCGGTTATAGGTAGGCGCATGCGAGGCAAACGTCGATATACATTATACATTAGGGCGATAATCGAAGTGGCTGAGAGTGCGAAAGGGGAAGAGCATGCATGAGAAGATTTCGAAACCCTGAGGCTGACAGGTGCACAATGTTTTTTCATATTCGTTCTTTTTCGATCGTGAATAATAGGGTTGTACGGTAGCTCGCTAACGATACCTCCGATGATTAATGTGTATCATGGAGAGACCAAAGATCCGATAGTCCGAGAGACGAATTTTCCGCAGGGTTATTCGCCATGGAGAAAAAAATTCTCACGCAAAAGTATGATAAGCTTTAATCCCAACATTTTGCACAATATAAGATATAAACGTGTAATTGATTTATGAAAAAAATGCAAAAGGCATGAATTCGTATATTGGGGGATGAAAATATTTTTTGCGGTATTATAATTTTTGAAAGATTTATCAAGATGCTCTTTTTATTTTCGTAAATTGTTTTTGAATCATTGTTTGTTGCTGGAGTGAAATAATTTCGAACAATAATCCAACGTTTTCCATATTTAAGGCAAATGTTATGCCAGTAATTACGAATTTCTTCGCAAGTACTTAAAGGGCTGTACCAGTGTGACACTTAAAAAAAATCGATTTTTTTTGCCTTTTTCGACAGTTTATACTTTCAAGATTTTTATACCTTCAAGAATATGAATTGAGATTTTTCAAATTTGCTGACATTGTAACTCAAAGAGCAATTATCCGGTTGACTTGAAATTTAAACTGAGTACTCTTGAATATGTTTACTTTACAATGACGTGGGATATTTTTGATTGGATGAAAATTGACGATTGGGCATTGAAAAAACGACCATTTTATAGGCAAGAAAACAGACCCTTTTTTATAACTACGCCATTTTGTTAGATTTTTATATTTTTCGAAAATCCTACGTCATTGTACGGGAAATACCTTCCAGTTTAACGACATTTTTTCCTTTTTCGGTGTCAGTTACTCAATCGGCCGGAATCGTGTCAGCAGTGGAGGAAGTTTTTTTCGGCGCCTCCGAAGGCAGCGCATAAGTCGTTTGGATCTCAATATTTTTCTATGAAAAAATTATGTACTATAGGTAAAATATAGCCAAATATATTCTCAATTTTCCGAAACATTTAATTGAGTACTCTTCTTCCGAAAAATTCCCGAAAATCACCAAAATTTTCAGCGTTAACACTGGTATAGCCCCTTAAAATATTCTTATTTGATGGTACAAGGACAGTTTGAATAAAATAATCGCGGTTTCTTTGTGGTTTTGGCTACGCGCTTTTTTACCTCAAAAAATGATTTTCTGTACAATTTGGCACGATCAATTTATAAGAATGTAAATGATCGTTTGACCTACTTTTCATTAATCGTAATTACGAAATTAACCGGAACCCAAAAAAATTAAGATAAGAAAAAGTTGAGAAGATACGAAGAGGGAAACTTCCAAAGAGTTTTCCGCTAGTAGTGGTAGTTCCATAAAAGCCCCCCTTATACCATAAGAGTTTCAAGAAAATATCTCATTATAAATCGTAGCATGGGGCACCCTTATTCCACCTGAAAAAATATGAAATGTTCACTAGCTGTCGTCTCTTCGTGACATTTCCGGTCAATACCACCGAGCTGTAATTTGAAACTGCGGGACATCCAGAGATGATATGGATGTGTGGTTAATGTGCGAATACCTTTGAGAGCACATTCCAAGATACCTCCAAGCAAACGTGCTCAAAAGAAAACTCATTTTTCGTAGATCTACTTGTAATTAGGAGAAAAAAAAATGACATGATTTAATGATCGTTTAATATACGAGAAAAGGACAGATAAAAGAGCACCAAAGAGAATTTCTCAACATCCTCATTCTTCGACGCCGTTTTGCCACCGTTTGAAAAAAAAAAGAAATTTACAGTATGATGTATCGCAATACTACATACGTCGAATTAATATACGTTCGTGTTCCAACCAAACACAAATTACGCTCAGCCTGTGCGTATCGAGAATTCCGAAGCAACAAAATTTACAACCCGACTAAACCTACACTGCAAAATAATTGTCCTTTTTTTTCAATCCTCCAATCTTCGTACATTCCTTGCGTCAGGAGTGCTGCGTAAAGTTTCATTTACGAGACAGCTTTCCTAACTTACGGTCAATTTGATACGGACAGCATTTAGTCTATTAAAATAAATCTTCTTCGAGCAGAGGCATTGAAAAAGTATTCGCATGCACATCTGGCTGATTCGACGTCGACAAATTTCGATTACTATCTGGATACTTTGTTACAATAATAAGTGAGCAATTTTCAAGCAGTTAATTGTCCATTGCCCTGCGTTACTGTTGTCAATTACCAACAATGTCCGCGCAGCGAATAATTGGACCAGCAACTCGTTGGCGAACCAAATTAACCCAATTATCGTAGAGTTATACGTTTTTTGTTCATTCCCCGAATAATATATATAGCCGTTCGTGTAATTGCTATTGTATTGCGAAAATTAGTGGAAATCATCGGTACGTCGGTTCGCCAGTCGAAGTGCAATCAAACGGTATCAGAATAATTGGAATTATGGAATTATGGAAAAATTCAGAAAATTTTTCAATCTTCTTATTTTGGTTCTGTCATAAAATTCAAAGAATAGCTGACAAGCTTGACAGCTCCTGTCACTGTGAAAATCATCACGACACTTTCACGAAGTGTGTGGGTATGCTCAAATTCCCAGCTGCCGCGAGTCAGTTCGGGTGATCGAAAGAACGAACGTGCAGCCAGAGGGACCACACCTGGACATTGGACACCGGTCCAACGTTCGCGTTTCGGTGAGTCGTGTGTCCTATTTCTCCTCCCTTCTCTCTCTCTCTCTTTCTCTCTCTCTCCCTCTCTCTCCCTCTCTTCCTTTTTTCTCTCTTTCTCGTCTCCATGTTTGTTCCCTGGCACATCAAGGAACGTCATCACAAAGCTCGGTAGGCAACGTGATACGTGTAAAATTATCCAGCACTGCATTTTCTCACGTATATTTTATGTTATATTTTAGATCTTATCCAATAAGGCCTGTGCTATACAATAAAATTACCATGATTTACCAGTTGGATAAATATTTATTCCAACACCAGACAAAAATGGCAATCTTTCCCTATGACATTGAAATTCCCCTACACTTGTACACGCTCGATTCAAGGACTTTCGTATGTAGCATTTCTACATTTCAGTTAAATTCATTTGATCGGGTTTTTTCCATGGATACTTTATTTTTCATTCATGAAATAATTACAGTAGTAAAATAAATAAGAATCAAAATCAGTATAATTATGGACAGCAGTGAATATAATTGCGTTTGTAACTTTTGCATATTACAATATGATCTATGGGACTATAGGCGTCACATCAGAGTATTCCTGATGTGCCTATGAGATTTAAGATGTCAACCGTTATTTTAACCACGTCAGCAAAGTTTGCCACGCCAAATTGTAATTGTACTTTAAAAGTCTTGCGAAATTATGATAATCCGTCGGGCGTAAATACGTGGGTAGGTGATGGTATAGCGGGCTTTATATGTAGATGGGGATGTATGAGCTTCTCTGTGTTCATAACCGCCAGGATGGGGACAATGAGCGTAGGGAGGCTTCCTTGTGGTTCAATCCTTTTCTCTTCTCCCTCTTTCTCACTAGCTGTATCCTTCTCTTTCTGTCCTCCCTCTCTCTCTCTCTCTCTCTCTCTCTCTCTCTCTCTCTCTCTCTCTCTCTCTCTCTCTTCGTCTTTCATATTCAAAATACAGCTTCTACAGTACACTGGCTTCGACGGGTTCTCTCCCTCATGACCCACGAGGCCGTAGGCCACCGCCACATCACCATTAACATCGCCACAGCAACGTGGAGAACCAACTCTCTCGCCAACGAACAATGCCACCGCCCTCTCCCTCTCTCTCCTGGCGAAAGACAAACTGCAGTTTCATTAGTGCTCATAACTGATGAAATTAAAGCACGTGCACCGCCCTATGTAAAGCGGTAACGGACGACGAGCTGGGCAAACCTTGGCCCGGGCGAATAAGGTATCGCGAGAAATCAGAGAGCATGGGGCTCTATGGATAAAATCCACCATTGAGAGAAACTTCAACATTGCAAGTGTAAGTTTCTCAATAAATTAAGTGTACTGTATATGCGGATCATGTTATTCGAGACTAGTGAATGAAATGTCCAGGTTAATTTCTCACCTATTTCCGCTGGTGAATTGAATCTCCAGCTTGATTTCTCAGCTATTCCAGCTGGTGATTTAAATCTTCAGATTGATTCCTCAACTATTCTAAATGATGAATCTAACTTCAGATTGATTCCTCATCGATTCCAGCTGGCAAATTAAACCTCCAGGTTGATTCCTCAACTGTTCTAGCTGGTGAATTAAACCTCTAGGTTGATTCCTCAGCTATTCCAGCCGGAAAATTAAATCTCCAGGTTTATTTCTCAGCTATTCCACCTGGTGTTTAAAATCTCTAAGTTGTTTGCTCAGCTATTCCAGCTGGTGAATTACATCTCCAGGTTTATTTCTCAGCTATTCCACCTGGTGATTTAAATCGCCAGGTTGATTCGCAGCTATTCCAGCAGGTTATTTAAATCTTCAGGTTGATTCCTCAGTTATTCTAGCTGGTGAATTAAGCCTCCAGGTTTATTTCTCAGCTATTCCATCTGGAGATTTAAATCGCCAGGTTGATTTCTCAGCTATTCGAGCAGGTGATTTAAATCTTCAGGTTGATTGCTCAACTATGCTAGCTGCTGAATCAAATCTCCAGCTTGATTTCTCAGCTATTTCAGCTGGTGAATTAAATCTCCAGCTCGACTTTTCGGCTATTCCACCTGGTGATTTAAATCGCCAGCTTGATTTCTCAGCTATTCCAGCTGATGATTTAAATCTTCAGATTGATTCCTCAACTATTCTAGATGATGAATTTAACTTTAGATTGATTCCTCATCGATTCCAGCTGGCAAATTAAATCTCCAGGTTGATTCCTCAGCTATTCCAGCCGGCAAATTAAATCTCCAGGTTTATTTCTCAGCTATTCCACCTGGTGGTTAAAATCTCTAAGTTGATTGCTCAGCTATTCCAGCTGGTGAATTAAATCTCCAGGTTTATTTCTCAGCTATTCCACCTGGTGATTTAAATCTTCAGGTTGATTCCTCAGTTATTCTAGCTGGTGAATTAAGCCTCCAGGTTTATTTCTCAGCTATTTCAGCTGGTGAATTAAATCTCCAGCTCGACTTTTCAGCTATTCCACCTGGTGATTTAAATCGCCAGGTTGATTTCTCACCTATTCTAGCTGGTGAATTAAATCTCCAGGTTGATTCCTCAGCTATTCCAGCTGGCAAATTAAATCTCCAGGTTGATTCTCAGCTATTCCAGATGGTAAAATAAATTTCTAGGTTGATTCTCAGCTATTCCAGCTGGCAAATAAAATCTCCAGGTTGATTTCTCAGCTATTCCAGCTGGTGATTTAAATCACCAGGTTAATTTCTCACCTATTCCAGCTGGTGCATTAAATCTCCAGGTTGATTTCTCACCTATTCCAGCTGGTGCATTAAATCTCCAGGTTGATTTCTCAGCTATTCCAGCTGGTGAATTGAATCTCCAGGTTTATTTCCCAGCGAAAGAGAAACATCTTTCGGGCTTGCTCTAATTTCTCACTAGGTCAACATTTCAAGTACAAGTTCGTACGAGGGTGAGACCCAAAATTATCGGTATAGTGTCTATGCCGATGATTTATCGAGCATTTGCAATTACGATTTCTCGTTCGACATTTCTTTTTATCACAAATTGTAACATTTTCTATCCACTGCTCATGTCTGCAAAGGAGTAACGCGAATAAATTGCAACCTTTCACCTCACCCTTCCGAAACATCTTCGAATGAACATTTCAATAAAATTGCGACCTTTGAACTGTTGATTTTGCACTTGATTCCATGTGCCGAGATCGGAGAGTAACGAGTGTGCAGTTGAACCAGAGTAGCCACAGGGAAACGCGGTAAACCAACGTCCCCAAAGTTAATTAAGTAATTAAAGGACTCGGAAGAGAAAACGCGCGAGAGGCACAGGCAAAGAGAGCGACGAGGATAGATGTCGACGATGAAAAGAAGAGACTTCACCTTCCTTCAGAATTTTACCTGGAATCCTTTTACACGTGTTCGAGACTCGTGAAGATGCATTCCACAATTATAATGCGGTGGAGCGGATCGGTGCAGGTCGAGCGATTTAATAACTCACCAATATGCCTTTTATTAATGGGAAAAAAATGCCCATTTTCAAAGGATATACATAATATAACGCACTCGTAAAATATATGTATACGTGCAAACCGGTCGCTGTACACGTAGAGCGACTAACGCTTTAACCAACGAGATATGAAAAAAATATATATAGATGGAGAGAGATAGAGCGAAAAAGAAGGAGGAAGTAGGGGATGAGACCCACGCGATATCGATCGTAATGGACCCGATATAGCTTGAAGGCGGTTTACAAGCCGGGCATCTGTCCCGCAGAGATTATAGCCTCTCGCTATTAGTGGTTCGAGTATTAATAACAATATATACATACATACATGCATGCATGCATATATATATATATAGAGGATGAGGGAGAGACAGTCAGAGATAATGCGAGAGCGCGAGTGTACATGGTACTTAATGACTATATCGATTTATCGATCCAAGGGTTGCAGACTTCGGGTGTGCGCGTATACGTATACAATATAAGGGTGTATATGTATGGAGTAATTTCTCGTCTCATAGAGAAGAAGAAGCACCGTCTGGCACGGTTCACGCGCTCTTCGCGATGTCGGCGTCGCGACGGTGACTTTTTCAATTTATTATCGTCATTTTTTTAGATTATAAATCCCTTTCACCGTAGTCAAACGAGACGAAGCGGAAAGTCGTATACAAAATCGTGGCCATTGCTACGTAATATGAATGCGAATAAACAATTCGTTCACAAGGTACTTCACTTAAACCTTCCTTGATACACTTATATTTGGCCACGGCTTTGACACACTGGGTCAATTTGAGCCGGATAATACTTCATCCACCTGCAATTAACAACCCCTTCGGTCGGTTTTTATTGAAAAAAATCTGAGATACACTTCAAACATTTCTTAATATGTCTGGGTAATTAAAATGGGGAGAGTATAAAATTGGATTATTGTAAAAAACTATTGAAAACTTTCAGTTTTAGGGAAGTGAGCGTTTTATTTCAAATTTCTCCCGGTCAAATTGACCCAGTGTGTCAAGGAAGGGTCAAGTGTCCTTTTATTAAGAGTATTTTGTGGATACTCATATACGTGTGAAGCATTGAAAACTATCAGACGCGTATATTGTTTTATCGGCGGAAAAACGGTTTTGATGGTGAGAAACCGACCTTCAAAGAAAGACGTGTCATGCCTTAATTTAATTTTTTTCAATACTTCTATAGTGGTTTTTTCATCGTTTTATTCGATGCTTGATCACATATATGAGTTTCAAGAAAAACGAAGGCGAATACTTGGGTGATGTTCCTTGTTGGTGATTAGACCATAAATTGTTGTATACCTCTACACATATGCAGGGTGACAATTATAAGGTGGCCATGTGCTTTTTGAAGGTCTGGCGTGGAGATTTTGAGATAGAGAAAAATGTATTATTTAAAAGTTTTTCGAGACCATTTTGAAAAAAAAGATGTAGCGTATTTTTGTGATGAGTAGTATTTGCCAGAAAAAAATCGAGCATTCTTGAAAAAAAAATCAAAATTCCGTGTTGAGTTCGGCAGAATGAAGATGAGTAAATTCCGGATGAGAAACACCTCTGAAAAACTTCTTTTTTCTAAATTCCATTCAATCACTTTCATATGCATTTTTTATAATTTTTTCTCGATGATGGGACGCACTAAAAAAGTTTTTCAGGAGTGTTTCGCATTCGAAATTTAATTATCTTCATTCCGCTGTACTCAAAATGGACTTTTAATTTTTTTCCTGAATTTTTTCCCAACTCATCACAATAATGCCCTGTATAATTTTTCGAAGAGGACTCGAACAACCATCAAAAATCATATTTTCCTTACTCACAAGATCTCCGCGCAAGATCCTCAAAAAACACATGGTCGTACCTTATAATTGTCACCCCGTATATATATATAATTTGTAAAATATATATGAGCGACGTGGAATATGGCGGGGAATGTAATAGGGGGAAGGCCAATGGAATCTAAGAAAAAAAATATATACATATGAACATATGTATGTACGTGCAACTGTGAGAACGTCGCCGCACCGAATATCCGATAATTAATGCTTCGATTAATGATTCACAATCATTCCAACAGCCTCTCTCCGAACATCATGTAGGTACACAAAATAACGGATAGTGATATACTTTTGAACACATATGTGTACGCGCGCGCGTGTATTTATAGCACAGTGCACATTTCGAACGTGAATTATATGCCAATTTCCATACGAGTGTATGGAAATCAGGGGCTTTAAGCATCGGTCACCCACGCAAGGGAGAATAATTATGCTGTGTGAGTAAGAATGCACACACACGCGCGCGCGCGCACACACACACACACACACACACACACACACACACACACACACACACACACACATTTTTTTAAATGAAAATTTACACCATATAAGTTTAATGTATACCAAATATCAACATTCTATATTTAATACTTTTCGAAAGAAAAATTGGTGAAAAATCGAACATTTTTTGGCCCAACAAAGCAGAACCTTCCTTTAATAACATACCTTTTTATCAAGCCCAAAATAAATAATCTAGTCTAAAATTATTCTTATACATGAATATCGAATAAACAATTATAAGAATATTATGTTGAGGTGGGCTTTCTTAATGGTTAAAAAATATATGTTTGTCCGAATATTTTCCTACTGCGTGTGGCATATCCCATGTGTATATTCGAATATGCAATATATACCTTATATTGTGTACCGATCGCACGACACAAATGCGAATTTAATCCACAATGACAGAGTCATTAGCTCCAACGAGGATATCTGGTTCTCTGAATCACACTCTGGCTTCTATTACCCACGAGAGAGAGAGAGAGAGAGAGAGAGAGAGAGAGAGAGAGGGAGAGAGAGACGCATAGTATATAATATATACTAGTACAATTCGGAGGGAGCTATATATAGCTATAAAGTCCACATAGCCGTTATAGAGAACACCATGTAGTACGTGGCTTTACCGTTACAGGACGTATACTATGCTTCCGCTCCGTTCTCTCTCTCTCTCTCTCTCTCTCTCTCTCTCTCTCTCTCTCTCTCTCTCTCTCTCTCTCTCTCTCCCTCGCTCCACGGAATACTCACATAGCGGCCGTATTATTAGTTTGAATTGCTAATACCTGCGAGTTATTGGTTCCCTTTTGTACCCAAGAATCGGCACGTGTGTGCCTGGCGATGATGAGGGTAAAAGAAGAGGGCAAGGGAGGCGGACGTATACGCGAATCTGGTAGCGTGTCTACCACTCAGGAGTATTCAGACCTGCGTTTACGTAACTCGATCATTTTCGCTCGTTTTTCGCTTATAGCTACTACTTGAAGTCCAACAATGCCCGCAGCTTCGAATGACTCGAATTATTTAGCCTTGTTAGTTGGCTCAATTATAACAATCGTTTATTATTATTGTTTGTATAAGTATAAAATTAATTTTGTTTGTCATCATTATCAAATTCATTATCATTAATATCATTATCATGTGTTTGATTGTCATGAGTTTGATTGTCATTAATTACATTATTATAAATTTTATTATCATGAATTTGATCGTCGTGCATTTCATTATTGTGAACTTTATTGTCATGAATTTCATTGTCATGTATTTAAGTATCATGAATTTGATTATCAAATTAATTTTGTTTGTATCATGATTAATTTCATTTGTGGAAGCTTTGTTAGTTGACGAAATTATAACAATCGTTTATTATTATTGTTTATACAAGTATGAAATTAATTTTGTTTGTTTAATCAAATCCATTGTCATATATTTCATCATCATGAATTTTATTATCATGTATTTCTTTGTTATGCATTTGATTATCGCGAATTTCATTGTCATGGATTTCATTATCATGAATTTCATTGTCATGAGTTTAATTATCATGGATTGCATAATTATGAATTTTATTATCATAAATTTCAATGTCAAGCATTTCATTATTATGAATTTTATTTTCATGAATTTTATCGTCATGCATTTCATTATTATGAACTTTATTATCATGAATTTCATCGTCATGTATTTCAGTATCATGAATTTTATTATCAAATTAATTTTGTTTGTATCATTATTAATTTAATTTGTCGAATTGTCAATTTTATTTTCATTATGATCCACTTCATTTCAATTATTATAATAAGTATTATTTTCATCGTTATTATTATCATGATTATTGATAATAGCATTATTATTAGCACGACTGTTAGTACATATTATTATTGCTCCTGTTGTCGTTCGCGTCCGTTTGGCGTGATTGTGAAAAAAATCGCACATACAAGAGCCCTCGAAATAAGAATACAATCGACTCTGACGAGGCATTGTCAAGAGTCTAGTAATACGCTACAGGCATGTGGGATCCATACACTAGGAGTTCAGAAGAGCCAGGACAGGTGTTGAGAGATTTTAAAGAGCTTTAGAATGACCTCTCCTATGTTCGTGGCTACCGCATTTTTCGTCACGGGCACTCGAGAGCGGAGAATTTCTTTGAGTGTACGGAAAACCACACGCGTGAGTGAAGATCGTACGTTTTTTTTCGTCAGCGTGCACGGAAGGCGGTACAATGACCAAAGGAGCAAAGGTGCCACGAATGAGCGACGTATCGACGGGGAAGGTATCCTTGGGATACGAAAAATGAAGAAGGGAGACAACTATCATGTGTGCAGCTCTCCGCAGGACACGGAGTTAGACCTCTTGAGCAGGAGTAAGAACGCCAGAGAATGATGGACACATGCACAGTAGGCGAAAAATGGAAAGAGAGAGAGAAAGAGTGAAGGAGGACAATGAACGAATTTGCGCCAGCAAAAGAGTCCTGGGTGCTCTCGAGGGTCCCAAAGATTCTTGGGGCCTGAGGCATTACAAAAGTCACATAATACGCCGCTGGCTACGAACCATGAACCTTATAGGTAGTTGGCGGACGCCCTACAGCTACACGAGCCATGTATGGATCGTATATGACCCTATGTAGCTATAGGGTCCTTTATGTTCTTTATTTACTCGAGCGAGAGTCTCTCGAAGAGCTTTCGAATGAACTGGCTCGTACAATGAACAACCGAGGGATACAGTCTGCCCCTCTCTCTTTCTCTCTTTTCTCTCTCACTCAGTAAGCCCATGGGCATTCATAGACGCGTTCCGTACGGATGGTGCCAATTATATTCTCGTATACCCCTGGAAGAGTGAAAAAAAAATATATTTTTCGTCGCACACCTCCTCTCGTTTCGTCGTAACGCTTGTACGTCCAACCTTCATCCTTCGCGATATATCTTTCGTGCTTCGCCACCCAGGCCTCCATTCTCATGCGTTTGAGATCTTTTCAAAGTGAAGCACATCGGAAAAATGGTCCTCCATGATTCGAGACCCTATGTGCACGGGAATATACGGGTCGCCGGATACGTAACGCATAGGTACTTGGGGAATTCGTAAAGAGACACACACCCACGCATGTGCGTGTGTAACGTACGTTACATGGCAGGAATTTCGTCGATGGGCGAGTAACTTTTCGCTAACTTGACGAAAGTTTGATTCTTGCACCTTCCGTTGTCTCTATCGTCATTGTAAAAGCTGGACGATGAAGATTGAGCTGATTTTTTGAACATCGGTTGCTTTATCGGAGTTTATTTTTCAAGGTGGGGTGTAGGCGAAAGTCATGACGTTGGAGTTTGCGTCGTTTGAATGCAACGAATTTTTGTTCATTTTTCATTTGTACATTTTTGTGATTATTGAAAGATTTCATTTTTTTGCATATGGAGATCGTAGATCTTTAACAAGAATACGTCAAACGAGTTTAAGCACTTTTTACAGCCAAACTAAATTCCAATAATTAAAAGGAATTGGTTTATATGCATTTCAACGATGCAGACTTCAACGTCATGCAAAAGTGCATCTATATTTGCTCGTATAGGGATTTTACGAGATAATCTTTTCAAAGTCATCCGAGCAATCTTTCGCAGTGCAGCTCTTTTTCTAATTCGAATTGTAAACTCGTGAATTCAACCGATTGAGGTGTTTATAGATATGTTTATAATGAAAATTGAAAAATATGGTTTTTTGAACCAATTCACTGATTTGATGCTGCATGAAAGAGGACTGGAAAAAAAAGGATTCCAGTACGAATCCAGTACGAAAGTAACGAGAGTTCATTTTCGTAATTGCGATGGTGAACATATTCACCAGAATTATGAGAATTATAATGTTATGAGAATTATTATAATATCACTATTGTTATATTTTTAATAATTATAGTACAGTGAAACTTCGCTTATACGTTTTGCACTTATACGTTTTAATCATTTATACGTTAAATTTCTCTAGCTCCGGCAGATTGCGTTCATAAAGATGGTAATAAAGTTTCATTTACACGTTTTCCACTTATCGTTTTTCGCGCTTATGCGTTATTAATTTTATTCCCCAGCGTCGGTTTCGAGGTTCGCTTTTTCTCAGTTATACGTTAAGGGGTTACCCCCACTTGCGATTTTGAAAAAATCGATTTTTTTTATTGCATTTTTTTGAAGTATAAGTATCCGGGCCCATACTTCTGTATGGGCCCGGAATAGATGACTATGTAAGTTTACAAAAAAAAATATTTTCTTCGTGTAAACTGAAATTGAAACTTTGAACGCGTTTTTCTCAAAATGGCATTTCTGAAGTCGGTGACCAAGATTACTCGAACACTCATGAACCGATCTTCTTGAAATTTTGCAGGCTTATTTAATACATAAAAATGTAGTCTTTAATCGTTCGATTTTTTTTCGAAAAAAATGGCCGTTTTATAGCCAAAAAACGGCCGTTTTTTTTTTTCGTTAAAATCGAACCATTAACTTTGACTGTCCGCCGTTTTGTGAAAAATGAATATTTTTTAAAATCCTTCGATTAAAGACTAGTTTATACTTATATTTGACTAAATCCATCCGCATTTTTTTTTTCAGATGATCCACTTCGCCGCAATGTTGGTCACCGCAAACCGTGCATATAAAAACATTATTTCATTGACGGCCATTTGCCACTAAACAATGTAATGTTTTTCAATAAAAAAATGACTGAAAGTTCTTCAAGATGTGTTCTTTAAGATGGTATATTGATCGATTAAAAAAGTTTTGTAGTTTTCTTTAAAAAAATTCATGAAAAAGGTCTTTTTTTGCGCTACAAGTGGGGGTAACGCCTTAATCACACGTGATATTCTCTCGCCGCAGAAATTTTCATGTGACTGCGTTTTGATGTTTTGTTCGATGTTTTGATGTTTTGATATTTCGATGTTTTGATATTTTGATGTTTGGATGTTTTGATGTTTTGATATTTCGATGTTTTGATGTTTCTGACCTCGACTATGTATGCATGTACTATGATTACATATCTCTTATCAATACAAACCTGCATGTTATTCACCAGTCTAAAACGTCAAACGTGTTACAAACTTGCATTAAATAAAAGTTCAAAATGGAAATTCGAAAGCTTCAGTTGGCTCATCACTCAATTATTACCAATCAAATTTTCAATTGGAAAACCAAACTCTGCTACAATTGAGGTACTGCTGTTGAAAAACATCGTGAATTGTGCACCAATCGCCATTTTTAAATGTTAAAGAGTTTCAGATACATACTGCATTTCACTTCTACGTTATTCTCACTTATACGTCATATTTGATGTACCCCTTGAAAAACGTACAAGTGAAATTTCGCTGTATTACTATTTATTATAATAATGATAATATTACTGATATTACATTTTTAATAATTATAACATTGCTAATATTATATTACTGATAATTATAATATTATTAATATGATAAGAATGATTATGATAATACTGATAATTATCATATCACTGACATTATAAGCATTATTATGATATATTACAGAATTATAATATTCACCAGAAAACTTCAGCTCACGAGAATTAAGAAATTGTTCGACTCTAGTTGTACTTGTGTCGCGAAGGTTCATATTACCCGTGTAGTGGTACATCTGATATTTACCGCACACCAAAGTTATTCGGCTGCGCTCGACAATGCCGTGCTTTGTCGAGGTGCATCGCGCCCACCCCATATTGCGCCTCGACGCTTCAATGGCGTCAAAACGAATCTCGCAATGCCAGGATCCTTGACAATGACGAGAAAGCTTCTTACATAAGTACTATCATGTACATCGTGTATATTTTCGATTCACTGAAAACGCCCGCGCCAAACGTTCCGTGTCAAATCGGATTATAGTTATCGTAGTTGAGGACACTTTTGTCCAACGATCCTTGGTAGCCCTTGTGGGCGTTTATCATCCCATCCCTTTAACTTTTACCCTACAATTATCACTTTATTTATTTCCGGTTCCTAAACTGCCGCTCCAGAGTGTTGTTGGGTGGAAAGCAGCGCTCGACTAAGCGGTCACCCATCCAAGCTGCTGACGATGGGAAACCGCCGAACCGCGCGTCCACTAATGTTGGTTAGTGAACAGCGCCGTCCGTGCAGAAATTTGTTGCGGAGTTCCCAGATTCTACCACATTCCTATAGGGATTCGATAGACACACTGCACGTAGTGTGTCCACATTCGAATTCATCCGGATTACGCGCGATTCTCGATTAACGTCGTTTCAAGATTTTTAATTAGAAATTCTCAACCGGAATTTGTTGGATCTCAAAAAAAAAAAGTTTGGTGATCCCGCGCACAAATTTCCTGGGGAGTCCCAAGATGCACTCACAACCACGTGTGAGAGCATCTTGGGACTCCCCAGGAAATTTGTGCGCGGGATCACCAAACTTCTTACCACGTGTACCAGTGGAAAAAATATTAAACGTAAACCTTCTTCTTAAAAATGAGCTTTTGTTTATAAACTATTGAACTAAAAATAAAAAATCATATTTAGCGTATGAAGTTGAAAAGTAAAGCTACAGAAGAACCCCATCCTTGGTCACTGACCAAGGGCGCAGGCAGTACATACTTAATGAAACTTACATAAACATAGAACTTGAATTTTTATAAATATTTTCTTAAATGATTGTGGCTTTATTTGAAGTGTAACCACGTTTCACGTCTCAACTTTCTGAAAAATATTTAAATTTCGAAAAGTTCTATGTTTCTGTAAGTTTCATTAAGTATTTAACTTCATATACTAAATATTATTTTCAACGTCTTAGTTCAATGGTTCATAAATAAAAGGTTGCTTTTAAAACGATTTTTTACGTTAATTTTTTTATCTGATACTTTTTAGCAGTAGTATCTGTTTAATTATCTGTTTTAATACCTTCACTTTTGCTATTCACATGTTACATATTATTTGCTTTATGGCTCCATGGAGCATATTATTGCATTGTCACCAAAGTTACACAGGTATTACAAATTTTGAACCGGAAAGACACACGGACGAAGCAATTTAAATAAAACCTTGTAATAAATAACAAACAATTATTACAGTGTCTTTTCAATGATGTGAGTCAAATCAGTTTTCAAGATATACTTTTTAAGCGATTTATACTTTTTAAGATCTACTCATTTTGTATATCTACATACTTTGTTTGGAGAATTCAACGCACAGAATGCGATGGGATCCATCAAGAATCGGATTCTGTTCGATAATTTGGGAATCCTTGGAAT
The DNA here is from genome assembly GCA_944452715.1 of Ophion slaviceki. Taxonomy (NCBI): domain Eukaryota; kingdom Metazoa; phylum Arthropoda; class Insecta; order Hymenoptera; family Ichneumonidae; genus Ophion; species Ophion slaviceki. The sequence goes on along the minus strand of OX101792.1, from coordinate 11,968,817 downwards.
TCTAATTGGGTTCGTACATTGGATTCCCGAATGGGGAATCCCGATTTGAATCGAATGTTTATACTGAAGTTTCTCGTTCATTTTGATTATTGACCACGTACATTGGATTCCAATGGGGAATCCCGATTTGAATCCAATGTTTATACTGAAGTTTCTTGTTCATTTTGATTATCGACAACGTACATTGGATTCCAATGGGGAATCCAGATTAGAATCCAATTAGAATCCGATTAGATCTTCATTATCGACAACGTACATTGGATTCCAATGGGGAATCCCGATTAGAATCCGATTAGATCTTGATTATCGACAACGTACATTGGATTCCAATGGGGAATCCCGATTAGAATCCCATTATATCTTGATCAGCGACAACCTACATTGGATTCACATGAGGAATCCCGATTTTAATCCAATGTTTATACTGAAGTTTCTTGTTCATTTTGATTATCGACAACGTACATTGGATTCCAATGGGAAATCCCGATTTGAATCCAATGTTTATACTGAAGTTTCTTGTTCATTTTTATTATCGACAACGTACGTTGGATTCCAATGGGGAATCCCGATTAGAATCCGATTAGATCTTGATTATCGACAACGTACATTGGATTCCAATGGGAAATCCCGATTAGGATCCAATGCAAGAGCGCGACGTTTTAGCATAGGGATCCACTGCGATGACCCCTATCAGGAAGTGGCTACAAGCATGGGAATCCAATTGGATCCCTCCGACAATTTCTGCACCGGCGATAATTAGCTCACGTCACGCGTGAAGTCCTTTTGCATGACCAATACGACCACGGGTACAAATCGACGTTTCGAAATGTATTTGGATCATGGCGATCGATTAATCACAACTTTTTCCAGACTGGATTTCAAAATCGTTAAATTGAGACGTCGAAATCAGGATCTCGCGATAATTAACGCGAGTGTCGTTCAACCGGTTGCCGATTTATTTTCACAGGTTTGCGCGCCCACAAGTGCATACTTTCTTGATCGTGCCGAATGCGCAGAGGCGTGAATTGCACCGGCGCCTCGACGCGTCTTGCTCTCGAGAATATCTCGCCTTTCACTTTCGACACGCAGTGGAAGCTCGTGTAATAATGGGGAACGTTCGACGAGCAGCTCTTGTTCCGAGCGATCATTTCGTTACCGTCATTATTTTCTATGACGCTCGTGTGTAGTCTCTGGAAAATGACACACGAGAGACGAGTGTCACGGTTTCACTCACCAATCTTCGTGCTCTCGTGTACCGTGAGTATAAAGTTTGAATTCGAGGGAAGATTATGACTCTTAATACCGACATGGATCCCGTGGGAAAACGAACACACCACTTGGCTCGGAGTAGCCTTCGAGCCCTGCTCGACATTCAACACTGAGAAACAAAATTTTAAGTGAGACGATTAGAACACTGTTTTGTATCTTGTCTTCCGTCTGGACTTCTGTCGGGATCGAGTTCCTGCATAATTTTGTAGCCGCTCAAACATTACTGTAGGGTGTCTTAGAATGACCTGACATTCAAATTCATTGATAAAACGTATTATTTATCAATTACTATTAATTATTATTAATGTAAGGTACAAGGATGAAGGTTATGTGGGGAACGCGATATCCGATAAATGGCTGCCTCGTGCAAACGTTCGCTCTTTTAACGAAATGTTCAATAACATCTTGGCATAATTGTGGACTACACTGCAAAAACTAGGCGAGACCATTACCGACAAGCAAAAAGCTGCCGTCATCGTCGAGCTGTATGAAATCCGAGTCTATGCGAAGACAAGAAAAACAGTGATAGTTTCAGTATCACTGTTCACAGAATCACAGTATCACAGAAGAACTTTCAGTAATTTTTTTATTGAAAAATATTACATTGTTTAGTGGCAAATGGGCGTCAATGAAATAATGTTTTTATATACACGGTTTGCGGTGACCAACATTGCGGCGAAGTGGATCATCTGAAAAAAAATGCGGATGGATTTAGTCAAATGTAAGTATAAACTAGTCTTTAATCGAAGGATTTTAAAAAATATTCATTTTTCACAAAATGGCGAACAGTCAAAGTTAATAGTTCGATTTTAACGAAAAAAACGGCCGTTTTTTGGCTACAAAACGGCCATTTTTTTCGAAAAATAAAATCAAACGATTAAAGACTACATTTTTATGTATTAAATAAGCCTGCAAAATTTCAAGAAGATCGGTTCATTAGTGTTCGAGTAATCTTGGTCACCGACTTCAGAAATGCCATTCTGAGAAAAACGCGTTTAAAGTTTCAATTTCAGTTTACACGAAGAAAATATTTTTTTTGTAAACTTACATAGAGTCATCTATTCCGGGCATTAAAAAAAATGCATTTCAAATTGCACTTCAAAAGAATGCAATAAAAAAAATCGATTTTATCAAAATCGCAAGTGGGGGTAACCCCTTAACGTGTGTAAGAAAATAACACACGTAAGTGTGTTGTTTGAACGCATCTATCCGTGTTATTTTTACACCGTTATGTTTGACACACTTTAAAACGTGTAAAAAGTGTTTACAGCCATTTACACACCTGAAGTGTGTAAAAGGAACACATTTGTTTTTGCAGTGTAATTTTATTAATGGTGCGTCCAATTGATTCCTCGAGCTCCGGAATGGCACATGAAACATTGGCATACACCTTTCCTTTCAGAAAACCCCAAAGAAAGAAGTCCAATTGCGTCAAATCGCACGATCTTGGTGGCCAATTCACATCGCCGCAGCGCGAGATAACACGACCATGAAACTTCGTCTACAATAACGATGCGGTAACAATGCAGCAAATAACAATTTCTGTGCGTTGCTCGATCGTGTAATTCCTCATGGCTAAACCACAATCCTTCCTGATGCCACTCGTCAAAGATTAGTACTCCATGTTCGCCACAAAAAAAATGGCGAGTAATCTAAAAACCGCTCCTTCAGTCTTTGAAGGTTCCTAGTAATTTTCAGGTCAAGCCACAGACTTATACCGATAAAAATATTCAGTCGATTTCGCTATCGCAAATGATGGGATATGTACAGAAGATTTCCAAATGATGGTCCTTTTTCCTCAATCAAGGACTTTTCATACGTTTCATACATCTTAAAAAATAGATATTAACATCTACGCCTTTTAGAATTTTTTGTAATGGAAACTCGTGAAATTGGCCGCAGTTAATGCGGCGAATTCCACGTTTATAGGTCGTTGACGTTGAATCGCCAACATAATCACGTTTTTTTCTTTTCTTAAGAAACTGTGCCGAGTCCTAGCTCAATTTCAATATTTTTTTCCTAAAAAACGATGTACCGGAAGTTACGAAATCTTTGAAGTTGAATTGTCATCGAACTACATCCATAAACAATTAGTATCCTTCAACATTCGCTGCTGAAGAGCTGGACTCCCTTTACGAACTGGATGAAATCTGTTCACAGCTCCGGAGACGATCGACGATCTTTTCTCACTGTATTCTACGTGATCATAACACTCGAGGAAAGCACGAACACGCACTGAGAAAAAGAAATCGTTGAATGTGCAAAATGCATTTTGTTGTCTCGAAATTTTGTTGTTTTAACAGTTGCTCAGACGTGCTAAATAAGCTACAGTTCACACCACTAAAACTATCAGTTAGATTAACAAAACGTTTGTTATGCCAATCAAAAATCAAGTTGAACGTATTTAAAGATACATTTTGTTAAACCAACTGAATTTTGGTTGGATGAACGAATTTTTTTTTTCAGTGCGCTTAAACTGTGGCGGACACACTTGTTTCGTGGTGAATTATCTAAATCATGTTTATTTGGGACTCTTTTATCTTGGTGCAATGGCTCTTCGGGTGTGGGAACTCTGTATCCCCTTCCACGCATACGGCGTGAGCCGCAGCAGCCGGAAGTGCATGCAACCGGCAGAAGCACGCTGATTGCGCTCAAGGGTTTTCTTTCTCCGCACTATATATATGTATATATATATATATATATATATATATATATATATATATATATATATATATATTCGTTAAATCGCATTAAGGCTGACTCGGTAACCGCATAATGCTCTTGTACAATAATGATTTCTATATATTTTTTAATTTCCTGAATTCCAACATTATACCCTTGCGGGTTTTTACGTATTACCTACCCGTTCCCAATTAAACCCTTTCCTACTATTTCCTACCCGCACTTGGCTAATATAACCTAACGTTCCCTTGCGTCCGGAGCTATCTGAAGAGATACTTTTAAGCGAGGAAAAAATAGCTGATTTTCACTATTTTTTCTAAAAGGAACGATTTCTTCACCACTTTTGAGACTTAGAGTATGTTTTATTACTATTTTTGGCTATTACGTGGTATTTTATTTATTTATTAATCTTCAAAAATGGCGGAGGTATGGCACTGTCTTCTAAACTGCATTTTCGAAACTGGCGTGACGTATAGCTAAAAAAAGAATCGATCGATTCTGATCAAATTTGGTCTAAATCTTTCTATCCTTATTGTCTAAAACATGACCCTGAATGTATTTGAAAATTTAACGAAAAGGTAATTTTTTTATTGCTAAATGTAGTCGTGCTTTTCGGAAAATGAAATCTTCTTGTTTCAGCGCGTACCGGTTAATCGGTTTTCAACTTTTCTCACTTTTTTGGTTCATATTCTGCATACGAGTGTTAAGTTTAAAAAAATCTTCGTTGGTTTTTTTTCAGATTAATCACACCGACGCTACATGTCACGCCGTCTGACAACAGCCGTCTGCCATTTTTAAAGATATGAGATGTATTAATAAAAAATAAAAAAGATACCATGTAACAGCCTAAAGTAGTAATAAAACATACTCTCAGTCTCAAAAATAGTGAAGAAACCAGCCGGTGCACGCTGGAAAATGCTTTTTGTTTTTCGTTTGCTTCATTTTCACTGACATCCAAAATATTTTCTTGCAAATTTAGGCTAAAGACCTACAATAAGGATTTTGAAAATCGTCTGGGTGACTTGCGAAGCCCAAATTTGCCAAAAAAGTTTGATCACTCAAATTTTCGTTACTTTCCAACGATGCAAACTTGGATGTCACTTTAAAAAACTGTGATAATTTAAAGCGGGACACCATCGTGACGGGCTAAAAATAAATGTTTTTTTCATTTTCTCGAAGTATACATATATTCAAAAATGTGAAAAAATGTTCAGGTTAAAATATTGAAAATTATACGTATACGTACACTAAAACTTTCAATCGAGTTTTTCTCGACCTGGCCGGAATCATAACTCTAGCGATTATTGTCCGATTTTCAATTTTGAAAAACCTAAATTTTTGCAATTGCAGTGGCTATCGTACGTAGTCTTTTTTTCCGAAATTTAGTATTTTTAAGCTCCCAAACATTAGTAGAAGTTTCGCTAATATTATACTTCTTTTTGCACACCTGCCATTACGTGAAATTTTCTTTTATTGAAAAATAACTACGTACAACCAGAACTACATTTATATGGATTATAAAACTTTTCATTTTTATATTTCAGCCCAACCATTGTCAAGTTATCCATCCGGCTGTGGGACGACATTTTTTATACAGAGGCTTTATTATACCTCCGCAACGTTTTTTTTTTTCATTTTTTAAACAAAAAATACTCAAAATAAGTGCAATGTATGCTTAATAATATACCTTTTTTCCAAATCCCAAATAAATAATCCAGTATTTAAAAAAAAATCGGAAAAAACGACATTATCCGGCCCGTCACATTGCTGTCCTCCCTCAATCGAAAAAAATCAGGTTTGAAGTCATTTTTCCACCACTTTTAGCAAGACTTATATATACGATCATAATGTTTATTCCAACGGTTCACTCACGAAGGAAACCGCGATGGCTGTAACAAGTTTCACATCACAACTCAAATGTTTCCCTTTTCGCGAAAACTCAAACGCGAATTTCTAGCACCATCCCAAATTAGTTCTCGCAGTACGAACGCTTAATTAATTAAACGCTGAATTATATGTACCAAGTATAAAAAGCAGGGGAAAAGGGAGAAGCGAAAAACGCATCGGTGAATTATCATAGGTTGAGAAAAGCCGTAACGAAGTCCCCGAATCGATTTCATTGTGTACTTAGGCCTATATACATTATATATGTGTGTATGGAATTGAAAAAAAGGGAGATAATTGCGTTCGGCCAACGGATAGGTAATACAGCGCGGATTCTCTCACGCGTTGGTTCCCTTGCGGATTTTACAATCCCAGCGTGCAAGGGATTCCCGAGGCGTTGTTAACTCGAACTATATTGTATATAGCGGATAATACGATGTACCGCGATTTCGTTCTCGGTAAAGGGGCAAGCAACAGGAAGCAAAGAACTTAGCGAGGAGAAGGGAGGAATGAGAAAAATAGGAATTTTCCTTGTTTCCCCTTCTCGTTGAGACGACCAAGTGGGTATAATATATATGTGTGTGTGTGTGTGTGTGTGTGTGTGTGTGTGTGTGTGTGTGTGTGTGTGTGTGTGTGTGTGTGTGTGTGTGTGTGTGTGTGTGTGTGTGTGTGTGTGTGTGTACATAACGTTATATATTTATCTTGTCTGCTTCATTTAAAAAGTATATCTTGTATGTGTGTATATATACATACATATATATGTATATATACTATAAGCTATAAAATAATATTTTAGAACTCTCGTAGACGAGGAAAATTTCCCAAGGATTTTTTTTTCACGTTCGAGGGCCAGCCCTCATCGAGCTCAACGAGGAATGAAAATTTAATTTGACCTGTTATCCTTATTAGATCGTCTCAAGAAGTATACTTTTCATCTTTTTATCTCAATAAAAAGATGAAAGTCGTACCACAGATTTTCTTGTAATTCAACATTATTATTATTATCATCAGTACCTCGACTACGGTCGTTAACTTTGTTACTGCTCGATACCAGTATTATTAGTGGATTATGTAGAAAGGTGTATTTCTTTTTTTTTACTGGCGCCTTCGGGATATCGTGTCTCGTGACCCAGAGGCTTTCCCCGACGTGAGTCATCGCACGCGGTTCTTCGGAGTCCATAGAATCATCGTTCTCTATCGTTTCGTTTTGCCGTAGCGAAGATAGAAATCTCGGAACTCCAGCGTGCTATTCAGACGAAAATTCCACCCGCAACTTTTGCCCGGGGGTGTGTAAATTTTTTTTGGCTCTTCGATGATTTCACTCCGTCTGTCGCTAAGCCCCCGCCGCTTTCTTCAGCCTCAAGCGTTTTGTATCGTTTTGGATGAAAATTATCATAATACATTCGTGAGCTAAAATGTCGGATATACTTCAAAGCTTTGGGCGAGATATTCCGGGCGATAAGAATTACGGAGTGTCAGCCTGAAGTATTCGAAAAAATGTGTGCCAACGGGGTGGAGTTCCGGAATTAGTCAAGATAAAAAGTTGAGAGTGATAAGCCACCTTTTCTTCTATTCTCTTATCAACCTGACGTTTGAGTGGTATTTGAAAGGACTACTTCAACGCGAGAATGTCCGCTATTCTCGAAAAAAAAAATCCATTAGGAATGAAGATAAAAAACGTCAAGACCTAAAGAAATATTGGATTTATTGGACGTATTGTTTTTGAATTGGATAAAAACAGAAGTAAAAGTACACGCGCGGTATCAGTGTGATCGAGTGGATTTTTAGTGGAGGATTGGCAAGTTCCATGGCATTGAAGTTTGCATCGATGCAATACAACGGAAATTTATTTGTACCATGTCTTCAATGTTATTGAGTTCTTTGGTCTCTGCTAAAGTTTAAAAAAAAATATTGCCGTCATTTTCGTACCATAAGTCAGCAAAATGTGAGCAAGTAAAGAAAAGCTATGTTTCGTTCCATTCCAACGATGCAAACTCCAACATCACCAAGTCTAACTAATACTGACTATGTTTAAACGTGTGGGATTATTCATATTTACTCTTTTATTTCATTTGTATTTACAAAACCACACTGCTGCATTGAGGCTGCTCAACATCCAGTTGTCTTTCGCCTGCTCTCTTACATTGTCATCAACGATTCCTTCCGTACGCAAAGGCTCCTGGTATCGTCTCATCGTCATCTGATGACTTCGGCTTTTGGGGGGTTCATTCATTTTCTTTATGGACACATTTGCTCTTAAGGTGTTTATAACCCAGGGTATTTGAACATCAAAGCGATATAGGATACGCAGAGTGAGAGAGAGCGAGTGGGGGAGGGGAGGGAGAGAGAGAGAGAGAGAGAGAGAGCTCTTCTCATTGCCCCCGAGATGTTTCTCGGCTAAGACGATGGTGTCTTTCGTGCCTCTTCTCGCGCCTCTCGCAATCCTCAAGGAGTTTGCCGGGTCCAGAAGATCGAACAAGCCTAGAGAGAAAATATGAGAAAAAGAGGGAAAGGGGGGGGAGAGAGAGGGAGGCACAGAGGCGGCTACAAGAGGAGTGGAGGCATCCCGTGTGCTGAGAGAGAGCGCGGTAAGGACCTGAGGAATGCGCTCGTCCGATCCCACGGCTCCCCCCGCCCCCTCACATCCTCCATTCTCCCGCGGCTCTCGTCTCTTGGCTCAACGTAGTAAACCGAGAAACCTTGCCGGGATATTTTACTCTGTACACTCAACATATACACACGTACACGCGTGTACGGAGGTTCTACAACTGCGGTATACTTAATAGCGGCAGACATGTGTGTGTGTGTGTGTGTGTGTGTGTGAGAGAGAGAGAGAGAGAGAGAGAGAGAGAGAGAGAGGGAGATTGTGAGGCTAGAATTGCTTGGAGCTGATCATAAAACGCGACGTGCGCGTTCGATCTTCGATCCATGCGATCTCTTATTGCGTCGGAACGCAGACGCGCCGCCATTCCATCGAGATCATTTTCTTCTTTTTCGTTGTAACGTTATAAATTTGCAATCTACTGGTAATGAAGAATTGGCCCACTGGAGGAAATACAAGCGCTCCGAAATGTTGAATCAAAGCGATTTCAGAATCCTCCGGAAAATTAAGTCCCCCTGGCACCATCGAAAATGTCAATTAGTGGTTTTTTTTCTCTCCACAAAACGCCGTAGGATAATTCGAAACTTCAATTACTATTTAAAAAAGTAGCAAAGTTTTCCTTTTACGTGCAGCATTTTTCCAAATTTTCCTTTTTGCTTTTCGAAACGGATTATATTACTGAGGCCATAACGAGCCTAATTGAAATTGTCGAGTGGATGCTTTAAAATGTTTTTTTTTTGAGTTTTAAACGAGAGGGTTGCAAGAATACAGGGGGGGGTCAGTTGTAACGTAGTGACGGACGAACAATGCAAAATTGCAAGAGTTTCTAGTGGTGGTTACGAAGAATGGAAACTTATGAATAAGTAGAACATTTGTTCGGTTGAAGTTTATAACGTGAGTACAATATTGGAGAGGAAAAAGAATGTTAGATGGCGCCTTTGACAAGCGGTACGAAAGCATGCAATATTGTGCTACATCTGCATGGTCAATGTATGCATATATCGCATTCATTTGGTCACACGCAGTATCGATAATTGCGCCGGGTTAAGCACCCAACTGGTTGGCCTCGGCATGCCCAAGGAGCACAATCACACGTCCAATGTGACAGAGAATCTCGAGACTGACATTCCGCGCTGTCAATATTTTTTTCTTCGCTTGCGTATATACGTGTTTGTACAAAGGAGCAGTGATGAGAATATTTCTGTAATAGCTATACCTTTTGTCTCAGAGAAATATAACGTCGAGCCCGATGGAGAGCAATTACGCTTTCTCGAAACTCTTCTCCTGCGAACTGCTCAACGATCAGCTCCACAAGAAACTTGAGAAACTTACTGCTCCGACATCAGATAATTCGATAAAAATTTGTTCGCTGGAAGTTTAATTCGTTTTTTCCCTTCCGCATTTCACGACGAGCCGAAGAGTTTCAACAATTTTCGGGAAAAAAAGTTTTCACGATTGGCCAATAAAATCCTTGTTTCTCGAAGTGAAGAAATTAAATGTACGAGGAGAAAAACAACGAATGTTCCTTCCGTGCAGAAATTTGTTGGGGAGTGCCCAAATGGTGTTGATGTTTGCATCGTTGGAATGCAACGAAAATTCTTCGCAATTCTTTTTTTGCTATCTTGACCATTTTTTCCAGGTTTAGGTTGTGGAAGCTTAATGAGGATCTTCAAAAATGTTTCAGTTATTTTCGTATCCTCAATGAGCGGAAAAAAATTTCGTCGCATTCCAACGATGCAAACTTCAATACCATAGTGCCCAAATCCTATCACATCCCTATTGGGATTTGATAGGGAGTCCACATTAGAATCCAAGTCGATACTGTGCTATTTCCCGATTGACCAGGCTTGGGATTTTTTATTTTAAATTCTTAACCGAGATTTGTTGGATTTCCCAAAAAAATATCCTGTCGTGGTCCCGTGCACAGATTTGTTGGGGAGTCCCAAGATGCACCCACATTTCTATAGGGATTTGTAAGGGAGACTGCACATAGGGAGTCGTCATTGGGATCCAATTGGATGCTGCACTGTTCCCCGATGAACGCCGCGTGACAATTCTCACCACGTTCGAATCGAAAATATGTGAAAAGTCACGAGAAAAAAAACTCGGCGTGTTGAAACATAATCTGCACGCTTCGCTAGCGTGTACGTGTGTGGTGATATTATGTCGAAGTGCAGTAAAATAAATACCAAACGATAATTACGGTGGATTTTCAGTGATATGATTCAAATCGATTTTTAACATGTACTTTTTCAAGCGATTTATAGTTTTTTAAGGGGCTATACCAGTGTGACGCTTTCAAAAAATCAATTTTTTTGCCTTTTTCGGCAGTTTATACTTTCAAGAATATCCTGTACAAATTTAAAGGGCGTATCTCTATCATTTTATCTTGCAAAAATTTATAGTTAAATCTTTAAACGCGTTTTTCTTAAAATGAGAATTTTCAAATTTGCTGACATTGTAACTCAAAGAGCAATTATCCGATTGACTTGAAATTTGAACTGCGTACTCTTGAATATATTTACTCTGCAGTGACGTAGGATATTTTTGATTGGATGAAAATTGACGATTTGGCATTGAAAAAAACGACCATTTTATAGGCAAGAAAACAGACGTTTTTTCCATAACTACGCCATTTTGTTAGATTTTGATATTTTTCGAAAATTCTACGTCATTGTACAGGAAATACCTTCCAGTTTAACGATATTTTTTCCTTTTTCGGTTTCAGCTACTCAATCGGCCGGAATCACGTCAGCAGTGGAGGAACTTTTTTTTGCGCCTCCGAAGGCAGCGCACAAGTCGCTTGGATCTCAATATTTTTCTATGAAAAAATCATGTAATATATGTCAAATATAGGCAAATATATTCTTAGTTTTCCGAAATATTTAATTGAGTACTTTTTTTCCAAAAAAATTCCGAAAATCATCCAAATTTTCAGCGTTCACACTGGTATAGTGTGAGATTCACTCATTTGGTATATCTATATATCTTGTTTCTAGAATTCAACGTACAAATTGCGATCAGATCCATCAAGAATCGCATTCTGTTCGATAATACGAGAATCCTTTGGATTCAAGTTGGTACATTGGAATCCAGCGGGGAATCCCGCTAGAATCCAACACACGGCCGTGAAGTTTTACTGTAGAGATCCAATGCGATGACCCATTGGATCCCCATCGCAAAGTGGGGTGAATCCAATTGGATCCCTACGGCAATTTCCGCTCGGTTTCTACGCGAAAGGAAACGGAGTGTAGTTTCACGAATTGCGGAATAGAGACGAGGAAAAAGGAACTTACTTCGAACTGTTGCGTGTGACCACAACGGCAGCAACAATAAGACATGTAATCCGGGAGTGCAGGCAGGAATTTCAACTGCGGCTCCTGCGAGGGACTGTCGTCAACGAGTTTACGATATTGTACGCGGAATATCGGTTTCGTACATCCGCTCGTTGCCGAATGCTGATGCTGATGATGGCCCTGGGACGCTTTACCGAGCCTCCCCATAATCCCGGTGAATGCTGCCAGGCTTTTTCGCCTGCGTGCTAGCCTCCTCATGCCACGAGTATCAAAAGCCGAATTCGCAGTTGGATATATTTCAACGATTTTCCGATCGTCTTTTGCACCGGCTCTCGACCGGTAGCGGCCACCGACCAATCACAGGAACGATCACGATGATATGTAATCGAGAAACAAGACCTTCGCGCTTCCTTAATTTTACGACTTCCTTCTTTTCACAACAAAAAAACCCCCCCAAGCTACGTTTATCATTGGAGCGATATATTTTTCCTCGTTTACTCAAATTTCACGACATTTTCCCGTTGGCTCGTTTATCACACCAGCCTCTCTTAATCCACTTGTATTCCTTCGCACAATTTTCACAAAATCACAACACTCCTGCTCGACCACACTTTCTCAAATCCACCGCCACGCTGCTCTCCACGAAAAATCAGCGACTCGTCAATCACGAAGGTGAGTCGCGAGTTAAGTTTCTCCCAAGTCTGGATGCAGCTTGGACTTGAAAAAAAAACAAACCAACGAAGGAGCGCAAATTCCAACGAGGTTCGCTTAACTGTTTTATTTCGTTCGAACTGTAGGCGATTAACGACGACTTCGCGCCGTTACTGTGGCTCGTTGGAATAACTCCGGTCTCGACCTCGAGCCCCGGGTATGCTCAGGTATTATTTTTCCTTTTTGCTTCTTCGGCAGTTCCGCGAATATATACACGTATACACGTGTATTTTGGTCCCCGATCCTATTTCTCACGGATCCATCTCACATTCCCTCGACAGTGTGAGCACCTCGTTCACCTCGAACGAACTATACTTGTTCCACGTTTTTCAAAGATGCCTCCGTGACGATTCCGCGAGAGTGCGAGGTGTCGAGCAATATGGTTGAAGGAATCAGCGATGCCTTCATCACTCGTCGATGCATTTGATTATTCCTTCGCTGCTACGTTGGTGTCAGTGTTGAACGGTTTTCCGGCGGATTCGTTGGCATTGACAAGCTTGGAGGACGCGTGGGAGGTGGAGCGAAAAGTTTGACGTTTGGAGATGTGCGAGAGATCGTTGCACGCGGATGACAAGAGGATCTATAGATCGTCCTCGTGGCAAGCTCGCCTGCGTGGATCACAGAGCTCGCGAGTCGGAGACCGACACGAGACTTCACTCCGTAGAACGATCGCGAACGCTCTGCATGCCGGCTGAGAGAGGAGACCTTCTCTTTTCTCTCTCTCTCTCTCTCTCACTCTCTCTCTCTCTCTCTCTCTCTCTCTCTCTCTCTCTCTTTCTCTTGCTGGCTTCCCCTTCACCCCTCACTGTGTCTCTCTCTGTCACTCTTTCTATCCCTGGCCTCGTTCCCTTGCAAGAACCGGTTGAAGGCTCCCCTCCTCACTCGCTTTACCCTCACCGAGGCTCGAAGCCAGAAGGAGACAGGAACTCGAAGCGATAGGGAACCGAGCACTGTACGATTGATCGAGGTGTTGCACTGTACCGCACAAGTACATGCACCGGTCTCCTCGTTCCAGACGGAAAACCACGGCTATATGAACAATCACGCAAAATGCATTTTCCGATGATTGCTGATGATGATGATGATGATGATGATTCGATTGGCTGATGATGATTTTTCGTTTTCTCAATTATTGGTGCCGTTTTGTCATCAATCGTTTAGAACTCCGGGTTGTTTGTTCGTCCTGTAGGTACGGAATTAAATAGAGACCGAGGTTTCAAACGGGATTCAAACGAGACCAAGTATTGCTCCATTCAGAATCATCTGCCATTGGACACTGACTAATTTTGCTGACGATCTTGATGATCGTTTCAACGCTCGAACGCGCCTGTTAATTTTTGTGTCGAATAAAACAGCCCGGGAACAAAAAAGTTCGCTTTAATCGTTTTTCTCTCTCATATGACGTCGAAATTTCGGAGCAGCGTGGTTTTGGCCGAGCGGGTTTTTTTTTCTGTTCCGGAGTACTCGAACGCGCGACACGTGTTGGTCGCGTACGTTGCGAGAGGCGAGGACTGTGAACGACTGAAGTCGCAGGGAGCGAGGAGAGTGAACGCATGCAGTCGAGAGAGCTCGGAAGAACGACCCACGCGGCTTCATCCCCTCCAATGTACACGAGAGAGTAGTTTGTTAGTCAAGTATGCATTTTTCGTATGCGGAATAGTGATAGGCCAGAAAAAAAAACGAAATGCAATAAACATTAGTTGTTGGAAGAAATAATGACACTTGAAAAACGTTCACGTTCGTTTAAAAACCTTCGTATAACATTTGTAGTCCTTGTTTTTTATCACTGCTCGAGTGTGAAAGAAAACTGCAAGTTTTGCCAAATTTGTAACTGCCTCAGCACCAAATGCCCAATTTTTTTCACCGGAAACGTTTAACTAATTGTAAATGAATTTATAGAAATGAAATTCCATTCAAGAAGATCAGCGGAGAAAGCGGTGAGGGGCGGCCAATAACTGTGCCAAGTGCTTCAAGGCAGCTTCACTATAGCCAGAGAGGCCAGAAAGTCATGGAGACTGGGACAGTCTCTGTACCCTACGATCATTTTACCTTTGGTACTTGCTCTATCTTCTCTCGCGGCTCCTCTGCGTTCAAATTGGTTTGAAAAACCTTCGAATAACATTTTTTCGTCCTTGTTTTTTTATCACTGCTCGAGTGTAAAAGAAAACGGCAAATTTTGCCAAATTTGTAACTGCCTCAGCGCCAAATCCCCTATTTTTTTCACCGGAAACGTAAAACTAATTGTAAATGAATTTATACAAATGAAATTCCATTCAAGAAGATCAGCGGAGAAAGCGGTGAGGGGCGGCCAATAACTGTGCCAAGTGCTTCAAGGCAGCTTCACTATAGCCGGAGAGGGCAGAAAGTCACGAACTTGGACAGCCTCCATACACTGTGAACTTTTTATCTTTGGTACTTGCTCTATCTTCTCTTGCGGCTCCTTTGCGTTCAAATTGATTTGAAAAACCTTCGAATAACATTTTTTCGTCCTTGTTTTTTATCACTGCTCAAGTGTAAAAGAAAACGGCAAATTTTGCTAAATGTGTAAATACCTCAACGCCAAATGCCCTATTTTTTTCACCGGAAACGTAAAGCTGATTGTAAATGAATTTATACAAATGAAATTCGATTCAAGAAGATCAGCGTAGAAGGCGGTGAGGGGCGGCCAATAACTGTGCCAAGTGCTTCAAGGCAGCTTCACTATAGCCAGAGAGGGCAGAAAGTCACGAACTTGGACAGCCTCCATACACTGTGAACTTTTTATCTTTGGTACTTGCTCTATCTTCTCTTGCGGCTCCTCTGCGTTCAAATTGATTTGAAAAACCTTCGAATAACATTTTTTCGTCCTTGTTTTTTTTATCACTGCTCGAGTGTAAAAGAAAACGGCAAAGTTTGCTAAATGTGTAAATACCTCAACGCCAAATGCCCTATTTTTTCACCCGAAATGTAGAACTAATTGTACACGAATTTATACAAATGAAATTCCATTCAAGAAGATCAGCGGAGAAAGCGGTGAGGGGCGGCCAATAACTGTGCCAAGTGCTTCAAGGCAGCTTCACTATAGCCAGAGAGGCCAGAAAGTCACGGACTCGGACAGCCTCCATACCCTGCAATCCATTTACCTTTGGTACTAAATCAATTTACACAAATATAATTCCATTCAAGAAGATTAGCAGAGAAAGCGGTGAGGGTTGGCCAATAACTGTGCCAAACGTTGCATGGCAGTTTCATTATGGGCAGGGAGGCCAGAAAGTCACGGACTCGGACAGTCTCCCTTCCCTGCGATCCTTTTACCTTTGGTACTTGCTCTATCTTCTCTTTCTCTCGCTCACACCATTTCTACGTCTTTCTCTCTGCTACTCTCTCCTTCTCTCTCTTTCTCCCTTGCTCTGACGCTCACAGGCGTTCATTCTCTCCTTTTCTCTCCCGTTGGCCGCTCTCTTGCGGCTCCCAGGCCGGCATTGAACACGTTCAGCGGCAGCTGGCGAATACCAAGCTCGGCAATCGCAGCGATCCCGCGAGAGCCAAGAGATCTGCTCCTGCTTGCACTCTCCTGGACTGCTTTGCTACGTTCCTCATCGGTCACGTATGCATACTTCTATATATATACCACGTATATGTGCGTGTGTGTGTGCATCCATATACTTCGTATTTGTAGGTGTGAGTCCTGATATCGTGATCTTGTATGAACTCTCTCGGATACGCGAGTTTGCTCGTTCTTTGACCCCCTTTTATTGCTTCCTGATGTTACAGAGCAAGCTTTGTTTTCGTGGACATTCTTATTTTTTCATCCATTTCCATAGCAATGCTGTTGGACAATCACGTTCAAGTTTTTCCGTTGGTGTCGCGGAATTCGAGTGCCTGCATATCACTCCGTCGTTGCCTGACATCAAGCTCTGGTTGGTATTGGGTACACGCATCGATTGGAGCAACAGCATCTATTTGATGGTATTTTTTGTGCACTTCTCGAAGTTTTTAGGTCATTGAGGGGCTATATCGGTGTGACACTTTTGAAAAATCGATTTTTTTGCCTTTTTCGACAGTTTATACTTTCAAGAATATGAGATGAAATTTTTATACTTTGAAGATTTATAGTTTCAAGATTTTTATACTTTCAAAAATATGAAATGAGATTTTTCAAACTTACTGACTTTGTCACTCAAAGAGCAATTATCCTATGAACTTGAAATTTGAACTGAGTACTCTTGAATGTATTTACTCTACAATGACGTAGGATGTTTTTGATTGGATGAAAATTGACGATTTGGCATTGAAAAAACGACCATTTTATAGGCAAGAAAACAGACTTTTTTTCATAACTACGTCATTTTGTTAGATTTTGATATTTTTCGAAAATCCTACGTCATTGTACGGGAAATACCTTTCAGTTTAACGACATTTTTTCCTTTTTCGGTTTCAGCTACTCAATCGGCCGGAATCATGTCAGCAGTGGAGGAACTTTTTTTTTGGCGCTTCCGAAGGCAGCGCATAAATTCCTTGGATCTCAACATTTTTCTATGAAAAAATTATGCAATATAGGTCATATATAGCGAAATGTATTCTCAATTTTCCGACACATTTAATTGGGTACTTTTCTTCGAAAAAATTCCCGAAAATCACCCAAATTTTCAGCGTTCACACTGGTATAGCCCCTCAAAAAATTTTACATATATTTTTGTAGATGCTTCGGACTGGCGAATTCCGTACTCGGGGGTTGATTTGCATAAAGCAATCAACGCGAGGATTCTGACACTTTTTGATCGTTGTTGCCTTACATCAAGCTCTGATGGATATTGGATAGACTCATCGATTGGAGCAACAGCATCTGTTTGATGCTATTTTTCGTGCATTTATCGAAGTGTTCAGATCATTGGAAGATTTCACATCTATTTTTGTAGATGCTTCGAGATGGCGAATTCCGAGCTCGGGACCATCGAGATTTGCATAAAGCAATCAACGAGTGGATTCTGACATTTCTTGTAGTTCAAAGGTTTCAGATTCCTGTTGCTCAGTTACGTAGGAGCGCAAAGTGAGAGAAACGTTCATGGGGTAACATTGAAATGGGTTTGGAAAAGCTTTGCGTTTGGTAACTCGATATCATGGCAGAGTTGAAGGAATTCCACGCTGCCCAACAACGTGGCCGTGGAACGAACAAAAAAGAAGAACCTTCGGGTATTAGGCTTCAACCGATGGATACGTTTTTCGATACCCCGATCGAGCCGCCGATGTTCAGTCAGGAGTCGCGATCAGCTGCTGTCGCGTAATATGATACACTTTTTTTTTCGTAACGTGCTACGTCTACCTGGGTGGGTAAAAAAATGCATTTTCCAAAAATATTTTTATTCAATAGTCAGAAACACCTTTTAGGTTATTTTTCATGAAAATTTCATCGAAATGTTCTTAAAATTTATTGAGCTACAGCTTCTAACAGTGGGCCAGGCGGACGGTAGGAGCACGATACTTCAAATTTAAAACGTTTACTTTTCTCGAAACAGGGTTTTCAAAATTGGTGGATATGATATCTCGAGAACCACTTGATGGATTGTTTCCAAATTTACAGGAATCATATACTTTTTAAAAATCGATTTTCATTGTTTTAATAGTTACGTAAAAATAACGACCTTTTTTCATAAATTTTGTGTGATTGAGTTTCAATTCGTCGTCACGTTCTTAAAAGAAACGATTTTACAAATCGACGATCGTCAACGGGGCCGGGTTGAAATTCCGAATTTTGAATGATCAGAATGCTCGAAACTCCGAAGGAATACTACCCCGAAAGATCAAAACTCCGAAAGAATTTTACACGAAAAACCGAAACTCCGAAAATCTGAACACCGGCAAATAATTCGGCTATGGCAGTTTTAAAAGTTTCAAAATTTTCAATAAATCGTCGAATTATTTCAAGAATTTTTTTTCATTGTGAAGTGGTTTTACGTCAATTTCGAAATTTGTCTAGACAATGTTACACGTTCTACATTATTTACGGTCAACTGTGTAGACTTTCGCTGGCATAATCTTGACGAACCTTGTCATTTCGGAATATTAAAATTAGCAATTTTAAACCGTCGGCGCATTCAAAGTTCGGAATTTCAACCCGGCCCGCATGTGAAGATCATGCCAGCGAAAGTCTACACAGTTGACTGTAAATGATGTAGAACGTATAACACTGTCTAGACAAATTTCAAAATTAACGCAAAATCACTGCTGAATAAAAAAAATTCTTTAAATAATTCGTCGATTTATTGAAGATTTTGAAACTTTAAAAACTTCCATAGCCAAATTATTTTGACGGCGTTAAGATTTTCGGAGTTTTGGTCTTTCTTGTAAAATTGTTTCGGAGTTTTGATCTTTCGGGGTAGTATATTTTCGCAGTTTTGAGCGTTCTGATCATTCAAAGTTCGGAATTTCAACCCGGCCCCATCTTGAATTTCGGAATATTAAAATTCGGAATTTTAAACCGTCGGAGCATTCAAAGTTGGGAATTTCAACCCGGCCCCTAGTCAACGATTCGTATTTATTGTTAACTTGAATAATCCATTTGGTTTTTAGATATTGGATGGACCGCCCTTTCTGACGTTGTGTAAAAAAGTAAAAATATTCCGGCCCATACTTTCGAGTTTATTATTTTTTTTTAATATACCCATTTTTCGATAGGCCAAGGTGGCCAGACGCCTTAAGGGGTTACCCCCACTTGCGATTTTGAAAAAATCGATTTTTTTATTGCATTTTTTTGAAGTGCAATTTGAAGTGCACTTTTTTTTTGATGCCCGGAATAGATGACTCTATGTAAGTTTACAAAGAAAAATATTTTCTTCGTGTAAACTGAAATTGAAACTTTAAAGGCGTTTTTCTCAAAATGGCATTTCTGAAGTCGGTGACCAAGATTACTCGAACACTAATGAACCGATCTTCTTGAAATTTTGCAGGCTTATTTAATACATAAAAATGTAGTCTTTAATCGTTAGATTTTTTTTTTCGAAAAAATGGCCGCTTTATAGCCAAAAAACAGCCGTTTTTTTTCGTTAAAATCGAACCATTAACTTTGACTGTCCGCGTTTTTGTGAAAAATGAATATTTTTTAAAATCCTTCGATTAAAGACTAGTTTATACTTATATTTGACTAAATCCATCCGCATTTTTTTTTCAGATGATCCACTTCGCCGCAATGTTGGTCATCGCAAATCGTGTATATAAAAATATTATTTCATTGACGGCCGTTTGCCACTAAACAATGTAATATTTTTCAATAAAAAAATTACTGAAAGTTCTTCAAGATGTGTTCTTCAAGATGGTATATTGATCGATTAAAAAAGTTTTGTAGTTTTCTTTAAAAAAATTCATGAAAAAGGCCTTTTTTGCGCTACAAGTGGGGGTAACGCCTCAAGCTGGAGAGTGTCCAACGCCAAAAGTCGCGAACAAAATTTCATCACCATCCGGCGGCCATGTTTTTGTTGCTTTTCTCTATTTTTGGTGATTTTTAAAAAACATATTTCAATATATGTACTACCTTTGCTTTAAAAAAATGCGTTTTTTTTCCACTAACGTTTTTCCAGACAAAAATTCGAAATTTGACCATTTTTCGGGCCTCCAGGTAGATAAAGCCCCTTAAGAAGGTCCAAGGCCCCTTAAGAAGGTCCAAGTCCAAGAAGGTTTTTACGAAAAATCATACGTGAACAACTCCCGCTGGTGAGAGTCTATACAATCTCGATTACGATTTCCAGTGGTCGACGTCTGGGAAAGAAGATTTTTCTCACTCACCCGAATAACATGTTGCACAAAAATGTTTTTCCCATGATTGACTGAATACGAATACTAATATGTATAAGAAGGATTGATAGTGATACAATGCACTTCGAAGTCTAATGATCATTCGGACCAGCATCGTTCACCGCGCATGACGCTTGAATTAATCGATGGCAACGCGAGAATTAATCGCCCGCATGTTAAAGACCTATCTGTCATGTTAAAAGTCATTTGAGGGGAAGAAGAGAGAACAGAAGTAACGGAAGAATCCAGAGGAAAAAGGGCCAGTGTGTGCAAATTCATTTCAGCGAGGCTCGACGATGATAAATATCCATTTAACGCACCGTCGAGTCATGCAACTCGACAAAAGTTCCCATTATCACATAAGTACCTATGCGTACATATACTTTTTTAAACCGGTACGTTGCGCTGTCATTGCAATGAGAATTGAGAATCCAAATATTTTTAAAGGTCGGAATGACGCCAAGAATATTAAAATGTTTATTTTTCTATTTATAAATGCACCACCGTCACGCAGAAAATATTTGATCTTCGCAACTTTAAGCGAGGACATCACTGTGACGGGTCGAAAATAAGTCGTTTTTTTTCGATTTTTTTGTCTACTAGATTATTTATTTGGAATTTGGAGAAAAAAACATATGTTATCATACATACATTGAACTTATTTCATGTAAATTTTTATTTAAAAAAATGTAAAGTTAACGACATTATTGAGGTATAAGAGAGCCTCTGTTTAAAAAATGTGGTCCAACGGTTGGATCGATGACTTGACAATGGTTCGTCTGAAAAATGGAAGTAAAAAAGTTTTATACTCTATGTGAATGTAGTTCTTGTTGTGCGCAGCCGTCTTACGAAAAAAAAATGTTCACGCAATAGCGGCTGTTCCAAAAAATGTAATTTTGGTGAAATTTTTACTTTTATTCTAGGGCTTAAAAAATACCAAACTTCAGAAAAAAGGCTACGTACAACGATATCTACATCACTTACGGAAATTTTGTTGTTTTTTTTTTTTAATTGAACATCGGACAATTAATTCTCCGGTTTTAAATCTATAAGGCTGGAGTTATGATTCCAGCCCGACCGAGAAAAGTCGCTCCGAGAAAAACTCGACTGAAAGTTTCATTATACGTGACTCGTTGCGCTACCTGCTCTTACTGAATCGTCTGTAACTTGGTCAATTTTCAATATTTAAACGTAAGATTTTTTTCCACATTTTCTTGAATATGTATACTTCAAGAAAATGTAAAAAGTCGATTTTTTCAACCCGCCTTAAGGAGGTGGGGGTTGACTTTAGGAGAGGAAAAAATTGGCTGATTTTCATGTTTTTTTCTAAAAGAAAAGATTTCTTCACCATTTTTTAGACATAGGGTATGTTTCATTACCATTTTTGGCTGTTCCATGGTATTTTTTTTTCAATTAATCTTTAAAAAATGGCGGAGGTATGGCACAATCTTCCAAGCTGCATTTTCAAAACGAGCGTGACGTATAGCTAAAAAATTAATCGACCGATTCTGATGAAATGTGGTATAAATCTGTCTAACCTTATTGTTTGAAACACGACCCTAAATGTTTTTTAAAAATAACGTATTTTTTATAGCAAAATGTAGCAATTCTTCCGAAAAATTCAATTTTTTCGTTTCAAAGCGTACTATTCAATTGATTTTCAACATTCCTCACTTTTTCTTGGTTAATATTCTGCGTATGAGTGATAATGAAAGAAAAATTTTCGTTGGTTTTTTTTTAGATTGATCCCACTGACGCTACGTGTCACGCCGTTTGACAACCGCCGCCATTTTTAAAGATCAATAAAAAAAATACCGTGCAGCATCTAAAAGTAATAATAAAACATACTCTAAGTCTAAAAAATGGTGAAAAAATCTTGACTTAAAAAAAATCATGAAAATCAACAATTTTATTCTCGCCTGAAGGTATCTTCCCCCTCACATATTAAAGATATCCGTATGTTAGTTTTGTTAAGAAATATTAAGAGATATATTAAGAGATGTTTATATTAAGTATAAACTTCAGTATAAATTAAGTATAAATATTATATATTAAGTATAAATATTAAAAAATATTAATGTAAATATTAAAAGATATGTTAAGAAATGTTAAGAGATATTATTGCAACATTTTAAAGTGCAAATGCCAGTGGACATTTTTTATTCGCACTCGATGAATGATTCCTCGTATGCTATTGTGAGAGATTAGACTGTAGGGGACAGTAGGTAACGATGACGCAAGCAGCGGTAAAGCGCAGGCAACGAATCATTCAACTCGTTTCGGCAAGGTCTTTGTCCCTTTCGGCGAGGCGGCTGTTTGCCGGGCGACCGCGAAGACCAAAGAAATTATTATTGGTCGGACCACCGAGTTCTCACTGAAAACCTCGTCCGACCATCGTTGTGAAGCCGTTCACCATCGAGGGACACACAGCCTCGGTATATTCAGCTCCTCACGAAGAGCAGCTATATTCAGCTCCTCTCACCGCAGCTTGATTCTCTCGGGTACTGAGAAAAGCGGGCAATCCATTCTCGCCGCATGGGACTATTTCTTAATCATCCTTCCATGCTCTTCAATGGCTAAACAGTTACGTGTACCTACGTACACGTATACAGTTCTCCACACACGCATTCGAACATATTTATGTGTACGGGCGATTCAGGGTGTAAGAGCTCCGCGATCATCTTCGTTCATTTTTGTTTGGTACGTCGATGAGTGCTGGAAAATAACGATCTTTTGATATATTTGTAGGAATTTGAGAAAAAATTGGAGTGCTTGAGAAAAGAAGTGGATTTTAACGATAATTGCTGATTCGGTACCTCCGGTGACGATAAAAAACGAATTATGGGAGAAAATTGAAATTCAGTATTTTTATTTTAGACTAGAACATGAGGAAGGAAATAAATCGAAATTACAGGGCCGAGGGTCGTGCAGATTTGACGTGGAAGAATTTGTGTATCAAGCTCGTTCGCGATCTGTCGATATTTGAAGAAATTTGAAAAAAATTTGACGTACTTGAAAAGGAAAATGGGTTTCAACGAAAATTACTGAGTCGATACTTCCAATGACGATACATAAACGAATTAGTGTGGAAAATTGAAAATCAGTATTTTTATTTTAGCCTAGAGCATGAGGCAGAGTTGGGCGTAATTCTATTTGTAAATACGAATACAAATTTATTCACATCGTCATTTTCATGTGAATATATATACAAATTTATTAATAATTCACTTATTGTAAATACGAATACGAATTTATTTGTATTCACATGCATGCATATAAATGCAATTGTACTCACAAATATTCTGAATTTACAAATAAATTTACAGAAAAAATTGTGAATATTCACAAAAAATTGTAAATACAAAATAAGTTGTGATGTTTTCGTATTTGAGACAAATTAAAATCAAATTCACAATGATTAGATGAACATTTACATCAAAAGTGAGTCCTAACGTATTTTGAGAGAAAACATTGCGTCCAGCCAAAGAAATTTTTGCCAAAAAAGTTGTGAGTTTCAAATATTACATTGTAAATATGAAAAAATTCACAAAATGAGTTGTGAATTTCCTCAAGTTGAAGAAAATTAAAATCGAATTCACGACAATTATATTAAATTTTACACCACAAGTGAGTCCTTACGTATTTTGAGAGAAAACATTGTGTTGAGCTCAACAAGTAAGGACTCACTTTTGGTGTAAATTTTCATCTTATCAGTGTGAATTCGATTTTAATTTGTCTTAAATACGAAAAAATTCACAACTTATTTTGTGATTTTTTTTAATTTACAGGATTTTTTGTAAATATTCACAATTTTTCCTGCGAATTTATTTATATATTCAGAATATTTGTGAATACAATTGTATTTGTATTCGTATTTACATTAAATGAAGTATGAATAAATTTGTATTTATATTCACATGAAAATCACGATGTGAATAAATTCGTATTCGTATTTATAAATAGATTTACGCCCAACTCTGGCATGAGGAAGGAAATAAAACGAAATTACAGGGCCGAGGGTCGTTCCATATCTGTAGAAATTTTAGAAAAATTTGGAGTACTTTCAGAGGAAAATGGGTTTCAACGACAATTACTGATTCGATACTTCCGGTGACGCTAAATTAATGAATTATTGTAGAAAATTGAAAATCAGTATTTTTCAGCTTAGAGCATAAGAAAAGGAATAGAACGAAATTGAAAGGCCGAGGGTCTTGCAGATTAGACGTGGAAGAATTTGTGTATCAAGCTCTTCCACGATCTTTCGACATTCGTAGGAATTTGACAAAAAATTGACGTATTTGAAAAGAAAATTGGATTTCAACGAAAAATTGCTTATTCGATACTTCCGATGAAAATGAATAAACGAATTATCTTAGAAAATTGAAAATCAGTATTTTTCAGCCTAGAGCGTGGAAAATAAATAAAACAAAATTACCGGGCCGAGGGTCCTGCAGATTTGGCGTGGAAGAGCTTGTGTATATACGTGACGAGTTATTAGAACTCGCGTATGTGCTTTTCAGCGAGATCATCAGTGTGAGTGTATCTGCAGTTTTATTGCTCGTGGGGACTCGTGCAGGTTCGAGAAGTGAGAATGAAATGGTGTCGTGACAGTACAAAGCCATGGTCACTTCAGCGCCAGAGAAATGACGAACAAAAAAAAAGAATTCAACGACGGGGAACATCTTTGCTCGTCTATCAACGTTAATGAGCTGGTTCGCTCGCATCTGTCAGGAAATAACTGCTGACGCGTCGCTAGCAGGATCACTTTTTTCGACATAGGAGACATTGGGTATTGGTCTGAAATGCCGGAGAAAATTCCGTTCTAACTTCTTTTCTATCGATAAAATTAAATGTCCACTTACGTAGCTTGATAATAAAATATTGCACAACTACTGCTTCTGACTCAGAAAAATTATCCGATAATTTGTTCTTAATCGATATTTTTTTAACCTGAGTGCCACATGGCAACACACTACTGGTTTCAACGTAGAAAATCAATTTTTACGAAATGTGTTTACAATGATGCTAGACAAGAAATTCCAACGAAAATTCTGTTCTAACTTTCTTTCCATCGATAAAATTAAGCGTTTACTCACATTGCGTGATAATCGTTTACGAAACGTAAATGATTCCTTTTCGGTGTCGAGTGGTGACAGAACGATCAATTTTCACGAAACAGCAGTCATTGCACTTCAATAGAGGAGGAGAAAAATTATTTTCGATATAAATTCATGCTGGAGGAAGTAACGTAAAACGGGGTTACATTGACATTTAGGGTATCTTTGACAGTTTTCGAAGCTACTTTAAGGAGCTATAGCAGTGTGACACTTAAAAAAAAACGATTTTTTGTTTTTTGCCTTTTTCGACAGTTTATACTTTCAAGAATATTCTCTAAAAATTTCAAGACCGTATCTCTATCATTTTATCTTGCAAAAATCGATAGTTGAATTTTTAAACGCGTTTTTCTCGTAATGAGATTTTTCAAATTTGCTGACATTGTAACTCAAAGAGCAATCATCCGATTGACTTGAAATTTGAACTGAGTACTCTTGAATATATTTACTCTACAATGACGTAGGATATTTTTGATTGGATGAAAATTGACGATTTG
The DNA here is from genome assembly GCA_944452715.1 of Ophion slaviceki. Lineage (NCBI taxonomy): Eukaryota > Metazoa > Arthropoda > Insecta > Hymenoptera > Ichneumonidae > Ophion > Ophion slaviceki. The sequence goes on along the minus strand of OX101792.1, from coordinate 11,942,995 downwards.
GCATTGAAAAAAACGACCATTTTGTAGGCAAGAAAACAGACTTTTTTCACAACTATGCCATTTTGTTAGATTTTGAGATTTTTCGAAAATCCTACCCCATTGTACAGGAAATACCTTCCAGTTTAACGAAATTTTTTCCTTTTTCGGTTTCAGCTACTCAATCGGCCGGAATCATGTCAGCAGTGGAGGAACTTTTTTTTGGCGCTTCCGAAGGCAGCGCATAAGTCGCTTGGATCTCAATATTTTTCGATGAAAAAATTATGTAATATAGGTCAAATATAGCCAAATATATTCTTAATTTTCCGAAACATTTAATTGAGTACTTTTCTTCCACAAAATTCCCGAAAATCACCTAAATTTTCAGCGTTCACACTGGTATAGCCCCTTAAAAGATTTCACATATATTTTTGTAGATGCTTCCCCCTTAACAGAGCGCCTCAACAGAGATGCTTCCTCCTTAACATAGCCCCTTGACAGAGCACCAAAATACGCTAAAATGGCGCCAAAATACTTTTTTTTCTATTGTTCCTCAAATTTGTTGTTCAAGTTTATTATAATGATTCTTTAGTTGATTTTGATCTCAATGATAATTACAAGACTGATCAAGTGCCTATAATAATACCCTCGGTACTTCATATTTTTATGTGAAATTTTTCATTTATAAACATGATAATTTGATTATAAAAAATCGTTGTTTTTTCATTTAATTCCATGTATGCTGCATAAAATATTAATTTTTGTGTCAAATTGATGTAAAAAAAACTCCACACTCGAGGTTACTTTGACACTTAAAAAAAATATATATACAGGGTGTCCCAGAACTCAACTTTAAGCCGAAACGGGGTGACAGGATTGATTGTAACCATCATGAGAAAAATCAGAAAAAAAATCTGCCCATTTAAGAAAAACCTAGAAATTTGGTCAAACTGTAACCATTTTTCGGTTATTGTGGTTAATTTTTATTATTTTTGTTCATTTAAACTTTGGAACCGTAACCCTAAATAACATTTCTAGAATCACAGTCAAAAATAATGACACAATTGCCCCAAGTTTCCTAGAATTAAGACTGTTTTTTGTTAAACTATGAATTTAAAATTTGCAAAATAGATTTTTTTTCTGATTTTTCTCATGATGGTTACAATCAATCCTGTCACCCCGTTTCGGCTTGACGTTGAGTTCTGGGACACCCTGTATATATTTTTTTTTATATATATAATAACATATATATAAAATATTATATTTATATATATAATATAATAATATATTATATTATATATTATATTATATAATTGGTATAATAAAAGTCAAGTGGGGCTTGACTTTCTTATAAATTTGGTAGCCAAAGGACACATTGTTCTATTGGACCAAAAAAAGTTGGAATTTAGGATGTTAAAAAAAGTTACTTACTAAAAACTTCCAAAACCTGTTCAAAGTAACTCCATTTTACGGTACAGAAAGAGATGGGAGTTCGTGATCTTGAGAGTCGTTGATGGCCAGCGCGAATTATCGTTTGGCCAATGTAGTCTTGCATTACCTCTCCGCGAAATTCAATTACAGCATATATAATTTCCCGGCGGGTAGTAAATTACGATCGCCGCTGTACAGTGATGGGACGTTCTGTTTCAAGTATCCCTCCCATCTCTCCTTTTCTATTACACAGCAAGTATGTACGGTGTCCATAATATAACTGCAACAATTTTCCTCATAAATGACGAGTTCAAACGTTTATAAAATGTTGAAACATTTGTAAAACGATTTGAAACATTTATATAATTTATAAAATCCAAATTTTGCCGCGTATCTGTGAAAGTACCGTAAAACAGGGCTACTTTGACATTCAGGATAACTTTGACAGTTTTTGGGGCTACTTTGATACAGCGCCAAAATACGTTTTAAGTGTGTGCGCAGCGAGCCCGCTTGACCTACTGTGGCGGGCGGCGAGTGCGGGAAATCAACTTAAACAACAATTTGTTGTTCAAGTTTATTATAATGTTGCTAAAGTTGATTGTAATGTTGCTCAAGTTGGTTTGATCTTAATGACAATTATAAGACTCATTAGGTGCCTATAATAGCACCCCAGGTACTTGATATTTTTATGTAAAATGTTTCCTTAAGGGGAGATATACACCTAGATGGTCGAGCTCGACGATGTAGAAGCTATGGACATTCCGTCGACCGTATAAGACCTACACTATAGCCTGGTATCGATGATTCCATGTAAGTTGACAAATTTCATGATTTATTCATTCCCGAATTTTCAAACGCGTTTTTCTCAAAACCACGTTTTTCTAATCGGTACTCACAATTTCTCGAAAACCAATGAACCGATTGCCTTGAGGTTTTTTGTGGTTATTCCATACACCATTATCTAGTACTTGTCATAGGATTTTTTTCCGTTACTTAGTTTTTGTTTTATAGGCAAAATAATAACTAATTTTTGGCCCAAAAATCACTATTTATGTTCAAACATCCGCCATTTTGTCATAAATCGATATTTTCAAAATCGGCTATGACAAGTACTAGATTATAGTATCTAATTTGATAATCTTTTTGGTTTTTTTTTCAGATGATTTTTGAAGAAACGCCAGTGGGTACCGTATACGCAGATTTTTTTACGACGCTCCAAGGATCATACAATATCCTTGTATATTTTTGATATTTTTAAATAAATAAAATTAAACATATTTTTTAATGTATATACTTTTAGATAATTAAAACCCCAATCCGAAATTTCAAATAGTTTTCCGTGAAAAAATTCACAAAAATTATCTTTTTTGCGGCTCCTAGGTGTATATGTCCCCTTAATGGAGGGCACCACTGTAACTGTCAATTTTCGACCGCTTCCTTTGGATTTTTTTTAAACAAAGGAATAAAATACATGGTCAAAAGAGCCTTTAGGTTTTATAAGGTATGTATTGAAGTTGGTAAAAAAATTATTTGTCAAAAGTATACAAAATGGCGGCGCACGAGTCACTATAGCACTACGGTTTTTCAGCCAACCCTCTCCGCGGCACGCAGTAGAACTGTCGTAAATTCAGTCCGGAAACTGAGAGTGAAATATTTTCGTTAATTGTATTATTTTTAGCAGTCAAGTACGGGAGGCATTAAAAAATAATTAAAAGAAAAATAGAGAAGAGTTTGAAAAAAGTTCGTTTTTTTACCATAATTTTCATCTCAAAAGTGATATATTCTTTACCATTTTTGATTCATCGAAAAAAGCGCTCGTACTTGACTGTTAAAGCAATCTACGAAGCTACAGTTAAAATTTCAAGTCGATTGGACGAAAATTGTTCGAGTTCTGCTGTCTCAATAACGATTACAATTTGATTATAAAAAATCGTTGATTTTCATTAGTTCCATGTATAATGCATAAAATATTACATTTTTTTTTCAAAATGATTCCAAAGTAACCCTTAAGGCGTTACCCCCGCTTGTAGCGCAAAAAAGGCTTTTTTCATGAATTTTTTTAAAGAAAACTACAAAACTTTTTTAATCGATCAATATACCATCTTAAAGAACACATCTTGAAGAACTTTCAGTAATTTTTTTGTTGAAAAATATCACATTGTTTAGTGGCAAATGGCCGTCAATGAAATAATGTTTTTATATACACGGTTTGCGGTGACCAACATTGCGGCGAAGTGGATCATCTGAAAAAAAAAATGCGGATGGATTTAGTCAAATATAAGTATAAACTAGTCTTTAATCGAAGGATTTTAAAAAATATTAATTTTTCACAAAATGGCGGACAGTCAAAGTTAATGGTTCGATTTTAACGAAAAAAAAAAAACGGCCGTTTTTTGGCTATAAAACGGCCATTTTTTTCGAAAAAAAAATCGAACGATTAAAGACTACATTTTTATGTATTAAATAAGCCTGCAAAATTTCAAGAAGATCGGTTCATTAGTGTTCGAGTAATCTTGGTCACCGACTTCAGAAATGCCATTTTGAGAAAAACGCGTTTAAAGTTTCAATTTCACAACGGATTCTTCTCTTTCAACGCTCATATCTCAGTCAATTTTGTTCGGATCGACTTGAAATTTTCAGGACATATTCTCAGATACTTATACTTCAAAAAAATGCAATAAAAAAATCGATTTTTTCAAAATCGCAAGTGGGGGTAACCCCTTAATCTTTGACATAAGTTGCATTTCGATGCCCTGTCAAAGAACACTCTGGGCTACTTTGACACTTACAGAAAATGTATGTATCAAATTGTGAGGGGTTGGTGGAGCTTGCTTTCTTATACATTAGATAGCCAAAGGACACACTGTTCCATTGGAGCAAGAAAAGTTGGTATCTAGGATGTTAAAAAAAAGTCACCTACAAAAAATTTCCAAAACCTGTTCAAAGTAACCCCGTTTTACGGTAAGTATCACGAAAGGAATTCCAAAAATGTACATTCAAACATTATTTTATTATTAGCATTTCTCATTCATACCATTTTATCATCGAGCTAAATAAATTATTATTATCATCGTTAGCTTTACTTATTTATTTCCTGCCCAGTTTGTACTTGCCAGACTTTGTCAAAATCGCCAAGACTGGTGTCGTTTTATTTTTCGTCGTCGTTTCCGTAATATTTAGCTCCGCTCCTAAAGTGTTGGAAAGTTCTCAAAATTCAAGAGCTGTTCATTCGATATTGAAGTGCCAATCTGCAGTGAACATTTGTTGGAGGATGCCACTAACGGCCGCTCGTAAATGATGTTGCGTTAATTGTTGTGGTCGAGTGGCGACGTCGTCGAGCTATACGGAAAAGAGATTCTATTTTCCCATTCCGCTCGTATAGCATGTCTCGCTTTTACACCGAGTGTCTCTTCGTTGCTCTATAAAACACAAGTACTTTGAATTCCGAGTGCCTTCTCGTTTTGCGATCTTTCGTTTTCTCTTCTACTCTCGTGCCTTTAAATCCCTACGAAGGAGACTACGAAAACTTCGAGTATAATGCGGTTTGGGTGAGGATGAAAACGGCTGTCACGTTCTTCTGTAACATCATACGCCCTTTTACGCTCATATACATACGTATACGTTTATGTGTACTTATACATATATATATATACATATACATATACACACACATATATATATATATATATATATATATATATATATATATATATATATATATATATATATATACGTATGCAGTACACATCACGAGAGCGTAAATGTCCCTCGAATAAATTGTCTTAGCTTTTCGGATTAAGAGATAATGCCACGATTAATGGGTTATGCAGATTGGCACATTAAAGTTTCAATGAGGCAACAAAGTGGCAAAGGGAGGTAAACTGCTGGACCCACGTAAAATTACGACTCGTAAACCAGGTGAATTGGTATTACGTTGAGGAAAAGGGGTTCAGTTGCTTTATCCTCGTTTCAACTGAAACAATATTCTTTAGGCGAAATAATTCATTGGAAACATTGCACTCAAGCATCATTTGCATCATATGTTTTTTTGTGTGTTTTATTACTCATTTATAACAATTTGTTAGGTCTCAAGTATAATGTGTTCGATTTCCAGCTTCTCAAGTTTACGGATTTGTTTCAAATGGTTTCAAATATTGCTGGAACGGTAGGGTTCGAGCCGGACACCACTGTGGCCGATCGAAAAATCGATTTTTTTTCTTTTTGCCAGAGTATGGAATATGTGGAGGAATATGTAAAGGAAAGGAATACGTGAAAAGAATTCAAGTCAAAATATTAAATGTTGCTCACGTTAAAGACGATTAATTCAAACTTTCGATCGCGTTTTTCTCGAAACTATTTTTCTCGACCTGGCTGAAATTATAACCCCAGAAGTAACTGCGATTTTCGATTTAAAAAATCCAAAATTTCCGTAAATGCTGTTGCTATCGTTGTACCCAGACGTTTTGTTTTAATTTATTGTTTTTTGAGCCCTCGAATGTAAGTAAAAGTTTCGCTGAAATTACACTTTTAACACCCGCCATTTTGTAAAACGGGTACGTACACCTAGAACTACATTTATACAGATTATAATCCTTTTTTATTTTTATTTTTCAGACCAACCATTGTGAAGTTATCGATTCGGTCATTGGGCCACATTTTTTTATACAGCGGCTCCATTCTACATCAATAGGGTTGTTAATTTTTATTTATTTTTCTAAATAAACATGAACACTAAATACGTTCAATGTGTGCTTAAGAACATACCTTTTACCAAATCCCAAATATATAATGTAGTTGATAAAAAAAATCGGAAAAACGACCTTTTTCAGCCCGTCACAGTGGTGACCTCAGAGTTTACTTTGACAGTAAACTGTCAAAGTTAGCCTACGTACACAATGAAAAAAAAACCAAGGACTGTCAAAGTGAAATATAAGAAATATCGGGTCTCACACGTGTTACTTGAGCTAATCGGATATTTCATACCCAATGACCTAATACCATCTATTGAGTTCTCATTGTAAAGGGTGTCAAAAAATGACCTGACATTTTTATTTATTAATAAAACGTATTATTTATTTAACAAGCACGAAAAAAATATATATTTTTTCTAACAGTTTGATATTCATACTAAATAGATGTGTAATTAATTTTATGAGTGAATCACTTTTTCATACGAAAAAAAAATTGTTAAATTCGCACATGATTTTATACCCGTAACTGTGAGCCTAAGGCCCTAAAATAAAAATATTCGTACTATACAAATAAATGATACGTTTTATTAATAAATAAAAATGTCAGGTCATTTTGAGACACCCTTTACTTACCGTTGTAATAATACGTAATAAATTTCCAATAAAATGCATTCAGACGAAAGGAATTCTATCTTGAAACTGCAGTACACTCGATCCTCCAAATCAAGTGAATCAGCCCCGAAGCGAAAAAATACGTTGGGTGCGCCCGCGCAAGAATGATATTCTTCTTCCGGCGTTTGATAGCGAACGAGGATCTTGCGAAGCCGCTCGTAGGCGTTTACAGCTCGCAGGAGAGTGCGCGCTAGAAAGGAGACGCGAGCAATTATCTTCGTGGCTTAACGAGAGAACTTTGTGCGCGAGATTTCCGCACGTGGGAGAGCGAAGAGAGAGAGAGAGAGAGAGAGAGAGAGAGAGAGAGAGAGAGAGAGAGAGAGAGAGAGAGAGAGAACGACAAACGTTCGTTGATTTTTCCATTAGTTCGACCGCGCGATGCGTGGGTTTGGTTCTTTTCGGATCAAGCTGCGGTCTCGTTAAAATTTTCGGATCACTGCAGCCGCTGTGAACGTTCAGCTTATTCGGAAAATTGTGGCCATTGCGGTTCGAGTCGGGATAAGAATGTTCGATGATTGTTTTTTTTTGTCGTTTTTTTTATCGGTAAGGTACAAGGAAGGTAGAAGGTAGAAAAGGGCCGAGACCACTAATATACGGTTACAAAAAAGCCTGCGGCTGCATACCTACAATAGTAGCGCACGCCTCCACACGCGACTTTCATCACACTCACGCGGTTTTGGTCGCTACTCTTTCTCTCTTTTGCGCACTCCAATGGGAGAATTTTTTTCTACCTTTGCGATTTTTTTCGATTGTATCTCTCTCTCTCTCTCTCTCTCTCTCTCTCTCTCTCTCTCTCTCTCTCTCTCTCTCTCTCTCTCTCCTCTCTTAGCTCTGAAGCTCGCTCCGTCCCGTACACTGTTTGAAGAAGCGCATGGTCTAGCCAGTCCGAGAGCAGTCGTAAATCCGCCTTAGTTTTATGTTTACCTTATTAATTTTTATGTATTAATGTGTATTGTTTTATTTATTTATGTATTTCTTTATGTATTATTTTATTTATGTATTTATTTATGTATTTATTTCTGTATTTATTCATGTATTTTATTATTTGTATTATTTGTGTATTATTTTACAAGTTTTTATGTACAGTTATTATTATTGTTGTTATTGTTGGTCGAAAAAATAGATTTTCTTTTGCATTGTCTCGAAGTATTCGTATTCATGAAATATGTGTAAAAATTTCAAGTTCAGATATTGAAAATTGGAGAAGTTACAGACCTTTCAGTGAGAGCAGGTAGAGCAACAATTTACGTATACTAAAATTTGCAATCGCGTGTTTCTCGAAACGACTTTTTTCGACCTGGCCGGAATCATAATTTTGGCTAGAACTGTCCGATTTTTAATTTAAAAAACCAACATTTTCATAATTGCAGCAGCTATCGTTGTACGTGGACGTTTTTTTTAGTTTATTATTTTTTTAACCTCTGAATGTGAGTAAAAAGTTCATCAAAACTACATTTTTTTAACACCCGCCGTTTTATGATTTTTTTTTTCGATCGACGGCTACGTCCAACGCAAACTACATTTACACAAATGATAAAACTTTGTTATTTTTCAGACGTACCATTATGAAGGTATCGATCTGGCCGTTAGACCACATTTTTTATGGAGATGCTCTATTATACCTCAACCTCGTTGTTCATTTTTTTTCTTTTTTTAAATAAACAATTACACGAAATAAGTTCAATGTATGCTAAATAACATACCTTTTTTTGAAATCCCAAATGAATAATATAGTAGACAAAAAAATCGGAAAAAGGGATCTTTTTCGGCCCGTCACAGTGGTGTCGTCCTTCAATAATTACAAAAAAAATGGAAATCTTTTAACAAATAGATATTTTTTTGTTCGTCACGTGATAAATATTAGCGACTTATTTTGTTTGGCGAAGTAATTTCAATTTTTTAAATTCGTAAACTTGTATGTGACAGTTTAGTTTTTCCCCTGAGTTTTGCAGACATCTTTTTTGATGAACTACACACGCTGGTAAAATACACTTTGGCATTTTTCAAGCGGTTGTTTATTAAGGGGTTACCGCCACTTGCGATTTTGAAAAAATCGATTTTAAACCGTCGGAGCATTCAAAGTTGGGAATTTCAACCCGGCCCCTAGTCAACGAATAGTATTTATTGTTAACTTGAATAATCCATTTGGTTTTTAGATATTGGATGGACCGCCCTTTCTGACGTTGTGTAAAAAAATAAAAATATTCCGGCCCATACTTTCGAGTTTATTATTTTTTTTTAATATACCCATTTTTCGATCGGCCAAGGTGGCCAGACGCCTTAAGGGGTTACCCCCACTTGCGATTTTGAAAAAATCGATTTTTTTATTGCATTTTTTTGAAGTGCAATTTAAAGTGCAGTTTTTTTTTGATGCCCGGAATAGATGACTCTATGTAAGCTTACAAAAAAAAAAATCTTTTCTTCGTGTAAACTGAAATTGAAACTTTAAACGCGTTTTTCTCAAAATGGCGTTTCTGAAGTCGCTGACCAAGATTACTCGAACACTAATGAGCCAATCTTCTTGAAATGTTGCAGGCTTATTTAATACATAAAAAGGTAGTCTTGAATCGTTCGATTTTTTTTTCGAAAAAAAAGGCCGTTTTATAGCCAAAAACGGCCGTTTTTTTTTTCGTTAAAATCGAACCATTAACTTTGACTGTCCGCAATTTTGTGAAAAATGAATATTTTTTAAAATTCTTCGATTAAAGACTAATTTATACTTACATTTGACTAAATCCATCCGCATTTTTTTTTTTAGATGATCCACTTCGCCGCAATGTTGGTCACCGCAAACCGTGTATATAAAAACATTATTTCATTGACGGCCATTTGCCACTAAACAATGTAATATTTTTCAATAAAAAAATTACTGAAAGTTCTTTAAGATGTGTTCTCTGAGATGGTATATTGATCGATTAAAAAAGTTTTGTAGTTTTCTTTAAAAAAATTCATGAATTAGACCTTTTTTTGCGCTACAAGTGGGGGTAACGCCTTAAAGTCAATGCAATTACAATCATTCAACTCTACTTGATGATAATGATGACGTGAAAAAGTTAAAACGAGAATATTACACCGACATAGAAAAAGCGAGAGCGAGAGCGAGAGAGAGAGAGAGAGAGAGAGAGAGAGAGAGAGAGAGAGAGAGAGAGAGAATGGGAAAAGGAAAGGGAGGTAAACGATCGGGACCAGGAGTAAACGATATATCGATATAGATATTTATAAGGGAGGGAGGCAAACCTCGTTCGCAATCTGCTCCCGTCTTCCTCTCTCCACCTCTCTCCTCTCTCATTCTCGCTTTTTTCGTCAGCGAACTCACTATTATCTATATACGAGAATGCCAAGGTCAGCCTCATTCCAAAGACTTTGAAGCCCCTCTCCCGTGCCTATAGACTGGACACGGTACTCGAGTATTTGCGGTCGTTTTGGTCCAGCACGACGAGACAGTCTCCGCGAAAATGAACCTTTTCTCATCAAAGCGCGTTTCGCCTCGAAAAGGATACTTGAATTTTGAAGCTAATTGAAAGTCTAGGATTGCTTGTCTACGTTTGAATTTCATGACGAGATCATGAATTTCATTCGATACGAATTTTCGTCTGCTAATTACCATACGAAAAGCAGAGTGACTGGAATCAAATAAGCTTGCACATCAAACACAAGTAAAATTGAGGGAAAAATCCAGTTTTAAAAAAAGTCCTCCTCTTCCGCAGCTATCCTTTGCCAGGAGCTTTATCGAATATTAAATCTTCGGAAACGTCATTCACTATCAATGCGTTGTATTTATGCGTGCTTCGAGAAGCGATTGGACCACCTGCGTCTCAATTCACAGTAATTATCCCGAATTCAAAACCCGAGGGGGTGAGATTTTGAAAAATCAGTTTTAATTCAATAACTCTTTAAAAAAAAAGCGTACACTTTTTGTTCAAATGGGGACGTTGTAGCCCTTGAAAAGACGCGTCAAACGAGTATTTGATCATCACCGTCCGATAATATCTTCACCTCCAAAAACTATTTAAAATACCAAAAAATGGTTTATCGAAAAACTCAAAAACAATCGATTTTTCGGGTATGGTTCAAATGTATGAAATGTAGAGAATAATTTTTTCTATATTTCCGTTTCTAAGGACCACCCTTGAATTTCGATTTTCCAACCCCTCTCGGGGGTTGAAAATTCAAAATGAAATTCTGGGAAAACTATTGTATGCGTGAATTCGCCGCCGTGGAAGAATTTGCAGCTTGAACCCTCAGCTACATTTTCCTCCAGAATGCCAAACTCGTATCTCTTCATTTTCGGTCACCAATTTTCTCAGAATTTCATTTTGAATTTTCAACCCCTGAGAGGGGTTCGAAAAAGCAAAATTTAAGGGTGGTCCATAGGAGCGAAAATATAGAGAAAATTATTCTCTACATTTCGTACGTTTAAACCATCCCCGAAAAATCGATTGTTTTTGAGTTACTCAATAAACAATTTTTTAAAATACGTCAACAATTCTTTTGGGGGTGAAGATATTATTGGAGAGGGATGATCAAATACTCCATCCACGCGTCTTTTCAAGGGCTACAACGTTCCGATTTGAACAAAAATTGTATGAATTTTTCCTAAAGAGTTATCGAATGCAAACTGATTTTTCAAAATTTCACCCCACTTTTTCACCTTCAAAATGAACTTCCACGAGTTCGGCGATGGTGACAAAAATAAAGCCCGGATTTTTCTGAACATTTTGTCTCCCGGCGCCGACCTCGTGGGGGTTGTAGTTTGGCATTTATCTATCCCCATCCCCTTTCATCTCCCTAAAAAACCCTATACCCCGTTTTTAGGCAAACTTGGATTTATCACCCACGGCACTTACAAAATCACCTGTCAAAAACTAGCCATCTTCTAATTTTTCCGGATGCCAATATACAGCACGACTGTACCTCACCGCCACCCCTCTAAACTCCAACGGGAACACTGTGCTCGCACACTATTTAGTGGTGAGGCTTATGATTCATCTAACCCCGCGTATTCGTCTTGCCCCGAGTTCCCTTACCCCACAAACGCGTTTTTCTCGAAACACTGTTTTCAAAGTCGGTGGACATGATATCTCGCGAACCACCGAATGGATCGTTACCAAATTTACAGGAGATACGATGAGAAGTATTTAAAGGTCGTTGACGATCTTCCTTTTTCAAAATCGTTTTTTATTTTGGGATAGTTACGCAAAAATGACGACTTTTTTCATAAACTTTGTATACTCGGATTTCAATTCGTCGTCACGTTGTTAAAAAAAATGATTTCAAAAATTGACGATCGTCAACGACTCGTATTTATTGTCAACTCGAATAACCCGTTTGGATTTTCGATTTGGGATGGACCGTTCGAGCTGGAGAGTGTCCACCGCCAAACGTCGCGGATACAAATGTCATCATCTGCCGGCGACTATGTTTTCGTTGTTTTTCTGTATTTTTTGGTAACTTTTTTAAAAGGCTCTAAATATATGTACCTTTGTGCAAAAAATGCGTTTCTTTTTTATCAACCCTTTTT